>CM039119.1:21367342-21967342 GCA_022036555.1 Microstegium vimineum | reverse complement strand
TTCGCCATCGCCATCCCCAGCTCCATCCCCGTCGAGGTATGCATTTTTATTTTCAGTTTGCCTCTTCCTGCTAGCAAATTGGTGTCGTATAATCTATAATCATTTCTAATCTGATCAACTATATGCACATCTGGTTTTGTTTTTTGCAGCAGGATGGCCATGATTATGATTTACAACTAGCAGCGACAATCGATATGTTATGGTTCTGAATAATATAATAAAATGTGCTGCCAGTTGCAGATTTGCATATGTGCGTCATCAGCTGAGAGCATGTGTGTGCTCTCGCTAGTTTGTGTTTGTTGTCTTGTGCTTCCTCCGTCCGAAACAAATTACCTTTTAGCTATGAATCCGGACAATGTCGAGTGACGGATCCAGAAGCGAGTTGGACTAAATAATCGGAGGCTAAATTTTTTTAGTGGTACACTAATATATATAGTAGATATAATTTAAAAAAACGTAAATAATGATATCAATTCAAAATATTCAAGCTACATATAGAATATTGTTGATAAAAAAATTACTAAATAAGAGCATTCCATGACCAGTAAAAGATCATGTCTTCACCATTGTAACAGCCATCTTCAAAATTATACTAGAACTCGAGCACAACACTCACGAGGCAAATTTAACTTATGATTTCTTAAATCTTAAACCTTGAAAAGCAGTTCAGAATTCCAGCACTAGCTACACTGGCTGGCAGGGCACGGTGGCACCTGGAGGCCTCTGTGGCATGGGCACCTAAACGACTTATATATGGCTTGGACATTTATGCAATATATATGATGATCTTCCATCTATTATAATACTCCCTCCATACTCAAAGAGGTTGTCGTTTAGGACAAGATTTTAGTCATATTGAGAATATAAATTATGAATAACTTTTAAATTGTTAAGTTTGAAAATATTTTTTCGATAAGAGGAGATTCCCCATTCCCATTCAAAGAACGGAAATACAGAGTTGGAGAGAGTTTAGCGACAAGAGAGGGACACATTACAGGAATGCGTTCGACCTTCAACGCAAAAGGAACCTTAAGACCAGCAAACATTACGCAAGAGTCTAGCTAGGGAAGAGAGTAAGACTAAGAGCAGACAAGCAAAAGAACCCAGCGAACTATCATTCTTTAAAACCAACAACAGAAACACCCATCCTTCACACCAGAACATGTGCCCGCGCGAAAACCTTCACAGCTTGTCATCGGCATCATCTCCTGTCTTGTTGTGCACCTCAGAACTTTTGCTTCGCTTGGATGCCAAGATCCCAAGAGCCACCTTTAGCATATTGTTCACCCCCTCCTCGAGTGAATCTTTATCAGCTTCTGCAAAAAGACCTATCCAATATTTCATTAGAGCACATGCGTGACAGACAATCTCCACATGGTTTTTGATTAGCTTTTTCTCAAAGCAAGCCTTGTTTCTAGCTGTCCAGAGAGCCCAACATACAACAGCAGTACCCCAAACATGAACTTTCTTTTTACCAGGAATCCATTTTTCTAACCATCTCCAACAATGCTTAAGATTTATAGGAATATCATCAGCCCCAATACTAATGGCAACACAGGCCCAAACGACTTTGGCTACAGAACAGGTGAAGAACAAGTGATCAGCCGATTCATTGCAGTTGCAAAAGTAACATACTGGATCCCCTTTCCACTTCCTCTTAATCATATTGTCCTTGGTTAAAACTGAGTTGTTTTCTAACAGCCACATGAAGAATTTAATTTTGGCAGGAACCTTCCCTGACCAAATGTGTTTGAAGTGGGGGCCAGAATCATTACAGGTCAGAGTGTTATAGACCGACTTGACAGTAAACAGGCCATTCTTACCAAGTCTCCATCCAATCATATCAGAAGAGTCAGACAAACGAAATAAAACAACTTTATTCCAAATCATATCCCAAATTTTTTGCAGATCAACAGTTAACCATCTCCTAAAAAAAATCTTGACTACACTTTTAACATCAGCAACACTTACATGTTTTTTCTCACACAGTATATAAAGAGTTGGAATCATAACACAATAAGGGCTATCAGAGATCCAGTTATCCTCCCAAAATCTAGTTTTATGACCATTACCAATCTTAATGGTTCTACCATTTAAATAAACGGCTTTCACTTTAAGAAGGTCACTCCAAATAGGGGAATCACCCATCCTGTGTGAAACTGAATGTATATTTGATCTGGACAGATATTTTCCTCTAATTATATCTTGCCATAGACCACTTTCATGTTCAAGCTTCCACCACCACTTACATAACAAGCTGATGTTGAGTTTAGTTAGATCTTTAATACCAACCCCACCTTTTTTCTTAATTCTACACAAATTTTCCCACTTCACAAGGTGATATTTTCTTTTGGTACCACCCCCTGCCAGAAGAAGGTTCTTCTAATTTTGTCCATTTCAGCTATAGAGGTTTTAGGGAGCAAATACACTGACATATGGTACATAGGAGAATTATTAAGACTTGCACATATAAGGGTGGTTCTCCCTGCCATAGTTAGATTCCCACCTTTCCATGACTCCAATCTCTTTCTACATTTTTCAACAAGAGGCAGCCAGTCAACAATATGTAATCTACTAGGGCTAACTGGGACCCCTAGATACTTGACAGGGAAAGTTCCCAACTGGCAATTAAAAACTTCAGCATATTTTAAACCCCAATCTCCATTGTCATTGATCATTAAAACTTCACTCTTATTGAAAATGATTTTCAGCCAACATTTTCATATTTTTTGCCCCATCAATATCATGTTTCAAGCAAATAATGGTATCATCTGCATATTGTAGAATAGCAACTCCCTTGGGAATAATATTTTCAATCAATCCACTAAACAAACCATTACCCTGAGCATTCAACACCATTCTAGTAAGGCAGTCAGCTACAAAGTTGAACAAGATAGGAGAAAGAGGATCCCCTTGTCTAACTCCTTTATAGCTTTTAATGTAAGGGCCAACTGAGTTGTTAATCTTCACACTTACTGTGCCACCAGCAACTACCATTTTGATCCAATCACACCAAGTCCTATCAAAACCTCTCATATGTAAGCAATCAAACAGGAGACTCCATCTATCTTTATCATATGCTTTCTCAAAGTCAATTTTGAGCACCATCTAACTTTTTATTTCTAAACCTATTTTTACTGATAATTTTTATCGACAAAGGCTAGTGAAAATCAAGAACTTCATGGGGGTCTTTTAAAATAATTTTACATTTTGTCTTTTAAGAAAACCGACACTACAAATGTGTTTGTTATACATGTTTTCCAATTTAGCTAGGCTGTTGTAAAACTCTACATTTTAGATGAGCTTTCTATTTTACATAATGGTTAAATCTCATAATTTAGCAGGACATTAGTCCCAGTTAAAAAAAATAAATTCGCCCACCACTGCGCCTCAACCTCAAGCTCTACCTTGTGCGCAGCTTACCACTCCACCTACACAACTCATCTGACAATGAATGAGACGTTTTTCCTTTTGAACCAACTCAGGAACAGACCTTTAGTCCCGGTTCGTAACACTATCCGAGACTAAAGGGTCTACCTTTAGTCCCAGTTTTAACACCAACCGGGACTAAAGAGCCCCACCTGCAAAAGGCTGCTACACTAGCCGTTGAGCAGGGGACTTTAGTTCCGGTTGATATTACCAACCGGGACTAAAGGGCCGACCGCAAAAAATACCGAGACTAAAGCCAAATTTGCATTCGGTTCAAAGACCTGTTCTGTACTAGTGTTTTAGCAAGTCTCTTGGAGTTGCTCTTATCACTATAGCCCAAAGTATTCACTTTGCCAGATTTTGAAACGGAGATATAAAGCCTAAAATGGATTCAAATTAAATTAAAAAAAGTCTCAACTATAATGTCTAGATTTGGCTGCTAGTCACAATCTATGAGATTTGACTATTAATTATATGCTTGAACCAAAGGCAATGCTTTTGGCAGCCTTTATTAGAGTTTAAGTGAAACTTATTTTGTACAAAACTAACAATTGAAGATATAGTATATTATTCAACTGTGAAGAGGTGTAGCCTCTAATCTAGATGGATGTTCAACTTAATAGTTTTCATCAAAATACTAATATATCAAACAATAGTAGAAATAGTAGCATTTCTTATGAGTCTTAGAATTTGGTGGGAATTATTAGATTTTAAATAGGTTTTGATCCATTTTAGTTAAATTATTAAAATCAAATAAAGGCTTGTTTTGCACAGCTATAGCTCCTTCTAAAACAACTATTGCATATTTTACCGAAACTATTGCATATTTTGGACATCGACCAAGAACCTGTTCTCTAGTAATGCCCGTGAACGCTTAACTCGATCATGTCCAGCACCACCGCAGGGATGTTGAAGAATGGAACATGTGCAAGGTTCATTTGTGATTATTATGATCCTTATTTTTCGGGAACGTGATTATTATGATCCTAATTGATACAGCTCGCAATGAATTTCATTGGAATACATGCATCGTGTCCTGTTGCGGATATATATATTAGCAGTGTTCTGCATTTGTGATCTTGTTTGTGTTTCCTTATTATAGATTTCTTCTGTTGTGCAGATCGTGCGCATAATAACCATAATACTCGGATATGTTCGGTAAACAGCAACAACAGAAGGAAATTAAAGTTATCTGCGAGTTGGGATTACAACGTAACTGCTGATATCTACAAGATCGGTCCATTGTACTTGTTGTTACAGCTGCATTGCATCTCTAGATATACTCTAGCTAACTAACAATATATATATATATACACCAAACAAACAATCTAGTACGACGAGATATCTCAACGGCTTGCCAACCCTAAAACCACCTGGATGTACTGTTCCTATAAATTGATCATTCCCTTTCATTCAGGGGGCTCACGCTCACCACGCCAACCAAAGCCTCCTCCGTGTTAGCTAGCAGCTCACCTTCCATCTCCGGCCAAAGATTGACCAAAGAGATCGATCAATGCACTACTAAAAAATCATTTTTGTTGTCATGTTGTTTTTTTTTCCAGAGGCGGTTCACAATTTCGTGACGCCAGTACAAAAAATAGGGTGGGCCCAGCAAGAGAACCGCCTGTGTAAAACAATTTACACAGGCGGCTCTCATATCTCTACCGCCTGTGTAAATATATATACAGGCGGCTGACATTATCAACCGCCTGTGTAAATACGGTCCTCCTTACCAACCGTCTGTGTTAATGCTGCAATAAATTCCCTTCTTCCACCTCCAGAGAAGAACAGTTACTCCCGTGCTGTGTGCACAGTGGCCGACACAGAGGTGGCGATTCCAAGGGGGGATGTTTTGAACTTTATTTTTTTGGTGAGAAACTTCCAAAAGGATAGTTAGTGTCATTGCCGCCATTTTTTTAGTGATTCTTTGGTTCAATTCTTGTATTGGAGGTGCTCTAAATCTAGGGTTAGGGTTCATAGCTAGGGCAAGAGAGAGAGTTTTAGCTATTTTTTTTTTATAAATTCATAGTAAATTGTATCTTGCTCGGATTATAGAAAATAAATAATTTTTAGAATTCTTGTGAGTAGATCTATGTAATAGAATACTTAGGGTTTATGAATTAATTTAGTAGTTAATGTTTTGTTAATTAGGGTTAGTTATTATTGTCTATACTTAGGGTTTGTTAAATAGGGTTAGTTATTATTTCATGTAGCTTAGGTTTTTCAATAATTTTTGTTAGTAATTGATGGTTTATTATTTAGGGTTAGATATTTCATGTACTTAGAGTTAGTTAATTAATTTAGTTAGTAATTAATGGCTTATTAATTAGGGTTAGTTAGTATTTCATGTACTTAGGTTTGTTAATTAGGGTTTGTTATTTTTGCTTATACTTAGGGTTTGTTAATCAAGATGCCATCTCCGTTTAATTAATTCTTATAATTATAAAAATGAGTTTAAATAATTATTTAATTTTTTTATTTTGTAAATTCTGTAAGAGGTAGGTTTTCATATCTATTTAATTGATGGAGGATAGAATCTTAGTTATGAGGGATTATTTTTGTTTTGTTTTTAGAGTGACATACAATATTTTCCTAACTAATTACAGATAAATATGGAGAGGTCACTATGGATGTACAACTTATCAAAATTAGACCCATCTTATGTAGTGGAGGTCCAAAAATTTATTAATGTCGTGAAGATACATGCTCAGAGAACAAAGGCGAAGCACATATGTTGTCCATGCGCAGACTGTAAAAATATTGTGGTATTTGACAATGTGGAAGCAATCACTTCTCATCTGGTTTGCAGAGAATTTGTGGAGGACTACTTAATTTGGACAAAACATGGTGAGGGTAGTTCTACACCTTATATGCGGACAACTGACAACACTACAAGTAACATCAATGTGGAGGGTCCAATGCCATATCTCAATGAATGTGATGCTATGCTAGATATCAATGAAACCCATCATGTTATGCCAGATGTCAATCAAACTCATAATTCTATGTCCGATGTTAATGAAACTCAACATGTTAACATTGATGCCATTGAAGATGCAGATTTCTTAGAGGCAATAATGAACCGTTGTGCGGATCCATCAATATTCTTCATGAAGCGAATGGAAGCCTTGAAGAAGGCAGCAAAAGAGCCTTTGTACGACGAGTCGAAAGGTTGTACCAAAGAGTGGTCGACACTACAGGCTGTTCTTCAGTTTTTGACGATTAAGGCTAGATATGGTTGGTCCGATGCTAGTTTCATTGATTTATTGCGTGTACTTGGAGACCTTCTTCCTACGGAGAACAAAGTGCCTGCTAACACGTACTATGCAAAGAAGCTAGTCAGTCCACTTACGATGGGTGTCGAGAAGATCCACGCATGTAGAAATCATTGTATTCTATATCAGGGTGATCAGTATAAAGACTTAGACAGTTGTCCAAACTGCGGTGCTAGTAGGTACAAGACGAATAAAGATTATCAAGAGGAAGAGAATGCAGCCTCTGTTTCTTCAGGGAGGAAGCGAAAGAAGACGCAAACAAAGACTCAACAAGACAAACGTTCAAAGCCCACTAGCAATATCGAAGTGGACTATTATGCATTGAGAAGAATTCCTGCATTGGTGATATGGTATCTCCCTGTGGTTGATCGTTTGGGGTGTTTGTTTGCAAACCCTGATGATGCGGAACTTATGACCTGGCATGCTTCTGATGAAAGGAAAGATGATGGAAAGTTACGACATCTAGCCGATGCAAAGCAATGGCAAGAATTCGATAAGAAATATCCAGACTTTGCTGAGGACCCACGAAATGTAAGGTTTGCTCTGAGTACTGATGGAATGAATCCATTTGCCGAGAGGAGCAGCACGCACAGCACATGGCTAGTGATCATGACAATATACAACCTTCCTTCATGGTTGTGTCAAAAAAGAAAATATCTTTTGCTAACCATTCTAATTTCTGGACCTACACAACCTGGAGTTGATATGGATGTATTTCTAGAGCCCTTAATGCAAGAGATGCAAATACTATGGGAAGTGGGTGTCAAAATGATCGATGTGTTTCACAAAGAGACATTCACACTGAGAGCAATTATTATTGTCACAATTAATGATTATCCTGCTCTCTTCTCATTATCAGGCCAGTTCAAGGGAAAGGTTGGTTGTGTAGAGTGCATAGATGGAACATGGCACGTGTCTCTTCCTTTATCTAACAAGATAGTGTACATGAGGCATAGGAGGTGGCTACCGGCAGGCCATAAGTACCGCTTACAAAAGATGAATAAGTACTTTGACAATATGGATGAATCAAAATCTACTGCTCCATCAGGTTATAGTAAAGGGCACAGAGTGTATAAGATAGTTGAGAATGTCAAGTTTGTGTTTGGAAAAAAGACCAAAGATGGGAAACCAAGAAAGGTTGTGAAGGCAAATGAGGGGGACACATTCAAGAAGAAGTCTACTTTCTTTAAGTACTTATCGTACTGGAAAGACTTAGACGTACGACATGCGATCGATGGTATGCATGTTTAGAAGAATGTGTTTGACAGCGTAGTTGGAACTTTGCTAGACATAAAGAGTAAGACAAAGGAAGGTCTCAATTCACGTTTGGACATGCAACATTTAAAGATCAGAAAAGAACTTCACCCTGTACTCCTAGAGAATGGGAAGTACCATCTACCGGCAGCAAGCTATAACCTGAACAGAGATGAGAAACATGCAATGTGTGTGTGGTTGAAGAATTTAAAAGTTCCATCTGGTTTCTGCTCCAACATAAGGAGTCTTGTTTCGATGAAAGACCTTACACTCACCAACTATAACTCACATGATTGTCATGTAATGCTGACCACTTTTCTTCCTATTGCCATCAGGGCTATAAATCCAGTGTTTTTAAAGATGGCAATCACACGGTTGTGCTACTTCTTCAATAAGATATCTGAGAAGGTAATTATCCGTGATGAGTTAGAGTCCCTACAGAAATTTGCTGCAGAGACATTGAGCCAGTTGGAGATGTGCTTTCCCCCATCGTTCTTTGATATCATGGTACACCTTATTGTTCATTTGGTGCCTCAAATTGAGGCATTGAGCCCCATGTATTTCCATGAAATGTGGACGTATGAGCGTTTCATGTCAATATTGAATGGCTATATGGCAAATCGTGCTCATCCGGAGGGTTCCATGATAGAGGCATACACTACAGAAGAGGTCATTGAGTCTGGAGAAC
Organism: Microstegium vimineum; assembly: GCA_022036555.1. Classification (NCBI taxonomy): domain Eukaryota; kingdom Viridiplantae; phylum Streptophyta; class Magnoliopsida; order Poales; family Poaceae; genus Microstegium; species Microstegium vimineum. Next base: position 21,958,696 of record CM039119.1, on the reverse strand, counting down.
CATTATGTAATAATCTCCTAAAAGACCAGGTATCAATTGGTTTGCCTCCGTTGTGACATGAGGGAAGGCTTAGTGGACGAGGGATGATGGGACGAAAATCATTCATCCCGCTAGATTACAACATAGTCCTAGAGGTACATTACAGCATACTACAACAACTCATAATAATGGACCCATTCACCAAGCAGCACATGAAAGAGCTTCGTGAGGAGAATCCAGGATGCACAAATGATTGGGTACACAAGGAACACAAGCGTCGGTTCACCGCATGGCTAAAGAATTTGGACATGACAGACGAATCAGAAACCATCAAGATTTTAGCATCTGGACCATCAAGCCAGGTCATATCATGGTAGAGCTATGACATTAGTGGCTTCACATTTTCCACCAGTTTTAGGGACACCAAGCGCATGGCCCAGAATAGTGGCGTTCGATGTGAGGCTGTAGATGATACAACTGGTGAAGAAACTACATACTTTGGATTCATTGATGACATATGGGAGGTTGAATATGGTCCACGCCTGTAGATTCGAGTGTTCCGATGTCGATGGGTTCAAGATAAACATGTCACTATGGATAACTATGGCCAAAGAGTTCTTGATCTAAGTAAAGTAGGTTACAAAGATGATCCGTGGATCCTTGCTAACCGTGCTGCACAGGTGTTCTATGTGGAACAAATTCTATCTACGAATGAAAAGAAAAGTACCCAAAAGCCAAAGCACGTAGCAATCCCTGGAAAGCAACAAATTGTAGGAGTTGATGGTGTAATGAATTTAGAGGATGTTAATCAGTTCAGCGAGATGTCTCTTTTTACAAACTTTGAAGAAAAGATAAAAAATGTGGAGAAAAGTATCCCGCAAACCTCTTTGCCCTGGGTGCGCCATGATGGACAAGGAAGGACTGTAGCACGCTAGATTGTTTATCATATAACTAATTAATGTATCACTTATCATTTGTACCTAATGCTACTCTTTCTTATTAAGCAAATGTTTACATTTCCCTTTGTTGTATACCTTTGGACTTAATTAAATAAATCTTAATTAAAACCCCTTTCCCCTTCTTGTATACCTTTGGATTCTATATTATTTACTAACCCTAGGTACACGAAATATTAACTAACCCTAATTAACAAACCTTTAACTAAAAACTTAATTAATTCACGAACCCTAGGTACATGAAATAATAACTAACCCTATTAAACAAGCCTTTAATTAACTAACTAAATTACTAATTACTAAATAAACTAACTAAATTAACTAAACTAAATAAACTAATAATTAACTAATTACTAAATAAACTAACTAAATTGACTAATTACTAAATAAACTAACTAAATTAACTAATTACTAAATAAACTAACTAAATTAACTAATTACTAAATAAACTAACTAAATAAATTAACTAATAACACTAACTAAATAAACTAACTAATAAAACTAAATTAACTAATTACTAAATTAACTAACTAAATTAACTAACTAAATTAACTAATTACTAAATAAACTAACTAAATTAACTAATTACTAAATAAACTAACTAAATTAACAAACTAAATTAACTAACTAAACTAACTAATAAACACTAACTAAATTAATCCACAAACCCTAATTAAGTACATGAAATAATAACTAACCCTAATTAACATACCATTAATTACTAACTAACTAAACTAAATTAACTAACTAAATTAAATAACTGAAAATGAAAAAAAACATTAGTACATGCGGCTGTCAATGAGGGCCGCCTGTACTAATACATTAGTACAGGCGGCCCTCATTGACCACCGCCTGTAAAAATATTTTCACAGACGGTGGTCAATATGACCCGCCTGTACTAATGTGCTCCATAATAAATTCCCGCATGCGGCTGCCGAAAGTTTCTAAGTTCCGGAGGCGCGAGTTCTGAAATTCGACGCCGTCAGGCTGCCGAAATCCGCCGCCGCTGCTCCACCGCCGACGCTGCTCCACCGTCCGCCGCCTACGCGCCGCCGCCACTTCCGCCGCCGCTGCTCCACCGCCGTTGCTGCTCCACCGCCGCCGCTGCTCCATCGTCCGCCTACGCGCCGCCGCCACTGCCGCCGCCACTGCTCCACCAGCAGCTGCCGGAGCGCCGCGAGGTAGCTAGGATCCGCTCCGAACTCCGCCCCCGCCACCGCCGAGCCCGGCTCCGAGGCGGCTCCGATCGGTGCGGCGGCGGCCGCCATGTGCGCCGCCGCGCGCGCCCGAGCGCCTGCTGGGCCTGCTGGGCCTCGCAGGGCGCCTTACCTTTTTTTTAGTTAGTTTAATTTAGTTTTTTTAGTTAGTGTTATTAGTTAGTTAATTTAGTTTATTAGTTAGTTTATTTAGTTAGTTTGAGTTAATTTAGTTTTATTAGTTAGTTTTATTTAGTTTTTAGTTAGTTTTATTTATTTTTAGTTAGTTTTTATTAGTTTTAGTTTTAGTTAGTAGTTTATTTAGTTTTTTTAGTTAGTTTATTTGTTAGTTTATTAGTTGTTAATTTAGTTTTATTAGTTAGTTATTTAGTTTTATTTAGTAGTTTTTATTTAGTTTATTTTAGTTAGTTTATTAGTTAGTTTTATTAGTTAGTTATTATATTTTTTTTTTTTTTTTTAGTTTTATTATTAGTATTAATTTAGTTTTATTTAGTTAGTGTTATTAGTTAGTTAATTTAGTTTTATTAGTTAGTTTTATTTAGTTTTATTTAGTTAGTTTATTTAGTTAGTTTTATTAGTTAGTTTTATTTAGTTAGTTTATTTAGTTAGTTTTATTAGTTAGTTAATTTAGTTTTATTAGTTAGTTACTTTAGTTTTATTAGTTAGTGTTATTAATTAGTTAATTTAGTAATTATTTATTAGTTAGTTTATTTAGTTAGTTTTATTAGTTAGTTAATTTAGTTTTATTAGTTAGTTTTATTAGTTAGTGTTATTAGTTATTCGGGTTAGTTATTATTTCATGTACTTAATTAGGGCTTGTTTAATAGGGTTAGTTATTATTTCATGTACCTAGGGTTCGTGAATTAATTAAGTTTTTAATTAAAGGTTTGTTAATTAGGGTTAGTTAATATTTCATGTACCTAGGGTTAGTAAATAATATAGAATCCAAAGGTATACAAGAAGGGGAAATTAGTTTGTGAAATACTTATATTTCATGCATAATTAGGGTTTGTGAAATAATAATTAGTTTGTTAAATAGGGTTTCCTATTTAATATTAGGGTTTTATGCAGATGAGTACTCCATCAAATGCTGAGCAGGCCGATGCCCAGGTAGGTACACCTAGATCTGACTCCTCTGGATCCGAACCTTATAGGAGCCCGAGCGTATCACCACGTGAATCTCCTAGAGCTAAGAAGGCCCGTCTTGAGTTGGAACGTGACCCTAATTACGAGCCTAAAGATGAGCCAAATGATGATGAGGTATATATGCTCGTAGATTGTCTATACGAGAGAATAATGCATGTGTATGTATGTACCTGACAATTGAATTGATAGGAGGTGTTCTTTCAAGTTGTTGCCGAAATGGAGGTAGAGTCACAAGATGTTCATAAGGACACGGCGCCTCAAACGACCGGGACCTCCTCCGAGCGAAGAAGTACACAGAAAAAGAGTGATCGAGCACGAGGAGATAGAGGAAGGAATAGATTTCTAGAAGAAGTTTATAGGATTACAGAGATTAGCCCGAGCGGAGAGCCCTTAGCACCTCTAGAGGCGCTACCCAAATTTAGGTCCGCCATTGGATGGTTAGTAAAGGAAGAATTTGATATCACCTGGAGTGATTGGAGTATGGTGCCTGAAGTAAAGAGGACGAATTGTTGGACTCGATTGTGCACTAAGTTTATTTTACTGGAGGGAACAGAAGGTTTGGTCAAGGGTCATGTCATGAAGCAGTTAGCAATATCATTCCGGGGCTATAGGCACGATATGAATAAAAAGTGGTTGTAGAAGGGGCGGGACCCAACGAAGCGGTACCCTATCACAACAGAACAGTGGGCACGTTTCAGTGTCATAAAAAACTCCGACGACTCCAAGGCTAAGAGCCAAGCCGCCTCAAGACTTGCGAAGAAGAACAAGTACCACCACCACCTCGGCACTGGCGGTTACAAGACCAAGATTCCTAAATGGAGGGCAGAAGACGAAGCAAAGTGGAGAGAGGGCAAGTTGGCATTGACAGATATAGTGCCAGAACGAAGTGCGAATTGGCTTCGCGCTCGGAAGGCAAACACTGAGAGCGATGAGATCTCCTGTCCCGATGAGATCAAGCCAGTTGCCGAGAAGGTTTTGGAAGCAACAAACCTGGAAAAGACAGGTGCCTTCAAGTCACAGAGGGAGAGGGACAACCTTTCCCATGCTCTAGGTAACAAAATTATATTGTCCATTTTGTTCGAGTAAAATAGAAATCGACACTGACATTAAATATCATGTTGTAGGTAACCCCGAGCATCCAGGTCGTGTACGGGGCGTCTCATCCAGAACCACCTGGAAAGAAGGGTTTGGTGAAGAGTGGAAAGGCATGTATAAGAAAAGAGAACGACATAAGGAGCAATTGAAGGATTTTTTTGAGCAGCACGCTGCCAAAAAATTTAGGGATTTGATGGAAGACTTCGTTAAAAACCCTGATCCTGAAGTGATGAAGCGGTTGGCGGGAGCAGTGTCTGCTCAACAGATGACATCACAAGCTCCTTCATCTATGCAGCATGTCCTAGCTCAACCCTTGGGTAGCCAGGAGACGGCCACACAATCTATGCCCTTTCAAAGCAGTATAGCGTCAACATCAAATAAGGACCATTATCCAGTTGATGATATTGATAAACCTTGGCCTTGCTCATTGTTAATTGGATATGGCCTTAGGAATCAACATACAAAGCAAGTGGCCACAGGCAATGCTATCCCTGGACGTATGTTCCATGGTGTCGAGATGCAAGATGCATACTGCAGGGTGGAAGTGTTGACGGTCAAGAGTGCATATGAAGACGACTTCATCGACATCCCGACCTCTGAGGGTATAGAGAAGCTTGGACAAGCAATCAAGAACTTTATACAATGGCCGAGACGGTACGTAAGGTTGATTGATCCACCAACGGCACCCTCTCCACAAGTGCATCAAGCATCCCAAGAGGCCGAAACAAGTCAACAACAAGCATCGCCAATGCATGCCCCAGCATCCCCGTATATTTCTGAGCCACCGTCGTCATCCCCAATACATGATATGTCATTCTCGCTGGATGAGCTCGAGGGGCTGACCAAGAACATGCCTGAGCAGCAGACTCCGCCAGCCAAGGACACAACACTAGAGAAGGAGGTAGAGCAAACTCCCCCGCCACCACCAAAGCATAAGGAAGCAGAGCAAACTCCCCCACAAGCACCGGCCTCCAAGAAGGCAAAGAAATTTCCAATTCCAAAATTGGTTTCTCCCTATGAGCCAAAAAAGGGGAAAACAGCAGGCACAGTTCTATTTCTGAAAGGGATTGGAAAGCAGCGGACGGCACGAGTCGTTGAGCTCGAACCGTCACAGAATAAGAAAGCCGCTGGCCAAGCAACTGAAGCCGTGCCACCAACAAAGGAAGCCCCAAGTGGCGATGTACATGTCGAACCGCCATCAAATACACCATTGACCCTTAAGGATATAAGAAAGTCAATGGTTGATGATTATGTCAATGTCCCCAGTAACTATGTGCCCGGATGGCCTATGCTGCAATGGACGGTGCTTGAAAATGGTCCATGGACAATAAAAAGGTTTCATAACTGGTACATGAGAGCAGTGAATGCTGGCCTGCATGCAGTTAGTGTTGACATACCAGCAGACGTGTTTGCTACTGGCATGGATAAAAGCGAGGCATTTGTTATCTCCGAGGACATGCACCTGCTGTTGAACTATAGGAAACTTGACGTCCAACTCATTACAATCTGGTGCCTGTAATTATCACTCATGCACACACATTGTCATTATTAAATTTGGAATGTGATAAACTCTAATATGTGGATGTTGTATGTAGTTTGCAAGACCACAAGCAGAGATCGTTAACTACAGGCACGATGGTCGGTTACCTGAGTCCAATCAGGTTACAAAAAAATATGCACAAATTTGTACTTACAAATGAAGATAGAGCAAAGATAGAGAAGGACAAAACACCAGAACAAGTTGCAGAAGCTGTAAAGGAATTGCAACGAAAATACGAGGACACATATGCCCTCTATCTCGGTAGAGCAATGTTGAGATATAAGTACAGGGATTTTATATTGGCACCCTACAACTTTGGGTAAGCGTGACCTCGTATACGTACTTCAAATTATCGTGTTAACCCTAAGTACATGTGTCGCTCACTCGTTTATTCATGCAGTGACCATTGGATTGTTTTTTATATTTATCCATTCGAAGGGAAGGTGCTTGTCCTAGACTCCTTACATTGTCCTCCTCAGTCGTATCAAACATTCCTGATTCATTTAGAAAGGTGAGCCAACATGCAACCACATCCGTACTTATATGAATTATAGTTTCTAAATAACTATAGTGTTTTATATTCGATATCTACAGGGCATGGCGGTTTTATAAGAAACAAAAAGGACCGGTCGACGCCGCCCGCTCAGATCCTAGTGTGCCATTGATGATACAACACCATTATCCGGTAAGTTGTCCGAACACATATCATCATATAAATAATACGCAAGGCATGACAATTTTAGTTTAATCTTTTGCTCATTAATTACATAGTGCCACAAGCAACCACCTGGATCGGTCTACTGTGGATACTATGTGTGTGAGTTCATAAGGCAGCGGAGACGATACGTCAGGGACAAAAATATGGTAAAAAATATCTATGTATGAAGTTTTCTCATTAAAGTTGAAAATATTAATATTGGACATGTGTCAATGATGCTTTTAAACTTTATTTCCAGCCGAGAAGCAAAGGAAAGGACGTGTCATTCACTCCAAAAACTATGGAAAATATAGTAGCAGATTTGTGCGATTTTATTATAAGAGAAATAATTCCAAGTACCGGATCATATTTTGATGAAGCCGGTGATTTAGCAAGTGAAGGATTTAGAGCGCTGACAGACCTAGCAGGTCTAAACTTGAAACGAAATGACATGTAAACACCAAATGGTTGAACTCATAACTTGAAATAACGTGTATTATATGTAATTTTATGCTTGATGTTTGATTTCGTGTGGACACATCTGTAATATTTATATGTGTTGTATGTATGATGCAATTTTATGGTTCATGTTTTCATAATATATATATGACAAATATAGTACAGTGTGGAGACAAATATTAAAATTTGAAATAAAAAAAAATAATTACACAGGCGGCTCACTTTGTCAGCCCTGTGAAAACCCTTTTTTTCACAGGCGGCTCACAGCCCGCCGCCTGTACTGTGGACCGATTAGTACTGACCCCTAGTACAGGCGGTGAGCTTGACCGCCTGTATAAATGCCTCTACCACCGCCTCTAAAAATGTTTTCTGTACCAGTGATGGCGCCGTCCTGCAGCAACTACACGCTGATCGCGTTGCTCGTCTTCTTCGCCGCGGTCGCGCCCAGCCTGCTGCACCAATCTGCGGCTGCTAGAGACGGTGGTGGAGCAGCCAAGGCCGCGGAGGCGGCTCCCGCGGCATGGGCCCACGGTGAAGTCATCCTGCGCTTGCACCCGACGGCCACGTACGAGATCCCTGACCTTCCACTGCCGCCAATTGTGCCATGCCCTCCCGTGTTTCCAAAGATTCCGTTCATCCCCTGCTACAACGTGACGCCGCCTCCGCCGCCGCCACGGCCAACGGAGTGCCGGACATCGCTAGTGAAGTCGCTGGTGCCTCCGTGCTCCGGTTTCCTCACCAACAGCAGCAGTGGTGTACCCACGGATCCGAGCAAGGAGTGCTGCGACGGCGTCAAACTATTCATGAACGGTGATCCAGCCATCTATTATCCTCTTTGCCTCTGCCACGTCGAGAACGGCGACGTCAACCAGCTTCTGCCGACGCCGGTGGTCCACGCGCGCGCGCTCTCCCTCGTGCAAGCGTGTTTAGGAATAAACCCAGACGCGTATTCCGGCATCTGCAACGACGACAGTATCAGTGAGTCATACTACAGTTTATTTCCAAGAAACTAACAGTATAATCCATCCTTGTATATATGCTGCATAGTACGTGTGCTTTTGCTTGTAATAATAATGCTGCTAATTGTGTTATGCAACAGAGGACAAAATGCTACCGATGGACGCTCCTAAACCTCCAACACCGGCGCCAGGGAACAAGGCTTAGGGTACGGCGGTATTGCATTTCCCCCCCCAGTTACTATTAGTTTATTATCAATTAGTATCATATACTAACGTATTTTTATTTTGAATCTCTTTTGGCAGGTCGATAGCCATAAGTAGAAGCAATAGAGGTTGATGCATGGATTCTTTTCGTCAGGAAAAAAATAATAAGTTGGAGCTGTGAATTTTAGTAGATTCGCAACCATCCAAGTGCTTGGTGCATTCATCATTCATCGGCGTCATAGTGGGCCCGGCCGTCACTAGAGTTTAGTTAGAGCGTGTTGGTTAGTTAAGATGTCATCTCATATCTAGTTTGGGACTATATTGTGCCATGTATCATCAGAAGCAACCGTGTTCTTGCTCAATGCATACTTACTTTATCGATCACAGTTTCTTCCTACTCGAGCCTCAATTTGATTTTATTTTCCTTATTTGATTTGATTTGATTTGATAATATCGATCTAGTACAGTTTGTCTCTACCCGACTCACAAATTTTATGCGAAAAATGTTGCGACTTCAAAAGATGGCAGACGCTGACCGGTGGGGGTCCTCCCCGATTGAAAAAAAATCTTATTTTTTCAGGGTTTTTTCGGTTCCAACCTTGCCGAGTGTCTGTACCCGATAAAGAACATTCGGCAAATACAGTTTTGCCGAACAGTTTTTTGCCGAGTGTCCTTTGCTGAGTGCAATTGGGACTTTGCCGACTGCCTCAAGCACTCGGCAAAGAAGACGTCTCTTGTAGTGTTGTGCCTTATTTTTAGATCCAATTCCTACGTTGTATATGTAGTATGGTATACTACCTTTGTTTCTTTTTACTTATAAATGAAGTTATTTTGCTGGCGCTGCGCAGAACCAATTTCCGATGGTTAGCAAATTAATCCAGAGGTTATTTCAAGTCACATGTGTCTTATTATACTATTATATTAATAATATATATACGTGGCTACTTCTTTGAGTCGTACGAAACCTGTTAGCCAACGTACCGTCAATTAAAGTTTAATTCTACTACTGTTAGTCGTGCAGATCATCGATCTGTAAATCAGTTTAAAAAAAAGACCCTCAAGGCCTCAACCAAGGGCATGTTTGGTAAAGAACTGGCTCGATCTGGCTCCCTTGCAGCAGCCACTGTGTAGCACACGGGAACATGTGTCGATGAAGCTATAAGACGGTAACTCGTCGCCTCTGGTTTGCCGGTTGATTTTGAGCAGGAGCAAGAAATGAAATCTTCTACAGTTGAAAATAGTGTTGCTAAGGTGTTTTTATGACGGAGTCCGAGTCGGACCCTGGTCAAAGCTAACTAAACATGCGTTACAACACTAGTCCAGATCCATGGAACAGTATCGGGTCCTAACCTGGCATCACCGTTTGATTCGGACCCAATAGAGGTTATCTGACAGTGGTATGTCTATCACCGCGGGTTTACAAACCCAACAATGATAGGAGGATCAGTGATGGGTTAGTGGTTTCAATTCATGGTTATAAAAACAGGTTAAGCTAGTTTTTTGTTACTTTCTTAAATAGCAAATTGGAATTCACATTGGGTTATACCCATCTCATTGAATTGATCAAAAAAACATCTTTAGAATGTCTAGCTTGAAATTTGGATGGACAAAATATGATTTTCAAAAACATATATAGGATCACAACCAGATGAGGTGTCCATTCGATCAAAAATAAAACCAATATACTATGTTACCTTTTTCCAAACCCTAGGTCTTCCATCCCTACATATGCTATCTACAAGCATCTCAAATGATGTTTGTGGCATTTTAGGTGGCCTTAGCTTATCGAACATAGAAAAACCCGTAGTTGCACTTGTGCCTCCTCGACAGGGACCTTCCTGCCAAAATGGGCTAAGTTGGTTTTTTCTAACCGTCACTACATTCAATCCTTGAGCGATCATCGTGCTATTTGAGCATCCTAGCCCTTTCGCTATGGGACTAGATCTGCATCAACACACTTTTTGGCTACTCCATAGAAAAGAATATCAAGGTCAATATACAACATGTGGTAACCATGTATAGGAAATAGACTTCGTAATGCGAGCATTATTGTTGGGTCAATGTTTGGTTAAGGGATAGGCTGGACAGAAACATCCATAAGAGACAATATTTCCCTCAAGATATCATCCCAGTGTCCCTCAATAGTAAATAAGGCATGAGTTCATTCCCTGTTGATGTCGTTCTCTTCTATTACCACTGTCTATCTTTCACTACAACACAAATGTTTTCATAGGCAGTAAGATTTTTAGAACTAGCTTTCAAAATGGTTGTTGACACTAAGAGTGGCAAATCGGTAAAAGATCGCAAGCGTACGGTTGTCAAGTGTAGCTTTCACCAGGAGTATTCCAGATATCGTGTTTTCCACAGGGAACGAGAAGTGAATTAACTAACAATCAAGGTTGTCCTATGATGAGACAAGGGAGTCTATGATATTTGGGTAGAGAGGTTTGTTGTAGCAAAGATATCTAACTAGGCAAAGCTGGTTATACTGGCTTTATCAGCCCTTCTCTTGCAGGAGGCGATGAGATAGATCAGTAGGAGATGAAACTCCTACCGGACTGCACCATCATGTTGTATTGATGCCCTACCTTTTTAAGAACTTATCTTACACGCGTGGTGGAATACAGAGACTAGACATGGCTGTCACCACCCGCTAGCTACCACAAACAATCCCAGCGATAAGCGGTTTACAAAGGTAAGATCTAGTTTAGACACCACGTCTACACTAATCTCACTACTTTAACCTTGGCCTAAGGCTAAAACACTCTACTTAAAGTAAAGCGATGAACAAGCGCAAAAATTTGTATAACAACTATACCAGAATTAGAATATCAAATACTATAAAGAACTCAGGTGTATTACTTATTACAAGAATATTGCATCCGCTAAGGTACACCTTTGGAGAAGATTCCCGACAAATCCGGGGCTTTCTCCAAAAGACTGAAGGACCGAGAACGGCGACCAGAGGGGGGGGGGTGAATGGGAGCCTCAAATTTCTCTCGAAATATTCGGGCCACTCTCCCCAAAAACCAAATCCAGACGAAATTGAACAATTGAGAGCTCACCGGCAGTTGAGAGAAACTCACTGGAAACCCCAAAACGTAGGTTCTCAACCCCTAGGGAAAAGAGGCAAGAACCTAGGCGAAACAGGCAGAACAGACAGACGACGGACGCTGAGAAGACAGGCGACGGACGTTGCGCTTAGCGTCAGACGCCAACACCGAGCCAAACCCGAGAGGACCTCCAGGCGACGGACGTGTCTGGCGGTACCTCGACGGACGCTGGCGCAATCACACAGAAAGCATGTCAAACTCAAAAACCGACGGACACTCTGGCGGGCAGGTGACAGACGATGGGGAGCGTCCAACGCGAACTTGAGCCACGCAAACAGAGCAAGCGACGGACGCTGACGTCAGCACGACCTAGCGTCCGGCGCCTCTCGATGGAGCGTCCGACGCCCCCGAGCAGAGCGCAGGAAAAGCGAAACTCGTTTTTCTCTCCGCCAAATCTTCCCACATCCTAACCAAATGATCTCCACTAGCAACCCAACTTGGTAGGCATGTTTCTAGTGCTATGGAGGAGCTATCCCAAAGAAATCATTGCTCGATTTGGTTTGGATTGAAGGGAAACAAAGGATTTGGGGGAGAAACTCAAGAACGAAGAACACCGCAAAGATTTCGCCCGATCTACGTGCTCGAGTACAAAAAACTTGGTTCAAACGGATTTGCAAGAACTACTCCCTACAAAGAGATCTCAACTCGGAATCAAAGAGGGGCAAAAAGCAAATCGCGAAGAACACAAGCACAACTCGGGACACGATCAAGAAATCAAAGCCGCCATGGCTTACAGAGGGTAAGGCCTGCGATTCCCACCAAAAGATTCGCAAGTTCTTACAAAGGTTGGAGAGATCAACCTAGGGACCTCATGAACTAGAGAGAGGTTAGAGAGAGAGAGAGGTGGTGCTAATGATTAGGGTTCAATAGGTGGGATGAGGATACCCTTCATCCCCTATTTAACAGGGCTTTGACTATTTCCCAAAGACCCCCCTAATACATGAGTGAACTACCTAGCCTAAGCATTGCAGTCCAAGCTCTGGAAAATATCTTCCTCGATTTGAATGGACGGCCCCGCTTCCTGCCAGGAGTTGTCGTCGCCTCGACGCAACCTCCAGGATTCCGCCACGTGCCATCCCCGCTTCATCGGAAGCTCCACCCGGGTTTTGAGGCCCAAACTCGCGAAACCCGCCACTGGTAGCTTTGGGCTCAACTACCGAACCCTGGGGTTTGAGGCCCAAACCACCAAACCACTCGACTCGAGCCACCTTGTCCTCGCCCGGTCTGACTCCGAGTCCCATGAGCCTCCGCTCGACCCGCTCGTCCGCCGTTTTGACTCGGTCAACTCGGTCTAACCTCCATGTCTTCTCGCGCTCGCCGGTGCCAAGTACTAGCCACCACAGCTAGTCCTCCGGCGCCCATGGTCCCTCAGTCCGAGCCCTGCTTCCGCCCTTCATCGCCTTCAGTCCATCGGCACGACAAACCTCTACTCGACCTTCTCCATGCCATTGACTACTGTCTCGAAGCATAGCACCTGCACACCACAAGCCGATAGACAAGCACACACATACTTTCGCAAGGATTAGTGTAAAGCCACTCAAACTGAAACACTCAAGTGTTGGGAAATCACTCATCACAAAACTGAACATCATGGGCACATATCAACCATGTGTTCGCAATCTCCCCCTTGATGAGTGCATTGTCAACACAAGTGCATTTCAGATTTGAGCCACAAGGTAAAGCTCTCCATATGACCAAAAGCTAAGAAAGCCAAAACGGGGTCACTTGAGAGAAGCAAAACGAGTCCAAAACTTGGTCCCCAAAGACATGGGCAACGACTCGACGCAACCAAGTAAAATAGAACTAGCCCTCAAGAAGAGGCAGAAATGGGCTCAACACCGCTAGCAATCTAAGATACCAATCACAATTCTCAAAACTCAGAATACCAATTGGAACACCATGAGAAGCTCAAAGATACCAATTAAACTTCAAAAAGGCTCAAGAAGCCAATCGAAAACTGTTAGAGCCAACAAAACAAGCTAGACCCTCCTGAAGAGGCAACGGCTCAACACATCTAGCAAAAGCTCCCCTGAGCAAGACACCAATTGAATACCTATTGAAGAGCCAAAACAAGATACCAATTTGAACAACTTATAAAGGCTCAAAAGCTCAAAATTCTCCCTCTTGACTAGTGCAAGTGTGAAAATGCACTGATTTCTCCCCTTGGTTGAATATAAATGAAATGCACATTTCTCCCCTTGGTGACACATGCAGTTCATCAAAGCTCAAAACTCAAAGAGAAGCCACAAATGCCATGAAATGCAAAATGAGTGCAAAAGCTTCATACTTAGAGCTAAGACAATGAATAAATGCTCTAAGTGATGTGATCCTGTGAGAATAGGAAAAGCTCTATGTGCCCAACAAAGACTCAGGTTGAGCTTAAGATCACTTTAGAAGCTATTTTAGAGAACATATCATGTGAGAGTAGAGAAAGGGTATCACCTCCTAGAGACAACTAGACATGGCAAACAAGATAGGATCTATCTCAAAGCAAACTCATATATAGCAAGTAGAACTATCCCTAGCAAGGTTCATACAACAAGCCAATGACCCAACTGAATGAATTTTTCCAAATTTCAGAGTTTTGCAGCCAATTTCCGTTTTAGGCACATTTCAAGTTGTATGCGAGTGGTTGTAAGCAAGGTGATGCCACTTACCAACTGGGCGAAGTCAAAGGACTTGACACACCGGTTTCGGTCATACACGACACCGCTCAAGTTCAACCCATATGGGAAGCAGTCTCGAATACACGGTGAAGTGCTCACAATGCAGACCCAACTCGATGTTTCCAATTCACAAAACAGAGAGCAATTTAATTTTATTAATTTTAATCATGGTGCTCAAAGGTAGTGAATGAAGCAATGAAGAGCCATAGTTACAAGCTATATACAAGACAACCAAGAAGGATCTTCAAAAGCCTACACATGCTAGTGCCATTTCAGAGGTGACATGGGGAATTAAATTCAGTTTTTAAAGCTTTTCTAACTTAGCTCTATTGCATATCAAAAGATCAAAGAGAGTCTAAGTTAAGCAACACCATAGACACATAAAGCACCTCAAACAGAGCATAATTTCATTATATCGGCTATAGTATGAAGCTCAAAATGAACTATGTCACAAATGCAAATGAGATACAAAATGCAAACAGACACCAATTAAAGACTAAAAAGACAAAAGAAGATCAAGCAAAAACCAAAATAAAGAACTAAGATACACAAAGCTTTCCTCCTCTAAAAAGGAAAGCAAACACCCAACTCACCTCGAAGGTGAGAAAATGCCGCTTGATCTAAAGGCTTTGTGAAAATATCTGCAAGCTGGTTTTGGGTCTCGACATGCCGAAGGTCAATGTCGCCCTTCTCATAGTGATCTCGCAAGAAGTGAAAGAGAACATCAATGTGCTTGGTCTTAGAGTGAAGCACGGGATTTTTGGCCACACTAATTGCACTCGTGCTATCGCAAAGCAGAGGCACCTTAGTAAGCACAAGACCAAAATCCTTCAAAGTTGCAATCATCCAAATCAACTGCGAACAACAGCTAGCCACGCAACGTGCTCAGCTTCGCACATCGACTGTGCCACGCTAGACTGTTTGCGAGAAGACCAAGACACAAGAGAAGACCTGAGAAACTGGCAAGTCCCAGAAGTGGACTTCCGATCAAGACGGCAATCGGTAAAGTCGGCATCAGAATAACCGCAAAGCACAAGAGAGGAGGAGGTGGAAAACCAAAGTCCAAATTCGGGAGTGAAGCGCAGGTACCTCATGATGCGTTTCACCACCTGCTTGTGCGAAGTCCGTGGGGACGCCTGAAAGCGTGCACACAAGCAGACGGCGAACTGAATGTCCGGCTGAGTCGCTGTCAAGTACAGAAGCGACCCGATCATGCTTCGGTACTCCGTCTGATCCACCGTCTCTCCTTCCCCGTCCGCATCCAAGGCAGTCGTAGTCGACATGGGCATCGAAAGAGGCTTTGCCTCACCCATGTCAAACTTCTTCAAGACATCCTTTGTGTACTTGCCTTGGTGCACAAATGTCCCTTCCCAGGTTTGCTTGATTTGAAACCCGAGAAAGAAAGTCAACTCTCCCATCATGCTCATCTCAAATTCCCTGCTCATAAGATCTGCAAACTTGGCAACAAGGGCATGAGAAAGAACCACCAAAGATGATATCATCCACGTATATTTGGACAAAGAGAGTGTCTTTGCCTTGCTTGAGGAGAAACAAAGTTTTATCTACCGATCCCATTTGAAAACCCTTAGCATGTAAGAAGGTTTTTAGTCTATCATACCATGCTCTAGGGGCTTGTTTCAAACCATACAAAGTTTTGTGAAGTTTAAAACATGGTTTGGAAACTTGGGATTTTCAAAACCGGGAAGTTGCCTAACATACACTTCCTTCTCTATGTAGCCGTTTAAGAAAGCACTTTTAATGTCCATTTGAAAAAGTTTAAAACCCTTAGAAGCCGCAAAATCTAGAAGGATTCTAATGGCTTCTAAACGAGCTACGGGAGCAAATGTTTCCTCATAATCTATTCCCTCCTTTTACGCACTACCACCCCATCCTCACTTTGTTTGTTTTTGAAAACTCACTTGGTTCCTATAGGGTGCAACTTGGTGGTGGGTGGCACTAAGACCCAAATGCGGTTTCGCTCAAAGTTTTCAAGCTCCTCATGCATGACATTAACCCAATCCGGATCCATCAATGCGTGTCCAACATCTCGGCGCTCAAAAGAAGCGACAAAAGTCGAATGAGTGTTGACACCTCTTAAGTATCAATTCTAAGTGTTAACTAAGCAGAAGAAAGGATATATTTGCAACACACTACCTAGATATAGGTTTTAGCTGACAGAATTCCACAAGTTTGGTGTTTATCTGTTTCTGCAGGGAGACAACTGCAAAAGAGCAAAATAGGCCCACATGTAAGGATTACATAGACACATAACACCTCCGCACGAAAAAGAATAATCTAGAAGGTCAAGAAGGCTCGGGAAGAAACCAGAGGCCAAATGGGCCCAGGGGCAGGGCGCCCGCCCTAACCCTGGGCGGCCGCCCTAGGTCAGGCTCCAATGGGCCTCTGCCTTGTGGGGTCACTCTCCACCGCCTTTGAGGTTAAAATCTACAACCATCATTAAGGTCGTTTGATCCGAAGGCTGACGATCATTTGAGGGGGCTATATAAGGAGGACCCCTGCCCCCTGGCTAAAGGCGATCCATAATCTATTATTCATTTGCATATTTTCCAGAGAGGATTCTCCAGAGAAAATCCCTCACGAGTCTATTCTCTAGGGCTTAGCATACATGTGAGATTAGAGTTTACTCTTCTAGAATTGAGAGAGTTAGAGTGGAGGTGTGGATTGGAGGAAGCCCGGCTTGTCGGTGTCTCCACTCCAGTTTGTATCGACGGGATCAAGACTCCTAACCCGAGGCTTGCTCCTAGGATTTCTTCGGTAAATATCGACTTCTAATTCTAGTAAGTCCCTGTTTATTATTCTTTGGTTTGGGGAGTTTACTTTATTCTCTTTGCGTAGAGAGTAGGGTAATCATCTTTAGTGTAACGTGGGTTTGGGCTAGGAACTCATAGATATCCCCTATCTAGCCAGAGCTGTGGTTAATAGCTCGGAAAGTGACAAGTCCTTAGATACCTTTGGAACCCACAATCCCGTTAGAAGGACCGATAGGGTTTCATAGGCCGCGTGTTTTAAGCATCCTCTGAGGGGTCTATTGTCACGACGTTCTCCCCAATAGAATAATAGACATATCTTATATAGACTAAGAACGAGACGACAGTTGCGATGCTTCTCTAATCGCTTATATCACGATCACCTTGTTTGCAGCCTAAGGGTACTAGCATAGATTTGGTTAGTCAGATGCAACCCTTTCCCTGCGGAAAAACAAATAATGATACTCTAGACTATCTCCCGGGTGAAGTGCTCACCGGTAATCCGTGCGCTTGCGGATTACTTCCTAGTGATTTCTCTGTCTGCGTTAACAAATATCAACAGGCATGTCTGGGGCCATTGCCGGGAGAAAGGGTTTGCTAAGATAACCAAGAATCTTGCTATTTTCCTATACCTATACTTTTATCTTTTCTTATCTTTGTCAAATTTGCGTTATTTCTTACATTTTCTATCCTTATGGAAAACCTAAATTCCACACCGTATCTATCAATTTTCACCCACGGAGACCGACTTATTACGATGGGAGTCATCACAACCTATCCAAACTCCCGAGTTTAGGTGGATCCGCGGTTGATTGCAATGATTCAAAGCCTATCCTTTTCAGGAAAGAAAGACGAAAATCCTTACCTTCATATTCGAGATTTTGAGCAAACATGATTGTCTTCGCATAGAGGGCATATCCGATAAAACCTTATGTTAGAACTTTTTCCTTTTCTTTAAAGGGAAGAGCTAAACAATGGTATAATCAGAAGGTAAGCCAACAACAAGGAAATTGGGGAGTTTTGCGCTCCAACTTCTTTTAGATTTCTACCCACCATCAACCAAATCGTCGACCTTAGAGTCAGGGTTCAACCTTCGACAGAAAGAGAACGAATCTTTGGCTTACTCCTGAAACGTTTTCTTGAGCTTTAGAATCTGTCCACACCTTAACATCGAAGGCCCTGTTCTTCTTCAACACTTTTATAAAGGTCTTCGTAAAAAGGATAGAGAGTTGCTAAACACCACATCTGGAGGTCTTTCTTTCATATACCATCCATATTAGCAAAATCAACTTTAGATAGAATCTTAGATGCTGATTGGATAATAGCCTCCATGAAGAAACTCACGAAGCTGAAAACAATACCTTGCCAGATCCACCATCTTTTTCAGCTATCCCAAGTTCTGAGCCTAAAATGGAAGAAATTCCACCACCTGATTTCATGTTGGATATAGATCCTGATCTTTTCACTGATTTTGAAACATTTCAACCTACTTTTCTTTTTCAAAACCCCGAGATCATCACTCTAGCAACCACATACACCAAATGCCAGATAGATGCATTTTTAAGAGAGCTTGTATCAATCATAAGTAGCGAATGGTTAGAAGAATCAGAGCTTTCCTCTGATGTGATCCGTCTGGATTCACCTTCTATTCCAATATGTTGTACTTTCAATTCATATCATTTTGATGCTCTCTATAATCCTGTTGTGGGATCAATATCATGTCTAGATCACTTGCGCATGAATTATTGGGCAAAGTGACCCTGACCCCAATAACAAAGCTCATGAAGAATCTTGACGGACATATAGTCCCTAGTCTTGGAATTTTACATGTCTTACCAATTATGGTAAGATGGTGCCATGGTTCGTTTGAACTTTTATATCTTTGATACATGGGACCACGACCTATTATAGGAAAACCTTTTAGAAGACTTCTTTATGAAGGACAAAACGGAACTAAACATTTCCTTTGGAAAGAGTTTTCAAATCCCGATGACAATCTCTTGTTCTTTGAACAGCAAAGCTGAATCAATCTTTTACCTGATCCTATGGAGGAAGTAAAAACTGCTTCTCTAGAGCTTTTTGATAAAATAGATTTAGAAGACAATGCTCCTTTCTTCATAGAAGAAGAAGCTAACCCTTCTGAACCTGAACCCTTAGACGAGTTTGTAGAAACACCCAGACCTCCTGTAGAGCTTAAACCCTACCCACCCGGTCTTACTTATGCTTTCCTCAATAATGATCCAGAGTCTCCTATAATCATAAGTGATAAACTCACTCAGGAGCAAACTTTGCGCTTGATGCTGTTCTAGAAAGACATCGTTCAGCCTTTGGCTACTCACTCCAAGATCTCACTGGAATCAGTCCTATCATTTGCACTCATCGCATTCCAACAGATCCTTCTGTTTCACCTTCTCGAGAGCCCGAACGAAGACTCAATAACGCGATGAGAGAGGTAGTTAAGAAAGAAGTTTAAAAGTTGCTGCATGCAGGGATTATATATCCCATGCCGCATAGTGAGTGGGTAAGTCCTATGCAATGTTGTGCCTAAGAAGGGAGGCATGACTGTTGTCACAAATGAAAAGAATGAGCTGATTCCTCAACGCATAGTCACAGGATGGCGGATGTTTATAGATTATAGAAAGCTGAATAAAGCTACAAGAAAGAATCACTTTCCTTTACCTTTTATAATGAGATGTTAGAGCGTTAGCCAACCACTCTTTTCTTCTGTTTCTTAGATGGATATTAGGGTATCACCAAATCCCGATCCATCCAGATGACCAAAGAAAAACAACCTTTACATGTCCATATGGAACTTATGCTTATCGTAGAATGTCTTCTAGGCTATGTAATGCCCCATCTTCTTTTCAAAGATGCATGATGTCTATATTTTCTGACATGATTGAAGATATTATGGAAGTTTTCATGGATGATTTCTCTGTTATGGAAAAGCTTTCGATAGTTGTGTTGAAAATTTAGATAGGGTTTTGCAGAGATGTGAAGAAAAACATTTAGTCCTTAATTGGGAGAAATGTCATTTTATGGTCAAGAAGGAATAGTGCTAGGACATCTAATATCTGAGAGAGGCATCGAGGTAGACAAAGCTAAAATTTGAAGTAATTGACAGTTACCTCCGCCTGTAAATGTGAAAGGTATAAGAAGCTTCCTTGTCATGCTGGTTTTTTATAGAAGATTTATAAAAGATTCTCATTTATTGCTAGACCATTAACTCTTTGCTAGCCAAGGACGCTCCTTTCGAATTTGATGATGCTGTTTAAAAGCTTTTGAATTGTTAAAGACAACACTCATCTCTGCACCAATCATTCAACCCCTGATTGGTCTTTACCTTTTGAAATTATGTGTGATGCTATGACTATGCTGTGGGGGCAGTTTTGGGACAAACTAAGGATAAGAAGCATCATGCAATAGCTTATGATAGTAAAACTTTGACAAGACCTCAACTTAATTATGCAACCACATGAAAAAGAGCTCCTGGCTTTTTGTTTTTGCTATGGACAAATTTAGATCTTATTTAGGAGCCAAATTTAATTGTTTATTCTGATCATGCTGCTCTAAATATCTGCTCACTAAAAAAGATGCTAAACCTCGCTTAATAAGATGCCAAGAATTTGACTTAGAAATAAAGATAGAAAAGGAGTAGACAATCCTATGCAGATCACTTGTTTAGAATGTATTTTAAGAATCCCGGGAACTACCCATTGATGATTCACTCCGGACGACATGCTCTAGGGGTTTCCCAACAGATCCAACCCCAGGTATGCAGATATTGTTAATTTCATGGTTTCAGGGTATGTCCCCACCAGAGGAACAAAAGAAAGCTTATTCAAGAGAGTCGTTCAAAACATATGGATACCCATACCTCTTCCGAGTAGCTCTGACGGATTACTCAGGAATGTGTGACTATGGAAGAAGGAATGAAGATCATTGAAAGATGACACTCATCACCATATGGAGGTCATTATGGAGCATTCTGCACACATGCAAAAATTTGGCAGTGTGGATTATATTGGCCAGCAATGTATGAAGACACTAAAGAATTTTATCAGAAGATGTGGGCCATGTCAAAGACACGACAACATAAATTCAAGGGATGCCATGCCACTCACCAGCAATCTGCAGATAGAGCTCTTTGATGTTTGGGGAATCGACTATATGGGCCCATTTCCCCCATCAAAGAAATATGAGTATATCTTGGGTGGCAGTCGACTATGTCTCCAATGGGTGGAAGCATTACCTTGCAAACATGCAGACAACTAAATTCAAAGAGGATGTTTGAAGAGACCATATCCCAAGATTTGGAGTCCCCAGACTAGTGATAAGTGATGGAGGATAACATTTCATCGACAAACTTTTTGAGAAGTATCTAGCAAGTCATGGGATCCACCACAACATCGCTAACACCTATCATCCTCAGACAAGTGACCAAGCAAGACCACAAAAAACAAATCAATAATATTCTTCAGAAGACAGTGAATGAGATGGGAACAACATGGAAGGACAAGTTACCCATGCACTCTGGCATACCGGACTGCATACAAAACCACAATTGGAATGTCTCCATATCTACCGTATATGGAAGACTTGTCACCTACCTGTTGAACTAGAGTTCAAAAGCACACTGGGCTATAAAAAGATGGAATATGGATTTTGAGGCTGCTGGAGAGAATCGACAAATGCAACTATCAGAGCTAGAGGAGTGGAGAGAAAAATCATATCACAATTCAAAGATCTACAAAGGAAGATCAAAGATGGCTGACAAGAAGATCAAGAAGAAAAGAGTTCGCACCCAGAGATAAGTAATTACTTTTTAATTCTAGGTAAAGCTCTTCGGACACGAAAAGCTACGAAGCAAATGGGAAGGACCATATAAGTAATCAATTCATCATCCCATGGAGCAATCACACTTAAAAATGATGAAGGTACGTTTATTCAAGGTAAAGGTCAACGTCTTAAAATATTCTGAACCTAATGAAAATTAAAGAATAGACGTAATTAATTTCTACCTTTTAAGTGATTTTTATGGCCCAACACTTTAATTTTACATTTTTGGGCCATGCATATGTTTTTTGGGGTATAAAATCTTCTAGAAACAAGTAAACCCGAAGAGGCCTGGCAGAGGAGAGAAGGCCCACGGCGGGCGCCCCAAGGCCCAGGGCGGCCGCCCCACTCCTGTAACCTCTCGCCACCAGCCTTTCGCTCACCCGAACCTTCTTAGTCTCCCTTATCCGATAAACCTTACAGAACACTTATCCAACCATTTTTTTTCCGCGAGATTTGCTCCGTAGATGCTTCTAGAGGCCATTTTCACCCCTATATAAACAACCCTCTGACGCCAGCCATCCCATCATTCATCTTTCCCTAGCTCTCGCTTGAAGCCAGCTAGCTCTCTTTGCTCCCATGGCCAGCAAACCGCAACACCGAGAGGAGATGGTCCCCTACGGATCCAACCTCGACAAGCTCCCGAAGGAAGACCCAGATGCCAAGGCCTAGTTGTCGTCCACGATGATGCTCCCATCGCCACCATTCCACCAAAGCAGCAGCACCACAACAGATCCTGCTATGCCCAGCCTGTCCTCCCAGCACCGCCACAACCTGCTCCTGCCTAAAAGGGCGAAAGAAAGCCCATCTCAGGTACCTGCCGGCACCAAGGTTCTTCTCCAAGATCCCAAGGAGAGGGTCATAGGAGTGAAGACCCATCGAAATGGAGAGCTCAACACATCAAGTACACAACCGAGGAGGAACGTCCCTACTTCGAGGGAATCCAGGCTCCTAAAGTCAATTTCGTGCCACCGAAGGACGCCCCGAAGCACTCCCTCAATTCCTTTGAGTCATCTCCAAGCGCCGCAAAACCGGAGCTGACCTAGAGAAAGACTTCCATGCTAGAGATGATGCAATCATCAATATCCAAACCGCTGCTAAGCTTCTCTCTAGGCAGATCACAAACCTGAACACCACCACAGGAAACCTTAGGAGCGACGTAGATGAGATTAACAAGAAGATGAAGTATTTAGAACGTCCCTAGATTCTTTAGTTAGTTTTGAGACTTGATTAGATCCATTAGCTAGTATTAGTTCGATTCATTTCCCTTGTAATACATTGTTCTCAGAATAAATATAAATAAAGAGCATTTTTATTATTTTTTTGAATCTTGCTTGTCTCCATTTTGTATTCAAAAGAAAACAGGAAACAGTATGGGGAGACCCCCCGATAACGAGACGAACAGATTCAACCGCAACGATCAAATATTTCGGAAACAAACAAAGTAACAACCGCACTCGGCGAAGCAGAGGCCGAGGGGCCACCCCAGTAGGGCGCACGCCCTGGGCAGGCACCCCCTGCTCTGGTCCTTCGACCACACCTCAGGTTTGCACCTACACATTACATATTTTCATACACATCTCCAAAATTTAATTCGTGCAGTTAGTATTCCATAAATAAATGCTTTAAACATGATAAATGCTAAATGTTTTACTTAAAAATATCTTTATGAAATAGACACACTACATGAAGTTTCCTAGAATCCTGCTATTGTTGAGAATTTATTTAGGAGACTCCATGGTAGAATAAGAGAACTTAATTCTTGATAATCTCTGTCACTTGGAGAATTTCTTTTGAATAATAACTACCATCCCTTAATATGCTTTACACTTACCAATCAAGAGCCAAAAGGCTACTTACTTGTATTGAGTTTGTTTGAATCGTGTGGATCCTTGTTAGAATTTTATCATACTCCCATGGTCAAGGCTTTCATTCATACTTTACAAACACAAAAAGATTCACTCTTTCCGAAGTAGTATTGCATTAGAAGAATGGGCTATGCAAAATATTTTAAATTCGAGGAAATAAAATGGGCAAAAGTCTGACAACCTCACAGTAGAATTAGGTACATCAGCACCCATTAAAAATATATATATATATAATATAGCCCATGCTCCTCTAATAGAAATACACCAGTAAGAGTTGACACAATAATAAAACTTGACCAAGAAGTCTTGATCTAAGAGTATGGCATTATTCTCCTCGGATCCCGGTTTGAGCAGGCAATACATGCAGTAAGTATGTCACGTTTACCTATATTTTTTTGAGATTCATTTATGAGTGATTTGAGCACCAAGGAAAAGTAAGCTAAACATGCAAAAACTCCAAGTGACAAGATGATAGAAGAAGGGTCTCTATTTCTAGCTACTTTATTCCTCAATTGCTCATAGTGATTGATGACTCTATAAACTCCCACAGTACAAGTATAAAAGGAATCTTTCTATTATTGATGTCTCAACCTTAAGCTTATTTTTAAACCATCCTTTTCTCGAGGCGAGTAAAAGCCTAAGTATGGGGGAGCTTGTTGACACCTCTTAAGTATCAATTCTAAGTGTCAACTAAGCAAGAAGAAAGGATATATTTGCAACACACTACCTTGATATAGGGTTTTAACTGACAGAATTCCACGAGTTTTGGTGTTTATCTGTTTCTGCAGGGAGACAACTGCAAATGAGAAAAATAGATCCACATGTAAGGATTACATAGACACATAAACACCTTCGCACGAAAAAGAATAATCTAGAAGGTCAGAAGGCTCAGGAAGAACCAGAGGCCAAATGGGCCCCAGGGGCAGGGCCCCCCGCCCTAAACCCCAGGGCGGCTGCCCTAGGTCAGGCTCCAATGGGCCTCTGCCTTGTGGGCACTCTACCACCGCCCTTTGAGGTTACATCTACTCCATCCATTAAGGTCGGTTTGATCCGACGCTAACGATCATTTGAGGGGCTATATAAGGAGGACCCCTACCCCCTGGCTAAAAAGGGGATCCATAATCTATTATTCATTTGCATATTTCCAGAGGGATCGCCAGAGAAAATCCCTCACCCTTCCTAGGCTTACATACATGTGAGATTAAAGTTTACTCTTTTAATTGAGAAGTTAGAGGGGGAGGTGTGGAAATTTGGGGGAAGCCCCGTTTCGGGGTCTCCCTCCAGTTTTTTATCACGGATCAGACTCCTAACCCAAGGGTTGCTCCTAGGATTTCTTTGGTAAAATTTGACTTCTAATTATAGTAAGTTCCCTGTTTATTATTCGTTGGTTGTGGAGTTTACTTATTCTCTTCGTAGAGAGTAGGGGAATATCTTTAAACAAACGGGGTGTTTTGGCTAGGATACTCATAGATTCCCCTATCTAACCGGATCTGTGTAGTACTAGGAAAGGACAATTCCGTAGATACCTTTGGAACCCCCCAATCCCGTTAGAGACCCATAGGTTCTAGCCCCCTGTTAAGCAAACCCTGAGGTGTCTCTTCTCAGGCGGGTTCTCCCCCAAAATTTAAAAATAATCTATCGTATAAACTAAACGAGACTACAGTTGTGATCTTCTCTAATCGCTAACACGATCACCTTGTTTTTTAGCCTAAGGTTACTCATAAATTTGGTTTTTCGAGCACCCTTTATTTCCCCCCCGGGAAAAACAAATAAGAACCTCTGGAAAATCCCCCCGGGGGGAAATGCTCACCGGATCCCGTACTTGCGGTTACTTTTCCATGATTTTTTTGTTTCGTTAACAATATCAACAATGAGCAAAATGAGAAAAGTAGGACCAAGACCCCGTGCTCCACGGTCGATTCGAAGATGAAAGTTTCCCGGGGGATGCTGCTCGGATGTAGCCGGGGGGCTTGCCTGGAAAAGTATGCCTCCCCTCAATAGCACGAGCTCCCTCAGGTGCAACGGGCACCGACTGAGGAAGCTGCCACCGAACGGCCCCCCATGTAGAGGAAGTAAGTCTCGGGACCGTGAGCCGAAGTGAGCCACGTCGCAGGGTCGTCTATGGCAGCCGGTGGAGTCTCGACTCGTCTCACCCCAGACAGGCGTCGTCCTGTCTCCTCCTCCTCAAAAGATGCCGAGTGTTCACACGCAGTCATCACCTGCAGCTCAAAAGCATGAAATGACAAGCATAGTCACATCATAAGTAATCTCACATGTCTCCATTACTCGTCCTCAAGGTTTAAGTAACACGATAAGCATAGACTGAATGCATAACCAAGATATATACCGTCTAAGCCGTGACCAAAACTTGTCCACTACCTCTCCGTCGTGGGAGGATGAAACACTTGCACCAAACACACCGTGGTTGACTTACCACCTTGGGTGTGTCTCCTCCCAAAGTGCAACTCTAAAATCATCTTCTTGAAAGGCTCAGAAAAATCTTGGAAACATAGCAAGCAGAACTGCAGATGGCTACTCGGCCCAATACACACCTTAGGAGTCATATGCTCATCGAGCATCGTCCTGACCAGACTCAACAAGGTCCGATTCTTCGCTCACATACCATTCGCTGGGGAGTTGTGAGGTAGGAAAACTGGTGAGCGAACCCGAAAGATAGAGGCAAAGAGTTCGCAAAGTGAGCATGTCTGTGAATTCTCTATGCCATGTCACTGCGGATAGCTCCTCATGGCAGTCTTAGGAACTCATTTTGCAATCTCAAAATCAATCTCGAACAAATGAATAGCCTCATCCTCACTGTCCCAAAAAGAACACCCAAGAGTACCTCGAGTAGTCATCAAACGACTACAACAACATACCACTTCCCTCCCCCTGACCTGACCCGAGCTGGACCAACTGTGTCCATGTGTAAGAGCTCCCCGGGGTCGAGGGGCCCATGATCTCAGTTACGGGAGGGGGAAGGGGAAACCATCTTGCCATCCCTAAAAGGAAAAAAAACCAAATCCTTTTTCGAACTTTAGTTTTGGGGCCAATCCTTGGATAAGGCCCAAATTTAAAAGGCCTAACCCTTTTGCAAGCAAGTAAAAACTCAAATGTCCCAATCTCCTATGCCATTTCCCAAAACATCGGAAGAAAAACCCGGGCAAAAAAGGGAACAACAAAAAGGCCCAAAGAGATAGTAAAAATCCACACAAAAACCTTCCTAAAAGGGCAAAATCGTCAACAACCCCTCCCTGAAGCCAAAACCCCGAGAAAAAAGGGGTTTAAAGCTCCTTCAAAAATTTTAAAGGGATTCGAAACCGAGAAAAAGGGTTAAAAGCAAATTCGGCAACAAAACCCCAACTTTCCTTGAGGGACAAAGAAACGAATTAAACTCCGGATCGCCCCTTTGGGGACACAACCTTCCCTTTTAAAACTTTACCCCAAATGTGATGTCTCTTTTTGTGGCACACGGGGTCCGGGGCTTGAGAACCATTTGACACTATCCGTCATATGGCGTGAAAAAAGGGAACCCCAAGCCAGTCTCCCCCAGTCCCCCTTTCCTAAAACAATAAAAACATAGGGTGAGAAAACCCAAAGACCGGGTACGGGGGGTTAGTAAATTTTTAAGGATCCCAGTTTTGGCCCACTTCCCCAAAGAAGGGGTTTTGGGGGAAAAAAAACCCCAAAAAATCTCCTGCCCCCTGGGAAAGGATGGGCGTTCCCCCGAGGGGAAAAGGGGTTCCCCCAATGAAGGAAGGATTTAAACCCAAAACCGCCGGGAGGCCCGTGTCGTAGGGTCACGCCCTTTTTACCCCCGCCGGGCACGACCCCCCCGCGGGGGCTCCCCCCTAGGCCTAGCACCTTGGGCATTCCCACCTCTGGGCCCCTAGTAGTGCGACTTTAAACTTCCGGCTCCGCCCCCAACCGGGGGGTTGGTACATGCCGGGGGTTTAAAATCAACCTACCCCCCTTTCATCTCTCTTCCTCCTATAGCAAAACTAAAGCCCAAGTACCCATCCCTCTCACAATACTCACAGGGGGTACCTCACACCCTTTGGAGGGAAATCCCTTGGTTGGGGTTAGGTTTGGTTTCTTGCTTTGGAGGGGACACTAGAGAGTCGGGGAAGGGTCAAGGGGGGTTTCCCAAGGGGGTTTTGGGTTTGGGAACCCACTTGGCCCTTTTGGGGGAGTGGTTTTGGGGGGGGGTCTTCAAAACACCAAACTCTCACAGGAAAATCAGAGGGGGGCGATAGCCCTTTGGTGGGGTGAACTTGGTGAACTGGGAATTGTAGTGGGTTTCCCACTCCCTCAAACCCCCTGCACCAGATCTTTCCAAAAAGTTTTCCCCCTTCCCCCTACAGAAAGCCTACTCCCGTGTTGCCCCCCGCCTAAATTGGATACAACATTTCCCCCGTCCCCTTTTTCCCCCGACACCCAAGCTTTAAAATGGCCGGGGGGGCGTGTTAAACCCCCTTTTAAAGCCCTTTTTCGTGTTGACATGCAATCTCAATGCCCCAAACCTCAAAGAGATCGGGTCTCTAGGGGGATCTGGCTGATTCTCTAGCCCGAAACCCCATTCCTTTTGTGTCACTCGAACCAACCTTACAAAACTTGCAAAGCACCAATAAAGGGAGGGGCCCCCCCTTCAGCTTTATAAAACCCCCTCAAGTAGAGTGCCATATTGTCCTGGGGTGGACAAGACAGACATATGGATGGCGCAAACCCCACTTACCTCCTCTAACCACCCCTTGTGCCCCACAAACTCTACTCTGAAGCTTCTAAGGTACTTTTTTTTGAAAAATTGGGTTTCCCTTTTTACAACGGGACCTTGGCAAAGACCCACAAAGGGAGGGGTTTTTTAGAAAACTCAAGCTCAAGAGAGAGGGTTCGATGGGGGGGTACCCGGGGTTTTGTCAGATCATACCAGTATCCCCTTTGCTTGCCCCCCCTTTTTTTTTCAATCGGGCCCGGTGCAAAAAAACCCCCCCGGGTTAGCGCGGATAGAAGCAGAGGCCGTTGAGCTTGTCCCCCACCTTTTTCCCCCCCACCATCGGGGTTGAGGGGAAAAACCCCCGTCAGAGGAGGCATCGAAATCCTGAGGGGGGCGGGGAAAAATCGGTGCTTGGGTTACCCACAATCACCTTTTCAGGTCTCCGGTTTGCTGCCCCTTTGGGCCCTTTTGCTTGGGCCTCGAAGCGGTGCCGCCCTTGCCTTGCGCTTGGTGAAGTCACCCCCCCCACCCTTTTTTGGGGGGTTTTTTTTATGAAGGTTTCCTCATCACCCCAACTACACCCCTTGGCCGCCACCACTCTCGGTTCAATCGTTGTTGTGAAACCGTGAGAACTTGTGATGACCAAGGCCAGCTCCATCAGCTCCAAGCGCCTCCTCTTGGTTTTTTTTTTCCCTGTCACAACATCAAGACAAAGCGATTGATGAGTGGTAAGTTTAAAGGAAAAGATACACACCATTGTGGGCCGGAAACCAACGCCATGGGATGTTCGACGTTCTCAAAGCTTGGCCCTGAGTCTGTGGTCAATCTCGAGACTTGACTTGCTGAACCTCGTCCACAGGTCATGGCATCATAGCCCAGTGACGCCTGAATGGCAGCCACCTTCATCTCCCCTCTCCTTCCGATCAAGAGCATCAAAAGCTTGATAGCCATCTCAGATCATCATAAGGCAATGCTCATTACGCGCATCTTGTTGCGATAGATTGGAAGCTATGAACATCGATCAACGATCCGTCCGCCAACTGAACGAAGTCTCGTACTCCTACGTACAATGTCCGAAAGCTGGACTTGGATTCCGGAGGGTGGCCGCAAACCATCTCCATATGATACAATCGCCCAAAACAAGGTAATTTCCAGATCTATTTCATCGAGCGGCCGGTATGTGGCATAACTCCGGCACAACCCCCGCTCAAAACCATCCACTCCACGGTAAACGTAACCACACACCGACAAAAACTCGACAGAAAAAACAACTAAATACACCTGGCTACGGACGTCTGTGTCACTTGTGTGACTGACGTGGAGATCAGCGTGACACACGCACAGCGCCAAGACACCAACGTAAAGGTTCACTCGTGTGCGTATCCAAACCAATAGCGCTGCTCCGATGTGTTTCGAACTTCTAAAGCTCCGCTAAAAGGTTAAGCATACGGACATTCTGAGCGCACCTTCCAATACGCAAATATGCTGCGCTTCGAAATAACGGAGTTTGACAACATACTAAAACCATTTCGCTTCCATTCCGCCTTCGCCAGCAGCTAATGACATCGTAAGAGAGGCAATCTGATCCATTTAAACCACTCCTGATACCACAATTTGCGCGCGTAAGACCGAGAAACGGCGAACCAAGGGGGTGTATGGGAGCCTCAAATTTCCTCATCGAAATATGCGGTCCACCTCGCCCCAAAAACCAAATCCTTTGCTGGGTACGCCTGAGAAGTCAGGTCGACGGATGTTGCGCTTAGCGTCGGACGCCAACAACGAGGCAACCCGAGAACCTCAGCGATGGACGTGGCTGGCGGTACCTCAATCACGCTAGCGAACGTTTCCCGGATCGCAATCACAAAACTACAGAATCACTGAGCTACAAACGCCAAAACCGCGTGATATCAATGTCGCTGCGTGCTTCCAGATGACGCAACGATGAAGGGAGCGTCCCCCCATCCGAATTCGTGATCTTGTAAGCCTTGCTCAAACAAGAGCAACCGCGACCGGATAGCTGTCAGCAGCATAGACCTATACATCTGGACGCCCCCCGACAAGCGGGAAAAGCCAAACTTTGCCATGTCTCTAATGTCTTCTCCTCTCGCGCGCGCCAACATCTTACCCAATTATATCCCCTCAATAACCAAATGATTGGTACGGCGTCTCCTCGATAAACTCCTAACTCGTGTGTAGAGCATAGTATTATCTACACTGAGTGCCTAGAGAGGTAAGTGCTAATCCTCGAAAAACAACTTTTGCTCTTGATTTGGTTTGGATTGACGTAAAACAAAGAATTCTGGCGCGGAAACAGTCAAGAATCCGAGAACTAACCAGCAAAAGGTATTGTCGCCCGATACGATCTTGCTCGAAGGTTTGAGGATGAATCCTTTTGAGTGGCAAAAGATCACCTCTTCAGATACGAATCAACTTGGTTCAAAACCAAGTTGGCAAAGAAAACTACTCCACCTACCTAAACAGAATTCTCATCCGGAATCAAAGAGGGCATAAAACACTTCCGAAGAAACACCACACACGCACCATATCATTCGGAAAAGCACGTTGCACGAAATCAAAGACCGCCCAGAGGAGCGTAACGAGGTTAGCGCTCCGATGCCCACCACAAGATTCCGCGCCAAGTTCTCTTACACTAAGTTGAGAGATCAACAGTAGTACCAAAAATTCACAGAACTAAGAGAGAGTGTCTAGAAAGAGGTGGTGCTAAGATATCTAGGGTTTGCAAGAGATCTGATGAGGAGACCCCTTCATCCCTTATTTAACAGGGCTTACTGGCTATCTGTCCCAATGACCGCCCCTAGAGAAACATAATAAACCTAAACCTACCCTAACTATTCTGCAGTCCAAGCTACCCATGAGGCGCACAACAAACGACCGAAGCCTTCTCTCCCTTAGGATACACATCTCTCTGAAATCTGCGCGTACTCTGTCCCTTCTAAACGCTTCCTGCCCCATAAGAATCGTTCCAGTCGCCAGCTCTCGCGCAAACCTCCAGTCCTCCGACAATCCGCCCAGAGTCCTACATCCAAGCCCCTACCCACCAGCTTCTCCGCTGGTAAGCTCCATCCCGGCGGTTGAAGTCTCTACGCCCAAACCCGCGCAGCCACCAACCCTGCCTACCCCTAGGTCGCTTGTGGCTACTCATCTATAACCGAAACACCCGAGTTTTTGAGAGCCGCAAACTTCGTGCTCAACAAAACCTAACCCAACGCCGAATGTTGTGAGTGCCATCAACTCAACCACAAACCAACGTCGACATCCTCGAGTTTCTCCTTGTCCTTTCCCGATCTGACTCCGAGCCATGTGCCGCCGCTCGACTCGCTCATTTACTTTTACACTAAGCTATTTCATACCACACCATAACTCAATCACTCCTCACGCCGTCTTGACTCGGAATCAACTCGCGCGATCCGATAGCCTCCATCGTCTTCCACGTCGAGACTCACACAGAGGCTGACAAGACGAAAGACCGCAACGAACGTGCCAAAAGCTGCTACTAGCACCAACAACGCTCGTCTTATACTTACCGCGAGCGCCGAGGTAAGTTGCCTCACTATCTGATGCCCCGCGCTGGCTGCGTCCTTCCTCAGCCTCAACATCGACCATACCACTTCTGCACCACGAGCGCCCATCTGACTTACTTGTCTCGAATAGCATCTAAGCACCCGACGGCCAATCACCGCCACGCGCCATACAAGCGCCCGAAACACGCGATCAAGGTCACACATACATTGCTTCGCGAGATCGCGCACACATGATTAGTCTGATAACACAACCGCCCCTCCGAAAAAACTCACAACAACAACTCATTGTTGCGCCAACTCAGACTCACCTCACCCTCCATCACACATCAAACTCGAACATTCACTATGGCAGAGCCCAACATATAAAACCATTGTCTTCGGCAATCCACCAATACGACTTCCCTCCATATCCAGCTACCAATCCTAGCAGAGCACGACACAGACTATCTCTCGCGAACAGCATACTAGGCAGCTACAGTCGTCTGTTACAATACAAATCCTCCAATGTGTCATGAATGAGAAACGGCGGCTCTAGGGGCGGACTCCTGCTTATAAGGCCTGAACGTAGAGTAGGAGCCTTCGACCGATATCGTGCTTATACCACACTCATCGATGCGTCGATAGCGCCATCCTTCTCTGGAGCCTATTTGCGACATCTCGACCCCCCTCTTATCTAGAAACACCCCCCAACCGACCTTCAAGGAGAGAGGAATGGGAGGTCATGACGGCACTTCCACTGAGTATAACGACTTACGTGTGGTGGGCGGAAAAGCTTGGACACTCCAGACAGCCCCAGTATGGGGGGTTGAGGCGCGCCAACCCCCCTCCATTCAGTATCCTCTGGGCCCACCTCATCGATCTAGATAGGAGATGATCCCCAACAACAATCATAAGACCCCCTGGTGCACACGTGGTCTGATGATGTCAACATTGGATTCCCTCCTGGGCGGCCCGTCGAGTCGCAGATCGCTCCCAGTGGCCATACATAACCGCGAAGCTATGTTCGGACGCAAGTATTGATCTGATCACTCCTACAGTGCGTATCCTAGAGTGTGGACATCGTCTTAAGCAACTCGCATTCCTCAACTTGATTGCGGTCGCTGAGCCATTGGCGGTGGCACCAGGGGCGGGGGGGGGGGGGAGGGGTGAGAACCTCGTTTAACCACAGGTCGGCTATTTACTCGCGATACCTTGTTTGGGAGGTATTTGCGGCACGAAACCCTCGCCTTCGCTGGTGTCGGGAATAGGGAACGCCCCCATGAGAACGAATTGAGTTATTGGTGCATCGTAGCACAACTAGGCCAGAGAGCCTACTCGTTGGGACCAAAATAAGAGAGATAGAGGAATCGTGAGATACTGTCCCCCTGTTTCTCAACGGCATAGCGAATCCCGTACCGGCCCCACCCATCGCATCTCTCTTTTCATCTTATTTGTGCACCACATTCTACCAACTCACCATAATGCGAAGAGAGCTCACAATTGGTAACCTAATGACTAAACACCCCTCCCACCCCTGCACTAACTTACTCCTACAAGCTTTGCTTGTTGTCCTCCAATAAACGTTGTTCTTTAGAGTTGAACGACAGTTTCACACACACATACACAACTATATCAAACGAAAACATTTTAGAGGCGGTGGCACAGAAGCATTATAACAAGGCCCGTCCAAGCCACCTCCCATATCTTAACTAGGCGTGCGGTCAGTACCTAAATATCGGACAATCCCCCACTATATAGGCGCTCACCGTTTGTCACCCTCCTGATGTACTTCTGACACTTCTTGTATCTTTCCATAAGATCTTGCTAAAAAATTTACACTCTAAATTTGCGCGAAGAGTCCCTCTCCCAAACCTCCGCGTTCTCACATATTTCTCGTAGCACTATATAGACTGATCTACGAATACCCACAAAACTATGAACCATAAATTCATGCATCCAATCTACATACTACAAAACCACCATATTCACTAATCTAAGACCTAGTGATGTGTAGTCACACACCCTACACATCAGCGCGCAACACGACACCACTTCACTATTCTAAGATAATCATCAAGCTTAATGACACACATACTACCCTACACAGCATCAAGTGCTATCTACACTCAACTTTGCCTGAAAAAGACGCATCTTATTCCATATGGCCGGGACCGCGCGTTACATGAATTGGTCGGGGATTGGTAGTAATAGAGGCGGGCAGGCGCGCATAAATCCGGAACTTGCTTATGCATCCGGCTGCATCATAATATATCCGGTACTTGGAAGTAGGTCGTCTCAGATAAAACCGCACAAGTCTGCTACGATATTTGCCAGATTTTTGGGTGGGGGAATGACTTCATCCTTTCCGTTGCTTCCTCGCTGGTAAAAACATAGGTTAAAAGCATCATTGGAACTCATGGCCTAGAGGTATATTTGCCAACTTAAGGAAAAACTTCTTTACAAATAATTTTTTTTACCAAATTTTAATTTTTGTCCCTTTTATCGTCCCCCTGCCTTAGGAACTCACACACATAGTATCCACAGTAATCCGATCCTGGGTGGTTGCTGTGTGGCACTATGTAATTAAATGAACAAAAAGATAAACTAAAATGGTCATGCTTGCGTATTATTTTATATGAGATAATGTTCGACAACTTACCGGATAAGGATCGTTGTACACCATGCACCACTAGATCTAGAGCGAGGAGCGGAGGCGAACCGACCGGTCCCTTGTGCTTCTAGAAAACCAGCCATTACCACTGTAGATTCGAATACAAAATCACTATAGTTATTTCTAGAAACTCTATATTCATATAAGTATGGATCGTGGTTCACTGCTTGGCTCACCTTTCTAAAATGAATCAGGAATGTTTTATATAGCGACGAGAGGACATTAAATGATCTAGGTACAACACCTCCGTCGAATGATAAAGATAAAAAACAATACCAATGGTCACTCTCAGAATAAAAATGATGAGCGACACATGTACTTAGGGTAACAACGATAATTTGAAGTACGACACGAGTCACGCTTACCCAATAGTTTTAGGGTGCACTAATATAAAATCCCTGTACTTATATCTCACATTGCTCTAAACCGAGATAAGGGCATAGGTGTCCGCGTATTTTTCGTTGCAATCCTTGACAGCTCTGCAACTTGTTCGGGTGTTTTGTGCCGTTTCTATCCTTTGCTCGATCTTCATTTGGTAATACAAATTTGCTGCATATTCTTTCTTGTAACCTGATTGGACTTTAGTTAACCCGACCATCGTGCCTTTAGTTAACGATCTCTCTCGTGGTCTGCAAACTGACATACAACATCCCACATATTAATTTATCACATTCAACATTTAATAATCACAATGTGTGTGCATGATGAGAATTACAGGTCACACAGATGGTAAGAGTTGAACGTCAAGTTTCCTATAGTTCAACTCAATGGCTTGGCCTCCGAAATAACAAATACCTCCGCTTATTAGCCATGCCATAGCAAAAACACGTCTGCTGGTAATGTCAACACTAACTGCATGCAGCAGCATTCACTGCTCCTCATGTACCAGTCATGAAACCTTTATTCTAATCGTCCATGTGACCTAATTTCAAGCACCCGTCCATTGCACATAGGCCGTCCGGCACTAGTTTACTACTGGCCATTGACATAATCATCAACCGTGGCTTTTCTATAGCCTTAGGGGTTCATTGGTTATTTGATGGCGTTCGACGATGTACATCGCCACCTTCGGCTTCTTTGGTGGGGACAACGAGTCAGTTGCGTCCAGCGCTTTCCTTATGCTGTGACGGTTCGAGCTCAATACTCCTGCCTCCGTTGGGCTTTCCAAGCCCTTTCAGAAATAGAACTGTGCCTTGCTCTCCTTCCCCTTTTTTGGACTCATAGGCAGATACCAATTTTGGAATTTGAAATTTTTTTGTCCCGTCTTGAGCCGTGCTTGTGGGAGTTTCCTGCGTCCTTATCTTTGGTGGCGTGGCTGGGGATTTGCTCTACGCCTTACTCTAGTGTTATGTGGTCCTTCTAGCTGGCGAGTCTCTGCTCGACCATGTTCTTGTCCATCCCCGCGAGCTCATCCAGCGATAATGAGCATATCATGTATGGGGATTGACGACAGTGGCTCTAAATTTACGGGATGCGGCACGCATTGGCGATGCTGGCTGTTGACTTTTTCGTCCTCTTGGGATGCTTGATTCACTTGTGGAGAGGGTGCCGTTGGTGGAGCACTCAACCTTACATACCGTCTCGGCCATCTGTAATGAAGTTGCTTGATTGCGTTATCCCAAGCTTCTCTATACCCTCTAGAGTTGAAGTCGATGAGTCGGGCTTCTGATGCACTCGCGACCGTCAACCACTTCCACCTGCTGTATGCATCTTGCATCCGACACCATGGAAAATACGTCCAGATAGCATTGCCTATGGCCACTTGCTTTGTATTGTGGAGTGCCTAATCAATTGCCATTGAACAATGTGCCAAAGCCAAGTGTATCAATATCGTCACCTGGATAATGTCCTTATTTTATGTTGAACGCTGATACTGCGTTGAAGGCATAGAGTTGTGGCCGTCTCCTGGCTACCCAAGTTGAGCTGGGATAAATGCTGCATATATAAGGACTTGTGAGTCAATCTTGAGCAGACCACTGCCCCGCCAACCGAGCTTTCTCACTTTAGATCATTTTTAACGAAGTCTTCATCAAATCCCTAAATTTTTTGGCACCCTGCTGTCAAAAAAATCCTTCAATTTGCTCCTTATGTCGATCCTCTTTACTCCTATACTTCAGCAACCTTTCCACTCACTCTTCACACAAACCCTTTCCTTCCATGTGTATATATGGCGATGAACCAGACCCCGACACAAAGACCATACTCTGGATGCTCTGGTGCGGGTACTACCCTCTAAATCAACATGATATATCTGTAATCGTAGTCATTGCGTCCGATTCTTCTATTACTTACTATCTTCAGACAAACAAAAAACCATCTGAGCGAACATAACACATACTTGTCTATGTTTTTACCATAGAGCAATCGGAAAAGGCTGCTACTCACCTCTTCTGCCTCCGAGTACGAGTACAGGGATTCAGGGAGGGGAGACTCGGGGGGGGGAGCACAGACCCCCTTACGATCAGACGGAGGATGAGATTAGGTCTGGTTGAAATGAGGAGATGGGGGGGAAGGAAGAGAGAGATGACTTGGAGAAAGAGGGAGGGATATTTGTTAGGGAAAGAAATAGGAAAGAGAGAAGAGTGGGGAGGAGAGGAGAACGAAAGGTGTTATAGGGGGGAGGGGTTATAGGCGTTGACGTGGGGGGGGGGTTAGTAGGCTGGTAATGAATGATACATGGCTTGAGAGGAGGAGGACGCACGTAATGCTCGACTGTTGCGAGGACAGGAGGAGATGGTCGTCAGCGCGAGGACCTACCAACAGATTAACCTGCACCCAACGGGGTGGAGTCGGGGGTTATGAGGGAGGTACTAGGTAGTGGTGGACATAAAACTTGATGACTATACGCAACCGGAGGTGGTGGATGAATGAGGGGAAGTGTAGAAATTGAGGGTTTGTGACACTCTTATGCAGAGCGATGGTCCTTATACAGATAGGTAAAATACACTGCCCTGGAAATACGCGTTTTAATTAATATGTTTGAGTGACTACCTCAAATGAGTTGAATTAACAATGATTAAGCATCTTTCGTCAGACTTGATCCCAAGATGATCTAGAATAATTGAACCTAAAACTGGGTTTGAATTGGAGGCACACGGGATATACACGAATCTCATTCAATGGACACACTGGGGAAGCGAAAGTTTTGGGGGTGAGGAAGAGATGAGGTGGAGTATATGAGAGAGAAGAAGAGAGGTTGAGCAACAGCCACACATACTAGTCCTAGGAGGAGAGAAGGAGGTTTAGCGATAGCAAGGAAGAGTGAGAAGATAGGAGAGGAGATAGAGGGGGAGGGGGTAAGGAGGGGGGGGAGGAGTATGTGTGTAAAAGTGAGGGGTGGAGGAAGGGGAAGGTGGTTATAGTGGTAGAGATAAGAATGTGGAGATTATTAGGGGTGTGTTATAGAAGTGATGGATTGGGGGAGGGTATGTATGTATATGGATGGTGGAAAAGAGGTGTGTATTGATTTTAGTATGTGTGTAAGATTGATGGATGGGGGATGATGAGGA
The DNA here is from genome assembly GCA_022036555.1 of Microstegium vimineum. Lineage (NCBI taxonomy): Eukaryota > Viridiplantae > Streptophyta > Magnoliopsida > Poales > Poaceae > Microstegium > Microstegium vimineum. Next base: position 21,920,781 of record CM039119.1, on the reverse strand, counting down.
ATGGAGAGGTTGGTGGTATCGGGAATTAGATAAGAAGGAGGTGGAGAGTGTGTGGATAGGGGGGGTGTAAGAGGGAGAAGTGTTGGAGGGTGAATTGGGTGGATGGTGACAAATGGGGGGTACTTAAGTGAAGGATTAGGAAGGGAGAATACTGGGTGGGTCGTAGATGCAGGATGGTTTGATGTTTGTGTTTTTGTTGGTATGTTTTATAGTAAGAGTATGTGGATGTTTGTGTGGGTTTATTTAGTTGGTATTTAGTTTGGTTAGTTTTGGTTGTATAGGTTAGTTAGTTTGGTTATTGGATTTAGAACTAATTTCTGCGAATAAATCAACTAAACGACTCATAGAAGTTTAGTCTAAGTTAAGTTTGGTTTTAGTTGTTTAGTCATAGATTTTGTGATGAGGTTTTAGAGTATGGATGTGTTCATAACATCTATGCAAAATTTTTTGGGTGGTATGTGGGGGGTTTATACAAGTATAATCGCAGTATGTAGCTTGGACAATTGTTGCTGTGTGAGCGACTTATAGTTAGTTTGAGTTATATTTAATATTTGAGTTAGTTAGTTTTGTTAAAGATTGGTAGATGGTTTTGTGTTGTTGGTTATTGTTAATTGTTGTGTGGTTATTGTTTTTTTATATTTAGTTTGTGTTGGGTTTGGATTATAGTTGGTTTAGTTAGTTTGGTTAGTTTGGTTATGAGATTATGATTAGTATATAAGGTATAAACCCAACTTTACAAGTTTCTGATTTTACAGAGTTTCAGCATTTTTCGAAGTTCCTGATGGTTTAGATAATTATACACTTCTACATGGAGAATCTAGAGTGAATTCCTAAAAAGTGCTCACGCTAATAGCTGATAACCGGAACTAATAACACATGGATTACAGCGCTCGTTGTATGATAGGATTTCCACTGGTTTTTTATAGATTCAGGCTTCATAGGGTTTTTTCTACATATTATAAAGTTATAGCGCGATAGTTCCATAGATTGAGTACTTATAGTTTGCGCGATAAAAGTTAGTAATTGCGTCTTACAAGTATAATATTAGTTCAGCTATTTTTAGGTTGACAGTAGAAAGCTTTCTAAGTTAGTAATTTTGTTTATTTTAAGTTTTGTGTTAGTTGGTTTAGCCATTAAGGAATTTTTTGAGTGGGAGACATGTGTCTATATGTAATGGTGGTATATGGTTTGTGTTGGTGGTTATGGTCTTTTTGGTGGATATGGGGTTTTTTTATAGTTAGAAGTAACATACACTTCAGTCTGTTAAAAAAATTAGAAGAGTTTGCTTAGATCTTAGTCTTGGTTAGTAAAAGAAATTCAGGATTTGAGGTTAGCAGGTTAAAAATGATATTTTATGCGATAGATAATGTTTAGTTATAGTTGGTGGGTGTCTCTGATCTTTCGAGCTACTAAGGATACTATGTATTACAGGCTTATGTATTGGTGGATCGCGTTAGAGAAGGTTAATTCTATACTCAGTATCTAGAGTCATACTCTCGCATTTGTATAGGTAGTTTAATAGTCTACGATGTAGTTAGTGGGAAATTAAGTTCTAGGTTGGTCTTAGTTATTTAGTCCAGTATGTAGAAGGGGGGGATAATAATATAAATATCTTCTTAAGCATTACTCAGTATTTGTTTAGTTAGTTTGGTTCTCTCTATCTATGGTACTTTGGGTAAAAGCGTTAGTTTGGTCGTTTAATTCTACGATTATGTGTTTCATTTTAGTTTTGTCTTTAGTTAGTTTAGTTAGTTTTTAGGTTGTTTTTTATAGTTTGGTAGTCTTGGTAGTTATTGGTAAGATATATGGTTAGTGTTAGTTAGTTTTTAGTTAGTTTATTAGTTGATTTTGGTTGTTATTAATTACATCTCATAGTGTATTTTGGTGAGGGTTTTTTATTTGCGTTTTGTTAGTATCTGTATTATTTTTGTTGGGATGGGAATTACGAGACTTAAAATAACGCGAAATGGGAATATTTCACAATATAAGAAATATGAAGTATGGTGGGGGAAAATGATTAAAAGTGGAATATTGGAAGGGAAGGGTGAGGGAATAATGGGGAGGAAAGTATTGTTTAGAAGAGCTACAGTATAAGTCACAACCGAGAGAGCGTTCACATGTGAATTACACACATTTGAACCACAGAGAAGACAGAGAACACAAAAATCAGAAAAATATACAGTCGGGCGGATAAAAACATACGAGATTTGGACTATTAAAGACACACAATTAAGTAAAAAGGGTTGGGATAGAAAGGATAATTTGGGGTATTATAAGGGGTAGGTATAAGTGAGGGGGGTATTATAAGTGGGTTAGGGGATGATAGGATTGGGAGATAAGGCTAGGAGGAGGGGTTGGAATTTTGAAAAGAATGTAGGTATTTGGGGGGGGGGGGTGGGGTGGTTGGGTGTTGTGGGGTGGGTGTTGGTGGGTTTGTGGGTGGTTGGTTGGGGTGGGGGGTGTGTTGTTGGTGGTGTGGTTGGTTGGGGTGGTGGGTTGTTGGGTGGTGGGTTGTGTGGGGTGGGGTTGGTGGTGGGTGTGGGTGGGGGTTGGGGTTGGGTGTGGTGGGGGTTGGTGGGTGTGTGGGTGGGTGTGGGTGGTGGTGGTTGGTGGTGGGTTGGGGGGGGGGTTGGGTGGGGGTGTGGGGGTGTGGGTTGGGTGTTGGTGGTGGTTGGTGGTGGGGTGTTTGTGGGGGGGGGTGGGTGGGGGTGGTGTGTTGGTGGTTTGTGGTTGTGGTGGGGGTGGTGGGTGGGGTGGTTGGGGGGGGGTGTTGGTGGGGTTGTTTGGGGGGGGTTGGGGTGGGGCCAAATAAATGCCTCTTTGTGGGGTATGCCTTATCATGAACCCGGGTTGAGCAACAAATGCCATAACCCATCAATATGGACTTGAAACGTCAAAGGGCCACATTTATGAAAACAGGGGGACCAATCTAAATTTGAGGACCAAATGACATAAGTGGTACCATTTATCAAAAACCGATGGGGAGGGAAAAGCACACCCAATTGCTCAATGGGCAGCAAATTTCTGAGGACTCAACTCATCACGGATAATTCCTCTAAATTTTATTGAAAAAAGTACACAACCGTGTGATTGCCATCATTTAAAAAACTCGGATTTTACCCCTGATGGCAATAGAGAAAAGGTCAGCATCTGACAATCATTGTGATTTATAGTTGGTGGTGAAGGTCTTTCACGAAAAAACTCCAAAATTTTGGGAGCGAAACTGGGGGGGGAATTTTTTAAAATTCTTCAACCACCCCCACATTGCATGTTTTCACATCTCTTTTCCCAGGTTATAGCTTCCCTGCCGGAGTGGTCCCTTCCCATTCTCTAGGAGTATAGGGTGTTCTTTTCTGTTTTTAAAAGGGTTCATGTCCACGTTAATTGAGCCCTTTCCCTTTTGTCTACTCTTTAAATTCTAAGCAATGTTCCAACTACGTTTTTTCAAACACATTTTTCTGAACATGCATACCATGGCAGTGACGCCCTAAGTCTTTCCAGTACGAAAGGGTACTTAAAGAAATTTACTTCTTTTTGGAATGGGGTCCCCCTCATTTGCTTCACAACCTTTTTTTGTTTCCCCATTTTTGGTCTTTTTTCCAAACACAACTGGACTTCTCAACTACCTTATACACTCAGTCCCCTTTACTATAACATGATGGAGCAGTATTTTTTGATTCATCCTATTGTCGAAGTCCCTTATTCATTTTTTTGTAAGCGGTACTTAGGGCCGGCTGGTACCACCTCCTATGCCTCATTTTCACATTTTGGGTTAGATATAAGGAAAGACCTCCCATGTTAAATCTATGCACTCTACAAAAACCACCTTTCCCTTGAACGGGCCTAAATAATGAGAAGAGAGCGGATAATCATTTAATTGTGACAAAAATTTAATTTGGCCTCGTGTGAATGTCTTTTTGCGAAAAGCATCGATCATTTTGACACCCACTTCCCATAGTATTTGCATCTCTTGCATTAAGGGCTCTAGAAATACATCCATATCAACTCCAGTTGTGTGGGTCCAGAAATTAGAATGGTTAGCAAAATATTTTCTTTTTTGACACAACCATGAAGGAAGGTTGTATATTGTCATGATCACTGGCCATGTGTTGTGCGTGCTGCTCCTCTCGGCAAAGGGATTCATTCCATCAGTACTCAGAGCAAACCTTACATTTCGTGGGTCCTCAGCAAAGTCTGGATATTTCTTATCGAATTCTTGCCATTGCTTTGCATCGGCTAGATGTCGTAACTTTCCATCACCTTTCCTTTCATCAGAAGCATGCCAGGTCATAAGTTCCGCATCATCAGGGTTTGCAAACAAACACCCAAACGATCAACCACAGGGAGATCCCCATATCACCAATGCGGGAATTTTCTCAATGCATAATAGTCCACTTCGATATTGCTAGGGGGCTTTGAACGTTTGTCTTGTTGTAGTCTTTGTTTGCGTCTTTTTTCGCTTCCTCCCTGAAGAAACAGAGGCTGCATTCTCTTCCTCTTGATAATCTTTATTCGTCTTGTAAACCCACTAGCACCGCAGTTTGGACAACTGTCTAAGTCTTTATATTAATCACCCCGATATAGGATACAATGATTTCTACATGCGTGGATCTTCTCAACACCCATCGTAAGTGGACTGACTACTTCTTTTCATAGTACGTGTTAGCAAGGCACTTTGTTCTCCTTAGAAGAAGGTCTCCAAGTACACGCAATAAATCATTGAAACTAGCATCGAACCAACCATATCTAGCCTTTATCGTCAAAAACTGAAAACAACCCGTAGTGTCGACCACTCTTTGGTACAACCTTTCGACTCGTCGACAAAGGGTCTTCTGTGGGTTCTTCAAGGCTTCCATTCGTTCATGAAGAATATTGATGGATACGCACAACGTTTATTATGCCTCTAAAAATCTACATCTTCAATGGCATCAGTGTTAACATGCTGATTTCATTAACATCGGACGTAGAATTATGAGTTTGATGACATATGGCATAGCATGATGGGTTTCATTGATATCTGGCATTGCATCACATTCATTGAGATATGCATTGGAACCCTCCACATTGATGTACTTGCAGTGTTGTTTAGTTGTCCGCATATAAGGTGTAGAACTTTCCCCACCATGTTTTGTCCAAATCAATAGTTCTCCACAAATCCTCTGCAACCAGATGAGAAGTATTGCTTCCACATTTCATATACCACAATATTTTTACAGTCTCACATGGACAACATATGTGCTTCGCCTTTGTTCTCTGAGCATGTATCTTCACGGCATCAATAAATTTTTGGACCTCCACTACATAAGATGGGTCTAATCTTGATAAGTTGTACTCCATAATGACCTCTCCATATTTATCTGTAATTAGTTAGGAAAATATTGTATGTCACTCAAAAACAAAACGAAATAATCCCTCATAACTAAATTTCATCCTCCATCAATTAAATAGATTATAAAACTACCTCTTACAGAATTTACAAAATAAAAAATTTAAATAATTATTTAACTCATTTTTATAATTTTAAGAATTAATTAAACGGGGATGGCATCTTGATTAACAAAAACCCCAAGTATAAGAAAAATAACAAACCCTAATTAACAACCCTAAGTACATGAAATACTAACTAACCCTAATTAATTAAACCATTAATTACTAACTAAATTAATTAACTAACCCTAAGTACTTGAAATATCTAACCCTATAAAATAAACAATCAATTACTAACAAAAATTATTGAAAAACCTAAGCTACTTGAAATAATAACTAACCTATTTAACAAACCCTAAGTATAGACAATAATAACTAACCCTAATTAACAAAACATTAACTACTAAATTAATTCATAAACCCTAAGTATTCTATTACATAGATCGACTCACAAGAATTCTAAAAAGTATTTATTTTCTATATATAATCCGAGCAAGATACAATTTACTATGAATTTACAAAAACAAATAGCTAAAACTCTCTCTCTTGCCTAGCTATGAACCCTAACCCAGATTTAGAGCACCCCATACAAGAATTGAACCAAAGAATCACTAAAAAAATGGCGGCAACGACACACAAACAAAACCTTTTGGAAGTTTCTCACCAAAGAAAGAAGTTCAAACATCCCCCCCTTTGGGAATCCCCCACTTCTGTGTCGGCCACTGTCCCACAAGCACGGGAGTAACTGTTCTTGTCTGGAGGGGGAAGAAGGGAATTTATTGCAGAATTAACACAGGCGGTTGGTAAGGAGGACCGCCTGTGTAAATACCCCTATTTTTTACACAGGGGGTTGATAATGTCGGGCCACCTATGTAAATGGTATTTACACAGGCGTTGTCATTGTAAACCGCCTGTGTAAATACGTATTTACACAGGCGGTAGAGATAGGAGAGCCGCCTGTGTAAATTGTTTTACACAGGCGGTTCTCTTGCTGGGCCCCCCTATTTTTTGTACTGGCATCATGAAATTGTGAACCGCTGTGAAAAAAAATACAACGTGGCAGCAAAAATGATTTTTGTACTAGTGTTTTGATGGTGTAAAAACATGGTGAAATTACCGTCAACAAGATCCCCCATACTTAAAGCTTTGTCTTTCCCGAGTAAAGGATAAAAGTAAACATAACTGATATTCTCAAAGCATAAAGCAATCATAAAGACTTCTTTAAGTCATTTTGTTATGCAAGTGGGATATGTGGTTTTGTCTAAACTATCCTTGAGAAGTTGATAAATGAAACAACTCTTCAAGCAAAATCATCTTTCCCAAATCATATTTTAGTACTTTGAGTTTTTGATAAGTTTTTTTCAAAAGAAAACAAATAGGTCAAATTACTCCTCATATAGCACTCTAGATCACTCAAAATAGGTATATGATTCCTTACCAAGGCAGAGCATGAGATTAGCTTCTTTTGTATCTCCCTACTTCTAAATGGCTTATGTGGAGCTTAGTTAGGGATAAACAATGTAGCATACTTGCATTGCATTATTGTAAAGTCAAAACAAGGATCCAAGGAGAAAAGTGTCATAATCCTAGTGATTGTAAATATAAATAAAAAATTAGGGGTGGTTTTAGAACCGTCGCTAAATATTAACTTTCTACGACGGTTTCCTAAGACAACCACCTCAAAATGTCGATTTTAAGGATCGGTTTGTTTAACTCCACCATCCCTAAAAATGGTTTTTACACTTCTTAATTTTGTTTCATATTGTACTTCCTCCATTCCAACTTATAAGATGTTTGACCTTTTCACTCTAAGTTTCACCACTTGTTCTATCAAAAAATTTGTGCAAATATCACTTTTGTTATGGTTGCTTTATTATTAATAAAAGTTCTTTAAGATAACTAAATTTGACTATGTTTGCACAAATTTTTGAATAAGACTTATGATCAAACTTGTGGTAAAAAAAGTAAAATGTCTTAAAATTAAGGATGAAGTAAATTTTAAGAAAAAAATGATTTTAAGGGTCAGTTTTATTAAGTCCACTATCCTTTAAAATAGTTTTATATAGACTTCTTAAATAACATGTCTACTACTCGACAATAGCATTAAAAATCCTCGATGCGTGGTCTCATTCCTCCTCTCTTAAACGATGGCCTTCACCATGGTAGACCCACCGAGTATTATCCAGCGTAGATCCGTTCTTTAAAAGATGTTTATCCCATATCCACCTTGTTTTTCCTTTTTTATGGTTGCACATCTCTTGCATGGACACGAAACTAGAATCGCTCTTTAGCAAACTTGCCAAAATGCTAGTTCTAAGAAATCATTGGTCTTCATCATCCATTTAGTGGTGAAATCACTCTGACTTAAGCGGATGTGTATATCCACCCACGGTCATTCATCCTCTAATGTATATACTAGCGGCCAAAGTAAATATCAATTAAATGTACATGGCATTCCTATTGTCTAATAAGTGAGGATAGATCCTAATCCCACCCGCAAAAGCGTAGATGAGGTTAGTTTCTATGGTCTACTCCTATTCAAGACAGAATTTGGGCAGCACCTCCCCGCTATTCTCCCAATACACGTCCTGATAAGGAGAGTGTGTATCCAAGAAACTACATGAAGGTGATACCAAAATCCTATCTTGAATTGTAGCAGACTATGGAAACTAACCTATTTGTGCATCCCTAGGCTATCCAAAAAAATGGACAAATTCAAACATATATTATATACATATGTAAAGATCTGCATGCGTCTAACCATATCTCTTTCGAACAGGGGAATCTAACTAGGTTACGTGACTACGACCATGAGATAGAAAGAGGGATTATAGCATGGGTGACAGTGGTGTCAGGCTAGCGGGGTCGTGGCCAGTCGATGCGGTGCAGCTAGACTGCAACGACGGGAAGACAACCGGGGTCGTCGAGGTACTCGGCTCGACAGGCTTGCTCTTCAAAAAAACATACGTTCTCAATAAAAAATTCGATAGCACCTCGCCTGCGCGTGAGATTTTGATAACTTACAATAAAGTAATGGTTTGATGGCAGACAACCAATATATAACAAGTCTTATAAATCACCCTTGCCACCCACCACCAATAACCACTACCCTAAACCCACTACCACAACTATCCTAAAGTACCTAACTAACTAAATCCTAAACTCACCACCACCACCTAACTACCTAACTAAGTAACCCTAAATCTAAACTAACTTACTATCTTAGGGAGACGGCTAGGGTCGACGGCGGGCAACGGCGCTTGGCGGGAGGTCGTGAGCGGACAACATCTCCTTTCTCCTCCTACTCCTTGTCTTCTTCTTTTCTTCTTCTTCTTCTTCTCTCTTTGGCAGGCGCATGTGGTGGCAGCGTGGCCAGCGCACGGGCCGGGCCAACATCATAACTTGCTCGAAAACGTTTCAATTTTTTCTAGCCTCCACATCTGATATCACGGCATCTCGACTTGTTTCGTGCTTTTTTGGACTTCATCTGCATTTTATACAAATTTTAAAACAAATCACACACAAGTTGATGGCTAAGTTTCGTGAACAAGATGTTTGAAATTTCGCGTCTGTACTTGGATACGGACTCAAGTACACTAAAAACATGAATATCATTTCTTTAAAATCATGAAATTCTATTATTCAACGCACCTGCAGTTCAAAAATTGCTTTTTTTGAAAAATTCAATTCAATGAAATAAATTGACTAAATATAGGAAAACCCTCAAAATATATCAAATTTGAAAATTGGGTTCCTAGCACTATGGTAGGGCTGCAAAAGAAAATGAGTTCAAAAAAAAAAGATTGATTGTTTGCCGAGCACTTGGTTTGGCGTACCGAGAGCCGAGCAGGTGGCTCTCGACAAAGAAATTGAAAAAAAAACAAAAAAAATCTTGGCCAAGAGCCTAACAGACGGCTCTCGGCAAAGATTGACGGACCCATGAGCGCCGTTACTGAAGTCTTCTTTGCCGAGCGGCAGTCTTTGCCAAGAGTCCGGCCCTCGGCGAAGAAGGTCTTTGCATTCATTGCCGAGAGCCGGACTCTCGGCAAATCAATATTTGTCGAGTGCCTTACTTTGCGAGGGCCACCCTCGACATAGATACTTTTTGTCGAGTGTCCGACAAAAGGCTCTCGACAAAACGTACGTAAGGCACTTGGTATACAAATTTATCAAAAGCCCTGTGCTCAGTCCAATACCGATAGTGTCCCTTTGGAACGTAGATATATTTATCGTTTGTATCTGTGACCACAAGGCCTATCCTGGCTATCGAACCGAGCATCAAGATTCGTATCGGCTGATTCCTTCTAGCATCTGGGAAAAAAAATATGGATCCCGCAGCATAGATGGACTGTCCAGACAGGGCCGGTCCTGAATTTTTCTAGACCTAGAACGAAGCTAAAATTTTAGACCTTTTTATATAAACATAATAATACTATCGACAAAGCTAAAATTTTATACCTTTTTATATAAACATAATAATACTATCAGTGCTACCCAATAATAGTATATACACATATATTTATAAAATATTACTAGTAAGCAGTTAACTGAACCCAAAAGTAGTATTCATATGAAACAATTTGTATATATGTTTGTCAATTTCTCCACAACAACGATCTCTTAAAGTGTTTGTATTACTTTTAAAAAATTTCTCCACAGCAACTGTCACCAATGCATCTGGATCTCTTGAAGTGTTTGTATTTCTTTTTTTAAAAATAGAAATTTAAGAAGAGCCGCTCTCTATGATTGTAGCAAAATCACCTATTCATTTGTTTCTTTTTTCTTTTGTCGTTGGCAGAAGAATACTTTTTTGATGATATCGTTCTATTAAAATTAGAGAAATAATTAGTAATATATAATTATAGGATCATGTAAGAAAGAATTAATTAATTAGTAACTAAATTCAGATTTTTACCTAAATGCCGCTCGCGCCTGCCTGCTGCCGAATATAAACAAAGACTAGAGAAAATAGCCTAATAGGGACCAGGGAATAGGAAAACAGGGACGAGGGAACAGCTGAACAGCCCAACAGCCCTTGCTGGCTTTGCTGCCATGCCGCTCTGCACTCTGCGGACTGCAAGACCGTGAAGCTGGAAGCCTGGAACGCCAGCATGCCGCCAGGCCCTCACGCGCCCACGCTGAAGGAAACGCTGCGGCCTCGCGCACGGGAAATGAATAGTCCGGAATTGCTGATGACCCTGCATACATTTCTAGTCTATATATATATTCTACAACTAAAAAATACGGATCTATTCCTTCCGCATCAAATTATACCCGACGACACGAAGCCACGATACGTGAAAAAAACTCACGCAAAAAAAAAAACCGACAACACGAACCCCCGGCCACGCAAAAAAAATAGAAACCCATATCACGCAAAAACAAAAACTCCACGCAAAAGAAGGAAGTGCGGCGGTTTGCTAGCTGGACTGGGACATCGGTCACGATCTCATCTCTTGCCGCTGCCGTCGACAACACCCGCGTAGTCGTCAGGCTGCCGTCGACGACGCCCGCGCAGACCGACACCGGACGCCGCCGTCGGTCACGATCTCGTCTCCTGCCGGTGTAATCTCCAGTTTTCTTGCTGCCGTCGTCAGGCTGCCGCCGTCGACAACGCCCGCGCAATCGTCAGGCTGCCTCCGTCGACGCTGTCAACAACACCCGCCGCAGGCTGACGCCGTCGACAACGCCCGCGCAGTCGTCAGGCTGCCTCCGTCGACACCGTCGGCAACGCCCGCGCAGGCTGCCGTCGTCAACTACGTCATCAGACAGTACATGACCGGAAGAACCGAAAGGCCAAGTCGAGTCGTCAGACTGCCGCCGTCCACAACGCCATCATCTCTATTGTCGCCGTTAGTACATCTCCATCATCGCCGGCAGTACACGACGGGAAGCGCAAGCTGCCACCATCGACAATGCCATCATGCAGTAAATGACCGGAAGTCGAGTCGTCAGGCTGCCGCCGTCGACAGCGCAACTCCGACAGGTGTGTTGGACCACATCAACTGCATCAAGGGCATCGTCTCCCAGGTACTTCGCATCTCAATCATGATGGTGTTTATCGATTTGGAACACTTTGTAAACAGAGTGAGTAGCTGCTAGCCACGCTGTCATTTAATTATGGGCAGTCATTAAATTTCTCTACAACTAAAACATACCGTCCATCCCGCTACACCAAAACACCCCGCATCGCTTCGCCCAGTCTCAGGTAACTGCGTTCTCCTTCACTGACCTCACCCGACGATTCACACCTACACACCAACCGCTCTTCCCGGCCCACACACGGGTCTCCACCCGCATGCAACTCCCCGGCTCCCGCACCTCCGCCCGGCATCTCCGCCCCGACTCCTCCCTGCCCGACGACAATCGCACAGCTGCCAGCCGGCCACGTTGCTGCCCCTGGCCCGCCGCGGCCCCGTCCATTGCTCGCTCACCCGGTCGCCTTGGGAATCACCACTGGCAACCGCGACGCTACCCGGCCCGGCTAGGAAGCAAGCTATCAGGCCAGCAGCCGGAGCCTCGGGAGCATCGTGGCTACGACCGGCGGTGTGCGTGCATGTACTGGATGACTGGATTTGTGCGGGGATTGCCTTGGCCACCAGTCCGGCGCAGTGGCTCCATCTGAAGAATCGTGATTAAACCAGAATAGGCGATTAATCCACCCCTTTTATTTTTCGTTTTTTATACTGAAACTTCAATTTTTATGTGAAATATGTATTGTCTTATATGCTTGTGTAGTTGTGATTTTGTATGATTAATCATGCTTGGCTGCTTACAATATGAATTGCTCTGAAATCTAGGTCGAGGTCATGGCCAGATTTCTTGCTGAGGCAGTTTGTATTCCAGTCTCCACAATCTGCATTTTTATCAGTTCGTTTCGTGCAGTTACTCTTCACAATGTAATTAGATGCAACATGTCCCTTATCCGTGTGTTGGCGGTATAAAAATTTAGTTATCCCGTACGGGCACTAACCTATATTATATATATATATATATATATATATATATATATATATAACTAAAAAACACGAAAGGGAATCGTCTCCCGGCTGTTTCACCTCGCTGGCTTCCCACGTCGCACGCCCGGTGCTACGCGCCTCGCTCCCCACGATCGTTGTGCCCGGTGCTGACAGGTGGGGTTCATGTCCATCCATCCGTCGATCCACGCGCGGGTTCCTCGCTCCCATCTAGGCATCTAGCCCATCCTCTCGGATCCCCGCCGTCCGCTTGCGTTACTCCCCTGCCATCTAGGAGTACGCTGCGCCGCGAGTCATCCCTAGGTTTCGTTGCAGCACCAGCACACCACGCGCAGCCGCCGACTCCGCTGCACCATATCACTCTCTCGATCTCATCCATGGCGGAGGTGGTGGAGCAGCAGCAGGACTAATGGCGCTTCATGTTTGTGCATCGATTCTTTAGCACTGTCGCTTGCCTCTACTAGCAGTGGATTGAACTGAATGGGATCTACAGACTACAGGTGAACGGCATGTCGGCATCTCACTGAACAACTACGTGTGTGTGTCAGCGACCAAGCATGCGACGGCAGCAAGATCGTGGCTGCCATTTTGAAATTCCGAAGCCAAATTTCCCTTTTGTAACGTACGCTCTTGTAGGATGCATGGAGGCCTGGGCTGCTTCGGTCGCCCAGGCAAGCAACCACCATGCTGAATGCATCCTCCATGCCGCCGTCATCCCCATATACGATCATGGCCTCATCTTTGCAGATGCCATTCACTAGCAGTGCCCACCGATCCCCCCAGACGAGTGGCATCTCCTTCCATTTGTTATATACAGGTACATAGATTTATTTTGTCCTACATAATATTATCAGTTTTTCAAGCCTATATATATCTTTATATGGTACTTTTGATTTTTCAGAATTATCATGTGGATTTTCTTAAGATGCAAAGAGGAAAAAAGAATAGATCAGTTTACATAAAAGCAATATGGTTTGTAAGTACAAAAATATGGTGACTTGTCCGTATCATATACTAAGTTCCTTGCCATTTCAAATAATGTTATCTTGCATATTTTTTATGAATAATTTCCTAGGCTTCAAACAAATATCTAGATGCTTTCCATCTCAAGTGTGGTGTGATGATTCAGATGCTGATGAACTCGTAACTGGTTCTTCGAGTGGATTCTGGGAGAACTTTTCGTTTGACCTAAACGGATCACATAGATTGTTAACAATGATCATCTCCACTAAAGTTATTCTTTAACAGTTTGGTTACACTTTTCTTTGTCTCGTAAATACCACTTCAAGGATCCCTCAGGTACATCATTCTTCTTACTTGCTTCCATGCTATCTGATCTGAGAGTATGTTGCTCCCCTTATTTGGAGACCTGCACAACAACTTAGATCCCGCAAATCCCTGTAGGCATCATCAAGCCTGATTTTGTTGTGCGTGTTTATGTAGATGGGAGTACCAGCATGTCCACCCAATGAGAGGAAAACAAGTGATCTGCAACACGTGATAACTTAGTGAATCTACTAGATCTTGTCAAATCTAATAGAGCCGATAACTATTTTGCTTTTGCTAAACATATTGAGCAAATGTCTGCCGCACGGTATCTACTAAAAAACGAAACATAAGCAAAGACTTCTTGTCAAGCAAGGATCCGCCGCACGATCATTGAAAACAAACAAGACTACTTGCATCAACATCTAAATCCACCGCATGATACTAGACATGATAACAAGGTTGTCGGGACTTACGGAGGTCGACAGATCGATGACTCCTCTCAAAGAACCCGACGACACGACAAAGGACTCGAAGTTGACACGGGGCCGGTTGTATTGAATTCGTTGTGAACAATTTTTATATTTATACCCTGATCATGACATGAGTCCTAAAAGGACACGACTATAAAAATATCAAAGGAAAACATGACATCTTTAACTTTATTTTCCTTCGAAGTCTTCATTGCTTTAATTGTCGCGATCTTCATTGCCCGATCGGTTTTTGCTTGTCGCTTTTGTCGCTTCTTCAACGGAAAACCGCCCTTCCTCAGAATAGCCGACCACACGATCAGTTGCCGAACCCTTGGAAATCAGTCGACTGCATGGACACTTGCCGAATCTTTGGAAATTAGCCGACCGCACGATTACTTGTCGAACACTCCGAACACTTGTCTATGCAAATTTACTACGCACTGGCCCACCTGTCATCTTCCTAGGCGTACCAAAATCCAGTGTTAACACATGCCCCCTCAATTTCGGGATAAAAGTTGTTTTATTCTGAAATTGACCACAAGCTTCCCCTTTCTTCTAGGTCAACACTGTTCAACTCCGCAGCCGCCACTCAAAAGAAAACCCAAGCTTCAACACGTTCTTGAATTCACCTCAACTCTTCAATGGCGACTCAGGATGAAATCCTAGAGGTAAGTCTCATTCACCTCCACGCATTCGGCAATTCTTAATTGATCTCACTTCTTCTTTCCCGATTCATTCTTTTTCCTGATTTCTTTGAAGGAATACAAGGACCAGATTTTGATCCCCTATGCTGCAAACCCCGATTCCTACCTTCTCGGTCCGATGGAAAATCCTGACCCGACTGAGATCATTGAGAAGGAAACTTCGAGAATCCCCTTCAAATCTGGAATCATTCCACCAAACCAATGGTCAAACACCTTCAAGACCTGGCCGTTTCCCCAATCACCGAATGGCGAAACTGGTACAGGAGGATGCTGGACAAGAGTAGCAGCCACTGGGATGATCAGGACATCAGCCATTGCTTGGAATTATCCTTGTCAGAGATGCCCAGAAATGAACCCCTTCTGATAGCAGCTTCTCATTTCTGGTCTGATGTTGTCAATGCTTTTGTTTTCGGTCATGGTATGATGACCCTCACTCTGGCTGATGTTTTCATGATGACTGGCCTGAATGTGTCACAGCGAGTATACCCCTTCAAGTACAAGAGCAAAAGCAGCCAGAAAGCTATCAAATCTGATGGTGGATGGGTTAAGTACATTCAGACCTATATGGAGACATCTGGTGCTGTTCTTGACAAGGAGTGCAGGGCTTTCATGAACATGTGTCTTTGCAGATTCATCTTCCGTGGAAAATCCAATGAGCCAACCTTAAATCACATGATGATGACTGAGGACTTAGCTGCAGGCACTCTGATCCCCTTGGGTAAATATCTCTTGGGATCTGTCTATCACATGATGCATCAGATCACTACCCAGATGTGCCAAGGTGGAGAGATCTCTTGTGTAAGTGGCCCCTGGTGGCTTGTTCAGATGTGACTACAACTGTATATGCATCAGATAATCTTTGTGCCCCTCCATAACTTGAGCTTCCCTTCAGTCAATTACGCTGAAGGCAACATGGCAAGAGCTAAGGGTTGTCAAACCTATGGAGAAGCAGCCTCTTCCATCAGCATTGATATGGATATTGGTCACCTCTTCAAGCTGTTTTTCAAGGGTTTTGACAGTGTGCTTTGGCTTCCTTACAGAAAAAATGATAACCTAACTCTTCCTTGCAAATTCAGCTATAAATCTGGCTGCTCTGACAAGGTGTCTACAGAGGTCTTCAATTCCTTTATCAAACCCTGCATCTTGCCAACCGAATTCCATCATGGGAGATTAGTGCAATTTACCTATGAATTTTACTATCCAAACATGGCAGCCAGGCAATTAGGATGTGGACAGCTGCTCCCAAGGCCTTTCTTCTCAAAACCATAAGATTCAGGGAGTTGATCACAAATGCAATAGAAGCCAAAAAATTCTTTGAGATTGGATGGGAATTACCAACATATGAACCATCTCCATTTGGACTAGTAGATGTTGCTCATCCTCTTTTTGCTTCCTGGTGACAAGAATGACACAATCACATCTTCAACACACCAGTGCACTCTCTATGCCAGGACCTGCAACCTTAATTTGCCTCTGACAGTGAGGTAATTTTCATTGTACTTATCATTTCCCACTTTGAATTTATTTCTCACTTCAACATCTAGTTATGCATAGGATTTTGAGCTCATTCCTCCTACCAAAGCAATCCAGTACTACTTAGCTGGGCCCAACCCTGTCCTGGGTTTTGATGCTCCAACTTTAGCAACCTTCATGAAGACCCCTGTAATTTCGACCATTGCACCTTCAGGAGGAGAAGGTAAAAGGAAGACACTTGAGAATGTCTATGTGGCCAGAAAAATAAGGTCCAAGATAGTCAAGCGGTCTCCCAAGGTATGAGTCTTCCATTCGACAATAAATCTCATTTGGCAATAACTCTGACCATCTTCACACCAATCATCTCCACTGCAACCACATGTTGAAATTCCAGGACCAAGCAACGTTTCATCAACAAGGGATATCCCTCCTCTAGCTCCTACTGAAAATGCAGAGGTCCAGGAAACTGAAGATATAGAAACTCATGAAGCTGAAAGCACAGACGCGCAGGAAACTGCCAAACACATTGGTAACATCATTCGGCTAATCGCTTTCTTCTATTTATATGATATCTACTTCCTGCTCTTATACTTTATCATCTGTATTATTGGAAATAGATAAAATCATAGAAGATCTAGTAGAAGATTCTTCCTCTGGTCCAGCTTCAGGCTCACCACCCTTGAATACTCAGTCAAGCCCTCAACCAGAACAGGACACCACCCATCTTGATGACCAATCAACACAGCAGGTAACATCTTGCCTTAAGCTATTCTTTTAGTACACTCACCCAGTCGGCTAACACTTCTCTCTTCTTCAAGAACACCTTTAAGCCGACTACCAGCTACTCCTTCACTATTGAGGATTACATCAGTGATCAGCAAACTTTGTCAATGGAGAATCAAGCTTGGCTGAAAGACATAGCTACTCTGCTGAACAAGGATATCAACACTCTGGTCCAAGACTCAGATCAGATAAGAGATCTTCTCGAGCTTATCAACCAAGACCTCCCATCTGATCTCAAAGCTTCTCTGGAATCTGCAGCTCACCTGGATGATCACTTTGCTGTGGTGAAGTGAGCTAATAAAAATATAGCCTCCAGAGCTATCCTGCAGAATAATAGATTCTCGAAGAAACAAGAAACTAGAGTCTTGCATTCCCAAATTCAAGCTGCCAAGAATTTACTCGCAACTTTGGAGCCTGAGCTGAAAGTCATGGAGGATGAGAAAATCAGGGTGGGGCCTCAATTAACTGAACTGAATGCCAGAATTCAGTCCCACAAAGCCAAGATGACAGATTTGCCAAATTCTATAGAGGCAACTTCATCAAAGATATCAGCCATCCTCAAAGAATACCAACAGCTCAAAGCAAAGTTGTCTATCATCCAAAGCTCTAAAGATGAAGACCAGAAAGTGTTGAACAATGTCAGCCGAATCAGGACCGAAGCTCTAAATGCCATCAACCAGCTTCTGAGCTAGTAGAATCATGGGCTTGTAATAGATTAACCATAACACATTCTGTTTCTGAACAATCGGATGTCTTTTGTTCTTCATCTTTATACAGTTCTGTTTGTATGAGAATATAATGAGCTCTTTATTTTCCCGATTAGAACATAGCCAATTGTCTTTAGCTTTCCGATCAGAGATATAGCCGATTGTTCCCGTCCTTTCAGTTCATGGATATAGCCGAGCGACTCTTGGCTTACCCGAGCTTGGTCTAGTCCAGCAACGGCCTATCCGAGAGGGAAAAAACCTAGCTCGTCGTTTGGCATTCTCATCCCACTACCCTAAGATACACGCCACTACCTTCTATTATAAATAAACCCCTCCTTCTCGGCTTCTATCTAGTCAAGCATTCTCATCTCCGCATTCTTACTCTCTCTGCTCAAGCCAATCTAGAGGGAAACCCTAACCTCTACAGTAGCGATGGTGGGAGGCAACAATCACGGCAAGCGCCCTGCCGAAGGAGAAGCTGAGGGGAGCCGAGCATAGCGTTGTCGACAATCCTTGGGATTTGGATTCGGGTGCCATGGACGCCCCTTACACGCATGGAGAGGCGGTCATCTTCCTCAAGGAAAGGAACGAGGCCCGAGGAGAACTGGAGAAGATCTCCAAACAATATGGCATCGACCAACTCGAGTGGGAGAACCAGCGGAAGCAATTCTGCGACGACATTACCGGTTAGTAAAAATAAATCTCACTCGATTGCCCCATTTCTGATTCCATCTATTCACCCGATTCGTGTTCTTCTATTCAACGCTCTCTGCAGAGGTTGAGCGCCTAAAGATTGCAGCGAACAAAATTGCCGACAAGGTGAACGCTCAGGGAGAAACCGCCGAGGCACGCCTAGATGATGCGAACAGTCATATTGACTAGGTCGTCATCCACGGCGTAGCTCTAGAGTTGGCGGCAATGTCTACCCAGACTCGCGAAGACCTCTCCTTCATGCCAGTCGGCTTCCTTGGCGGCGAGCCTCCGGAAGACGTTGAGAACATCGACGAGCTCCTGGAGAGCAACGAGGACCATGCAACCGTCCTCGCCCAAGCCACAGACGCCTAGTCTGTCCTCAACAAGTTGTTTGAGTAGTTTGTACTTAGGAATCCTATGTAAAAACTACTGGTCCTGTGAAATATTATCTGTGACTTCCACTTGTTTTTCCCTTTAAATTTTCCTGAGAACGGCAACTCTGAAGAATACTCTCTAAACTGCATGACGTTGTCCTTAGTCGATTGCGTTCATATTTTTTGCTCTAAAGGCGACACATACCGCGTTGGCTATTCTCTAAGTCTCTAGAGTATTTTTTTTCGGCTAAAGGCGATGCTTTTACATCGGCTATTTGTGCACAAAGCTCCTTAAGTTTATTTATGCACCAACCTCAACATTGGGATGAAATCTCTTAAGAAATCTTCCATTAATAGCTCTAGCAAATTCTTCTCCCAGTAGAGTTTTCAAAATATACGCATTACCAGACGCACACCTCACTATCCGAAAAGGTCCTTCCCAATTTGGAGACCATTTGCCGAATGCTTTATCTTTTGTCCCAATCGGCAATATAGCCTTCCAAACCAAATTTCCTTCTGCGAATTTCTTTTCTCTGACCTTTCTGTTATAATATTTGGCAACACGTAATTTGCTCTTCTCAATATTTTCCAATGCTTTGAGACGAACTAAATGCAAATCCTCCAATTCGTCCATCATCAGATCCTTATGATCTTCTCTCCTCAAATCGTTTTGCAATGTAACTCGTCTTCAACCCGATTGCAACTCCCATGGTAGCACAGCATGATGCCCATAAACCAACTCGTAGGGAGACGCTTGAGTAGACCCATGACAAGCCATTCGGTAAGCCCATAAAGCCTCATTAAGAACCGAATGCCAATTCTTCGGCTTCTCATCGATCTTATTCTGAATAATTTTGATCATGATCTTATTTGATGCTTCGGCCTGACCATTAGCTTGTGCATAATAAGGAGAAGAATTGTATAACTTGATTCCCACTTCTTCAGCAAAATCATAAAATTCAGATGAAGTGAACTGAGTTCCTTGATCTGTTGTTATGGTCTGAGGAATCCCAAACCTGTGAATTATATGTTCCTTAACAAAATTGACCATGTTTTCTGATGTAACCTTCTTCAAAGGGATAGCTTCAACCCACTTTGTAAAATAATCTGTAGCTAATAGCACAAACTTATGTCCTTTGCTAGAAGGAGGATGAATCTGACCAATCAAATCTATGCCCCATCCTCTAAATGACCAAGGCTTGATAATCGGGTTCATAGCCGATGCTGGAGCTCTCTGAATATTACCGAATCTCTGAAAATCTTGACACCCCTTGTAATATTCAAAACAATCTTCAAGCATGGTCGGCCAAAAATAACCACTTCTCCTAATTATCCACTTCATTCGGTAAGCCGATTGATGTGCACCACATATCCCTTCATGCACTTCATACATCAGCTTTCTGGCCTCTTCTTGACTCAAACATTTGAGGAGTACCCCATCTATGGATTTATAGTACAACTGGTCATCAAGGAGCACAAACTTAAGAGCTTTGTATCTGAGTTTTCGGGAAACCTTTTGTGATGGATTTTTTAAGTAATCGTCAACTCCCTTTCTCCAGTCATCAACTACCCGATTCTCATCCAAAGCATTAATCTCTTGATCCTCTTGGTATTCCGAAGCAGTTTGAGTCAGTTTATTTGCCTCTTCATTATGCCCCCTAGGGATATGATGCAAGGTTGCTACCTGGAAATTCTTCAAAAGCTCTTGGCATTCTTCATAATATTCCCTTAATACATCACTCTTGCACTCATATTGGTCGATCAGTTGGTTAATTACCAACTCAGAATCCCCGAAGATCTCAACAGCAACGACCTTTATTTCAGCAAGAAGCCGAAGTCCTCTAAGCAGTGCTTCATACTCTGCTTGATTGTTAGTAACAAAAAATTCAATATGGATGGAATACTTAAAAATCACCCCTCGTGGAGAAATCAAGAGAATACCAGCACCACCACCTTTGCTACAAGATGAACCATCAAAAAAAAGTCTAAGGTGCAATACCTATCATGTTAGCAGAAGGATCATGATGTTGGGTAACAAAATCGGCAATAATTTGACCCTTTACTGCTTTTGCCGACTCGTACCTTAAATCAAATTCCGACAAAGCTAAAATCCACTTGCCAATCCTTTCATTTAAAATTGACATCAATAACATATGTTTTATTACATCAAACTCAGAAACTACCACACATTCGGCATTTAACAAGTAGTGCCGAAACTTGGTACATGAGTAATACACGCATAAGCAAAGCTTTTCCGTAGCCGAATACCTTGTCTCTGGATCTAGCAACTTTCGGCTAAGGTAAGCTATTACTTTTTCTTTTCCCTCAAACTCTACATGAGGGTCGATCCTATTGTCACGTTATCGGCCGCCACGTACAACTTAAAAGGCTTGTCAAGTCGTGGAGGTACCAACACAAGTGGCGCCTTCATGTATTCTTTGATCTCATCAAAAGCCTTCTGTTGTACGTCACCCCATACAAACTCTTGATCTTTTTTAAGCTTTAACAGAGGAGAGAAAGGAAAAACTCTTTCTGACAAATTAGATATGAGTCTTCTTACAAAATTTATCTTGTCGAGTAGTGATTGCAACTTTGTAAGATTAGTTGGAGGGATAACTTTGTCTATTGCTTCCATGTTCTTCTTACCGACTTTGATTCCTCCTTTATGGACTAGAAATCCTAAAAATTCACCAACCGAGACCCCCAAAGACACACTTGTTTGGGTTCATTCTCAAACCATGCCTCCTAGTGCATTCTAAAGTCTTCTTTAAATCGACTAAATACCCCTCGTGATTTCTAGACTTGACCACCACGTCATCAATATAGATTTCCACGATTTTGCCGATCAACTCATGAAAAATATAGTTCATCACCCTTTGATAAGTTGCACCGGTATTCTTTAAACCAAAAGTCATGACGATCCACTCAAACAAACCAATATGACTAGGGCATCTGAAGGCTATCTTTGAAATATCTTCTATTGCCATAAAGATTTGGTTATAACCAGCATTACCATCCATAAAGTTGATGACTTCATAACCAGCCGCTGCATCGACAAGCAAATCGGCAACCGACATTGGGTAACCATCCATTGGAGTGGTTTTATTGAGATCTCTAAAGTCAATGCAGACCCTCATTTTTCCATTCTTCTTGTACACCGGAACTATGCTTGAAATCCATTCTGCATACTTGCATGGCCGAATGAAATTTGCTTCTAACAATCTTTCAACTTCTTTTTTCACATCGGCCAGTACCTCTTCTTTGAAAATCCTCCGAGGAGGTTGTTTGTAAGGACGATACCCGAACTTAATCGGCAATCGATGCTCAACAATAGAACGATCCAGTCCAGGCATCTCTATGTAATCCCAAGCAAAACAATCCTTGAATTCTTTTAGAAGATCTATCAATTTTAATCTATACTCCGGGTCTAAATTTGCACTGATATATATCAGCCTTGGTTTAACATCATCACCAACATTTATTTCTTCTAGCTTATCGGCCGACATAAAGCCATGTCCTAGCTTTCCTTTGTTGTCATCGATTGGGTTCCCCATTAAAAATTGCTTTGAGAGCCGACTGCTTGGATCGGCTGTTGGTCCTTGTTGAATACGTTCACAGGACCTTCTTCCCATACTCTTCTAGAGAAGCAATCGATGCCATCATACTCCTAGTAGGTAGGCTCCGTAGCAACAACACTTACCGAATCATCAGCATGAACAACCTCAACATCATCTCCAATCCACTGAACGAGAATCTGATGCATGGTTGAAGGTATGCAACAGTTAGCATGGATCCAATCTCTTCCTAAGAGTAAGCTGTATGCCCCCTTGCCATCAATGA
Organism: Microstegium vimineum; assembly: GCA_022036555.1. NCBI lineage: Eukaryota > Viridiplantae > Streptophyta > Magnoliopsida > Poales > Poaceae > Microstegium > Microstegium vimineum. The sequence continues at coordinate 21,898,064 of CM039119.1, read as the reverse complement.
CAAAGAAGGTAGTTATCAAAGTTTTTGACTCAATCATCAATTCGACATGTACAGCTCCTCGGGTGTCAGAAGGATTGCCAGCAAAGTCCCTGAGCACCATGTCAGTCTTCAACAGTTCCTCATTAGTCATCCCAAGCTTCCTAAAGGTGGTATAAGGCATAATATTGATGGCAGCTCCTCCATCAACAAACATCTTGGTCAGAGGCTTGTCGTTGACGTATCCCTTCAAGTAAAGCGGTTTCAAATGTCGATGCTTGGCCGGCTTATCGAAAACTGCCCGCTGAGTCAGGACAAGCTGGGCCATTAGATCTTGATATTCGCTTTCATCAAAATCTGAATACACGTCCTCTTGTATGTCTTGGCCTTCAGGAGCCATGGACTCTGATGGAAGAAAGAAAGCCATGCATGTATCAACCGAATGGTCGTGTTCGTTGGGTTTTCTCTTAGGACGCCATATTTGTTTCTTCTCGACGGCTGTTTGCGCCAACTCCCTGTTTCTCAAGCGTTGTACTCTCCTCTTCTGGCTCTTCCTCAACCCTGGTGGGCACCGCTGTCCTTTTTGCCACACATATTCACGGTGCTCTTCCTCCTTAGCGCCTTTTTCATAATGGATCCACTCCTGATCGGCAAATCTCTTGCCTCACCGATCTTCAGAGTTGCCTATTTTTAAACGCCGATCATCCTCAGGAAACTGTGCTCCAAGTCTTTCATGGACCGGACGACGGTTGACCCAGGACTGTCTGTACCCTGAATACTGATCACTGCATTCGGAGCAATTGTTCTTAGCAGGCAGCTTTAGGCCTTCATTCCAGCAATGCTTGAAAAACAGGCATCCCCAATGAGATTGCTCTTGCTCTCTCATATATTCTTGTTCTCTTTGGTACATCTCTTCCTCGTACCTCCGATGCTCCTCCATGAACTCATGTTCCTCGTAATGCCTCCGCCTCTAATACTGCTCTCGCTCACGTCGCCATTTGTTCAACAGAATCCGTGTCATAACCCTGGGCTTGGAAGCTTCCCCTCTCTCGGTTCGGCTATCATGGAATTGAGCCCGTTGCCGAAACTCTTCATTTCTAATTTGCCAATCAGGGTCAACAGCACCAACTTTTCTTGCTCTGTCTGAAGTCAGTACCTTCACCTTGCCCTTGTCTTTGGGGTCTTCTATGGCAACCATGTTCATGGAGAAAGACACCGTGTTCTGCGCAAAAGGATTAGCATCAATTTTCATCTTACCGTCAAACTTCAAATGCCCCTCCTGAATAGCCTTCTGGATTCGCACTCTGAACACTCGGCAATCATTGATGGAATGGGAATTAGTATTGTGATAGTCGCAAAATTTCTTGTCCTTTACCCCTTCAGGGCGCAGCATGGGGTGCCCTTTTGGCAATTTGATGCGTCCCTCTTTTAACAACAACTCAAATAGCTTGTCTGACTTAGAGACATCAAAGTCATAAGTACCCTTCTGCTGCCTCAACCATCGTTGACTAACCTGAGTCGGCTCTTTCGCCCAGACCAATTCGGCTGCGGCTATCTCATCTTCATCATCGTACTCTGCTGTTTCTTCCAGGAAACTTTGATACATCTCGTTAGCCACATCACCCTTCTGGAAGCAGTTGTCTCTCCTGAACCCTTGAGCCTGATTGCTCATCATCGCCAACCGCTGCGACAACTGACCAAGGTCATCAAAATCCATGCCGAACAACTTCTCCCTGACATTCGGCTGCATGCCTGCTATTGCCATCCCTGGCAATTGGTCATCTGACAGATTTAAGGAGTAGTAGAGGTTTTTGGTCTCTCTAAACCTGCGGAGATATTCCTGGGGTGTTTCATTAACCTTCTGCCTCAAGCTCATAAGGTCAACTAGCTTTTTCTCATTAGTGCCTGTAAAGAAATATGCATGGAATCTCTGCTCTAATTCTGTCCACGTACTAATGGAATTTACCGGCAGAGATGTGAACCACGTGAAAGCTAGCCCTGTCAGAGACAACGGAAAATACCGAATCCTCTAAGCTTCATCTGTAGACGCCTCTCCAAGCTGCATCAAGTATCAGCTGATGTGTTCTATGGTGCTAGTATCATCCTGACCAGAAAACTTGGTCAAATCTATGGGAGGCTTCACCCTCGGAGGAAGTGCCACTTGGTTATACCACTCTGGATAAGGGGACTTGTATGCATAGAACTGGTTCTTTGGCTTTAAGTCAAACTGATTCTGCATCATGTCTGCCATCCTGTGCATGATAACATCAATATTTGAATTTGTAGCTCCATGTGCTAGCCCTTCAAAAGGCAACCCTGCTGAGTTTTTATACCCTGGATTTGGGAGAGCATCAATAGCATTGTAATCGGCAAACTCTTGATATCCATCTCCATACATATTCTTCTGCAATCTGTTCGCTGCTAGGGACACCTTGAAAGCCGATTGTGGGACGTTTCCTGACGCACCGAACGCGAGCTGGCCATAAGTCATGGGAGGTTGTTTTTTCTGGTGAGAAACCGTCCCACCTTGGTTCATGCTAGGCGCTCCGTTATCCTCAGCAGTTTTCTCCTGGTATTTTGGGACATGGAACAATGTCGGTCCCTGCATCGGACCAGTAGCTTCCTCAAAGCACTTATCAGTGGATGGACCGAAAGTACTGACCATGATCGTGCGAAAGGTGTTCAAGAAAGCCGTATGGTGATTTCTCATAGTGTCACTCATGGCCTTGTAAACCACTTCGGTCAGCCTTCGAGCATCTTCCTCTTCGATGTAATCAGTCTGATGTAGAAGGAGAGTCCTCGGGAGCGACTGCTTCTGAAAAACTTTGTTGCTTTTATTCTTTGAAAAGGACATCAAACACTTGTTTTGAAACTCATCACATGCTTGCTGGACCATATTCCTCAGGTCTTCTGGCAACTAATCCATAGTCACGTCCAGAACCTGGTTATTCTCGAATTCAGACATCTTGAAATGTGTTGTCCCACTGAGCGTGCCAAAGGTGTGTTGACACAAAATGTGGCGCACTGTGCCTAACATACAGCAAGCCGGAAAGCGTGGCTTCAATCGGGTGCCCGAGTGTTTCGAAATCCGGAGACGTGCCAGTCAGTTTGACCTGAAACTAACAAGGGATAAAATCATTAGATACAAAACTAGAACATGTCGGGTGAGACCAGACAGTTCCATATATACGGCCCTGAAGCCACTTACGACGACATACAGCTATAGAAGCTGCCTGCCAACAAGTCTTATAGATCATTCGGCTAAAACAAACATAAAGTATGTAAAGCATTAATAGCCGAACATGCATCCATGAGAAAAGTACGTGTGAACGAATCATAAGTAACTGTGAGTTAAAGCATAACCAAGCTCGGCAATCGAACCGAGTTTGGGTCCATGATGAAGGAACAGGTAAGCTAACACGATCAAACTAATCTAAAGCTTGTATCTGTCGCACGATACCTAGCCTTATCAAAGCTTAAACGTAATTAACATGCATGGACCCGCAACACGTAGCAATCTAGGTTAAACTAATTCGGCTATTATAAACGTAAGATCTATTTGTAGAGATAACATGAATAACTATTAGAGCATAAATAGATCTATGATAAAGAATAAAGTCGAACCGTATCAATTTAGATTGGGCAAAAAGAGTGTTACAAATATATAAAATATCTAAAAACATGCAACACGTGATAACTTAGTGAATCTACTAGATCTTGCCAAATCTAATAGAGCCGATAACTATCTTGCTTTTGCTAAGCATATTGAGAAAATGTCTGCCGCACAGTATCTACTCATAAACGAAACATAAGCAAAGACTTCTTGATTATCAAGCAAGGATCCGCCGCACGATCATTGAAAACAAACAAGACTACTTGCATCAACATCTAAATCCACCGCATGATACTAGACATGATAACAAGGTTGTCGGGACTTACGGAGGTCGACGGATCGATGACTCCTCTCGAAGAACTCGACGACACGACAAAGAACTCGAAGTTGGCACGGGGTCGGTTGTATTGAATTGGTTGTGAACAGTTTTTACAATGGTCAAGTGTTTATATTTATACTCTGGTCATGATATGAGTTCTAAAAGGACACGACTATAAAAATATCAAAGGAAAACATGACATCTTTAACTTTAGTTTCCTTTAGAGTCTTCATTGCTTTAATTGTCGCGATCTTCGTTGCCAGATCGGTTTTTGCTTGCCGCTTTTGTCGCTTCTTCGACGGAAAACCGCCCTTTCTCAGAATAGTCGACCGCACGATCAGTTGCCGAACCCTTGGAAATCAGCCGACTGCATGGACACTTGCCGAATCTTTAGAAATTAGCCGACCGCACGATTACTTGCCGAACGCTCCGAACACTTGTCTCTGCAAATTTACTACGCACTGGCCCACCTGTCATCTTCCTAGGCGTACCAAAATCCAGTGTTAACAATGTTCATCAGCTTCTCCATGTAGTATTTTTCCATTGGACCTACCGAACCATTGGTCCATTATCGATCTCAATATCTCATCTATTTATTTTGTCCTTTAAGGTTTTCTTGAAGAGATGAAGAATTTTTTTAGTTGACACATAACTTAAATAGTAGATAAATATTTACTGATTCTACAAACAAACTAGGAGAGGGTCTCTAACTCCAAAGACAACACAATATGAACTAGATTGTTTTGATTCCCCATGAAAATTTGAATTATATTCTAATTGTATATGCTTAGTGAAGAGCGATAATTGGCTACAAATATAATGTTGCAAACATTATACTGGAAGAATCTCTTTTAAGTTGAAGTGAAATTATTGTGTTCCTGTTACAATAGTGTACGGACATGATCCTATATTACTCATATGTACTTAGCATGTTCTCCCGTCGCAACGCACGGGCACTCACCCTAGTACTCTATTACGTACGTATGATATTTGGAGGGCCCATCCTTTTTATGGACCTGGGACGGGTGTCCCTCTCGCCCACCCCTCAGGACCGGGCCTGTATTCAGATAGACCTGCCGGACGCATACACAAGCGGTGTAATGTTTCCCTGTCCCTTTGGTCTTGTCTCCTCTCTTCATCTATATATATATATCACCAGTGGGAAGTAGTTGCGCCCCTGAATCCATCATACCAAAGATCATCCATGGCTAGTACTCCACTTCAGCAGCTGCTGTCTCTGCTGCTACTCCTGCTGCCCTCTCCTCTCCGGGAGCATCTCTCCGCCGGGAACAACCATGTCGGCGTCAACGACCTCCACCCGATCTTTCTGGTAGCTGGGGTGAGCTGCAGCGACCTGGAGGCACGCCTCACCGAGGCGTATCAACCGTCTGCGCCGCACTGCGGCTCCATGAAGGGAAAGGGATGGTTCGGGCTATGGAAGAACGTTTCAGACCTGGTGTCCCATGAATACGTGGATTGCTTCCTGGAGCAGATGCGCCTCTTCTACGACCCTGCCATCAACGACTACCGGAACCTGCCGGCGTCGAGACACGAGTGCCCAACTTCGGCTCCACAAGAGCCTTCAGCCACAAGAACCCTCTCAAGTCGTGAGTCGTCGTCATCCTTCGAATTGAATCTGCTGCAGAGAGATCATTAGATCAATATATAATCTCCAAATTTCTTGAACTAACTGTTTGCATGCTCTTGTACCTTTCTTTCCGTGCTCATTCTCTACAGAGACTGGTGCCTCGGAAAGATGAGAGGCGCACTTGAAAGCATGGGATACCGTGATGGAGACACCATGTTCGGAGCCCCTTACGATTTTCGCTACGCACCGCCATCCCCCGGCCAGACATCCGAGGCGTACTCCCGCTACTTCAAGGAGTTCATGGAGCTCGTGGAGGCCGCGAGCGAGAGGAAACAGAAGAAAGCCGTCATCTTGGGGCACAGCTTCGGCGGAATGGTCGCGCTCGAGTTCGTCCGGAACACTCCGATGGCGTGGCGTAACAAGTACATCCAGCACCTCATCCTGGTCGCGCCGACGCTGTCCACCGGGTTCATGGAGCCGGTGAGCAACTTCGCATCCGGAACGGACATCCTCTTCGTGCCAACGACGACGCCGCTGTCCACGAGAGCCATGTGGAGGAGCTTCGAGAGCGCCATCATGAACTTCCCGTCGCCGGCCGTGTTCGGGCGCGAGGCGCCCGTCGTGGTCACCAGGGAGAGCAACTACTCCGCGCACGACATGGAACGTTTCCTCGCCGCCGTCGGCTTCGGGGAGGCCGTCGAGCCATTCAGGAGACGAGCCGTCCCGAAGATGGGCAACTTCGTGGCGCCGATGGTGCCCATGACGTACATCAACGGAGTCGGCAACAGGACGCCGCTGCAGCTGGCCTTCTGGGACGACGACTTCGATGCGTCACCGGAGGCAGTAGCGTATGGGGATGGAGATGGCAAGATCAATTTGAACAGCGTCTTGGCGTTTGACAAGGAGATGGGTCGGCAGCCAGGACAGAGGAAGCAGTTCAAATCCATCAAGATCAGTAAGGCCCAGCATTCTACGATTGTCTTGGATGATTTTGCCCTGGGCAGGGTCATTCAAGAAATTGTGGAGGTCAATCAGCAGATTCCTTCCTAGATTAAATCCATGCGGGTTTCAGACTTTTAGTACGTGTACGTTGCGTCAAAGGACGAATTCTTCATGCCATGGATTCCGAGCTGTAGGGACCATGGTGATGGTACTTTTCTTATCAACGGTCAAGGACGACTTAAAACGGTCGTGGTGTGGTCGTAATTCCATCGCTTTGTTATTTGTTACACTTCTCTTATATTTTAGTACCTGAATTTTAAGATAATTTTATACAATATCTTTATACTGTCAATTAGTATAAATAAATTATCACTTTTGTGATTTATTATTTATCTTTGTGTCATGCTATATCAAAATTTTGTTTTTGTCCGACTATAAAAATAATTGTAAATTGTTAAATTGTTTTTGTGTCAACACATATAAGATTTTGTTAAGTTGTGGTTTGGTCTAACGGGGTTTCTATTCTCAAAATAAAAAAGTACAGATTATGTCTAAAGAATGCAAGAGACAAAAAGTACAATTTTAATACAAAATATTGTACAATAACCTTCGTGTGAAAAAAAAAGTAAAATTCAGGCATATGATGTATGACTACATGCAGATGGGGTGTATACACACACAAATACTACATATTAGATCTTGTTTGATACATATCTATCTACCTCAAACTATATGTATTAAAGTGGATTAGAGTGTAACTTAGTTTAAATATACTTAATCTACTTCAACACATGTGAGATAAATACATGAGCATATGTCTTGTTTGGATGTTGTCGAATTCACCTTAATATATATATATATATATATATATATATATATATATATATAATATATATGAGTATAATCTGTAGCTGGCTACAGAATAGACCATCAGGCCACACCCCTAATGACCATCCAATCCAGCCAGCTAGCGCAAAAACGTTACTGCTTTTCTGTTCAGCCGAGCCGTCTACGGAGTAATTACCAAAACAAGGCAACCGATCATGCGGCCATGCAGCGACACAACCAGCAATTACGTTAATTAGTTTTTTTTTGCAAAAACAATTACATTGATTGGTGATGGACCGCGGCGTTAACGCTACAGCTAATTGTAGTAATTAATCAGGTCGCCGGATGTTTAGAATATACTGGAATTGTATAATAATATAACACGCTTCACGATGCAAGCATGCTAGGTTACAAGAATACTATACATGAATGGAAGCTAGATGTATAGTAGATGGGTTACGAGAATACTATTTTATTGCAAGAATATACATGGAGCTATGTAATCTTGCATGCAAGAATTACGAGAATATATATATATATGCTAAAAAGAAAGAAACATATTGTATTAGGTACTCCTTCTGTCCAAAAAAAAGAATTGTTCTCGCTTCCAAAAAATCAATAACTTTTATCTTTGACCAACTATATTTAACAAAATATTAATATTTATAGTACATAATTAGTATCATTAGATAGATCTTTAAATATATTTTAATAATAAACTTATTTAGAGATATAAATATTGCGCATATTTTTCACATACTTAGTCAAAGTTAAGAAAGTTTGACCAGCACGTTTCCAATAGCGACTCTTTTTCTGGGACGGAGGGAGTAGTAGTTACGAGAATACATATATGCTAAAAAGAAATAAACATATTGTATTACGATAGTTACGAGAAAAGAGCATGACGAGGCTAATTTACGCTAAACTAAGCCTTTCTACCTTTACTAGTTATATAGTTACAGTAATCATTACTAGATTTTTAAAGTAATTTTTACTAGATTTTTTACGCACATAATTATTTACTAGAATCTATGCCTTTATACCCCAAGTGTAGTTACGATAATATATAAGTATTTACTAGTTTTTTTTTTGCAGAATTGTTTACTAGAATATTAAAATGTGTTGGGTATATACTAAAGACAACAGAGAATTGTTTATTTCGTGGCTGGTGCATATTACTGCTTCTGTCCGGTTTGGCGCGCCTTAATTTAGCTGAGGGAACGTACCAGGTGATTGAGCTACGACGGTCGACGGCCACCAAAATAATTGATTCGATCTGCTTGATTTGCTCTCGTTGATTTCGGCAAATAATTAATCTAGTTGGCCGTACGTGCCGCGGTATGCATGCAAAGCTAACAAGGCATCGTATACACGCGTCATGCAACAATAATCCGTTGGATGCCAAGAGCCGAGCCCGCAGCAGACATGCATGACGCAAAAAGCTCTCGCTCCGTCCGCCGCCGTCGTCCTTGAACGCCGCCGTCTGCTCTTCGCTGCATGTGTCCATTCATCCACCAGTACTGTCGCGGCTGGCGCCGGTCGATCTGGGCGTCGTGTGCTATCCGGCGGACATCTCTACACAGGCGCATGGAAGCTAGCTAGCTCCGACCAAGGTTTTTGTTTCCGAACCGAAACCGGTAACCGCCGGGGAGCGGTCGGGCGGTTACCGGCCGGTTTGACCGGTTACTTGGATTTTGAATTCAAACCCCGCAGTTCAATCGGTTTTGGACCGGTAACCGGTCGGTTAGGGCCGGTTACCGACCAGTTTGAACGGTAACCGGTCCAAACCGCCGGGTGGCTTTTTTTTTTTTCTTGAAAAAATCAAATTTTTTTGCATGACCTTTGTGCATAATGATGTAAATAGAACACACAATTCATGGAAAATAGTGTGATACAAATGGCTAACCCCACAATAATATCATAGTGATGCATTAGCCACAAATTCACGACGGAAATAACGTAGTTCACCGTTGCAACAACAACAAATCGTCCATGGAAATACCTTGTGTCGTAGACATGCGAACATCATGGTCACTGGCGTTGAATATAAGGGAAGATCCCATTTCGGCACCCCTCCTCATACTCCGCGGTGGACATTAGAGCGATACCGCGCGACTGTAGCCCGACCTTGTACTTTATTCATGATTGGCCCGTCCAATGAGCTGTGGTCTCTCATTCCAGCACTAACATATTGTAGAAATCCGGGTCTTGCCATTCGTAGACCCATCTAGTGGCCGGCTGCGTGCTGATGTCAGGAACGGGGTAGGTATAACCACCACCGTACGATGTATCACTGTACGAGGAAGAGGAGTAGTGTGGCGTGTCGTAGCAGTCCGTCGGGTCGTAAGCTCTCCTCTGTGATTCCGGCTGCCCATGGTCGCGGTCATAAGTAGCATGTGTGAAGTCCGTCTCGCCTGCAGCCGACCATAATTAGTACTAGTGAATAGTCATAGACATTAAAAAAAATGTCTGTAACAATCGATACCTGTGAAACGAAGTCCACCAGCACCACTACCACCAGCACCATCTGCAGAACCCCCAGCCCCACCACTACCACCACCAACAGCACTAGGTGGAGCAGCTCTAGGGTCATCGTCACCACTATGACCGTCTCCACTGTCAGTTGCTGAGCTGCTGTGATCGGACTCCTGGTACCGTGGACTTTGCTCACCCTCCTCGCCATCATCTGTCGAATCATCGCTGGTGACAGGTTGTTGCACTCGCTTCCCCTTTTTTTCTGGCTAGGTCCCATCTGGTATTTTCTTTTGCCAAGATGCGTATCACCCACATGTCTACGGGCCCAATCACTGATGGGCCCAAGATCGTCGGGGTCCACTTGGTCTCTGTCATCACAAAGAATGAATCATATTATTAAAAGTATGGTTCGTTAGTGGCTAACAAAGTACATCAACGTACCTCACGATATGAGACGGAAGAGGGATGTCCGTTTCTTCATCCTCTTCGTCGAGAACTGGAGCCTGGTTGAATCTGCCATACTCCATCCAGTCTCGAACCGGATTATCCCTTTCGTAAAAGGATATCTGCGTGAACTGGTCAATGAAGTCTTCTTCCTCACGCCTAGGTGGTCCGGATGCATCCGCAAGTCGCAGCCGAAGGTTGTAGTTCATATACACTAGCTTGTTTAGTTTTTTGTGGGACAAGCGATTCCGAACTTTCGTGTGCACCAAGGCAAATGTACTCCAGTTGCGCTCGCATCCACTGGAGGATACACACTATGCAACAAGCCTCAGCGCAAGTTTTTGCAGATTTGGAGTGCGCCTGCCGAACAGCATCCACCATTGAGCTGCAAGTGAAACCCATTATGTTAGGTATGCGCTCAAAAAGACAAAAAAAATGAGTTCAAAAGTACTCTTACATGGGGTTGTCTTGGGGTCCGTGGCCATTTTAATGGCCAGCTCACTGCCAAACTCCCCAAGGTGTAGGCGGAATGATTCTGCCTCCTGTAATGCCAAGACAGCGGAGTGCACATCCGTCATTTTCCCAAATGCTTCCTTGAGGCCAGCAAACATTTGCGGGGTTGGATTGAAATGGTATACAAGCCTTGGGTTGAGGACAGCAGCTGCAACATACGATGCACGACAAATTAGCAAATGATAAATACTCAATATGTAGAGACATGGATTTTAACAATGGTTTTGATCGCACCTGGGCCCACATGTGTGCCATAGTACACGTCCGCAATCCTGTCATCCATGATAGCCTTGTACTCATGCCATGTTGAGACATTTGTTCCAAAGAAGGCCTCCATCTCGTTTTTGCACTCTTGGAAGTTGTACACTACCTCACACAGGTTAGGTCGCCTATCCATATCAGCGAACCGAAGGAACCTGTAAATTGGTGCCACTGAATCGATGATGTATTTGAGTGTTTCCCACCACTGTATACTAGACAGCCTTGCGTGAGCATAATGACCTTCCTCGGATTTTCTCCACCTGCTATGCAAGAACTCGGAAGATCTCATCCACTGCATAAAACGATCACGCTTCCGATGGAAGCTCTCCATGAACATGTAGTTGGTCCCAAACCTAGTGGCATTCCATTTGACCAACTCACCACCAATGGCTTCCCTCATCATTGCATTCAACTAGCCATGGTTGTGCAGCCAAGCTGAAATGCGCTTGCATACGGAGATCATACCTGCATGCTCCGGCCTTTTACCAATGTCCTTCAGCATCAAGTTAATGGTGTGTGCAAGGCAAGGTGTCCAAACAATATGCTTGTACTCCTCGTTCAATCTATGGCATGCTCTCTTGAAGTTGGCGCCGTTGTCCGTGACGATATGCACGACATGCTCAGCACCTATCTCCTCAACCACCTTGCGAATCAGCTGCACAAGTAGGCACAACATTTAGTGGAACCGAGAAAACATAGTGCATGTGAACTGGCATAATATTTTGGACGTACCCCAACAAATAAGATGAATCTTGGCTCCTGCCCGTCGCATCAACTGACTTGTGGAACCACATGACGCCATTGCAATAGATCAAAAAATTGATGACATTCATTCTTGTCGGGCCCGACCACGAATCACACATCAACGTGACCCCAAACAAGGGCCACTCCTCCTTAAACTTTGCGTACCGGATCTGCAGGTCCTTCTCGTTATGATCGAGGTACTTCCCGTCTATATCCTTTCCACTGGGTGACGCGATGCCTTCACCTGCAATCGTAAGCGAATCATGGAATAGAGAAATATACGTAATGAATTGAAGTCTCCAAGTATATGTACTTACCCCACTTCTGCGTCTCCCTGATCGCACTAACAAAGTACGGATTGTTCGCCTGTCTCCCGGGGATTCCTGCAGTATGGAAAAACTTTCCCCAAGCTTTCCCAATTGCGTCCTTCGCGTTCCTTCCCCTCTGCGTCCATGACCCTGTATCAATCCTTGTCTGCTTGAGTCCACCCCTCGTACCGGCTGCCAAGTTGTAGTCCTCCACCACCGCAGGGGTCTGCCTCTGTGAACCAGACCTCCGAAACATCCTCTGCAAAGGATTGCCCCCTGCGAAGCAGTACCACTACCACTGCCACCTCCACGCTCGTAAGCGCCTCCTCTCCGCTGCACCCCATCCTGGTACTCATATTCTGCTCTGGACTGATTCATGGCTGCCTGCAACTGAGCCTCGTACTCGTCATCGTCAAGGGGGTGGTTGCCCTCCGCTGCAGCAGTCTCTCGTGCAACCCTCTGCCGAGAGCGGTCACTAGTTGCCTGCCTAGTTCTGTCGAGATCCTGCTGAAAGTACTCCCGGACGTCTCTGGGCACCTTGCTGCAGTGGATCACCTCCGTCCCGCGCGCAGCCAAATGCTGCTTCAATCGGGAAGCACCACCCCCGGCTTTTTGTGTATGACAGTAGTTGCATTTCCAACCGGGAGCAAGATTCTCACCATGCTCCCATACCACGTCTCTGCGGTCTCTCGGCATCTCCTGCACAAATGGACAACACAAACAAATCCAACACATGCATCAAATCATACTGCAAATATATAGCAATACAACAAATATATTTTATAAAGAATCTAATGGTACTTATTTACTATAATAAATACTAAAATCTTAGTATATAAATTCAGCTAAATTTAAGACTATTTGATTCAGCACTATTTAAGAATAATGTCATCTTTAGGACGGAGCCAATACTATATTTATTATAAAAAATAGTTTTCAAGGATGCACCTTTTGTTTACCTTAACATATTTCATGGGAATTACATCATGTGTCAATATTGACCCGTACTAAATCCTAAATCCTATATCAATAAAATACTAAATCCTACATACATCCTAAAGCAAATCCAACCGCAAATCCTAAATCCTAAACCAAATAAACCTAACTCCTAGATACATCCTAAGTCAAATCCTACCTAAATCCTACAATAAATATTTTCTACATCATATACTCCATCAATCCTACATCTTAGAACTAAATCCTACAACTAAAGCAACTACAAATGCAAAGAAATGAAAAAAAACAAAAAAAAAACTCACCGAGCCAACCGAGCGGTTACCGAACTCACCAGTCGGTAACCGACGCCGTCCGAACGGTAACCGCCGGGGGGGTGAGTCGGTGGCGCGCGGTCGGTAACCGACCAAAATCACTCGGTAACCGACCCCGACCGAGCGGTTACCGAGGCTTGGCGGCGGTCGCGGGCGGCGCGCGGGCGGGTGGGAGCGAGTGCGGGGCGGATAGGGTTTGGGGGGCGGCCGGGATCCCCCCCTCCCCCCGACAACTCCCTTATAGGAGGCGGCAGGAGGCAATGGGCCGCATGGGCCCTTAACGGGCCGGCCGTTTTTTTTTCTTTTTTCTTTTTTTTTCAAACTTAAACACGTCCAAAAAAATAGCAAACGAACTCCAATTTGAAAAACTTTTACACCATTGGACCCTATAAATCGTGAACTATTTTTAGGAATTTTTTCAGAATTTTTTTAAAAAAAATTCAAATTTGAAATTTGAATTCAAACCGGTACCGAAACCGAACCGCCAGCGGCCGGTTTGTCGGTAACCGACCGGTTACCGCGGTAACCGTTCGGGATTAAAAACCCTGGCTCCGACTCCGATCCTGAGGTGAGTTCAGCTGACATAATTTCACGTACTCATTGAACCTGGATGATGCCACTCTAGTCCATTCACTGGAAACTTGAAATTCCCTGACCAAAGTCAGGCAAAACTGGAATTACCCTGTCTGACGGTAAGTGTACCGTAAGAAATTTTATAGCGATATTTTTATTTATTATGATGATACGTACATTTTCATGAAGATATTTTTATTTTCCCTGACGATAGTGCACCGTGAGGGAATTTCAAGTTTCAAGTAGTGATTAGTCGTACCTTATTCCATAGAATTTGATTATTTTTTTGTTTCTGTCTTGACATTCTGTAATTCTGTTGCTCTAATGGATCATTGATTCATTGTACATCATATTTGCTATTTTGTAAGTTCTGACTTTTTCCATCCTAATCTCAAGTGTTTTAATCCATGACAAATTTCTTGTTCATGTATCAGTTGCACTTATCCAATATGATCCGCAGATTAAATATATATTTTGCTTTCTTCTTGCCAGCATTATCAGAAATCAACGTTCATGAAAATTAGGATATCTGATTATCGTAATTGTTGTTCCAAACAATCCTAATTATCGTAATTACTTTATGGTAAATTAGTCTCATTCTTAAAATAATTTGGTTTCATGGTGCACAAAGCAGCCAAATTTCAGTCACTCCTCATCAGAAACAATGTCGTACGTGCAAGTCATTTGAGTTATCGTAATTCATGTACAGTAAATTGGTCTAGCCATTTTTTATATATAGTAACTATAATCCTTATTGGTAGCGACAGTTTCTATTTAAATTAATTTCAGCATGCAACCAGATCAGGGTATGTGAGTCATTAATTGGCTGGTTAGGCTAAGTATGTTGTACAAGTGGGTCTGGCCAGCTATGGAGTAATAGTTCCCTCTCTCTCTCTCTCTCTCTATATATATATATATATATATGTGTGTGTGTGTGAGATGAATTGAAGTGAAATTTAAAACTAATTCTACCTCAACGGATTGATATCAACCTGAGTACAGCAAACTTGGTCTTAGGGTACCTGCAAAACCCACGTTCGAATATTTTTTCCATTGAGTTGAATCCATTTTCTTTGAGTTCTCTATAAGTGTGCGTTGGTACAATATAATTATTCTTAACAGAAGCATCTGATCTAGTAGGCTGGCAAAACTGCTAGAGCATGTGTTAATTGCAAACATCAGAGGCGGCTATGTCCCTCCTCCTGTGACAGTGACACATCACTATGCCTCATTATTAGAGCAAGCCAAGCGCGGGCACACGTGATTGACTGTCTCAGGGAAAACCTATCTTCCACACATGAGGCTGCTATATTTCCCCACGCAAGTGATCTAGTATAAAATTTTTCTTCCTCCATCTACGTGTGTTCATTTGCAATTGCCTGTGTGATAGTGATGATCGCCACATGTGCGCAGAGAAAATGTTTTGGAGATGCACGTTTTCCACAGTGCATTCTTCCATGTATGCTTCCGAAAAACTGGAGGCATTTGTAGCTTCGCAACCTGCAGAGCTATCATCTTCTCGCTTTTTCTCACATCCGAGTTTACATGACCTAATGAGGCCACACGCTAGCGTGCTGTGTTAAACGTACTACTGAAAGACTCTGAGACAAAAAAAAATGGGCTATCAAAAAGGTAGAAGCACTAGGATAGACAGTTGCTTAAGTCTAGTATGGATCGTACATGGACGATAGTTGGAGTTGGCTCTCCTAGGCTTCCATCATCTAGGATCTCTGGGAAGAGGATCATGTTGGCCATTATTGTGTGAGTAGCTTGATGCACTATCTCCTTTCAATCCTTTAAGCGAAATGTGGTAAAACAAAGAAAAGTCCATGGACCGACTAAATTGTTCCACTATTTAAGAACTACAAGATCACCTAGAGACCACTTTGAGTTACGATGGTTATTATATTGTTTTACGAGATTATAGTAACTCCTTACTATATGATTTACAATAATGTTAAGTAATATCTCTATATGTTATAGTAATACAACTATCATTATATAAACTTATCATAAATAGAGATGGCTATAGAATAACTTATTCCGTAGCTGACTACAGATCTAGACCGACACATTGCTTGCCTTCGAAAACTGGTTTTGTTCGACTCGGAAAAGATTCCTGCAGTACGTAGTGTTGCTTCTGCTGTTTTTGAAATCCACTAGTTGTAAAATACAGAACATCCACTATAGAAAACTCCGTGCTAGCGCCGTTATTACGAGCGTGTTTTGTTATACGCCACCGTCAGCCATGCCGCACTTTGTGGCGATGCCAGTATTGTGGTGCTGAAAATGGCAGCCACACTCTTTGGCGAGAATCTCACCTTTTTATTAAACTACAGATTTCCGTGGCTACCTTTATTGAATCATCAACCAAACACATCAGTAGATATCTCACTAGTACAAAAAAGCTCTAAGTTAGTAGTGTGCAAAAGTTTCTATTAACGATTTTGTTTATCATGCGTATGTAGAAATAAAACGGATTCGAGTGAGATATGCATGGCGATGCTACTTCCTTTTATCAACGGTCAACGACGATTTGCTTAAAACGGTCGTGGTGCGGTCGCAATTCAATCGCTTTGTTATTTGTCAAATAACGTCAATTTGCTTGCCTGATGAAGTTGTTGCAATAATAAGAACACGCGGTGCAGTGCTTCGGAAAAAGCAAAGGCCGCAAATAGTGGTATTTTTTCCTTGTTTAAAAGACATGGCATTCCTTAATTTTCTATGTACTTCGCCTATGCGACAGTCACATATAATGAGGAACGGAACTTTTTATGTAACTGATTAGAGTGTAAATTAGTTTAAATCTACTTTAGTTTTTATTTGGATGCGTATGTATCTTCTTCAAACCATATGGATTAGAGTGAATTGAAGTGAAAATTCGTTCAAATATACTCCAACACATATGGTTTGAGAGAGATATACATGCGCATTCAAACAAAGTCTTAGGGTTTATTTGCATGTTCATATATTTACCTCAACCCACATGTATTGTAGTGGATTAATTGGAGTGAAATTAAATTAAGTTCCACACTTCCACTCTAATTAATTCACTCTAACACATGTGTTTAAAGAAGATACATGTATATCAAACAAGTATTGTTGAATTCACCTCAATTTATTTGTACGTTGGATTCGAGTGAAACTTTTACCTCGTTGATGGATGTCAATCCGACTATATGTCCCAACAAGGACTTATTAGCTAGCTAGGGTACCTCCAAAAGCCACGTTGGAATATTTTTTCCCATTGAGTTCAATCCGTTTTCTTTGAGTTCTCTGTGAACGTGCGTTGGTACAATATAATTATTCTTAGCAGAAGCATATGATCTAGCAGGCTGCAAAAAAACTGCTAGAGCATGTGTTTTAATTGTTGTTACTACGTGCACATCAGAGGCGGGTATGTCCTTCCTCCTGTGACAGTGACACATCACTGTGCCTCATTATTAGAGCAAGCCCTAGCGCGGGCACACGTGATTGACTGTCTCACGAAAAAAACTTTCTTCCACATGAGGCTGCTATATATATTTCCCCACGCAAGTGATGTGGTATCAATTTTTTCGTCCTCCATCTCTGTGTCCAAATGGCAATTGCCAGTGTGATAGCGATGAGCGCCACATGTGCGTGATGGCCTCACAAGTCACAAAGCCACACGCCAGCGTGATGTGGGCTGTCATCTGTCAAGAAGGTAGAGGAGATAGTATAGGCAGTTGCTCAAGTCTAATTAATATGGATCAACTATGCTTCTATCATCTGGAATCTCTGGGACCATTGCGAATAGCTTGATGCACTATTTCCCTTCAATCCTTTCAACGGAATGTGGCAAAATAAAGGAAAAGCCATGGACTAACTTCATTGTCTCCACCACGTAGAGACTACAAGATCACCCTATAAGGACAATACTGAGTTACGATAGTTACTATATTAATTTACGAGATTATATAACGGACATTGCTACGGTACCCACTTTACCTACTAGAAGGTAAGCCATTGATTTTATTTTTTTTTAGATTTTACAATTAGTTAAGTAATTAATGTAATAAGAAAAGATAATTATTCTCAAATCCCCTAAATTAATCACGGGAGATACAAGCGCACGTGGCCCCTGCTTCCTTGTTGCTGCAATCTTTTTCTTTTCTTTTTCCAACCTTCCTTTTCTATTCCGTAACTATATATGCATAACTATTTTGTCCTAATAAAGTACGCATATCTCAAAATATGAATTCAAACAATTCATTTTTAGTTCACATACTTAACTAAAAAACATATACATTATTAAGAATATCAACATCGAACACATTAAGTGAGACATGAACTTTAACAATCTAAAACATATTACGTGTTAAGTTGCTAACACGTCACATATTTAGTTGTGTATATTATTCTAACTCAATTAAAACTATGTTAGCAAAAAGATTAAGCATGCATATACACATATTTTAGCAAGTGACGTACATGCAAAGGTATGTGAAAAAACAAATGTTACAAAAATATTTAAAAATCATCTTAGTATGATATGTCACGTTGTCAAACATAGAAACATTAGTTTGTTGATTACAATTTACATCGTGCATTATGCAAGTGAGATCTAACATGATATGGAATTAGATCTAATTGAAAAATATTTTCCTTTTGCTTCTATTACCTCCTAAAAGATAATATGTGATAAAAATCATCTAGACTGGCTGCTCACAGTTATTGGGAGGTATCATAGTAAATCCCTATAGTAACTCCTTATCATGTGATTTACTACAATATTAAGGTAAATATCTCCATGTATTTAGTAACACAACTATTAGAAATATGTATTTATTTTAATCCTAAATTAGTGTATGAAATTATCGTAAATGAAAGTTGCTATGGCCTAACCTATTGTATAACTGGTTATAGAGATCGATGCATTGTTGCTCGCCTCCGAAAACCAGGTTTTGCAGACTCGGAAAAGATTCATATGTGTTGCTTCTACTGTTTTGAAATCCCATAGGTGCAAAATACAAATTGTCCACTATGGAAAACTCCGTGCTAGCGCTGTCATTAAGAACGTGTTTGGTTGTCGGACACCATCAGCCATGCCGCACTTTGCAGCAACGCCACTATTATGATGCTCAAAATGGCTGCCACACTCTTTTGCGAGAATTTCACCTTTTTATTAAACTACAGATTCCCATGATTGTCTTCATTGAATCATCAACCAAACTCATACGCAGATATCTGTGGCTCGCCAGAATTACGGCATGGCGTGTTACGGTTTACTCCCTCCGTCCCTAAAAGAATAGATTTTTAGACTTGTCCTAAGTCAAACTTTCTGAAATTTGACCAAATTTCTAGAAAAAAATATTACAAATTATGGTATCAAACTAATATCATTAAATTTATCATAAAACATATTTTCACATGGTGTTCATTTTATATAATAAATGTTGTTATATTTTTCTATAAAGTTAGTCAAAGTTAAAAAAAAGTTTGACTGGCAAAGGATTCTAATAATTGATTCTTTCAGGAACGGAGGGAGTATATGAAACCAATTAGTCTTCCATGACATATGTTTCTCCTCTCCCTAGCATGCTCCTCATTGGCAATCTTCTCACTGCTGTGAGCAAAACTCCTCCATATAAACACATGTTCTTCAAAAAATACAGTCAGTTATTATATACTCCTCTATTTCAATCTATAAGATATTTTGGCTTTTCTAAATATTTTATGTTAACTATATATATCTAGGTATAGCCTACATCTAAATGCATATAAAAAACTATATATCTACTAGAAAAACTAAAATACCCTACATAATTTGAGAGGGAGTATATTATAGCCTCACAACTAATTTGGTTTGTCCCATCCCTTAAAAGTCACCCTGCTAATGGGTTAAAACTCACTCCATACCCAAATCAATCCAACACAAATTAACTCTCTTCTACAACCCACACCCTACTCCATAGTTTTATAACTTCAACATAATCCAATCCAATTCAATAAACTAATTATACCTATGGATTTGGTGTAAGAACCCATGAATTTATATTATATATATATATATATAGCTCATATGAGATATATGTGTTCATATTAAAAGTCGGACTTTGGATTTAAAAGCTCACATTCACACCTTAAAAAACTATCAAAAGTGATTGAAATTTGTTACAAATGATTTAATATTGCAAGCAGCTACATCATGCCAATTGGCAATGTCAGATCAATATGTGGGCCCGCATCAGAATCGGACCTAAAAAAATAAAAGTTTGCATTCACACCTTAAAATTTTATCAAAATTGATTGAAATTTGTTGCAGATGATTTAATGTTGCAACTAGCTACTTCACGTCAATTGGCACTGTCAGATCAATATGTGGGTCTCATATCATAATCGGACTATAAAAGAAAAACTCGCGTTCACACCTTAAAATTTTATTAAAATTGACTAAAATTTATTGGATAAGTGAATAATCATGGCCCTATTGGTTTCGGTGATTAACGACAAGTAAAAGACTATTATGGCTAATGTGTGTTTTGCAGAGGCTATGCGTAGCTTAGCCATAGTGATCAATGAGAATGGACATCAATGGTTATCACTAAGTCCCCAAGATGGATATCGTTTCGGATTTCAAAGAGACATGATGAAGACCCTAGAGTGATAGGTCTAAGTGCCATAAGGAGATGAAGGGAACTTAGTATAGATAGGGCTTTATTTGATCTTTGACCATACTATCAAGAGGGTTGAGACTAGTAGCTTGACTTAGGAGAGCTTCATGACTTAAGTGTGGTGCACACTTGACTTCCTTAGCTCTAAGCAAGCCTATGGTGACCGTAAGATATCCTACAACACTTCCATATTCATCGCGACAAAAACCGAAGTTGAAAGAGTTGTTTTCTAGGCGATGGACGCTGGAGACCAAGGCGTCAGACGCTGGGGTGTCAGCCCCGAGCATCTGTCGGCCTTCCAGTGAGTTCCAGTGAGCGCCAGAAAATCTCGTGAGCGACGGACGTTGTCCGTCCGGTTGGTGTCAGACGCTGAAGAGCATCTGTCGACCTTCCAGAGAGGGTTGTTTTCAGCCAAGTGCGTCGGATGCTGAGGCGCAGCGTCCGTCGCACCATCGCCTGTTCAAATTAACAGCAACTAGCTGTTGGGCGGGGCGACAGAGCGTCCGTCGCCAACTTAAACTGTCTATTTTCTGCAGCCCGAGGCTAGTTGTGTGGGGGAGTATTTATACTCCACCCCTTGCCTTCCCACCTTGCCTTTGCTCATTTCAGTTACTGAGTTCTTTGAGAAGGATGGGGAGAGAGCAAGAACCCTAAAGAGAGAGAGAGAGTGATTTGCGAATCCATCCATTCAACTTCTCTCCCTAGTTCATCCAAGAGATCAAGTGTGCATCCACTCTAGTTGTGAGGCTTGATTGAGTCAAGTGAAGGTTGAAGCTTGTTACTCTTGGTGATCGACATCACCTAGACGGTCCGGTGGTGCTCGGAGGACGGTGATCGACGGAAGGAGTGTCGGCGGCCCTTCTCCATCGACTTGTGATCGGTTGTGGGCGGTTCACCGAGCCGGAGTGGCGAAGAACCAGCCCGTAGAGAGCACTCATCCCTTGCGCGGGATTGAAGGGGAGCAATACCTTGCGAGGTGCTCCAACGAGGAATACGGGGGAGTGTCAACTCCTCGATACCTCGGAAAAACGTCGCCATGTCAAGAATCTCTTTCCCTAGCTTTTTACATTCCGCACTTGTTCTTAATTCATACTAGAATTGTGTAGGGTGTTCTTCCATTCCTTTGCCTTGCTACCGCTTTCATAGTCTAAGACACACTTACGCTAGACACGGGGTGATTGGCACTTGTTTAGGATTTCATATTTTCTTTAGAAATTTGAAATAAGCCCAATTCACCCCCCCCCCTCTTGGGCATCTTGATCCTTTCAATTGGTATTAGAGCCTTGTTGCTCTTAATTAGGCTTCACCGCCTAGAGCAAGATGTCCCATGGGGATGGACCGTCACCCATGTTTGATGGGGATGACTTTCCTTATTGGAAAGTATGGATGGAGGCCTACCTTGAGGCCATGGATGTCGGCATTCACAAAGCCGCCACCGTGGGTGGATCGGTGTTCGCCGAGGATCCCTTCTTTGAGAAGAACAATGCCAAGGCAAAGAACATTCTTTTCCGTAGCATTTGCAAGGATGTGTTCAACCGTGTGCGGAATTGCAAAACCGCGCATGATGTTTGGACAAACATGTGTGCACTTCACGAGGGGACCAAATGTGAGCGTGAGGAGCGCTACCATTTGGTCATGGCTAAGTTGAACTCCTTTACCATGCTTGCTAATGAGAATGCTAATGAGACGTACTCACGTCTTAATATTCTTGTAAAGGAGTTGAATGGACTTGGGCTCACCCAAATGCAACCCGCCGATGTAGTGCGTAAGATTCTTTGTGTCTTGCCAATTGACAAGTACGGCCACATCGTCACCGTTCTTCACCAAGGGGATCTCTCCGCATCTACACCAATACAAGTGTTGTGAAAGATCAACGCTCATGAGATGTACATGAAGATCGGTGATGGTGGCTCTTCATCCTCCTCCAAGAAGAAAGATAAAGAAAAAGAGAAGGAGAAGGACTTGGCCCTCAAGGCTTCCACCAAAGAAAAGTGCAAGATCCAATCGGTGGTTGAGGACTCAAGTGATGATGAAGATGAAGACAACATCGCTCTCATGGTGAAGAAGACCACCAAGATGTTGAAGAGGCTAAACAAGAATGGAGTCAAGTTTGACTCAAAGAAGAAGAAACTCTTCACAAGCTCTTCAAGTAAGCCCATCTCACAAATGAAGTGCTACAATTGTGGGATTCTTGGTCATCTAGCTCACACATGCACCGAAGAGAAGAAAGACAAGTTTAAGAAAAAAAAGTTCAAGAACTACAAGAACAAGAAGGGTGCACAAGATGATTCAAGTGATGATGACAAGAAGCAAGATAAGCCTTACAAGAAGAAGAAGAACTTCGACTTCCACAAGAAGAAGAAGGATGGCGAGGCTTACATTGTTGGTGATTGGCTCACCGACATTGAGGACTCAAGTGGTCCTCTGATAGTGAAAGTGAAGATGAGAAGGTGGCCGCATTGGTGATTGGCTCTTCTACTCCACCGCCACCTCCTCCTTCATCACCGGGGTCATCCTCTACACACCTATGCCTCATGGCTAAAGGTGACAAGAAGATACAAAAAGAGGATGATGGTAGTGATTCCTCTAGTGATGATAGTGATGATGAAGCACCTTCCTATGATGAACTAATTAAAATTTGCAACAAATACTCCAACACCATAAGGAAGTACAAAGGTAAAAAATGACAACCTTCTTGACGTCCAAGAGAACTTGCATGCTAAGCTTGATGCCTTGTCTAGTGCTAATGATGATTTGAAGCTTGAGAACAACACTCTCACATCTAGCACTAGGGATCTCAAAGCCTCACTCAAGCAAGCTAATGAGAAACATGATAAGCTTGAGAGGTCAACACAAGAGCTCCAAACAATGTATAACTTGCTAAAAGATGACTACAACAAAGTGAAAGAAGAGCATGGTACACTTGTGGTAGCTAATAAATTGCTTACAAATGATCTTGCTACACATGTTGCTACTTACTCATGTGCTAAGTGTGATAGTGCTACTACTTGTGAGAACTTGGATGACAATGTTGCTAGTGAGCAAAATGCTAAGTGCAAGGGCAAGCAAGTGGTAGAAGCCGACAAGTATGATGACTATATGAAGCTGAAGGAAGAGAATTCAAAGATCAAGGAAGAGCTCATCAATCTCAAGGCAAACAAGCCCTTCACCATCAAGTCGGCTAGCAAAGATGACAAGGATGCTACTACCTTGATCAACACAATTAGAGAAGAAAATGCAAAGCTCAAGAATGAGAAGATCAAGCTAGCAAGTGGCTTGGAAAAGTTCACTAAGGGTCACAACCTTCAAAGTGAGCTCTTGATGAACACCATGATGAAAAATGACAAGATGGGTATTGGATTCAAGGAGAATCAAGTGATGAAGGGCAAGGTCAAGATTGAAGCAAAGAATTATTAAAAGAACAAGTACAATAGCTACAATCAAGAGAAGCCAAAGAAGTGTTTTGGATGTGGACAAGTTGGTCACTTTGAGTTTCAATGCAAGACTCCACCACCCAAGACCTTGCCCAAGCACACAAGGCCATTTACTCATGATGCACACTTTGTCATCAACAAGGACTCTAAGGGTAGACCACTAGTTGTGTTTCTTGGTCCACCCATGAAGAACAAGCCTAAGGTGTTGTGGGTTGCTAAGGAGTTGGTTGACAAGGCTATGGGTCCCCGCAATGTGTGGGTTCCCAAACAACAAGCTTAACTCCAAGTTTCTTGTGTGTAGGTGAACTACAAGACCGGTGGTAGCCATTGGGTAATTGATAGTGGTTGCACTCAACATATGACCGGCGACCCCCGGATGTTCACCACACTTGATGAAGATTGTGCAAATCAAGACAAGATTACCTTTGGGGACAATTCAAAAGGGAAAGTGCAAGGGCTTGGCAAAGTGGCTATCTCCAATGATCAATCTATATCCAATGTCTTGCTAGTACAATCATTGAGCTTCAACTTGCTATCGTTTGGTCAACTATGTGATCTTGGTTTTCATTGTCTCTTCACTCCAAGTGAGGTGGTTGTGACCAAAATGGAAGATTCATCATTGACATTCAAGGGATTTAGGCACAACAACCTCTATCTAGTGGACTTCACTTCCAATGAAGCTAGTTTGCAAACATGCTTATTCTCTAAGTCTTCTTTGTGTTGGCTATGGTATAGAAGATTAGCACATGTGGGAATGTCAACTTTGAAAAAGCTTGTCAAGAAAGAATTGGTTAGAGGGGTTAAGGATGTGGTGTTTGAGAAGGACAAACTTTGTAGTGCATGTCAAGACGGCAAGCAAGTGGCAAACACTCATCCAACCAAAGCTTTCATGTCAATCTCAAGAGTCCTAGGGCTACTCCACATGGATCTATTTGGACCTACCACCTATGCTAGTCTTGGAGGCAATATCTTTTGCTTGGTGGTAGTTGATGACTACTCTAGATACACTTAGGTATTCTTTCTTCAAGACAAGGGAGAGACAACCGAGATATTCAAAAAGTTTGCAACTAGAGCCCAAAATGAGTTTGATGTGAAGATCAAGAAGATTAAAAGTGGCAATGGGACTGAGTTTTGTGAACACTAAGATTGAAGACTATTGTGATGAAGTTGGCATCAAGCATGAAGTGTCCGCCACATATACTCGACAACAAAATGGTGTAGTTGAGAGGAAGAACCGAACTTTGATTACACTTGCTAGATCCATGCTTGATGAGTACAACACCCCCAAGAAGTTTTGGGCCAAAGCAATCAACACCGCATGCTATGTAGCCAACTGGCTATTTGTCCAAAGGCTTCTCAAGAAGACCCCCTATGAGCTTGTGAATGGGAAGAAACCAGATATTTCATTCTTCCGGGTGTTTGGATACAAAGTCTACATCTACAAGAAACGTCAACACTTGGGTAAGTTCCAAAGGCGTTGTGACATTGGTTTCCTTGTTGGTTATTCGCTTAAATCCAAGGCATACCGTGTATTTAATAAAGCCACCGGCTTAGTTGAAGAAACGTATGACTTGGAGTTTGATGAAACTAATGGCTCTAAGGAGCGCTTGAGAATCTTGATGATGTAGGTGATGAACCCTTGAGGGAGGCTATGAAGAATATGAAGGTGATGGAAATCAAGAGCCTTCTCCACCTCGCACGCCTCAAGTTGATGAAAAACAAGTGAGGGAAGCTCAAGAAGATACTTTCATCCCTCAAGATCAAGCTGAGGTGGAAACTCAAAATGTTGATGCACCACATCTCCCTCCTCAAGAGACTAATAGAAGATCTACACCTATGCTTCAAGCTTATCCACAAGACCTTATCATAGGGAGTCCATCAAGGGGGGTAACAACTTGATCTACACTTGCTTCTTATGTTGAGCATCACTCTTTTGTTTCCTTTGTTGAGCCTATTAGTGTGGAGGATGCACTTGTAGATCCGGATTGGGTGAATGTCATGCATGAAGAGCCCAACAAGTTCACCCAGAACGAAGTGTGGACACTCGTAGAGAAGCCCAAAGGAGCAAGAATCATTGGCACCAAGTGGGTGTTTCGGAACAAGCAAGATGATCAAGGCGTGATTGTGAGAAACAAGGCAAGATTGGTGGCAAAGGGGTTCTCCCAAGTTGAAGGCTTGGATTTTGCGGAGACCTTTGCCCTGGTTGTAAGACTAGAAGCCATATGTATCCTTTTGGCATATGCGTCACATCACAAAATAAAACTATTTCAAATGGATGTGAAGAGTGCCTTCTTAAATGGTTGTATTATGAACTTGTCTTTGTCTCACAACCTTCTAGGTTTGAAGACCCAACTTGTCCTAATCATGTGTATAGGTTGTCCAAGGCGCTCTATGGATTGAAGCAAGCACCTCGTGCTTGGTATGAGAGGCTAAGGGGACTTCCTACTCAAGAAGGGCTTCAAGATCGGGAAAGTTGATACCACACTCTTCACCAAGAAGCTTGATGGAGAGATCTTTGTTTGCCAAGTATATGTCAATGACATTATATTTGGGTCAACAAACCAATATCATTGCAAGGAGTTTGGTGACTTGATGTCCAAGGAGTTCGAGATGTCGATGATTGGCGAGCTAACTTTCTTCCTTGGCTTCCAAGTGAAGAAATTGAGGGAGGGCACCTTCATATCTCAAGAGAAGTACACTCATGATGTACTCAAGAAATTCAAGATGGAGGATTGCAAGCCAATCAAGACCCAATGCCAAGTAATGGACATCTCAACCTTGATGAGGGAGGTAAACCAATTGACCAAACTCTCTATCGCTCTATGATTGGTAGTTTACTTTACCTCACCGCATCTAGGCTGGATATCATGTTTAGTGTGTGTATGTGTGCTAGGTTTCAATCAAACCCTAAGGAGTCACATCTATGTGTGGTCAAAAGAATCCTTAGGTACATAAGGCACACCCCTAGCATTGGCCTTTGGTATCCCAAAGGAGCTCCCTTCCAACTTGTGGGCTATTCCGATTCGGATTATGTCAGGTGTAAGGTTGATAGGAAGAGTACCTCTGGAGGGTGCCATATGCTAGGAAGATCACTTGTTTCTTGGTCCTCTAAGAAGCAAAATAGTGTGGCATTGTTACCGCCGAGGCAGAATACATTGTCGCGGGGAGCATGTTGTGCACAAATCTTATACATGACCTAAACACTCCTTGATTATTGCGTTACCTTAAAAAATGTTCCACTCTTTTGTGATAATGAAAGCGCCATAAAGCTTGCAAACAACCCGGTTCAACACTCTCGCACCAAGCACATAGATATTCGCCATCACTTTCTTAGAGATCATGTGGCTAAGAAGGATATCACACTAGTTGGAGTTAGAAGCGAAGAGCAATGGCGGATATCTTCACAAAACCACTCGATGAATCAACCTTTTGTAGGTTGAGAAACGGGTTTGAATGTGCTTGATCTCTCTAACTTCACTAAAAAATGATCTTGAGTGAACCAACCATGCATCATGTGTAATTATAACATGTTTTATCTAGTAATGCACATAGGCTTGGCTAACGCGGTTGAGATAACCACCCTCAAACCATGTGACAAAGCTTAACCGCGGTTTAAACTTGCAAGCAACCTAGATTCAAATTCCAAGTAATGCATTGCATATGCATGTGTTGTTTGTCGTTTCTTTTTGGTTAAGTTTGAGCATCCGCTAGGTTCGCTACTTAGGGGGAGCATTCCAAGCTCAAGATATTTATATACCCTATTGTGGCCCTATGATGTCTCCTTGGAGCTTCCATTCGAATATTTTGAGCTAAAAACTAAGTCTAAAGCCTATGGCAAACTATTTGTAAAGGAGAGTTTGAGAGATGGTTCCCATATCAAGTCCAAACTGGTGTTATTTGATTTTTATTGGGATTGGGACTTGGTTGGGAGAAAGGCGCAAAAATCGGATTTGAAAAATCTTTTCAAAATAGCATCGGACGCTGCCGACGAACGCTTGGCCCCCTATGCCTCAGCGTCCGTCGCGACAGTCCGCACAGAAACTCGCTCGCTGAGGGGCGACGGACGCTGTCCGCCGCGAGGCGTCAGACGCGTCTATGCGTCTGACTCCTCAGGACCCTCACTGTAAGGCCGACGGACGCAGGCCAATGGACGCTCTCCAGCGTTCGTCGCACCCCGACGGAGCATCCGTCCCTCCAATCCGGCGCGTCCATCGCGAACTTACTAAGCGGAAATTATTTCTTAACTTCCCTCTTCTTCCTCGGTCAGTTCTTCTCACCTCCATACGTCGTCGCCGCCGCTTTTAGCTCTATCCCTAACCATCGTCTGCTCCTGCTCCCTAGCCACCCGCTCGACCTTGCAGCACCGCCCTCGCCGAAGTTCCCTTCCTGCCGGCGAGATCAGATCTAGTCCAGCCATTGCTGCTTGGTCCCCTGCTCTCTCGTGCGGTTTTAGCCGAGAGCTTCCTCTGTTCAGCGGTTTCGAGGAGGAGGAGCCTGATCTGTGCTCCTCTGCGATCTTCAAGCAGAACCCCTTTGCTCCTTGGGTGCTCATTTTCTTTTCCTCAAGGCTAAGGTGATCCTGCCCCTCCTTGCCAAATTCCTTTACTGACCTAAGGTTTGATCACCTCAGCTTGATTAGCCCCTCCTTAACCAAATTGCAACTCTTTTATCCACTTCTTAGGTTACAGTTTGGTGTTGGAACTTGATCGAGGAATCTTACCCCCTCTCTTGTGTTTTGGTCACCGGTTCGAGGGTTAGAGGTTAGAGGCAATGTCAGTGAACTCGGGGCAAAGACCATGAGTACGGAACGAGGCAAAGCCTCAAAAGTGACAGTCCAGGGCTTCCAGAGCCACTCTTGCAGAGTTTGGGGATTGTCATAGGTTTGATTGCATATTGATCAGTGACAGTGGTTGGTCAATCTATTGGGGATTGCTTGTCAGTGACAGTCAGTTCTCTTAGTTGAGTTCTTCTCGTGCCCAACAATGGCACGCACGAAGAACGCTAGCCCTATCCCCGGTAGTGGTGGTGACCCTCCACCTCCACCGCATCCACCCACTGATTGGGGGAAGGCCAAGCAGAAGCAGGTTTCGAAGAAGTGGAAGAGGCCACTAATGGATCCAGACTCAGTGGCAGCACTTGTAGTGGTAGAGGCCGCAGAGGCAGTTGAGAGGGTGGACGTCGCGCCGGCTTGAGGATTGGTTCCTCTCCTCGCCATGGAGCGCGTCGTAATTCCCCCTCTCGTCCAGAGACAGAGGCTATTCCAGAGACAGAGCCCCTAGAGGCTACTGAGGCAGAGCAAGCTGAGGAGACCGAGCAGGCAGACACTATAGGGCACACCTTAGTGCAGGAGCTCATGGCGAGATAGGTTACTCATTCTCGTGGCTCGGGACCACCCAGGCCCGACAGTCCACCTGGACCTCATCTGCCAGAACCTGTGAGACACCAGGTCCGAGGCCTCACGATGAAGCAGATACAGACTTTGAGGTTTGTTGACTTCCAGACTTGGTTCCCCGGTCAGAGGGACCCTCGTGCCGGCTCAGCGTTCTACACTACATTGCACAAGGATTTCTACCGAGGGTACGTCGAGACCAATGCTCCACTACGTGCACACCGAGTTTGTCTGTTCCAGTGCATAGTGAATGTCGCGCGACCCAGACATTGCTTAGGATCTTTAGTATCTACAGGGCCTGACTAGTTTACTTGGACGTGTTGGCACCTATCAGGAAGATTGGGTTCGTCAGTTTTATGCTTCTCTGTGGATCTCTCCAGATTACGAGTTTATACACTATGGGTTCAAAGGACGAGACTACAGAGTCACCGCCTCCCATTTCAGAGAGATCTTCCACCTGGAGGTGTTAGAGACTCGTATACATAGCTTGTGCTACGGTGACCAGGAGGCACCACATCGACCACATGACGGAGTCATGCCAGCGATAGAGTTTGTACGGTCGTGCTTCTTGCAGCCATTTGGAGACGGGTCTAGTCGCACTCCGCGTGATCTCACGCCGCTAGCCCGCACTCTCCACGAGGTACTACGATGTACCATTCTTCCCCGAGTAGGAGCCCGCGACACACTGACCAGACTTTAGCTGTGGCTCCTAGCTCACGTTATCAGTATGGTGAAGTTTGACCTATGGGATCTACTCGTCAGTGAGATGGAGGACATCATCGCAGCCGGTTTCAGAGGGCACTGGCAGTTACAGTACGCTCATTGGATCTCTTATCTGATGGTATCTTGGGCTGGGTCACCCTCACTACTTACCACTCTTACCCGGTCAGCTACTGTCTTTCTGGAGTATCAGATGAGCCAGCTAGTACTTCACGGTTGCCGAGCACATCCCAGCCGAGCTCAGGGTCCCCACACTCGACAGACAGGGATTCCACCACAGTTTGAGGAGCAGCAGGATGCTATTGTTGAGAGACTTGTAGAGTCAGAGCTAGCAGACCTCGATGCCCAGATCGATGCAGCTGCTGACGACACTTACAGAGAGGACTTACCCTCCGACAGCTCAGATGACGACTACCAGCCGATCCTAGAGTACATACCCAGGTCTCACGACCACGAGGCCGGTGGGTCAGGTGCCGCTCTAGCTCTGGCCTCAGCTACGTCAGAGGCCACTATTCTCTCTATCCTTTCGAGGATACAGGATGAGCAGTCTAGACAGGCTGAGGAGCAGAGACGTCAGGCTGAGGAGGTTCATCGACTTGCAGCTCAGCAGCTCAGCAGCTAGCAGCTCAGGAACAGGCACAGGACCGGCAGGATGGGTTTCAGATGTAGTTCCTGGCTTTCCAGAAGCAGCAGGCCGAGGTCCAGCGAGAGCAGACAGAGTTACTCAGTCAGCTTCTCGGTTCCAGCTCTAGACCTTCTGTCACGCCACAACTTGCTCTTTCAGACACCTCTCAGTAGAAGCAGTTCACTTCCCAGGCACAGACTTCTCCAATGGTGGTACCAACTCCAGCTTTTCAGCCTAGTAGGCTTCAAAGTCAGGCACCAGCCTTGCCTATCTACCAGATGTCGATGACTCAGGTATCATCGTGGCTAGCTTCCCCCGGTGACTTTCAGACCGGATTCACCCCTACCCGGGGGGCTACCATTGAGGAGGCTACACGTGACCTCACTGCGTCCTACAGAGAGATCACCGGAGAGGACTCACCAGTCGGAGCAGCTCCAGAGACTCAGCCTATAGAGGCTCCTCCTCCGGTGATGGACCCTCATCTGTCTTCAGTTGCCTCGTCGGAGGTTGGACCAGATTGCTCAGCCCAGACTGTGATGAACCACCTCTTGTTGCTATTTAGACAGATGATACCACAGTTGCAGCAAAGGCTGTTGAGTCAGAGGCACCTGTCTAGTCAGAGGGTCAGCCAGCAGAGCTCGTAGCACCAGTCACCCTCACAGAGCTCGCAGTGACACCTTCTCCTTTGCCTCGGGTTTACACTCGTCAGGTCGCTGGACCCGCTACCATAGAGGTCGGACCGTCTGAGGCTCCTGTTCAGCCTATTACTCCGTCAGAGCCTCAGGGGGAGTTAGGAGACAAAGTCGTTGTTTCTGACTTAGCAGCTCCAGCCACAGAGGACACCCCAGCTGGGCCTTCACAGACAGCCTCTGTTCCAGAGACTCAGGGTGATGAGTCAGATGATTCAGATCTTCAAGAGTTCATCATACTGGATCGCAAGGCTACAGCTTCCTCGGCTCCACCCCCAGCACCAGATGCTTAGTGTTGGTGCTAGACGCCAAAGGGGGAGAGAGGGTCGAGTATATCAGAGATAAGGGGAGAGATGTGAGACAGGGGATTTGGTTCTCACTTGTGTGATTTAATTTCCCCGTACTCATGCACCATATCTACTCTTTCATGCATTGTATATATGTGTGTGATGCTTGATGATTGTGAGATACTCTTGTGTGTGACATACTCTTGTTTATCACTAATATATCTTGTGAGTTGTCACTTGTTTCATGATATGTCTTTATGCTCTAATGGTATTTGTGCTTCCACGACATACTCCGATATATATCTTGAGCATATCATGAGGTACTCCGATTCTATTTCATATCTATGAGTAGATATTGTGGCTTGGCTTGGATGAGCAAGTTTCATTCACTCTTATTCACTAACCCTTGCTCAAACCAACCAAGTCATTTGAAATCCTAACCTTTAATCTCTTATATATTATACTCGAGTATTATTGTCGTCAATCACCAAAAAGGGGGAGATTGAAGAATCATGGCCCTATTGGTTTCGGTGATTAACGACAAGTAAAAGACTATTATGGCTAATGTGTGTTTTGCAGAGGCTATGCGTAGCTTAGCCATAGTGATCAATGAGAATGGACATCAATGGTTATCACTAAGTCCCCAAGATGGATATCGTTTCAGATTTCAAAGAGATATGATGAAGACCCTAGAGTGATAGGTCTAAGTGCCATAAGGAGATGAAGGGAACTTAGTATAGATAGGGCTTTATTTGATCTTTGACTGTACTATCAAGAGGGGTGAGACTAGTAGCTTGACTTAGGAGAGCTTCATGACTTAGGTGTGGTGCACACTTGACTTCCTTAGCTCTAAGCAAGCCTATGGTGACCGTAAGATAGCCTAGAACACTTCCATATTCATCGCGACGAAAACCGAAGTTGGGAGAGTTGTTTTCTGGGCTACGGATGCTGGAGACCTAGGCGTCGGACGCTGTCCGTTGCGCCAGACAGAGGCGTCGAACGCTGGGGTGTCAGCCCCCGAGCGTTCGTCGGCCTTCTAGTGAGTTCCAGTGAGCGCCAGAAAATCTCGTGAGCGATGGACGCTGTCCGTCGGGTTGGCGTCGGATGCTGAAAGAGCATCCGTCAACCTTCCAGAGAGGGATGTTTTTAGCCAAGTGCTTCGGACGCTGAGGCGCAGCGTCCGTCGCCCTTGCGACGGAGCGTCCATCGTCTGTTCAAATGAACAGCAGCTAGCGTTGGGCGGGGCGACGGAGCGTCCGTCGCCAACTTAAACTGTCTATTTTCTGTAGCCCGAGGCTAGTTGTGTGGGGGAGTATTTATACTCCACCCCTTGCCTTCCCACCTCGCCTTTGCTCATTTCAGTTGCTGAGTTCTTTGAGAAGGTTGGGAAGAGAGCAAAAGCCCTAGAGAGAGAGTGATCCATTCAACTTCTCTCCCTAGTTCATCCAAGAGATCAAGTGTGTATCCCTCTAGTTGTGAGGCTTGATTGAGTCAAGTGAAGGTTGAAGCTTGTTACTCTTGGTGATCGACATCACCTAGATGGTCCGGTGGTGCTCGGAGGAAGGTGATCGCCAGAAGGAGTGTCGGCGGCCCTTCTCCATCGACTTGTGATCGGTTGTGGGCGGTTCACCGAGCCGGAGTGGCGAAGAACCAGCCCGTAGAGAGCACTCATCCTTTGCGCGGGATTGAGGGGGAGAAATACCTTGCGAGGTGCTCAAACGAGGACTAGGGGGGAGTGTCGACTCCTCGATACCTCGGCAAAACGTCGCCATGTCAAGAATCTCTTTCCCTAGCTCTTTACATTCTGCACTTGTTCTTAATTCATACTAGAATTGTTTAGGGTGTTCTTCCATTCCTTTGTCTTGTTACCGCTTTCATAGTCTAAAACACATTTACGCTAGGCACGAGGTGATTGACACTTGTTTAGGATTTCATATTTGCTTTAGAAATTTGAAATAAGCTCAATTCATTCCCCTCTTGGGCATCTTAATCCTTTCAATAAGATTTAAAATTTCATGAAGCTAATTTGTGTAAGTTATTATAGCAAAATCAACACGTAGGCTCCACATCAAAAGCTAAACATATTTATAAGTCAAACTCAATCCTTTCGAACTCAACACATTCAAACCCATTGGTTCAGCTCATTTTAACCATTAAAAAAGAACCTAAACTCAACACATTCAATTAAATTTTTTATTAAACCCAACCCAATCCAATCCACTAAGTAAATCAATTTATTCCCACACATCCCAAATGAAAACCAAACCTATTAAATCTATTTCAACTTAATCCATTGACAGCGTGACTTACAAGCATCCAAAGAGTTTTCTCAGACCTCGGAGCATCTACCATCGAGATTCTTCACCTTGAGCGAGCTTCCCTATACAAAGTATTTGTACCAGAAACATCGCTACCAGACTAGCACATGTGCGTAGCGTCTGGGATAATTAAATTGAACTATATAGCTAGAGGTCAATTGGTCGCTAAATATTCCCTCCATACCAAAATAGATACGTTATGAACATTATGAAATACGTGTAGATTGATTTTTTTTAACTTTAACTAGATTTATAAAACATGCAATATTTATATCTCTAAATAAATTTATTGTAAAAATATACCCAACAATCTATTTAATGATACTAATTATTTATTATAAATATTATTATTATTTTATATATAATTGGTTAAAGTTTAAAAAAATTAACTTTTCGAGATGTGAGAATGACTTCTACTTTAAGATAGAGGGAGTATATGATTACTCTATCAACGCGGGAAGAATCCCTACTCTCATAGACCATCAGACATTGTTCATCACTTTTCATCGACCTGATATTTTTTTTTTTATTTATTTTAATTTTAGTTTTATTTATATTTTTATTTTCACTTTACTTTTCCTCATTTATTTTCTTTATCTTTTTTGTTTTTACAGGCACCGACTGCACGCGTAGATAGTCCATATCAATCATATAGCAATAAAGAGTTCGTAATGTTTTTCTATTAGGCTAGTATAACTTTATATTAACATGTTAGTGAGTCGTAACAACAAGTCTAAGTCCTTATCTATACTATAATACATATATTGATTTAGTATATATAAATAAAACTAACTCCGTTTATACTTCCAACAAATGATCAGAATAAAGTCGAGTAAGAATTGACATATAAGCCTACTGATTTTATCTGATTGAATAGTATTCTGTGAGAGAATAAGCAAAACTGAAATAAGCTAGACATAGTTTAAGGAAATCAGCGAGAGAATGGATGCAGCAGCCGGATGCTAATTTTCTTGTCACGTCACTATCACCGGAGGCCGGCCACAGGTTGTCTAGATACACCGCGCGCCTACCGGACTTGGGAGTTGGGTCATTATTTGCTCGTGTTTTTTTCTTCGGTTAACATTCCATGATATGTTCATTTTCTTCCGGTTGTCCAGATGCACCTCGCGTCCGGTGATTGGTACTCTTTTCTTCGTGTTTTCTTGCTTTCCACACCTTAACAGTAGTAGTTACGATCGTTGAATGCATGAAAATATATGAAATGCAGCTGTCTTGCTCATGGTGCGTACAAAGTAAGTCTAAATAATGTCAAAAAACATGCCAAAATATACCGAATTAGAGAGAGAAAAGGGGCAGTACCTTGACAGCTAAATCGAGCCAAATTAGAGAGAGAAAAGGGGCAGTACCTTGGTTAGAGGAGCCCAGGAGAATGGATGTGAAGGCCACCACGATGAGGGCCACGATACGATGCAGATAGAGGAAATGCTGCCGCCATCGACAGATCTGTTGCATTGGTCTTGTCTGAGATCACTCCTCTTGGACTGGCCCGTTCAGATCAAAGCTCCAACTCAACGGAACCCATGTCGATCTTGTCGTCACAGACATGCGTGCATGAAGCAAGGGGACGCGCCGCCGCCGAAGCAGGGGGCGGCATGGTGGAGGTTGACTCGTTAAGGAGGAGCCAACACAAGAAAAGTGAGAGTGAAAGCATCTAGGCCCCATGGTTTTGGTGATTAACGACAATGCAAGATTACTATGACTAACGTGTATTTTGCAGAGACAAACTTGGTAAGTTAGATCATATGTAATGGAGATAAATGGGTTCTAAGGTATTCATGCCCCCAAGATGGATATCGTTTCGGTTTTCAAAAGATGAACGTCAAGGTTAAAGATTAGGCTAGGTCTAAGTGCCACATGGAGTCAAAAGGACACTTAGAGTAGTCTAGGAACTTTGTTTTCCTTTGGTCGTACTATTAAGGGGGTATGAGGTTAATAGCTTGACCTAGGAGAGGTTATGGATGTAGGTGTGGTGCACACTTCTCAGACCTCCTAGAGTGTCTACAAACAACCCTTGAGATGAGTAGAGCAAGTCCCTTTCACAAAGTGTCGAGTCGAGATCCGAGGTAATTAGCGAGCTCTAAAAGGCTCTGGACCATTGGTGAGGGTCCGGACCCTAGGGTCTGCATAGAGTGAGAGTAAAGAGGCTCCGGACCCTAGTCCAAAGGGGTCCGAACCATTTTAGCAAAGTCCGGTTGCTTGGAGTAAGCCTCCGGACCAGTCCGGAGCTCTAGTCCAGAGCTGAGTCCGGAGTTTTCCAGAGAGGTACGCAGAGGCTAAAAAGGCTCCGGACTGGGTCCGGTCCCCGCCTCCGGACCAATGCTCAGGGTCCGGAGGTCCTCAACAAAGTGAAGCAATAGTAATGTCTGTGAGGGTCCGGACCATGCGTTATGGTTCGGAGCCCCCGTGACCGGCCCGGTCTGGAGGTTCGTAGACAGGGAAAATTGTGTGTAACGGCTAGTTGGCTGGTTGGGGACTATTTATAGTTTCCCAACTCGTCCATTCTAGCTCTCTTGGCCATTTGAATAGCTGAAGAAACCTTGAGAGAGTTCTTGAGAGACCAAGAGCCTAGTGAGGAAGTGAGTTGAGAGTTCCAACCCTTTGATCCTCATTATAGTGATAATGAGTGACAAAGTGTGCATCCATCCACCTTCATATCTTTGAGTGGGTCAAGGTCTTGTGCTTGTTACTCTTAGTGATCGACATCACCTAGACGGCTTGGTGACGATCGGAGAGATGGTGATCATCCAAAGCTTGTGGATGACCCTCCACCTCTTGTGATCAGTTGTGGGTGATTCATTGAGCCGGAGAGGCAAAGAATCCGCCCGAAGAGAGCACTCGGTCCTTGCACGGATCGAGGGGGAGCTATACCCTTGCATGAGTGCTTCAGCAAGGACTAGGAAGGAGTGTCGACTCCTCGATACCTCGGAAAAAACATCGTCTTGTCAACATCCTTCTTCTCCCTCCTTACTTATTGTAATTTACATTCAAGTATTACTTTTTTGCTTTACTTTCGAGTACTTGAGTAGAATTGCATAGGGTGTTCTTACTTTCCTTGAAATGCTACTTGCTTTCTAGCTAGGACACACCCTGTAGGCACTAGGGGGTAATTGACATTGCCTAATATTTGCTTTTAGAAATTTTAAATAAGCTCAATTCACAACTCTCTTAGACATCTTGATCCTTTCATAGAGGAGCTGACGAACCTAGAGGAAGGATGGGATACGGGTGGGAGCAACTATGGCAAGGTGACGGAAGGGGCGAGGATATCATGTGAAGAATACGTAGAAAGGTGTTGCACGGACTGGCTTTTGTGTTTTTCCAAAGCGGTAGGCAACCGTGCTGCTAGACACATACAATCCGCGAGAACACGCAAAACCGACAGACAAGATATAGGTTCGCACAATTTTTATGGACATTAACTATTCTTTTTTTTAAGCCACATGTGGGCATTAGCAAGTTACACGCGGATGCTCTCAGCGGGCTCCATTTTATCTGTGGTTGAAGATCTATCTTATAAGAAGTAGAGAGAATTCCTTATTTCGCTCTCTAAAGGTACAAGATGCCTTATATGGCCTTCTAAACTTGGAACCTTCCTATCTAACACTACTTCTATGTTTAATGTCTAAAATGACATTGTCGTTACTTCTGAGGGCTAACAGTGTTAAACACGAGGTAAGAAAAAACCATATTACCCCTATGTTTGTATCGCTGCATATGTATGATGTACAATAAATAAGTTGGACAAACGATATTTTTAATCACAAAACGCATACACAGGATTTAACACTGATATATTATATGCATTGTATAGTGCCCAAAATAAGTTATAAAATAAGTGTGACGGATATATATGCACTGCACTGTGAGCAAACAAAAATTTTGATATACAAAACATATATATGCAACATACATATATTGTACACTACTTACTGTACAACACACACACACACACACACACACACATATATATATATATATATATATATATATATATATATATATATATAGCATATGGTTAGCCATTAGAATTATCAACAATGTCATTTTGGGCACTGACGTTAAGGGCCAAATAAGACATTTTGCATCCACTAGTACAAAGAAATACTATACAGACGGTTCGAAACGCATTTGTACAGGCGTTTTTTTTGAACCGACTGTGGGAGGGGCTAGTAAAAATGGGTGATTTCTACATGCGGTTTTTTGAGAACCGTCTGTAAAAATTGATTTCTATAGGCGGTTTTCTTAAGAAACCGCCTATAGAAATGACGGTCGAAAATCGGGTTTGTAAAATAGAAAAAAAGGAACCGCCTCCAACCTGTGCTGCGCTCACGGTGATTCGAAGCCAAGACCTCAGCCCGCCTGTAAAAATTAATTTCTACAGGCGGTTTTCTTAAGGAATCGCCTATACAAATGGCTGTCGAAAAATCGGGTTTGTAAAATAGAAAAAAAACCGCCTCCAACCTGTGTTGCGCTCGCGGTGATTGTTGGCATCAAGAATGATACACTTTTACATAACCAAAATGCTGCCAACAACCTCAAGATCAAGGATAAAACAATCACATCATGAGCATACTTTATCAAATAACAAATTCCACATGTCCATGAAGTATGTGAATGTAGGAATGAAGAAATGGAGCAAAGGAGAGCCAGTGGGACCCACATAGGGGGTCGGTCGACCACCCTATGGGCCCACCAGCTCTCCCCTCTTGGCCATGATCTAGGAGAAGCACCTTAGAGTGAATTCCAACCCTTGGATCACTCTGTGCTTTCTCTCAACGGCTCACATGCAAAGCACATGGATCCATGGGCCCACACCAAGGAGATCAACGTGATAAATACCTCAGAATAAAGAACCAACACCAATGACAAGTGGGACTAGCACCTGGAAGGTTGAGGTGGGCCAGAGACCCCAAGGGGGGGTCGGTCGACCTTGCCTGGGCCCACAAGCCCCCCCCCCCACTTGGTCCCTGACCAGTGGGGCTGCATCTAGAAGGTGAAGGATGACCCACAAGCCATAGGGGGGTCGACCGACCTCCCCCTAGGTCGGTTCAAACCCCAGTAACCGCCACATGCCAAACACATGTTGAATATCACAGCCATCCACTCCAAGTCAGTTTGGAGGCGGTTGGATCCAAGGGTGGAGATTTGAAGCCTCCTGGATCGATGATGTGGCGATGGAGTAGCCCCTACTCTACCTCCCACTATAAATAGAGGCTCATACCCTCCCTCTCTACACATGGTGAAGAAGCCTACAAGCTCTATTCCTTAGATTGTTCTAGTAGTTTAGTCTAGAGTGGGAGTTAGAGTTGAGTCGAGCTGCGCTCGGGATTTTCGGAGTCGTCTTCTGGAAAGTCTGGTATAGCTCTTGTATCTTTCCTTCTTTGTAAGACTTTATCTTTATTCAATATATTACTTTTCCTCTACTTTACTTAGTATTTACTTTGAGCATTACTATACTTGATATAGTATTGTTATATGCTTTTGCTTATTAATAGCCTTTACATCAATAGTCTAGGATCCTTGTGGTCTTTCCCGTATGCGATCATTGTCTGTCATAGGGTGCTTTGATTATAGATCGTAGTCAAAGTAATAAGTTGTGTGTAAGCGTGGTGTTTATACATCACCTTATCCTTGGTTACCGCTTGTTGCACGGATTGTTTGTGGTAGCTAGCAAGAGAGTGACAGTCTTGTCTAGTCTTTGTATTCCTTCACGTGTTTTTAGGCAAGTTCTTAAAAGGTAAGGCCCCATAAGAAGAGGACGCGGTCCGGTAGGAGTTTTGTCCTTCTACTGATCTATCCCCTCGCCTAGCATACTTGTATTGAGGAGACAAACTATAGTGTTTAGACTAGTTAATTGGCTAAGTATATTGAAGTAGAGTGAATTACACAGGAGTCCCTTTATTCTCTCGTTGTCCTCCCACCTAGCTATTCTATCTAGTCCGTTCTAAGTATCATTTACCTTGGCTTATTCATTCATCAACCCTTCTTATCACATATATCGTTTACCTCCTTATACTAATTGGTACTAAGTTGAGGTGCTCTATAGGATCTCTATCCAATTATCATTTCTGGCCCAGCCTTCCTTTGGAAAAATATAAATTATGATACATTGGAATACTCCTAGGTGAAGTGCTACAACGGTATAATTTGTGCATTTGAGGATGTATCCAATAGTCATAAGAAATACCAACAGTGATTCTAACCCAAGACCTCAGCCTTGTGTGTTAACTCTACTACCACTCTACCCATATGTTGCTTGTGTCTAGATTTCATTTTAGTTCCCCATATTCTATATTGCACCAAGTGTAAATTGATTGTTTGAGCCACTATACGAACTCAAATGAAAAGGTTGTAAACTATAAAATTTCATAACTTTTCAAGATCTACAACTTTCATGTAGCAAGTTTTTCCATCCAAGGTCGTTTACAAAATTTTGAATTTCAAATTTGACAAATTCAAACGTATTTTTCAATGACAAAATGATTTCAAATGAAAAAGTTGTTAACTACAAAGTTTCATAACTTTTCAAGATCTACAACTTTCATAACTTTTCGAGATCTACAATTTTTGTGTAGAAAGTTTTTCCATCCGAGGTCGTTTACAAAAATAAAAAAATCAGTGTCCAATTATTTCTACCAGCGAATTTCTTAAGGAACCGACTGTAGAAATCGATTTTTACATACGGTTTTCTTAAGGAACCACCTGTAGTCTACAGGCAGTTTTCTTAAGCATACCACCTGTAGAAATTGGTTTCCACAGGCGGTTCTAGAGTCGAGTCTGGCGTTTTATTTTCACAGGCATTTGGTAACAAAAACCGCCTATAAAAAATTTATGCCACAGCTGCCGTAGAGTTTTTTTCTACTAGTGATCTTTAGAGGGCCAAATAATGAATTGTTTCTAATAAGTAGCGAGTTCTTTCTGTTAAATGATGCAGGGATCCTCCCCAACTTGTATTTGAAGAGTAGATTAAAGATGGTATTCTTCAGTAATCATGAGGATATTATCACTACATTAGAGGGACTTGAAGCTCCAGAAGAATATCTAGAAAATGAAAATTACTTCAAACCTATTGAGGACTTAGATCAAGGATGAACAAAAATACTTGGAAGTGGAAATGAAGCCATTATAAAACGGTTTTATGTATGAATTTTTGGGAATAACCAAGACTGCACTCGGTGATGCGCTTAGCACTGAGGAAACAAAATAGGAGCTCTTACCGCTTAGCAAACTTATCCCTAGTTCTAGATTATAGATGAAGAGCACCCGTAAATCAACTTCGATACATGTGTTTTCTGATTCATGTACTGTTTCTGTGGATGAAAAACAAACTATTACCTCTTCTTCTTTTTTTTGAAGATAATACTATAACCATGGCCACATTCAGAATGTGGATTTTTTCTTTTTTCTATATTTTACCTGTGAAAAGGAATTGATTCCTATGCATGAAATCCAAAGGGCCCTGAAGAAAAATGGAGCAATATAGAATCCCCTACAGTACAGTCGAACCGTGCCTCGGTTGTTGACGTGTTATTACTCGAACGCAAGTCTTTGTGCCCCGACAAGTGATGCATAACTGCCTCCCTTAGCAACCAATTCTCCGTGCGTCCCCAGCTCAGTTATCCTGCCCTCTGAGCAAACAGCAATTCGATGTGCATTCTGCACGGTGCTCAGCCTGTGGGCAATGACCAGAGAAGTCCTTCCCTTCATCAAGTGATTGAGAGCTTCCTGCACGAGCCGCTCACTTGTCGCGTCCAGTGCACTAGTAGCCTGCAAATAACATAAGTTCGTAGGTAGGCATGTATTCACAGTGACCGAGAAATACCACATTCTGAAATATGTCTTTTTAGTTTTGTCACAAGCTAACTTTTTTAACTTTAAACAAGTTTAAAACATGGTTTAAGAATATACATTAACATATATTACAGATAAATTTCAGTAAATCCGCTACGAAACGTTATTTACTCCACAAGTCAAATATTTTTCTATAAATTTAGGTTAATGTTAGAAAATTTAGGCTTAGGATAAAACTAAAATGTTTTAGATTTCGCAATGGAGCATGAACTACAACCAATATGTGCCATTTTATTATAGATTAATTATC
Source organism: Microstegium vimineum (assembly GCA_022036555.1). Lineage (NCBI taxonomy): Eukaryota > Viridiplantae > Streptophyta > Magnoliopsida > Poales > Poaceae > Microstegium > Microstegium vimineum. The sequence continues at coordinate 21,855,993 of CM039119.1, read as the reverse complement.
TTGAAACTTTTTAAAAGATTAAGGCTGATCTACACCACATTTGTCTATCTATCATGTCTTTAGTATAAAGTATTGGCAGTCATCCATCTATAGTACTGCAAAAGGTTAAAAAGATGACACTATGATAACTTGGTTTTAGATCGTCCAAAGAAACTCTCAAGTTGATACTTGATAACCAGCGACCTTGACCTACGAAACTTTCAGTATGTAAGTTTTTGTCCTTTTTTGCCCTAGATCAATGTATTCATGTGCCGACACTTTAACATTCTCGACGTATTTACTTACCTTTCTCCTCTGTTCGCACAATAAACCCACTGAAGCAGACATGTTTGACCCAACTTAACAATGATTTGATACAGTTAACTCAAACTATCTAGCTTGTGTGAAGTGGCCTACAGTAATTATTGGTAGCTAATTATTCATTTCTACCATTAATCCCTCCATTTGCAGATTCCCCGAGTTACAGTAATTATTGGTAGCTAATTATACATTTCTACCATTAATCCTAGTGATTACACATTACTACCCCCTCCTTTATTTGTGTCAATGACCTTCGACACTGATCTCCCTCAAGATCAGTTTGTTAAAGCTATATGCATTGAATGACTATATTCCACCCTAGCATGGGTAATGGCAGGTCATAATTATAATTGATCTTTATTATCTCCTATGCCACATCAATGGATCGATTTTATGAACTGAACAATACAGTAAGTGCATAATCACATGTACATTCCCTTCCGATGTTTACTTTTTTTCTCCACAAGAAATTAAGTTAGCATCCTTGATACAATATTTGGAAAATATAAAGAATAACAAAGCTAGTTGAATTGTAAGAATGGCATACCTCATCAAGTATTAGAATAGGAGCATTTTTCAAGAGGGCTCGTGCAATTGCAATCCTCTGCAAAGCAACAAATAAGAGTGTACATTCACAACAGAATTATGAACCTTGCTAGGGAATAATTATGAACTTTAAACGTGAATGTAGCAGATTACCTGCCTTTGTCCCCCACTTAGGAGACTACCTCGCTCTCCAACAAGAGTGTCATACCCCTAAAATACCAAACAAGGATATTAGTAAATGACTTGAAGATAACTAGTGCCAATCAATGGTGGGCTAAAGCCAATGATAAAGATTTCCGTACTTGTGGAAGAGAGATGATGAATTCATGAGCATTGGCAGCTTTAGCAGCTTTTATTATCTCATCCTTGGAGACAACATCATCTGGGAGACCATAAGCAATATTTTCTCCAACAGACACAGAGAATAGGACAGGATCCTTCATGAAAGAAAAATATAATTTTTTTCATAACACTAGCTACTTAAAATAAATAGCTACTTCTGCTACATATTAAAACATGTTCCAAACATGGCATGGTCAATGCGACATAACTATGTCTACTAATGTCTATGATAAATGTAGGTTGCGTAGTTCATAACAAACGAATTGGTTTTATTTTTTGTTATGGTGGGTCCACACTAAAACAATAGGGTCAGGGGTGGATATGAACAATTAACCACATGGAGCCACAGCATAGCTAGCAAAAAACAGTTAAATCCTAACTCAGTTATTTTATTATGTTGTCTTGAGTTCCCTCCTGTCCACAAAGTTCCAGGCTGACATGAAATGTCAAGAACTGACCCCCCAAATGACAGTTTCACAGTCAATCAGGATATATTTTCACATATCATTAGTAAAAAAACATTGATAACCTGCTCCAAACAATCTTTTGCATACACTGATGGTACATTGAAACTTTTTCTGTGCTCTCATTCTCAATATTTGAATCCTTGCAGACAAAAAAAATATTGCTCAAATCATAGTAGCCAAAGCCAAACCTAGTGGATCAACAGGACAAAAGAAACTGGCCCCTTTGTCTGGTGTGGGATGCTCCATGCCAGAATCTTTTTTTTTTTATCGAACACGCAGGAGAGCTGCGTATCTTTATATTAAGAAGAAAAAAGGGCGAGAGCCCGTACAACACCAAACACACCCACCCTCATAAGCTTTCCATGCCAGAATCTCCTTGAACAAAATAAAGAGTGGCTTCTACTGGCAAAATTTTCTGGAAATAACCTAAACACAAGCATTACTGAACTGCAGTTGAAGTATTGAGACTCTTCACTCTGAAACTTCAAACTGAACAAAGAGCAGCTCACCATATTCAATGTGTACAGAAAATGAAAGAACTCACAGGGGCTCTAGGACCCAGGGGGGAGGGGGGCGTAAATATATGTGCGGCAATCAGGTCAGCTAAAAAGGGCCCATCAAACCATAATCAACCCAGTTTGAGTGGCAACTACCTCCAAAGGCCCTATGTCAATCTGCTGAATGTCTGATTGCTTTAGCTACTCAGATTCTTTTACGTACAGATATGGACTAACATGTTCAACCCTATGTCAATCTTGTAACAGCTAGTGAAAAAAGAAGTCCATATCCTCAAAATATGTATAGTTATAGCAGCAAAATAAATGGTGTGGAAATTGCAATGATATACCTGATTCACTAGAGATACTACTCGAGACCATTCTCTTTTGTCATATACACGGATGTCTTCTCCTGCGACAGTGATGGAACCTTGAGTTGGCTGCAAAAATAGAGAACACTAAAAAATGTTGCTACAATGAAAAACATATTAGTATCACTATATATAGGATATAGTACCTCATAATAGCGTGCTAGAAGTTGCACCACTGTGCTTTTCCCTGCACCACTAGGCCCGACAAGTGCTGTGACTTTTCCAGACTCAATTGTAAGGTCAAGGCCATTTAAAATCTCCACATCAGATCTCAGTGGATAAGAGAAATGGACTTCTGCGAAACACATGACTACATGAGCGAGTAGAACTGAAGTCATCCAAGCATGTTATGTTAGTCCAGAGGTTGCATGTTGCATGTACTATTGACATTACAGAAACAATCATAAAAATAATAAATTGACTTGCTCTCATCAAATTTAATAACGATGAGGTAATGACACAATGTTAAGTTACCAGGACTTATTCACAAATTTTAAGTTACCTTGACTATTCACAATTTTAAGTTACCGTGACTATTCACACATTTGATGTGTGAATATATTTCATCTTGAGTATGTTTTTTACACAAAAAATAAAGGTGAAAACAAATTAAAAAAAGATGAGCTAATGACACAGTTTTAAGTTACGAGGATATTCAATCATGAGACATAAGCTAAGGAAACAATATGATATATAATAATAACATATAAGGCAGACAAAAGGTGAAAGATAGTATAAGCTTAGATATAAGGGTGCCCTAGATATAAATACAAAGACCTTTCAGATGAATGTCACCAGACCAGGCTAGATTACTACAGCTACTGGATGATTTCAGCTCTGACATGAAATGTTTGTTAACAGAGCCATTTTCAAGCACTCCATTGGAATCATCAAGCTCTTTGCCATCAAGTTCTTTGGCTAAACCATACGCAAGTGAATCATCAATGTCCGTCACTGAAAGAACAGAATTTATTCTCTCTATGGAAGCAAATGTGCCACGGAGATCACTAAGGGTATTAACAGCTCCTTGAACCTAAAATGTATTATCAGCATAATTAAATATGCAATAAAATAACATGAAACTACAAAAGGTTCTAAAAAATTGCTACTTACAGCAAAGGTTAATGTGAAGGTGTAACCAATAAAAGATACCATGGTTCCAACAGATAATTTTCCCTGAAATGGTGAATCCAATGAAATTTCAAAACACAAATAGGGTACTAAATGACTATATAACTATTACAACAAAGTTTCTCCATGCATGCTGTTATGGTGGGTCAAGTATACCAGCGGCGACGTGGCTGAGGCGCCGCGCGCTGTCCGGCCAGAGGCCCAGCCTAATACGAGTACGAGTAGTTATCTATTGAGTCTGTTATTGAGTTTGTTAGATATAGCTTAAAGTTAGCTAGTCAGTTAGAGTCCTAAGATGAGTCGGCAGGCAGCCCTATATATGTAAGCAAACACTTGGTTAATGAATTAGCTGGAGATTAATCTAATCTCTTCAGCTCTCTCTCGAGAGCCTCCCTTCCCTTCCGACGCCGGCTGCCAAGACGGCGTCGCAACCTCGCCGCCGCAGAGATCCCAGCCCTCGCCCTCCAACACACCACGACTACTTCCTACGCAGCGGTAGCCGTGACAATCTGGTATCAGATTCGGTTCCATGTCTTCCGCCGCCACCACCGCTTCTGTACCCGTCTTCGGGGCTGCGACCTCCACGCAGCCGCTGGGCTCCACCGCGCCACCACCACCCCCACCACCACCACCACCGCCGCCCGCCCCCTCCTCCATGGAGGCGCTCACGGCCACCATTAACGGCCTGCAGCGCCAGATGGGGGCCTTCGCCACCCGCCTGTCGGCCATGGAGAACCGCGGCTCCCAATCGCCGAGCAACGCCTCCAACTCCGGACCGCCGCCCGCGTCTCTGCCATATGGGATGTCCGTCTATGGCGGCGTACCCCCAGTACCCCCAACCTCCGCCGTCATCATTCACTCCACCGCCGGCAGTCAGGCCGCGCCCCAAGCACACCTTCCCATCACCCAAATCCCGTTCCCGCATTCGCCGTCGCCCATCCCCATCCTTACCGGTGTTCCACCACAGCCAGCGTTGTACGAGAACCACCCCGACGCGCTGGGTGTCCCGCGCTTCCAGAAGCTGACGTTCCCCACGTTCGATGGCAAGGATGATCCGCTGCCCTGGTTGAACAAGTGCGATCAGTTCTTCCGGGCGCAGCGCACACCCGAGGCGGACAAGGTTTGGCTGGCGTCCTTCCACATGAACGGCGTCGCCCAGCAGTGGTACTTCATGTTGGAACGCAACACCTACGAGCTCGCAAACTTGCCATGGCAGACCTTCAAGGCACTGTGCATCCAGCACTTCGGCCCGGCCCTTGGCACTAATCACTTGGCCACATTGGCCAGGCTGCCGTTCCGCAGGTCCGTGGCCGACTATCAGGAGACGTTCCAGGTCAAGCTGGCACACGCGGGGGCCCTCACACAGCTGCCGCAGGCCAACCTCTTCACCGGCGGCCTGCCCGAACCCATCCGCACGGATGTCGAGCTCCAGAGTCCGGCGGATCTCCAGCGGGCGATGGCGCTGGCGCGCGCTTACGAGCACCGTGTGAGCACGGCTGCTGGCTTCTCCTCGCAGCGCCCTGCGCGGCCGCTGGCGCGCGCACCGGCCTTACCAGCACCACCGACGCCCTCCGCCCCGCCGACAGCTCCACTTGCCATTGAAGCTCCCCCACGGCCGTTCCGCCGACTCTCCCACGGAGATGGCGGAGCGTCGAAGACAGGGCCTCTGCTACAACTGCGATGAAGAGTACGTTCGGGGGCACAAGTGTCCGCACCTCTTCTACCTAGTAGTTGCGGACTTTGACGCCTCGGAGCCCGCCCAGCCAGACAAGGAGGAACCAGCCGCGGATGAGTTGCCACCTCTCATCTCGCTCCACGCCATTGCCGGCATCCAGACCAACTCCACCATGCAAGTCCGCGTCGCCATCGGCAACCATGAACTCACGGCGCTCCTAGACTCCGACTCCACCGCCAACTTCGTCAGCTGCAATGCCGCCGAGCGCGTGGGCCTCCACTTCCACGACAGCCAGGGCGTCCACGTGGTGGTGGCCAACGGGGACCGCGTCTCCTGTCGCGGCAGGCGCGCGACGTCGCCGCTCGGATCGGCGACACCCACTTTGCAGTGGACTGCTTCGCGATCCCCTTGGATTGCTACTACATGGTCCTGGTTGTCCAGTTTCTGCGCACCCTGGGCCCGATCCTCTGGGATTTCGACGCCCTCTATCTCCTTCTGGCGCCACGACAAGCAAGTGCGCTGGCAAGGGCTTGGGGCCGCGCCCAGACTGCCCTCCCCCGCCGCTCGCCTCCACTGCAACAGCACCGACGAGACGTCTCTGCTCGACCGCCTCCTCGACCACTTCGCCGATGTCTTCTCCCCGCCATCCGGGCTGCCACCGGCCTGCGCGTGCGACCACCGCATCCACCTCCTGCCGAACACGGCGCCGGTGGCCGTGCGCCCATACCGCTACCCCCAGCTCCAGAAGGACGAGCTGGAGCGGCAGTGTGCACAGATGCTGGAACAAGGCATCATCCAGACCACGACATCACCCTTCTCCACGCCAGTGCTCCTCGTCAAGAAGCGCGACAACTCCTGGCGTTTCTGTGTCGACTACAGGGCGTTCAACACGCACACCGTGAAGGACAAATTCCCGATCCCGGTGGTGGAGGAGCTCATCGACGAACTCCACGGCGCGCACTTCTTCACCAAGCTGGACCTGCGCACCGGCTACCACCAAGTGCGAGTCCACCCCGACGACGTTCACAAGACGGCCTTCCGTACTCACCACGGCCACTTCGAGTTCCTGGTGATGCCGTTCGGCCTCACCAACGCGCCGGCAACCTTCCAAAGCTTGATGAACGTCGTGCTTCAGCCCCTACTCCGTAAGTGTGTGCTCGTGTTCTTTGACGACATTCTAATCTACAGCACGTCTTGGTCGGCACACCTTCAACACCTCCGCGCTGTCTTCGACATCCTGCGTGCCAACGACCTCCACGTCAAGCGCTCCAATGTGTGTGTTCGCCACCGAGTCTGTGGCCTACCTCGGCCATGTGATCTCGGCTACGGGGGTGGCCATGGATCGCGACAAGGTGGAGCCTGTGGCGTCTTGGCCCCAGCCAGCATCGGCAAGGGCACTCCGCGGGTTCCTCGACCTCGCCGGGTACTACCGGCGCTTCATCCAAGACTTCGGCACGCTCGCCGGGCCCCTCACCAAGCTCCTCTGCAAGGAGTCCTTCCTGTGGTCGGCCGACGCAACCGCGGCGTTCGCGGCCCTCAAGGCAGCAATGTCCAAGGCACCGGTGTTGCACCTGCCGGATTTCACCCAAGAGTTCATCGTCGATTGCGATGCCTCCGGCAGCGGCTTTGGCGCGGTCCTCCACCAGGGTGTCGGTCCCCTGGCATTCTACAGCAAGCCGTTCGCCACCTGCTACTTGAAGATTGCAGCCTATGAGCGGGAGTTGATTGGCCTGGTTCAGGCAGTACGGCATTGGCGGCCGTACCTCTGGGGCCGCCGCTTCATCATCCGCACCGACCACTACACCCTCAAGTACATCCTCGACCAACGCTTGTCCACGGTGCCCCAGCACCAATGGGTTAGCAAGCTTTCCGGCTTCGACTTCGCGGTGGAGTTCCGCCCAAGACGCCTGAACACGGTCGCGGACGCACTATCCCGCTGCTAGGAGACGCCGACGACACTGGTGGCCATCTCAGCTCCGTCCTTCTCCTTCTACACCGAGCTGTGCGACGAACTCCAAGCGAACGACGACCTCCGCGAGCTGCGCGACTCCATCGCCACGGTACGGGGCGAGCCATGGCACGTCACTGAGGGCCTCATCCTCCGCGGGGACCGCATCTTCATCCCCGCCGAGTCACGCGTGCTGCCGGCCGTGCTACAGCTCGCCCACACGGCGGGCCATGAGGGTGCTGAACGGACGTTGCAGCGCCTCCGCCTCTCCTTCGCCGTCGACCACGACCGCCGCGTGGTTCGCGACCTCGTCCGGTCTTGCTCTACATGTCAACGCAACAAGACCGAGGCTTTCCATCCAGCCGGTCTGCTGCAGCCCTCGAGGTACCCTCCCAAGTTTGGGCTGACATCTCTATGGACTTCGTCGAAGGTCTCCCCAAGGTGAATGGCAAGAGTGTCATCCTGACGGTGGTCGACCGTTTTTTGAAGTATGCGCATTTCATTGCGTTGGGCCATCCGTACACCACTTCCTCCGTCGCTCAGGCCTTCTTCGACGACATCGTACGCCTTCATGGGTACCCGTCGTCCAACGTCAGCGATCGGGACCCCGTCTTCACCGGCAACGTCTGGCGCGACCTCTTCAAGCGGGACGACGTGCAGCTCCAGTTCAGCACCGCGTTCCATCCTCAGACGGACGGTCAATCGGAGGCCGTGAACAAGACTATCGCAATGTACCTACGCTGCATCACCGGCGATCGACCACGGGCGTGGCTAGAGTGGTTGCCTTGGGCGGAGCACTGCTACAACACGGCCTACCACTCCGCCCTGCGCGCCACCCCATTCCAGGTGGTCTACGGCTACCCTCCACCGGCGCTGCTGCCTTACACTCTTTCGACTGCACGCACTGCAGTGGTGGATACTCTCCTGCACGACCGCGACACCTTTCTCGCCGACGTCCGTGAGCGCCTTCTGCAAGCCCAGTCCTACGCCAAGCGACACTATGATGCTCATCACCGACCACTAGAGTTTGTCGTGGGCGACTGGGTCCTCCTGCGCCTCCTTCATCGCCCGGCGCAGACTCTACTTCCGGGGCGTCGTACCAAGCTGAGTCCGCGCTATGCGGGACCTTACCAAGTGCTGGAACGCATGGGCACCGTCGCATACCGCCTCCAGTTGCCGGACCATGCTCGCATTCATGATGTGTTTCATGTCGGTGTGCTCAAGCCGTTCCACGGCGAACCTCCAGCTGCTGCACTGGCCCTTCCTCCACTACGACACGGACGCATCCTTGACGTGCTAGAGCGTGCGCTACGGGCTCAACTCCGTCGAGGCGTCTGGCATGTCCTGGTTCGTTGGGTCGGCTTGCCGGATGAAGAGGCGACTTGGGAGAAGCTCGACGACCTGCGTGCTGCCCACCCCGACCTTCAGCTCGAGGACGAGCTGTTCATCGAGGGAGGGAGATGTTATGGTGGGTCAAGTATACCAGCGGCGACGTGGCTGAGGCGCCGCGCGCTGTCCGGCCAGAGGCCCAGCCTAATACGAGTACGAGTAGTTATCTATTGAGTCTGTTATTGAGTTTGTTAGATATAGCTTAAAGTTAGCTAGTCAGTTAGAGTCCTAAGATGAGTCGGCAGGCAGCCCTATATATGTAAGCAAACACTTGGTTAATGAATTAGCTGGAGATTAATCTAATCTCTTCAGCTCTCTCGAGAGCCTCCCTTCCCTTCCGACGTCGGCTGCCAAGACGGCGTCGCAACCTCGCCGCCGCAGAGATCCCAGCCCTCGCCCTCCAACACACCACGACTACTTCCTACGCAGCGGTAGCCGTGACACATGCAGTCCTAACATAGGTACAAATTGTGCCTTCATAAAAAAGGCAAACAAATCACTTTAAACATATGGGATGTTTGTTTCTAGAGGTGCATTCTACTACAATCTGCAATCACGCTCAAGCGAATGAATATGCTACAGAAGCTCAGCATTTTGATGATGCAAGTGTTGCAAATTGATGTTCTCACAGGAAACAAAGTTATGAACTAATTGTAATCTATAACAAAGATTCAAGCATTTTCAGAGTCTAGAACGATAATATGTTCTACGACACTAGAAATTCACTAGACACATAGCACAAACTGTTGGAGTATGTGTATTGAGGCCCATGTGGCCCATGTATGACTACTACATTGCTACCCTTCTAGGGTTAGCCCATCTATCCAATCAGCCATTCTAGCATGGTATCAAGCTAGGGTTCCTCTCTCTCCCTCCCTCCCTCCAGCCAGCCGCCAGGGGCGGGCGCCGCCGCCGCCATGGCCAGCCCTCCTTCCCCAACCCCTTCTCCTTCTTCCTATTTCCACATCTTCCCCTCCCTCTACACGACCTGGGCTCAGGTCGCCAGTCAGACCGACGCCCCTGCAGGCTCGCGTGCCGCCAGCGCGGCTCTGCTTGCCGCGGGCGCAGGCGCTGAGGGCACCGAGGAGGCCCTCGTGAGTGCGGGCGCCCCCATCCTCCCGCCCGTGGCCGCCGTCCTACTTGGTGCCGCCGCTGCCGGGGGGCTGCTGCCCTGGACGGTGCGGGCGCCCCCCACCCTGCTGCTGCTGCCCTGGTCGACGGGGGGCCGCCCCGGGCGCCCTCCATCCCACAGCTGCTGCCCTGGTCGCTGGGGGGGCCGACGCGGCCACCACTGCCATGGCCGCAGCCCATGCTGCTGCTGCCGCGGGCCTCGGAGGGGATGGGGATGGGGAGATTTTAGTCCCCACGGGGAAGAAAATGGGAGCAAATCAATCCCCGTCGGGTCTGGCGGGGACGGGGATGGTTCTCTGTCCCCCGTACCCGTTCCCCGCATCTCCGCCCCGTTAAGGAATACAAGCTGTTGCACAAATAGAATTTAGCCCAAATCGGCCCACCTTAGCCCATCAGCGTATAGAGTATATATTCAAAATCCTAACCCTAATTTACACTATCCCCATTTGTCCACCTCTCCCGTAGTCGCCGTCGTGCGAGCGGGTCGTGTCTAGTGCAGCTCCTCCTCCTGCAGTCCCGACGATGCGCAGCTTGCTCCTCGCGCAGGCTTGCTTCAAGCTTCACCAATCCCGCATCCAGCCTCGCTCCTATTCTCGGTCGCCATCGCCATGCGCACCAAGAGGAGACATGCATCCACTGCACTTGAATAACTCCTCTCAGGGAAAATGCGCAGGCTCTCTCTCTCTCTCTCTCTCTCTCTCTCTCTCTCTCTCTCTCTCTCTCTCTCTCTCTCTCTCTCTCTCTGCTATTTCTATCTTTTCTCAGTCTAGACTCTACAGGAAGGCAACGTCAAGATGCTGAACAATCATTGTTTTTCACTTGTAATTTGTGACATCTGCATTAGATTGTAGCCACGTTGGGAGTTGTGTGTTGGTTTGTTGGAATCCGTAAAAGGGATTTGTGATCTATAAACTACAATCTTGTTTGATGTTGTTGCAAAGATGAGTATTTTTAGTATTATGTACACTTTTGGATTAGCTTTAGCAATTCTTTTATCTTGTAGCAGGGATGGGGATCCCCGTCCGCCTTCTCCTCGCGTTGGCGGCTCAAGAGGGCTGGAAGGTCCATCACATGGACGTGAAGTCCGCGTTCCTCAATGGCGATCTCAAGGAGGAGGTCTACGTCCGCCAGCCGCCGGGTTTCATCGTCGCCAGCAAAGAAGACAAGGTCTACTACCTCCGCAAGGCCCTCTACGTCCTGCGGCAAGCTCCGCGCGCCTGGAACGCGAAGCTGGACGCCACACTAAAGGCGATGGGGTTCCACCAGAGCGCGCACGAAGCGGCGGTGTACAGGCGGGGCGTTGGACAATCTGTCGTGCTCGTCGGCGTCTATATGGATGATCTCATCATCACAGGCGCCCGAGAAGAAGAGGTGAAGAAATTCAAGGCACAGATGAGGGAGAAGTTTGACATGAGCAACCTCGGGCTCCTCTGCTTCTATCTCGGCGTCGAGGTGCGCCAGGATGCCAAGGGCATCAATCTTCGCCAAGCCCACTACGTCATGCGGATCCTCGAACTCGACGAGATGACTGAGTGCAATCCTGCTCACACACCAATGGAGGAGAAGCTCTGGCTCAGTCGCGAGAGCAAGGCGGAAGGTGGACTCCACACACTACCGATGGCTTGTCGGCAGCCTCCGGTACCTCATGCATACCCGGCCGGATCTGGCATTTGCTGTCAGGTACGTGAGCCGATTCATGGAACGGCCCACGGTGGAGCATCTACAAGCCGTCAAGCGCGTTCTTCACTATGTGGCGGGGACCCTGGACTACGGTCTTCCGTACAAGAGGGCTCCAGGCACGGCGCGTCTGCTCGGCTACTGCGACAGCGACCTTGCCGGGGGCCTTGACACAAGCAAAAGCACCAGCGGAATGATGTTCTTCCTGGGCGAATGCTTGGTCAGTTGGCAATCCATCAAGCAGAAGGTGGTGGCATTGTCGAGCTGCGAGGTAGAGTACATCGCCACCACATCTGCAGCAACACAGGCGCTCAGGCTGCTCACTGAGCTGCTGGGCAGGGAGGTGGATGTGATCGAGCTGAAGGTGGACAGCAAGTCTGATTTGGCTTTGGTTAAGAACCCAGTCTTCCATGACAGAAGCAAGCACATCAGGATCAAATATCACTTCATCAGGGATTGCTTGGAGGATGGGAGCATCAAGGCCAACCACATCGCCACTACTAATCAGCTTGCAGACATTCTCACCAAGTCGCGGGGCAAGACCAAGTTCCAGGAGATGAGGGAAAGAATAGGCCCGAAGCAGATCACCTAGTACTAGACTTAGGGGGAGATTGATAGATAAGCCTAGCTACTTGTATCTTATTTCCTGCATTTTACTGTTTTCTGTCTAGCTGTTTTCGGCTGGCTTAGCAGCCAAGATTAGCATCTACTTTAGCTTTGGAATATGCTGTAGTAGGTGGGGACCCCTTTGCTATATAAGCAAGGGCAGTCCAACCCTGAATTGTAACCCAAGCTGCCCTCTGGCCTTTCCCAACTACTCTCTGATCTATGTTTGGGCAACACATCCTAGTGTTTGGCCAGGAAACCACATATAGATCCCAGATTCAGATTGGGTAAGGCCATAGGGCAGCTTCGTCCTAAGCCGCTTGGATTGAAATGAAAGATGCAATATGTAGGATGCAAGATGGTCTATGCAACTCCTATATAAAGTAGATGGCTACTCTCCTCACCTGCTCCATCATATTCGTAACCACTAAAGCGAATACTGAGCATATTCCTAACACAAGGCTATTAGAAGCCTGAGATATATAGAGAAAGCACTAGGTTTATCTCACTTTGTGGCCATTCTAGCACAGCTTACTCATTTGTTTTTCTTTCTTGAAAACACATGAGAGCTGCGTATCATTTTCAATAAAGAAGAAGGTTTAATAAAATACGAAACAACGCCCCTGAAGAAAACCTGTTGTCTCAGACAAAAAATCCCTGTGTTTATCATTTTCATTAGCACTAGCGGTGATGCTGCTGTCATATAGGAAGGACAGGACCTTGCTCTTTTGTTTGAGAAGCAACGTCAACAACAGTAGGCAGTAAGGAGCAATGGAGTAGTTGTCAGATGATGAGTATGTGTGTGCATTCTACCTCCGTTGCCAACACTATCATTCGCGCCACACTAACACAAAATACGACCACAAAGACAGCCCCTAGCTACAATAGTACAGCAGAAGGAGCCTTGAACTGACACTGCCCTCACCATTGAAGCCACATTCGAGTTGGCTCCATTGAAGACAATTGTTACAGGTTTTTCCAAATTTCCCAGGTGACTAGAATGAGCAAGGAGTTGAACCTCTTTCTGAAGGGTTTCTGTGCTTGTCAACTTGTTTTAACGTTTTACACGACCAGCTTATATATTAACAGAGGCAAGAAGTGCACCACTTTCATATGCTGTTGCAAGCAAAGGAGGGGTTCCCAAACCCTTTTTTCATGGAAGTTTTTGTCATCAGTGCTTGGCAAATTTGGAAGCAAAGAAACAACTTCATTTTTAGTAGAGGCCAACCATCCTTCCTCGCATGGAAAACAGGAATCATTGATGAAGCTCGCCTACAAGCTCACAGAATCTCTGAAAACAAGCGTGCTCCCTTACTTTCTTGATAGAATTGTGTACATAGATTGGCCCAGCCTGCCTCAGAATACCTGTTTCCTTCTTTGCAGCTGGTTTTTGTTCTGTTTCTTTTGTACAGTTGGCTCTTTTTTATTTAACAAATTCCTAACAGTGGGGGCATCCCTTGCTGTTGTTCTTTCAAATGAAAAAAATAAGTGCACCGCTTTTACCAAAGAGAAATTAATGTAAAAGAAAGAGTAATACAAATATGCAAGCGATTATGTGGCTTACCGCATTGACTTTTCTTCCACCAAGAATATAAAGCGCCATTAGGGATACATAAACAACTACTCGAGTTAATGATTCATTAGCAGATTTCAGCACTCCAAGTTTTGTGCCACTATGTTGGTAAGCACGTGCCTGTAAGACCAAAAAATGAACCGATGAGTAGATGAAGTATGACTGTAGTACCGGTGTACTGCCTCTTACAAACCAAATGGGTGCATCAATTATATGGGATAACATTTGGTTCCTTTTCTTAACTAATTTATTAAACAAAATGCTCAAACCTACATACTGTTTCTAATGAAATAAGTACATTTGACTCTATGCTTTCAAAAAAGGTCAACCTAATTCCCTGAACTTCATGTACTAGAGCGTAATTGCCTAGGTATAGTTCCAAAGGCATTCATGGCATGGTCAAGATTCATCTTTGCAGAGGTGCCACATGGCTAAACACGCGAAGTAATGCATGGAGACTCTGAAATGTTTGGGAGTTGAGACAACTCTGATGAGTCTGGTTACTTGATTCTACGATTCCACATAGGGAAACCCCTCTTCTGAAATAACTAGAGATTACTGGTACTTCAAGTATAAGGGTAGATGACCCGAAACTTTAGTACAGGGAATGTGGAATTTTGTGAAAGTTTAGAAGCAAAATCTTCAAGTTTTGTGTTTCAATTGTGAACATAGATAGGCAGTATGTACTTTAATATGTGTGTGGGACAGGGGCATGGGCTACTGCGCTACTTTAATATGTGTGTGGGAGAGACAGGGACATGTGATACTGAGCTGCCTTCTAAGCCCAAAAGTCCATGGAAGCACAGTTCAGAAAATGTAAAATATTGAAATCACAGGGTCTGTTTTAATTTGCTCAGCCCATGGCTAAGGACCTAAGCCCAACTCTGTTTCCACCTGCATCGTCCTTAGTCACAAGAACTTTCTTAAAACCACAATGAATGGCAAATATAAGAAAAAAATACTAAACAACTCATTCCTTACCAAATTGTCAAACAATGAAATTTGTCGTTTTTCACCACCAAACGATCGAACCTGCAAATGAATTTTTGAATCAAGGATAACATAAACCACAGCAGTTAACACTTAACAGGAATATAAGATGAGAGTAGATAAACCATCTCATCAGTAACACAAAAGAATGAACCTTGAAACTGAATTAATGTTTAAATGTGCATGTTTCAGACGAAACAAGGCACTCACAGTACGAATAGCTGAAAATGTCTCTGATGCACAGTCTGATATGCGTGCTTGCAAGATTCCATAAGATTTAAAAGTGGGAACAGTTGACCTCTTGAAAATTGCTGATTAAAAAAACAAAAACTGGCATGTTAAAGGATATGCATTTAAAACTATCAATACCACTTCAGCAAAATATTTCTTTAGAAGAATGTAGTAATCTCAGTGACCAAAATGTAAGAAAAATCATTCATGGAAATACATAATAACTTAAAAGGTATATTCGGGTGGGTTGGACAGGGAAACTTCAGAATAAGTCCTATGCTATCATACAAAATGATATAACATTGCTACATTTGAAAAAAAACAAATCCCATGCTATCCTAGAAAATGATATTAAATATATGTAAATTTAGCATGCACAAGACAAGAAGCAAGTAGATCAATTTGTACAAAAAAAACTGATAACCTAAAACAGAACCAAAAAAACATCAGCAGAAAGAAAGAATTACTTTTTATACAGAGTGATTGCAACTAAAACTCACAAATGAACATGATTTGTGGAGATATGTTTAGACAACTCAAACAGCACAACTGTCTGTAACTCTGTATTATCTCAATTCAGAGCCCTAGTGGACTTCCTCAACATATCCAATACACTCTCAAGCAAAATCAGAAATCCAGAAAACATTGCATTTTAAGTTCATTGAAGTATATACAGAAGTATAGGTTTTGATGTATCTGATCTAATTCCATCATTATATAACTAATTCTATCATTATATCCTAAAAGAGCCAAGTGTTTGCATTCATCACATATTTATGTCCCAACAGTAAGTGAGACATGCTGATGGCAGTCAGTTTTCAGAATATTACCAACTAGCACAGAGACGGAGACCATAAGGAGCCCAAGAACTGGAGCTAGCTCAGTTGATAGTGTGAAAAGTACACAAAGTGTACCGATGATCTGAAAAGTAAAAGTAGGAGAAAAAATGTTTTAGCAGATCCTAACCTGAAATAAGGTGTAAGTAAATGAACCACAAAGTTAATTCAGTATTATGATCAAGAGAACAGAAGATCAAATTTGGTTGAAGTTAACATTTTAATATCATACTAGTACACCTCTGAAATGTTGTGATTGTACTAATCAAACTCTTAGCATTTAGCAGTATCAACCTTACATTCTCATAGTGTAAAGTTTCTTGCCTCAGAGAGTGCCCTCAGTCCACGATCTCTAGATATGTTATCACTTACAATACTCTTCAAGGAACCCAAATCAGATGTCAACAAACCGGTCAACTCACCAACCTGCCATCAAACAGTAAGATATTTATCTCAAGATATGAAGAGACAATTTCTTCCCAGTTTATCGAGTCTAGAAGGCACCATTTTCATATGTTTTCATGGATGATACATACAGCTAAGAATTCATGCTTGAGACAAACATAACAAACATAAAATTATACT
The DNA here is from genome assembly GCA_022036555.1 of Microstegium vimineum. NCBI lineage: Eukaryota > Viridiplantae > Streptophyta > Magnoliopsida > Poales > Poaceae > Microstegium > Microstegium vimineum. The sequence goes on along the minus strand of CM039119.1, from coordinate 21,839,698 downwards.
TAGAGAATTGCCATTGGATAAGAGTGCATAGAAAGCAGATATTCACGTGCCCAAACTATCAGCAGGCTTTAGGGGATCAATAATAGTGATATTATTTGGATCCCCTAACAATATCACTATTATTGATGCATTAGATATATTTGTTTTATTTTTCTCTTTCTTTTCCTGTTTTGTTGATAGCCCATGTTGGGGCAACTCTAGCATAGCCCAACTTGTTAGCAACCAAATGGCTTTTTCTTGTTGTAATAGCCTCACAAAAATAGAAATAGCTTGTTGTCATATACTACTTTGTTTGTTAGAACACATGGCATTTTGGCATACTAATCAACAAATTTTATATTTACAAATTATTTAAAGAAACATGCTTTTTATAATAACATGCTTCTTATTCATAGCATTGTAGAAAAAGTAAGCTAAATCAGTGATACTGTACTAGAACTGGTCAATACAAGGAAACATGACAATTTCATAAACTGCAACGATGATTAAAACCATCTACCATTTTGCTTTACTGAAAGCTGGTTTTCATCTAATCTTGAATAAATCGTGTAAAATTCTTCAAAATCATACAGATCAGACCAACTTAATGCTATGTATGCCATTATGGAAGAAGTATCACTTGTTACCAATAACAATGGAAATAAGAGCCATATACTTTATTTCACATCTACAGTACTATTGATGATATTTCCAAAAAAAAACATGTTTTTTAAGTCACAAGTGGGGGGTGTGTATTTTGTTAATGAGGTTTTCTTCCTTCTTGGTAACTATCATTTTTAAGTATGAATATAGTGCTGTAATTGCTAGAAAATATATTACCTTGTAATGATCAAAAAATAACATCTGCAAAAGGCAAAAATAAGAAAGTTTAGAGGATGTTCCAAGCAAGGAGCTATTAATAACAAGAAGTAAATGCACACTCTTTTGCTGAGTGCCAAATTGAAATGTAATGAGAAAATACAGTCTCTAATAAATTCTATAGATAAAGAAACTTATGCACCATGATTATGAAAGCAATAGCCAAAGACCTATAAACAGGCAACGTTAAAGCACCTGTTTTAAAGATTTCATCATCGATGTATACAATGCCTACTGCACTGGAGTGTTGATACTACATGAATATTTACATAACTTGCTGCTAGTATCATCCAGGTACATAGTATATTTACCTAGTCGAACTGTATTAAGTGCTTCTGCAAAACAATGCCATTATATCTCTGGAGGCAAAACAATGTGAATCATTTCATCATGGTGCAAAGACTAATTCTATCTCTGAAGGTGTATTAAAAAGTTAATTGATGGTAACTTTGTTTGAGCTACAGTACTACACTTGGCAGAATTGTTGGAGAACCTATAACATCTCTGTGGTCAAGGTAACAAAGCCATGCAAGTAATCAGCAAATGTCAATTCATCATTCATACAAGCACATCCAATGTTTTCAGAGTGCAGAATAATCAAAAATTACATTCGCAAAACAGGAGATGTCGATTGAAAGTACCTTTTGAATCAGAATCCTTCGAAATATCTGGCTCCGCAGCCTTGCCATAACCTGCTCCCAGATGATGGTCATATTGATCACAAATATGATGGTGAAGATGGGCTCCAGCGTGTATAGCGCCGCGATCTTGGACAAAAGCCTCCACAACGGCTCATTCCCCCTCCCAATCAGGGTCTCGAAGAACCTCCCTGCAACACAAACACATCGCACGGCCAGCAGATTTCAGAGAACCAAACAAGCAGCATCCGCGGCGCACCGGAGAGAGGCCGCAACCAACGGGCCCAGTACCTCACCTGAGAAGAGCGGCATGGAGAGGGTGCAGGTGGTGCAGGCGACGAGCGCGGCGAGGCAGACCGCGATGCGGGCCCTGTGGTGCGAGAGCAGCGCCCAGACGCCGGCCCAGGTGACGGCGTCGGAGGATGAGATGGCGGCTGCGACATCGGCTGCCGCCGCCGCGGCGTCGATGGAGGGCGACGCGTAGGCGGCCTCGGGGCCCGGCGCCGGCGCGGAGATGTAGGCGCGCAGCGGACGCCGGCGCGGGCGCGCGAGGTGGAGACGGTTGCGTGGGAAGGACGATGAGAGGGGGTTTGCGGCGGCAGGAGGGCGAGGGGGACATAGGGTGGCGCGGGAGGAAGCAGGGGTGAGGAGAAGGCGAGCGCTCCATGTGGAGATCGCCATGGCGCTGGGTTGGCTGCCACAGTCCGCCACGACTAAGATTAGGCTTGCCACAACTTCTATGGCAGGTGTTTGGTTGACTACTCATATCATATTAGGCTCGCCACAGCCAACAGAACTACTCGCCACACTTTCTTGAGTCAAATGTGTGGCGTGAGTTTCTTCCGCCTCCGCCACAAGCTGCTCTGCCGCCACACCTTCTGCTCCACAGACACGCCACCATCCGAGTCTCCCAACCATGACTTGCTCGGCTCCTCGGACGTGTCTTCACCGCGCGGACGTGAAGCCCATCGCGTTGCCGCCCTTGGCTGCGAGGACGCCGAGGCAGTAGCACACGGCACGGAAGGACGAGCGGAGCGGGTGATGGGAGCGTGAGCGGCGGCCGGGGCCGGGAGGTTGGCCGGGAGCCGGGCGAGCGCAGCACCAACAAGAGCGCGAGAGCAAAGGTTGGAAGAGCGGCGACGGGAGCCTCATATAGTGTGTTTGGTTCACGTTTTCATATTGGCCTAGCTAGCCAGCTAAGCCAGGGTAACCCAAGCCTGCCTCTCCCAATGCAAGTGGCTGTTGTTTGGTTCACTTATCTTAGCTAAGTGTGGATTGTTTTGATCATGTTTGGTTGCTTGGTTAGTTTGAATACAGTCACCGCATCCTTGTTCTGGTAGCTTCACCTCTTTGAGGCATTATGTCGAACAGTTGGTCAACACCGGAATTTTGAAAGCTCCACCATGCGGACAGTGAGGTAGTCCTCTCCTCTAGGCCCAAGTTCGCCGTCGCCGCACACTGCAGCACCAAGAGGTGGCGGTGCTCTGCCTCGCCGACGCTATAGACGAGCTCTGCCTCGCGCACCTGCCAACTGACGTCATAGAGCTCGACTGCTCCGCTTGGGCGCAAGGACACAACCATCCGCTTCGGGGCAAGGATGCCACTGCCACAGGTCGAGCTCTACCACCTCCTGCCGGAGCTCGATGAAGTCCGATAGGAAGAGGAGGGCTTGGTGGTGGTGGTGATGGTGATGGCGTCTCGACGAACTCCGACCAGATGTGCTCGTCGGGGATTGGGGTCCTGCTTGAGGACCCCCGGCCATGGCTCACGCTCGAGGAACCTCGGCCGTGAGAGGAGGAAGGAGTTTGAAGAAGGAAGGCGACGCTCGCCGTGGCAGAAGATGCACCAGGGTAGGAGGTGATGAGCTGCTGGTGCTTGGTGCGGGAGGTGAGACGAGCTCACGAACGCTAAGCCAAGCCTGGCTTCTCCGAAACGGCCGCCCCCTTCATTTCCAATAAGCCAGGCTAAGGGGTGGTTGTTGCATTACTGGAACCAGGCTAAGAGGCCTGTACATGCCACCAAATTGGCCTAGCCTGCATTTCTAGAGCCTGGCCAAGAGGTAAAGCAGGCAGTATCTATCGTCTGGTTGGTTTGACTGTCCGAGATAGCAGCAGGTTGGCCTTATCCATTCCATGGCTCAGGAGTCAGGATAAGGTTCGTCCATTTCTAAGACTCAAGGATAAGTATGCGTACTCCCTCTGTCCGTATCACTACTTTAATTGAATTTATATAAAATACACATATAACATTTGTGTCTCCAAATAAATTTACCTAAAAATTAGATAAAAAAAAATTATCGAATTATATTAATTATATATTATAAATATTAATAGTTTTTATTTAAAATTAATCAAAGTTTTTTTTCGGAACGTGAAAAATACAGTTATTTAGGAACGGACGGAGTATAGGCTATTATTTCTTAGCTCTTAGTTTAATCTGATTTAGCATAATATGATTCATACCATAAATGATAATAATATCAGTTTTTATCAAATATCATTGGGCATATATTATTTTAATCAACACATGGTTGCAATTCAAACGGTTACCGCTACTTTTTGCCTAACGTTTGTAACAAGAAACCAAACATCAGCCAAACAATTTCTGCCACACCTTAATCATAAACCAAACACTCTAAATTTGCCACAGAACGTGGCTAGCCACAAGTGTGGCTTCGACCAACCTTAGGCGTGGCAAATTGTGGCCGGCGGATATCTGATGCGCCGCCGATGAGAGGCGGAGAGGAAACGAAGGGGAACAGGCGGTGTGTTGCACGCGCAGCCGAACAACAACGGCTATCCGTTACAGAACCCCACAGATGACAGATGGGCAGTCCTTGCTTTCCCGTTTGAAATTCTCCAGTCCCTCCCCGCAACAACAACCAGCATCAGGTTATGGTAGGTAGATAGCAGCTGCCAGCTATGTGACATTGCAGCTAGGCCTAAATATTTTAGCTAGCCAGTAGATAACTACTCCCTCGGTACTAAATTATAAGATATCCCAAAAATTGTGGAGAGTCAAAAGTCATATTTTCTGATCGTCCGATTAATCACGATTAATCGTCCTGATCGACACTTAGCACTCGATTAGGCCCTTCGATTTGATCAAATCGATCAGAAACCTGATCGTCTGATTAATCATCCGATTAGGCCTCTTTGCCGATCAGAACTAAATAGAGATGGACTTCTTCAGGCTATATCTATTTGAGCCAGACCCATTAGGGTTTCTCTTATATACCTCACCCCCACTCTCTCTCTCCTCACTCCTCACTCCTACTCCAATCGTTAGCTATGTGCAGCTGAGCTGCATCTCTTCCCTGCAAATCTCCAAACATATGGAGGCTGGGACAAGAATATAGAGCCAGATTTCATAAGTAAGTAACCAACTAACTATAAATATAGTATCGATGCTCAATGTATACTATATAAATATATAGTATATGGTATATTATATATATATATATATATATATATATATGTGTGTGTGTGTGTGTGTGTGTGTATACCATACATATATGATATATACTTGTATAGTCCTGCTATATGCTGGACGATTAGAACGATCAGAGCTCGCTATATGCTGGACGATTAGAACGATCAGAGCTCGATTAATCATCCTGATCGGTACCAGACCGATTAAGAAAGATCAGCCGATCAAAAAACATGGGTCAAAAGTATCTCAAATTTGACCAACTTATATGATAATATAATAATATTTATGATATCAAATAAGTATCATCATATTCGTTATCAATTATATTTTTATAGTATGTCTATTTGATATCGTAAATCTTTATAGCTTTCTCTATAATTGTTGGTCAAACTTAAAATGTTTTGACTCTCTAAGATTCTTGGAATGTCTTGTAATTGGGATGGAGGGAGTAGTTACCGGCTTAGTTAACAAATTTTCTCATCTACGAGCTTCATTCGTTTGGATGAACTAGAGATAATTTGACTAATTTTTAGCTTCTTCCTCCGTTTCCAAATTACAAATCATTCTAACAATGTTGGAGAGTCAAATCATCTCAAGTTTGACCAAATTTTCTGACAGAAATACAAAGATAAGAGTCTGTTTGGAATAGAGGAATTTCACAAGAATCGATTTATTTTAAGAGTGAAATATTAGAAACACTTGGAATGATCTTCTTTATTTATTTCAATATTTTTAGAAGTTGTAAAATTTTATGTTTTTAGGTTAAAAAATATTACGTATTCTTGGAGATACTCAGCCCTGGATTTTTTTTTTGGTGGTGGGGGGTGAAGTGGGGGGGAGGGGGGGAGGTTTGGGGTTTGTGTGATCCAACTCCCATGGAAATGCACTTATTCCACATTTGTGAATATACTTTTTCTTGTAATTTTTTGCGGTGACTAACATGGCAAAAGCAACTAAAACCAATTATAATCACCAGCTAGATGTAAATCATCTTCAAATGTCGACTTTCACATAAAAATGGAGTGACATCTAATCGGCATCAGAGACGAATAAACTTCTAAATGGAAGGAGAATCTTCGCTTTACATAAATGTGGAGTAGGCCATGCCAATGTAGTGGCCTTGAACTGAACATGCACTAGTACAAAAAATATTTTTAGAGGCGGTGGTAGAGGCATTTATACAGGCGGTCAAACTCACCGCCTGTACTAGGGGTCAGTACTAATCAGCCCACAGTACAGGCGGCGGGCTGTGAGCCGCCTGTGAAAAAAGGGTTTTCACAGGCGGCTCACTTTGTCAGCCGCCTATGTAAATAATTATTTACACAGGCGGCTCACTCTGTGTGCCGCCTGTGTAATTATTTTTTTTTATTTCAAATTTCAATATTTGCCTCCACACTGTACTATATTTGTCACACACACACACATATATATATAAGATATGCAAACATGAACCATAAAATTGCATCATACATACAACACATATAAATATTACAGATGTGTCCACACGAAATCAAACATCAAGCATAAAATTACATATAATACACGTTATTTCAAGTTATGAGTTCAACCATTTGGTGTTTACATGTCATTTCGTTTCAAGTTTAGACCTGCTAGGTCTGTCAGCGCTCTAAATCCTTCACTTGCTAAATCACCGGCTTCATCAAAATATGCTCCGGTACTTGGAATTATTTCTCTCATAATAAAACCGCACAAGTCTGCTACTATATTTTCCATAGTTTTTGGAGTGAATGGCACGTCCTTTCCTTTGCTTCTCGGCTGGAAACAAAGTTTAAAAGCATCATTGACACATGTCCAATATTAATATTTCCAACTTTAAATGAGAAAACTTCACACATAGATATTTTTTACCATATTTTTGTCCCTGACGTATCTTCTCAACACCCATCGTAAGTGGACTGACTATCTTCTTTGCATAGTACGTGTTAGCAGGCACTTTGTTCTCCTTAGGAAGAAGGTCTCCAAGTACACGCAATAAATCATTGAAACTAGCATCGGACCAACCATATCTAGCCTTAATCGTCAAAAACTGAAGAACAGCCCGTAGTGTCGACCACTCTTTGGTACAACCTTTCGACTCGTCGTACAAAGGCTCTTCTGCTGCCTTCTTCAAGGCTTTCATTCGGTTCATGAAGAATATTGATGGATCCGCACAACGGTTCATTATTGCCTCTAAGAAATCTGCATCTTCAATGGCATCAGTGTTAACATGCTGAGTTTCATTAACATCGGACGTAGAATTATGAGTTTGATTGACATCTGGCATAACATGATGGGTTTCATTGATATCTGGCATAGCATCACATTCATTGAGATATGGCATTAGACCCTCCACATTGATGTTACTTGCAGTGGTGTCAGTTGTCCGCATATAAGGTGTAGAACTACCCTCACCATGTTTTGTCCAAATCAAGTAGTCCTCCACAAATCCTCTGCAAACCAGATGAGAAGTGATTGCTTCCACATTGTCAAATACCACAATATTTTTACAGTCTACGCATGGACAACATATGTGCTACGCCTTTGTTCTCTGAGCATGTATCTCCACGGCATCAATAAATTTTTGGACCTCCACTACATAAGATGGGTCTAATCTTGATAAGTTGTACATCCATAATGACCTCTCCATATTTATCTGTAATTAGTTAGGAAAATATTGTATGTCACTCTAAAAACAAAACGAAAATAATCCCTCATAACTAAGATTTTATCATCAATTAAATAGATATGAAAACCTACCTCTTACAGAATTTACAAAATAAAAAATTTAAATAATTATTTAAACTCATTTTTATAATTATAAGAATTAATTAAACGGAGATGACATCTTGATTAACAAACCCTAAGTATAAGCAAAAATAACAAACCCTAAGTACATGAAATACTAACTAACCCTAATCAATAAGCCATTAATTACTAACTAAATTAATTAACTAACTCTAAGTACATGAAATATCTAACCCTAAATAATAAACCATCAATTACTAACAAAAATTATTGAAAAACCTAAGCTACATGAAATAATAACTAACCCTATTTAACAAACCCTAAGTATAGACAATAATAACTAACCCTAATTAACAAAACATTAACTACTAAATTAATTTATAAACCCTAAGTATTCTATTACATAGATCTACTCACAAGAATTCTAAAAAGTATTTATTTTCTATAATCCGAGCAAGATACAATTTACTATAAATTTTAAAAAAATAGCTAAAACTCTCTCTCTTGCCCTAGCTATGAACCCTAACCCTAGATTTAGAACACCTCCAATACAAGAATTGAACCAAAGAATCACTAAAAAAATGGCGGCAACGACACTAACTAACCTTTTGGAAGTTTCTCACCAAAGAAATGAAGTTCAAAACATCCCCCCCTTGAAATCGTCACCTCTGTGTCAGCCACTGTGCACACAGCACGGGAGTAACTGTTCTTGTCTGGAGGTGGAAGAAGGGAATTTATTGCAGAATTAACACAGACGGTTGGTAAGGAGGACCGCCTGTGTAAATACCCCTATATTTACACAGACGGTTGATAATGTCAGCCGCCTGTGTAAATTGTTTTACACAGGCGGTTCTCTTGCTGGGCCTACCCTATTTTTTGTACTGGCGTCATGAAGTTGTAAACCGTCTGTGAAAAAAATACAACGTGGCAGCAAAAATGATTTTTGTAGTGATGTGTTTTCTTTTAGTTTAACGTGTGCTTATTTCTTGCGGCTGTGCCAGATGCAGGGCAGCCAAGCTGGACATGTGTGGTGCTAAGCCTTGCTGCTTTTCTACAGTAACGATAACGTTGGCAACTACAAATACGGGGCCTCATCCGCTGCATCGTTCACAGAGACGGAAGCACACGACAAGACCGATCAAAACATCAGCTCTATATCAATGGAGCACCAGCAAGCCGACGCCAACAAGCTGCAGTCTCCTACTCGCCGCGAGCTGCTGCAAGCCAGTATTGAGCTCACCAACCACGCGCTGAGCTATATCAAGTCGATGGCCCTCCGGTGCGCCGTCCAGCTCGGCGTCGCCGACGCGATCCACCGCTGCGGCGGCCAGGTGTCCCTAGACGGCCTGCTCGCCACGCTCTCCCTGTCACCGAGCAAGCTCCCTTACCTGCGCCGCGTGATGCGGTTGCTCACCGCGTCTGGCGTCTTTGCCCAGGCCGACGGTGGCGGGTACCTCACGCCCGTCTCCACGCTGCTGTTGAGCGACGCCGACGGCGGCGGCTGCCGGAGCCTGCTGCAGCTCGCGCAGCTGGAGCTGTCCCCGTTCTTCGTGTCGGCAGCCACGAATCTTGCCGAGTGGTTCACCACCACCAAGGACGACGAGGAGACGACGACGCCGTTCGCGATGACCTTGGGCACGGATTTCTGGGGTTTCTGCGGCCGAGACCCAGGGTTCGGCGTGTTCTTCAATGGCGCCATGGCATGCGACAGCCGCTTCCTAATGGACGCGGTGATCCATGAGATGGGAAAGGTTTTTGATGGTGTCACGTCCATGGTGGACGTTGCAGGTGGCACCGGTGGAGCTGCCAAGGCGGTGGCTGCGGCGTTCCCGCATATCAAGTGCACAGTGCTCGACCTTCCTCAGGTCATCAATTCCATTCCGGGTGACGATAGCCAGGTTGAGTTCATTGCGGGTGACATGATGAATTTCATTCCCCAAGCCGATGCTCTCCTGCTTAAGGTACCTACCGTACGTGAGGCATTTCTTTTTCTTTTTGGCACATAAATATGACATACATTTACTTCGTCAAACATATGTTTCCGTCAAATCAAACAAGCAATAATTTTGAATATAATAACTTTAATTTGTTCATTCCTTTGTTTTGTTTCTATATACTAGTTATTGTTTGCTTGTGAAACAACAAGAATTCTTGGAGCACCATACAAATATTTGAAATTGTAATAGTTATGTGTTCTTTTCAGTTTGTACTACACGATTGGAACGATGAGGATTGTCTAAACATCCTAAAACGATGCAAAGAGGCGATTTGTTCCAGAGAACAGAAAGGAAAGTTGATCATCATCGATGTGGTGGTTGGTTCTTCCCCTTCCCAAGCAGCAACCTGCCATGAAACACAGATGTTATTTGATCTGTTTATTTCGACGATGACACCACGCTGGGAACGTGATGAGATAGAGTGGAGTGGATTATTCAAGGAAGCTGGATTCAGAGACTATAAGGTCACATCTGTGTTAGATATACGATCTGTGATCGAGGTGTTTCCCTAGAATAGTTATTTAGAGAAGCTGTTGGAATTAAGGTGGTTTTTCACCAAAATATATCTCTATTCCTAGTATTTAAAAAGAATATAGAGAGTCTTTTAAAGATGCTCCAAGTGACCATAAGAAAAATCCTAGGAAGAATACAAGAAAAAAAGGAAGAAGTCATACACTCCAGATTCCTCACAAGCAATGAGAACAACATGCTTATTCCAGAGTGAGATAATATTTTACATCTGTCGTCATCCTTGCATCCTCGGTTTGGTGTAGTGGATGGAGATGAGAGGCTCGGCTATTTTATTAACCAAACCATGAAGGAGACATGCTCATTATTTTTTTTTTTATATATATATATATATATATTAAAAATAAGAAAATACTAGAGTACTAGACTGGATATTACAACAGAGCAACAAGAACCCTGAGTGTGGAGCAACGGCAACAGTCAAAACAAACAAGAAAGTCAACATCAATGGACCAAAATTGCATTGACATAAGCCAACCGTTGATATTTCTTATGCTCAAATGGAAATTTTCACCAGTGCACACAATATTGATGTAGCACTTCATCCAAAAATATTCTAGAGATTTATATCCACAAGAAAAACATATAGCTAAGAGAATTGATTGATATGATTTCCAGTAATTGTGCCACCATCAGTTACCCAACTCTAGACGGGGGCAACTGTAATAAAGGGGTAGTATGATACGGAAGAATAGGGTATTGAAGAATAAAAAACCTGTTCACTTGGTCGTGTTTTGACTGATAAGCTGTGGCTGATGCTATTTTGGTTGTTTTTCTGTGAGACAAAAACATTGTTTCGGTGGCTGATAAGCCAAGCGAACAGGCTGGTAGATAGCGTGTGAGAACAAGTGATTACAAGGTTCTTATGATACTTCTACTACTAAACACAACTCTAGTATGAAATTATTAATATATAACTGAGCCAAAAATTAGTAATCTAGGATTCAATAACACTTAAGGGTATAGCCTCAATATCAATAGAAAGGGATGATAATGGTTGATAGATATAGACCGCAACTGAACCCTACATTATAACTAACCAAGATATTGTGGAATACATAGGATAAACAAGGCTGCAACCACGCTTAGACTATACGATACTATACGATACTATTCTAATCCCGTGGAAAAAGACCGAACAAAAGCATTCACTAAGGAATGAAGAACCATGCTATCAGATAATTACTATAGTCCTACTTGCAACTAACAACACAGACAAGGAACTGGCCAAAAATAGAGGACAAAGGACACACTTTTGTGGAGGGAAGATCCTGACGGCTGTGAGATACGGAGTAGTAGCCAAGGTTTGCGGGCATGGCATCAGTGCACAATGGGGGTTTGTGCATGGCATCAGTGCGCGGCGGTAGTGACTATGTTTGCCAAAGCCATGCTCGACAAAGTTACGCGCGACAACTCAAGGGTCTTTCGTGGCCAGGCAGCTCATGCAAATGAAGTCGCCAGCAGTGTTCTTGTCGAAGGTCTGCAGTGGATTGAGGCCGGATTCACGGGCCTGGCATCCTTACTGCCGCAGCTTGCAGACTTAGCCGGCGCCGGCTCATCAGTAGCTCACCTCTTAGCCGTATAATAAGTTTGTAATCTCTTATGTCATGTTGTTGTTTAACTCGCTAACGCAGTCGTCTTGACTGCTGGTAGTTGGATAAACAACGCAATGTAAAACTAAACTCCTTTCGTCTTAAAGAAATACGGGTCTATCCCGATTGCTAAAAAGACAAAGTTAAGCACGATGGCAAGGGACGAGGTTCAAGATCAATTTCCATGCAAATTACAGGTTCTGGGGAGGAATTTTGTTGAGTAAAGATCTTGTCATTAGTTGGAATCCGTTTCCAGTTCTAGGGGCAGCTAGCCAAACGGAATTACTCCGGTGGAATCAGTTTCCAATTATTGGTTCCGGACTCAATTGGTAGGATCAAAACAGGCTCATGAACCTTGATATATCAGACATGACGGACATACAGCACGACTGCATCATTCCAAAATCGAAAGTACAAGGGCAAGGTCACACAAACATTACAGTTCACCACTGCAGCCACAATTCTTGTAATTTTCACCGCCCAGTAGAAGATTTGCATGTAAACATAGGACTTGGACCTGAGCACCATAGCGCTATTCGCCACCAACTTGACGTTTCCAGGAGTCCTCCACGATAAGCTCGTCAACACTCCAGTCCTCGTAGCTGTGGCAAAACAATGCATTGAATATAAATCATACATAAATGCTTGCTTCTCTAAATGAAGGAACCCACCTTCCATCTGGTAAATATCGCCTGCTTGTGAATGGGATCTTGCGTGCTCTCAGTTCTTTCATGGCAATCTAAAGTAGCACAAGCAAGAAGTATACCAATTAATAATCACATATAAACATATGGGTAGGCTAAGGCATTTCATCAATCACATAAGAGCTGACGGTTTGAGGTTGAACTGGTTTTAATTTTGTTTTGACAAAGCTTTGGAGCTTAAATATTTTCTCAATGCTGACAACTTTTTCTATTATAAAACTGCACAAAATCTGCTTCCATAAAACAGCATACCATGTTTTGCAATGAAGGATTAATTCAGATGTAATTAAACCTTCTGCACTTATTTCACAAGCCATTAATTGACTGATAATAGAAGTAACTTCATATATGGGTACAGGTATGGCATACTGAGTGTACTTTCAAAATCAACATATTTTACTTAAAAACATGCAAGAATGTGAATCGTTTATCTAAACAATTGTATTGTGATGTCATATCAGAAACTAGAAATAGTATAACATTAATAACCTTGCAAGCCCAACAGGAATACAGAAATAAATGCTTCGATTGAAAGCTATCACTTAATACAGATATCGAAGAAACACAATCCTAGTAGAGACATAATAAGAATGAGAAAAGACTTTATCCTTTCTAGCCACATGAATAAAACAAAAGACTTCAAAATGAAAAAGAAATGGTATAACTACAAGCCATTATTTTTTTAGCATATTAGCATGTAAAGAATAATCACAGCCTTCATTCCTTAGTGCCCGATCTATAATAAATGAATGCTATAAAAATACTTAATATGGTCAACGATATAATTAGGTTGCATACAAGCAATTGGAATAATGAGATCCCAAAGAAGAAAATTAATACATCAAAATCATACTGGTAAGAAAAAACTGTCACTTTCATCAGCATCTGTATACTATCATAGCCTAGAAATGAAATAGAGAAATTCCCATTCAACAAGCATGACAGCATGCATACGAGAATTACTGGGTTCTGACTAGTTTCATCATAAAACACATTCATCTGTTGTTAGTTGGATGTAAGATAGATTCACAAAAAAGTGGGCACTATCACAAGACAGAGAGTGCATTTTCTTTACAAACTCAAGTATTCAAAAGATCCAATCATCCAACATTTAATTCAGAAGGTAAAATGTCAATTGCGAAAAATAAGAGACTTGAAAAGGTTGTGATCTTTCAATCAAAGAAAGTTATTTGTGGTACATGGAAATTAATAGTCAAAGTAACAATAGAAGACAAGTCATTCTAGTGGGCCAGTCCCAATTGCATGTCACACAACTTTACCTCAAGATCAGTCTCCCCTTCAAGCTCAACCATAACTGGAGCGTTCATGCTGTAAAGTAATTCACAATATCAACTTAAGTTTACCTGTAGAATCTAAATAATGGTATTATACACAGAAACGAAACATACCTAATCTGCAAAGCACGCGTACCAAGAATGCGTGCACGCTCATACTTTGTCATATATTTTGTTGTTTTGCGCGTGCGTGCTGTCTTTTCCTGTTCCTTGTCTTCAGCTTCTGCCCCTACCACATCATCAGGGGCGTCCTCGTTGTTATTCTCAAGCTCCTCCTCAGCCCCCTCCTGTTCATAAAAACTAAGTCAATCAGAATTCCTCCCTCTAACAAACACACAATAAAGTGAGCACTGAACAACACACAGTCATGCACCTCAATCTCTGGCTCTGGGGGCTCATCCTCGTACCTGAAACAAACAAGATTCTATATTATATATGAAGATCCACAGTTACAAAGTACCAATGGTTTTGTATAACAAGAAATCACATGAACCAGCTACATGCAAAAGAATAGTTGGACATTTTTCTGAGATTCTGTCTAATATATCTGTATTCCTCATCATGATACATATCTTTCAGTCATGTATAAGTAATCACCCACACCGCCCACACTAGAGCACTTAGCATGAAAGTTCTCTTTTATACTTTCTATAACCACGGAATATGCTGAAATCATAATTGTATACTGATTTCAGAGGACTTTGTTAGGCTTAAACTCCTGCTGATCATTCTCTCTTTTGTGTACTCTAGGTCAGCTCTGCTGATCTAGTACAGTGATGGCAATAGGCCATACCATTAGTACTAACTAGGTACAAGAGTAGTTAGAGGTACATCAGCTGGTATGGCTGGTACTAGGAGTACATCATGACTGATCTAAGCCATGTACTAGGAGTACAAGGAGTAGGAAGTAGTGTACCTTGTATGGTACAAGTATTGTGTATATAAACACACCCATTTGCAATGAGAAGAGGCAGCTCTTGCCACCATTTCCAGTGTTCAGTTTCAGCCAACGCTGAAACCAGAAACTGTGTGTGTGTGTTCTTGAGCTGAGCTCATCTTCTACCTTGAGTCAGGGGAGAGGAAGAGGGAAGGAGAACAGGTGCTGCTCACCTGGGTACTAGGTGCTAGTGTCAACAATTGGTATCAGAGCCGTACTCATCGCTGCGCTTAACCGCCGGTGATGGATACGAACGTCGGGGCCAAGGAGGACGGCGGCTCGGGAAAGGACAAGGCAGCGGAACAGCCACTGATCGTCCAGCCCCAGGCGGAGGTGCGCACGGTGCGGGAGTTTGGCGGAGTCAGCTCCTGGCCAATGCTCACCCGCACCAACTACGGCGAGTGGGCTGTCCACATGAAGTGGAAGCTCCGCGCGCAGAAGTGGTGGGCTGCCGTGGAGACCGGCAACGCCGGCGAGGATGCGGAGGTGGGCGTCATGGAGGCGCTCATGGCGTCCACGCCCAGCGAGTACCATGAGGCCATCGGCCGCAAGGACACGGCCAAGGAGGCGTGGGAGATGCTGGCGTCCTTCCGCATCGGCTCGGAGCGGGCCAAGAAGGCCAAGGCGCAGCTGCTGCGCCGAGAGTTCGACGACCTCCGGTTCAAGTCCGGGGAGACGGTGGAGGACTTCGCGCTGCGTCTCCAGTCGCTGGTAAGCCAGCTGGCCACCTACGGCAAGCCGATGGAGGACGAGGACGTCGTCGCCAAACTGCTGCGCGTCGTGCCAGCCAAGTACGCCCAGCTCGCTCTGTCCATCGAGACAATGTTGGACTTATCCACTTTGTCGCTCGAGGACGTGGCTGGGCGGCTGCGCGCGGTGGAGGACCGTGCGCCGACGGAGAAGGCGAAGGGTCAGCTGCTGCTGACGGAGGAGTGGGCTGCGCGGATGAAGGACAAGCGTAGGCCCGGGGAAGGCTCCAACAACCGGAGCAGCGGTGGTGACCGCAGAGGCGAAGGCGGCAAGCCGCGCGGCAAGGCGCCGGTGGACAAGAAGAACAAGCGCCGCACCGACCCGAACGCCTGTCGGCGATGCGGGAAGGTGGGGCACTGGGCGCGGGAGTGCCCGGAGAAGAAGCCGGAGAAGGAGGAGGAGGCGCACCTAGCTCGGGACGACAGCGACAACGAGTGCGCGCTGCTGATGGGTGAGTACTGCGCGCTGCAGGAAGGCGAAGCAGAGGAGGAGAAGGTGGAGCAGGGGACTGCGCCGCCGGCTGTCCACCTCGACGAGCCGCGCGCGCAAGTCCACCTAGGCGTTGTTGGCGACAGCCTGGATCCTCGACTCCGGGGCCAACAACCACATGACGGGTTGCCGCGCCGCGTTCTCCGACCTCGACGAACGCAAGACCGGATCAGTCAAGTTCGGCGATGGCTCGCGGGTCCAAATCCGCGGCCAAGGAACCGTCGTGTTCAGATGCCGGAACGACGAACACCGTGCGCTGACCGAGGTCTACTTCATCCCGGAGCTGCGCTCAAGCATCGTCAGCTTGGGGCAACTCGACGAGCACGGCGCGGAGGTCCTGATCCGCGACGGCGTGCTGAGGATCAAGGACAGAGAGCAGCGTCTCCTCGCCAAGGTATCACGCTCTCGGAATCGTCTCTATCTCCTAGACCTCAAGGTAGAGCAGCCTGTGTGCCTAGCTGCAGTGAGCGCGGAGGAACCAGGCTCTGGCATGGCCGGTTCGACCATCTGAGCTTTGAGGCGCTCGGACGGCTGGAGAAGATGGTGGTCGGCCTACCACTGATCAAGCACGTCGGCGAGCTGTGTGACAGCTGCCTGGCGGGGAAGCAGCGGAGGATGTCGTTTCCAAAGAAGGCGAAGTACCGGGCGGAGGAATTGCTCGAGCTGGTCCATGGGGATCTTTGCGGGCCAATCACTCCGGCGACACACAGCGGCCGGAAGTACTTCCTCCTTCTGGTGGACGACAGTAGCCGCTACATGTGGCTGCGGCTGCTGACCAGCAAAGACCAAGCAACAGAGGCGATCAAGGCCTTCCAAGCTCGAGCGGAGGCGGAGTCGGGGAAGCGGCTCAAGGTGCTTCGAACTGACCGCGGCGGCGAGTTCACGTCGGTCGAGTTCGCCACCTACTGCGCTGACGAGGGGGTAGTGCGCCATCACACCGCGCCCTACTCGCCGCAGCAGAATGGCGTGGTGGAATGCCGTAATCAGACCATCGTCGGCATGGCGAGGTCGATGATGAAGGCGAAGACGATGCTGGCTGCGTTCTGGGGTGACGCAGTCACCATGGCGGTTCACATACTGAACCGGTCGCCAACCAAGGCCGTGAAGGGGATGACACCGTACGAGGCATGGCATGAGCGTAAGCCTAATGTCTCGTACCAGCGCACGTTCGGCTGCGTCGGGCACATGAAGATCACCAAGCCAGGCCTCGGCAAGCTGGAGGACAGGAGCACCCGCATGGTGTTCCTCGGCTATGAGGAGGGATCAAAGGCGTATCGCCTCTACGATCCAGTCAGTGGCAAGGTGGTGGTGTCCCGAGATGTGGTCTTTGATGAGGCGGCGTCATGGAAGTGGGATCGGCCAGCGGTGGAGGAGGGCGGCGGACTTTGGGACTCGTTCGTGGTCGAACACCTGGTGGTCCAAGGCCATGGCGAGGCTGCGCAGGCGCCACCGATGGGGGAAGCACCGCAGGAGGCTGAGGCAGGTGAACCAGCGGCGGCAGAAGGGTGGGAGCCATTCAGTCCAGCTGAGGCGGCCCCAGGATCGCCGGAGCAGCCCGCGTCGCCACCAGCGGGAACGCCTACGTTGACAATCGAGTATGCTACCCCACCCTCTAACATCTCGGAGTTTGTGGATGCATTCCATGAAGGGGAGGAGGTGCGGTTCCGCCGCATGAACGACGTCGTGGGCGCGGGAGCAGTGCCCGGGCTGGCATCCAGGGTGCTCGACGGCGACGACCCCCACCTCATGCTGATGAGCGCAGAGGAGCCAGCCACGTTTGCCATCGCGGAGCGCGAAGTAGCGTGACGGCAGACGATGATGGAGGAGATGAAGGCTATTGAGGACAACAAGACCTAGGACTTGGTCGATCCGCCGGCGAGATGTCGCCCGATCGGACTCAAGTGGGTTTTCAAGGTGAAGCGGGACGAGCGCGGCGCAGTGGTGAAGCACAAGGCGCGGCTCGTCGCCCGCGGCTTTGTCCAGCGCGAGGGGATCGACTTCGAGGAAGTCTTCGCGCCGGTGGCGCGCATGGAGTCGGTGCGACTCCTCCTCGCGCTCGCAGCGGCCAAGGACTGGCAGGTCCATCACCTCGACGTCAAGACGGCCTTCCTCAACGGCGACCTGGCGGAGACGGTCTTCGTCAAGCAGGCGCCAGGCTTCGTCATCAAAGGAGCATAACGCAAGGTTCTGCGCCTGCGCAAGGTGCTCTACGGGCTGCGCCAGGCTCCACAGGCGTGGAACGCCAAGCTCGACGCCACCATGGCGGAGCTCGGGTTCACACGGTGCGCGACGGAGCACGCTCTGTACACCCGCCGACGGGGGAAGGAGCACCTCATCGTCGGGGTGTACGTGGACGACCTCATCGTCACCGGAGCGCGCGCGCAGGACATCGCCAAGTTCAAGGAGGAGATGGCGGCAAAATTCAAGATGAGCGACCTGGGCGCTTTGTCCTACTACCTCGGCATCGAGGTGAAGCAGAGCACGGACACCATCAGGCTCGGCCAGCGCGCCTACGTGCAGAAGCTGCTGGAACGGGCAGGAATGGCGGGCTGCAAGACGGTGGCCACGCCGATGGAAGAGCGCATCAAGCTCTCCAAAGAGAGCACGGAGGCGAAGGTGGACGCGACGCTCTACCGGAGTATCGTCGGCGGACTGCGCTGGCTCACTCACACTCGCCCGGACATCGCGTTCGCGGTGGGCTATGTGAGCCGGTTCATGGAGGACCCGATGGAGGACCACTGGACGGCGGTCAAGCGGCTGCTACGCTACGTCCAGGGCTCGGTGGAGATGGGGATCGTCTTCCCCAAGCGCGGCGGCCTCCAGCTAACGACGTTCAGCGAGGCTCCGCCCAAAGGCGGGGAACCAGGGATCACGGCGTACAGCGACGTAGACATGGCCGGAGACATTGACGGGCGGAGAAGCACCTCTGGTGTGCTTGTTTTCCTCGGTTCGTCGCCGATCGCGTGGCAGTCCTTGAAGCAGAAGATGGTGGCGCTGTCGACCTGCGAGGCAGAGAAGATGGTGGCGCTGTCGACCTACGAGGCAGAGTACGTTGCAGCGGCCACCGCAGCATGCCAAGTGGTGTGGCTGCGCCGGTTGATGGGAGAGCTCACCGGCGTTGAAATCCATCCACCAGCGCTCAAGGTGGACAACCAGCCAACCATTGCATTGGCTAAAAACCCAGTTCTTCATGATCGAAGCAAGCACATCGACGTGAAGTTCCACTTCCTTCGGGATTGTGTGGAAGAAGGGCAGATCAACATCGAGTTTGTTGAGATTGGGAAGCAACTTGCAGATATCCTCACCAAATCACTTGGAAGACTCAGGTTCTCTGAACTGAGGAAGCTGATTGGGATGGTGGAGGTCAAGGCATGATTCAGCAGCAGATTAGGGGAAGAATTGTTAGGCTTAAACTCCTGCTGATCATTCTCTCTTTTGTGTACTCTAGGTCAGCTCTGCTGATCTAGTACAGTGATGGCAATAGGCCATACCATTAGTACTAACTAGGTACAAGAGTAGTTAGAGGTACATCAGCTGGTATGGCTGGTACTAGGAGTACATCATGACTGATCTAAGCCATGTACTAGGAGTACAAGGAGTAGGAAGTAGTGTACCTTGTATGGTACAAGTATTGTGTATATAAACACACCCATTTGCAATGAGAAGAGGCAGCTCTTGCCACCATTTCCAGTGTTCAGTTTCAGCCAACGCTGAAACCAGAAACTGTGTGTGTGTGTTCTTGAGCTGAGCTCATCTTCTACCTTGAGTCAGGGGAGAGGAAGAGGGAAGGAGAACAGGTGCTGCTCACCTGGGTACTAGGTGCTAGTGCCAACAGACTTATCAACACAGTTGCAACAAGTAAAAAGAATTCATAACACATAGTGTACCAAGCTCATTGGGTCATTATTTTTTCGACATTTGTAGGTTATGCATACTAATTTCAGAGAAGATTCGAGCAAGTAAGTTAAAAAAAAAACATCACCAAGGGAATCATGTTTCAGACAACTTGTGACCAACTAAAACTTTATAATTAGATAGATACCAAGAAACACGAATCCATCTGAGCTCAGACAAACATCCCATAAGAGCATAAACAGACAAGTAATCAGAGATATTCCAAAACAAAAACAAGGACTAACGATTAGGTTGAGAAACTAACGATGAAGGATGTAGCAGACAAATGCAAGATTATAATAAGAGCATAAACAGACAAGTAATTTTCTGCACAAACCAAAGGCACAGCCCTTGCTTAGATAAGACCAAAGAGTAGCTCATTCATTTGCTCTATTATTTAAGTAAACAACAATCGCCTCAAATCAATTCAACAATCGAGGATTAAGTACAGAATAAGAATGGACACCTCCTTCCCACCAATCAGTATTATGATGAAACGTCTAACTCCAAGGAACCCTTGCTACCGTATCCATCCATATACCAGGAAACTTCAGTCCACACAATTCATGCACATGATGAATGAACAATTAAAAAAACTTCCCAATTTGTGAGACAAATGAACCCACAGCCACCTAACTGATAGCAGGCCAACGACTAATTTCAGAAACTATCTAATACTCCCTCCATCCTAAATTGTAAGTCATTCCAAAAATCTTGGAGAGTCAAAGCATCTCAAGTTTGATCAAGAATTATAGACAAAACTATAAAGATCTATAACATCAAATAAGTATACTATAAAAATATAATTGATAACGAATCTAATGATACTTATTTGACATCATAAATATTATTATATTGTTATATAAGTTTGGTCAAACTTGAGAAACTTTGACTCTCCAAGATTCTTGGAATGCCTTACAATTTAGGATGGAGCCTTAGAATGCCTTACAATTTGAGATGGAGCCTTAGAATGCCTTACAATTTGGGATGGAGGGAGTAGTAATTATTGGATTGGAAGCCTGTTTGCCGTGCAATGCTCTACTGTGCACAACTGCACAAGATCATGGAACTTCCCCAATATGTTTCCATGGAATGAACCAAAACGCCGAGCGAGACCAATGTTTTGTTTGTTGGTTTAACCCCAGGATTAGTATAATGATATCCTGATTCCTTAATCCTAATCTCTTGAGAACACCGCAACCCTAGCTTCCTGCGCTCATGCGACGCGGGTAGGAGGGACGGTGGGAAGAGCGAAGAGGCTGGGGTGGGTGGAGAGGAGAACCCCACATGTCTGGGTCGTTGTAGTCGTCGTCCGCCATGGTCTCCGCCGCTCGGCGGGATCGCCTGCTCTGCGGGCTTATCGCGCGAGTGCAGAGGAGGGCAAGGCGGCGCGGAGGGGACAGGGGAGGACGGAGGAGTGCGGTTTGGTTGGGAGGCGAGGTCGCGCTTCTACTTTAGTACATGTGTCTGTCGGATGGCTCTGATCAGAACGCGTGCCGCACGAATCTCATAGTCTGGCCCGGTCGGTTACCCGATCCAAGCTACCGGGACAGCAGCGAAAGAATTATATTTCTAAAATTAGTGTCAGTCAAACTTTCACTCCTCTGTCCTACTATATAAGGCGTAATCACTTTTTATTTACGTACTATAATGTACGGCGTACTCTCTCTAAATGCACATATATCGATATAGTGATGTGAGAGAGAATTAAATACGTTCTTGGTCTTTGAATCAGAGGTAGGACGGAGAGAGTATAATTTTGACTAACTTTATATAAAAATATAATAATATTTATGATTTAAAATAAATATCATGTAAAAATATGTTCTATGATAAATCTAATGATACTAGTTTGATATCATAATTTGTAATGTTTTTTTAGAAATTCGATCAAAGTTTGAAAAAAATCACTTAGGATAACTCTAAAAATCTATTGTTTCGAGGACGGAGGGAGTACATGAAATTTCAATTCAACATGAGAGTCTATTGCGATCTGGAAATTTGAATCAACAAAACTGAAGCTTGAAACATGGGTTACACCCTCTCTTTTTTTTCCGAAGGAAACATGGTTTGAATGTTGACGAGAAAAGCTTCATCACACCGTCCCATTTGGAAATTTAAACTTCAACATTAGGTTTTTTTTGACATGAACAGTATATAAATTTGGGGAACCTAGAAATATCACAGTATCACTCTTATTTAAAATTCTGTCAATAAGAAACATGTTAGCAATAGTTTTCTAAAGGCATGTTTGGTGTAGCTCTAAAGGGCTCCGGCTCCTGCGGCGAAGCCGCACCAAACAATGCATGTAAGAGGAACATAACGCTTTTGGCGTGAAAGAGGTGAGGAGGAGGAGTTGTTTTCATGTATGGCAGTCGAAGCCATGATTTTTTTACTTTAATACAAGTGCTCCGGTTCAGGCATGGGAGCAAGCGGAACAGAGCCACTTGCAAACAACCCCTAAATTAGAGCTCTAAATTTTTGATTGGAAGCTTTCTTTTGGTTGTGTTGTTTTCTGCGCTCGATTCTAACAATAGTCTTTGAGACAAAAACATCAATTTTTTAATCCATTTACCAGTCACATAACCATTATTCTTGTTTCATTTATCTCCCGTCTCTCTAATGTAACAACCACCCCTCCGTCCATCACCTCTTGACCTATGATCCCGATCTGCACATCATAGCTCGTTTCTTCTCCATCCACGGTAGCCATGGCACGACATGGATCGAGATCCGCTACCTCCGTGTCGCTCCCTCCTCGGAGGCCAGATGCGGCGTGACTGCGCGAGCCCTGTGGCGGTGGCGCGCGAGCTCAGCGAGCCGACGTGAGCACAGTGTGGAAGGGACGCAAGCATGGCTCGTGGCCACCAACAACCATGGCCGGAGCTTCATGAAGAACGGATCACGAGGATGAAGACAGGTGAGAGAAAAAGTTGAGATGTGGGGCCCTCAAGATAAAACTATATGAGCTAGACTGTTGGATACTCCGTCCCTCTAAAAAATCGTCATTGTAGAAGTCTCGAAAAAAATGCCCACCTTTGACCACTGACGCTAACCTGCACCGAAGTCCATCTGTTTGTCGTCAATAAAAAAAGCATTGTACACGTGGAGCATTCTCCTCCACTCGTTTCTACCCGGTATGCTCTCTGCTGCGAGCTTGTTCTTTGCAATGAGATATAGTAAGGGCGTGTTTAGATCCAAATTTTTTTGGATTTGGGGTACTGTAGCACTTTCGTTTTTGTTTGGTAATTAGTGTCTAATTATAAACTAATTATGTTTGAAAGTTTTGTCTCGCGATT
Organism: Microstegium vimineum; assembly: GCA_022036555.1. Lineage (NCBI taxonomy): Eukaryota > Viridiplantae > Streptophyta > Magnoliopsida > Poales > Poaceae > Microstegium > Microstegium vimineum. The sequence continues at coordinate 21,816,540 of CM039119.1, read as the reverse complement.
TCTCATCTAACTGTGTAATTAGTTTTTTTTTCGTCTACATTTAGTACATCATGCATGTGCCGCAAGATTCGATGTGACAGGTACTGCGCAAAAAATTTTGGTTTTTTGATGGAACTAAACAGGGCCTAAACAACAGGTTATGAGTAGGGGTATTTTCATCATTTTAAAGAAGTATGGGTTTTCGTGCATAGTTTTCAAATTGCATTTTTTATGGGGCAGAGAGAGTAGTTCTCGAGAGAAAGTTAAATAAATACAGGAAAACGCTACCTATACGCCTACGAACGAAAAGACAATAGCGTGTCAGTGACTGGAGCTTCCCGAGAACCATGCGAGTCTGCTGCTTCGCTAGTCACTAGCGAGTTCGGCCTGCTCGCTTGGAATAGAATATACTATGTGCTAGTTATTTGAAATCTTGTTGGGGACGTCCTTATAAGCTAACAACATAACTCAACTATTATGGGTGCTTTTACAAAAAGATAAGAGACTATTTTAAGAGCCTCATACGTGGAGCTGATCAACCGTAAATTTGACGACCAATACCAAATTATTAGCATCCTGTTCTCCGGCCGAGAAGAAAAAGAAAAAACTGTGCTCCAAGTCCAATCTTTATTTCTAGCTAGTGTGTACATGACAACTATATATGCTGAGATGATCGGCAGAGATATTGCTCGTGAAGTCATTATGATTACACTTGCACGGCTGGCCATGGCTGCGAGATCAAGGAGGGGTGTGATCAATCAGTAACAATATTAACAAGCGTCAGTTTGCCGCTCTATTTGATGACTGAACAATACAAGAGATCGACGACGATGTGCGTACGTACGTCGTGTGTGCTCGTCACCCTGTACAGTAGGTGAGGGTGTCGCCGGCGGCTCGCCCGGCGGGCGGCAGGACGGCGCAGAGGGCCGGCAGCAGCGCGATGGCGGAAGCGTTAGAGGGGTACCGGCGTACGAGCCCCGCCATGCACCCGCACACCGACCGCCAGTTGTCCGCGGAGTCCGAGGCCACGGCGTACAGCTCCGCCCTCGCAGCACGCCGCGCCGGGCGCCGGCACGGACGGCGACGCCGCCGCCACCGCGCCGCGCCTGACGAAGGCCTTGCAGCCCGCCAGAAGCGACGTCACCGTGGCGCAGTCCAGCGACGTCGGCGACGAGCGGCCCGCGTACACGAGTGGCCTCTGGCCGCGGCCACCGCGGTGAAGCATGGCGAAGACAGAGCGACGGCCACCACCACGGCCACGGCGGCGCCGACTACAAGAGACCATCTTTCGGCTGCCATTATGGCTTTAGGGCGTCCGCAATGGTTAGCTATTTCACTAGCTAGATGTGACGTGACAAGGGAAAATATAAGAGAGGAGTCACTAGCTACTAGCAAATAGTCTATCTATTTCACGTAGTCCAAGATTATGTGAGAGGAACATATAAGTCCAATATTATATATTAGTCTCTTTTATTATCTCTCACATCCACATCAGCGAACTATGTAGCTAGTACTAGCTATTACCATTGCGGACGCCCATAGAACGCGACGGATGGATTGGATGACACACTAGTACAGAAAACATTTTTAGAGGTGGTGGTAGAGACATTTATACAGGCGGCCAAGTCCACCGCCTATACTAGGGGTCAGTACTAATCGGCCCACAGTACAGGCGGGCAGCGGGCTGTGAGCCGCCTGTATTAATCCGCAGAATAAAATCGCGTTTTTAAAATCGAAAAAAAAAATTAAATTCTGGGACAAGCGCAGTATTAATCCGCCTGCCTGTCTCCGTCAAAGTCGCAAGTCGCGTAAAATTCGTGAATGCGCTCCGCCAGGGATTCGAACCTAAGACCTCACCCTCACGCGGTACCTCCTCTACCACTCCACCCATGACTCACTTGTGTCTAGATTCGTTAGTACTTCTTCATATTCTATACTAAACCCAGTGTAAATTGATTGTTTGAGCCACTAAACGAATTCAAATGAAAAAGTTGTGAACTACAAAGTTTCGTAACTTTTCGAAACCTACAACTTTCATTTAGCAAGTTTTTTCATCCGAGGTCGTTTACAAAAATTTAAATTTCAAATTTGACACTTTCAAACGTAATTTTCAATGACAAGATGATTTCAAATGAAAAAGTTGTGAACTACAAAGTTTCATAACTTTTCGAGATCTACAACTTTCATGTACAAAGTTTTTCCATCAGAGGTCGTTTACAAAAATCAAAAAAATTAACTGTACAGGTATTTACACAGGCGGTTTATAATGTCAGCCGCCTGTATAAATGGTTTTACACAGACGGTTCTCTTGCTGGGCCCACCCTATTTTTTTTACTGGCGTCATAAAATTGTTAACCGCCTGTGAAAAAAAACAACGTGCCAACAAAAATGATTTTTGTAGCAGTGACACGAGCCGTCCAATAATATTTGTACTTCTAGGGTCTGGCACGGAAATCAAGGAAAAAGTAAAATGACGAAATTACCCCTATGAAGTAAGACTGATTTGACAACCAAAAGAAAGGAAACGAGTGCATGAGGGCCTTCTCGAGGCTTCGTCATTTTGCTTTTCTTTTTTTTCTCACAAATTTTTGTTACCTTGGCCCCAATACGGTGTAAACTTGTGGCCGAGAGAATGCAGCATCACTCGTACGGAGCTGCAGATATGGTGTCCTATGGGTGCACTTTATTTTAGGAAAAATTTGAATTGTAGATGTGCGTTTAATATGGGATGGAGGGAGTACATATTTAGGTGGAACCAAAAGTGGAGGTTTTGGCTGCGAGTCTCGGTGATTTCTTGTTCGACGATGCTTCTCATGTCAGGTGCGCGTTGCATGCAGCGGTACGGTGCTGTCATGTCATCCATGCGGGCACGATGAGCCAACGGCTTAGAGGAATGGGACGGATCCTCCAAACTCGAATGCTGATGCTGCCTGGGCTGGCTACCATCATCACTAAACATGATCGCCACGATTAGTTTGGTTATATAAAATTTTTTGTTCCTCACAAAAAAAAACAATTCGGTTGTATTGAAACTGACTAACTACATTGTTAACTGAAGATTTTCGAGGTCAAATATGGGGCATCGCTGTCTTCTTAAATTCACTTCCTTCCTTAACTCAAATCTAAGACCTGTTTAGTTCTTCATGGAATCCAAATTTTTTTTTTTTGGATTTTATCTCTTTATTTTGCAAAATTTAACTAAACACAATCCAAATTTTTTAGCAAAAAGTGGTCCATTCTCCGTTTTGAATTTTGAGCTCAAGAGACCAAAATAAGTCAAACTTTACATTGGTTTGTGTGCCATCCTCACAATCCTCATCATTGGAATTCAAAATAAGCTAAACTTTGGTTGAAACTAAATAGTCCACTCAAATATTTTGCACTCTGAATTTTAGAATTCAAAATAGTTGGGATTTTATATTTTAGTTGGAACTAAACAGGCCCCTAAATGGCTTTCCTATGGAAGGACAAAAGAAGAGCACATATGGCTACTAATCTCCAGCAGAAAATCACTCATTTCCTGTTAAAGGTCCTAAAAATATGAGTAAAAACCTCTTCAAAATCAAAGATTTGCATGTTCTTCGTAATACGAGGATACTCTTACTTCTCATTGACACAGACAAGAAAGGAGTAGAATAAAGGAAAAATGATAGTAAAAGGAAAAGCAAAATTCATTATATATGCTATATCATTGACACATACGAGAAAGAAGTAGAATAAAAGAAGAATGTTAGTAAAAGGAAAAGCAAAATCCATTATATATGCTATATCTCATCACTGAGTAGTGCAATAAGCAACTATTCGTTGACACCAACTCACTTATACTCGAAGACAGGAAAGACCCACTACGTGACCATGCTAAACACAAAGCGGCAACGCCAAAGGAGATGAAATCATGAAAGGTTACATATAAACTGAAAAATTGGGCCTTCTAAATGCAATGATGCTTCGAGTTGTGCTCTGCTACCACTTGTACTTACCCCCAAAATCCCTTCTCACATGCAGTTTTTTTTATAAAAAGTAAAAGATGGTCTCACCCTTCAACACATATATTATCATCAACTGATATCATAAAAATGTTCCATTTGGACACTCATGTTTTGCGTGCAAAACAGAGTTTACCACGTTTCAAAAGTGAACCAATACACAATATTTGCAAATCTGCATAAACCCGCTCCCGCATTCATATTGTCCTCAATTCATTTATGCCAACCCAAAGCAGACTTAGCCTCCAAATATTAAACCATTTTACAAACAACTGACTGCTTTCAAGATCCAACATGACCATGTGTTCATGTACAAATAAATCTGCAATGCAATCAGACTGAGCAGAAAGAGAATGTACAGCCCCTGCAGAAAACTGCTAAAATGAATATCACTAGAACCAACATTGCAACCATCTCTGCATCACCTATGACTTTTAACTACAGGACCGGTAATCACAACTCGGTTCGGCAAATGTGGTAAGTAATGAAGAGCGCAGGTGGGACATTGCCGGAATGTTTTGCCATGATTTTTTTCCTTAGTGACCTAGACCTCTTCTCTGTCGAGAATGCTCTTGGCGATGTTGAACTTGCACAATGGGCATGTAGCATTTATGTGAAGCCACTTGTCTATGCAGCTACAGTGAAAATGGTGGTTGCAAGGGAGCTCACGCAGTTCCACGCCATCTTCATACGGGCATAGGCAGATACAGCACTCCTGCATTAAAAATGGGATGATCAAATTGAGTTTGATAGAATAGCATTCTCTAACTAGTAATAACAGTGTAAGACGGCACGGTAAATCAAATGCATGTGACTAACAGTACTGTATATTTACTCCTATAATAAGCAAGTAGCAAAAAAAAGGAACTCAACATATTACTCCTTCCATTCCAATTTATAGGTCATTTTGACTTTTCTAGATACACAACTTTAGTATGTATCTAGACATCTCGTATATCTAGGTGGATAACAAAAGCTGTGTACCTAGAAAACCCAAAACAACCTATGATTTGGGGCAGAGGGTGGTAACTCTTTCCCAGAAGATAACAAAAGTTTGAGTAAGCGCACCAACATTCATAATTGAACATCAGCTCCATAAGGACTGGTAACCTACATAAAAGGTAAATGGCACAATGCAAGAGGCAGTAATTCCAAGTTTCCAACTGACCAGTTGAATGCTCACACATGGGCAAACTAGAAACATCGATCTTGCAGACACTGAGAACACTACTGAACTTATCATTAATTGAGTTCAGCTGCCTGTCACATGTCTATATGATTTATGACACCAACCTTGATTGGTTTTGCCCATTGAGTACAACTTTGGTGTGTTTGTTTTGAAAAACATATAGAAGTAGTTGAGGTCACATGCCAGCTAGATAAGCTGGCACCAGAATATTGCAAATTTATTAATTTATTAATAATTCCAGATCCCCATATTCTATCATATATCCATTGACCATTGCCTAGAATTCAAATGAGATTACCTAATCTAAAAGTAAATCATGTGCATGGAAAAATAAAGCTCATGTGCATGGAAAAATAAAGCGGTGTGGTTTTGGATCCATTGTCATTTTTCTTCCTTGTACATACTAGTGAAATGATGGACATTACATTACACTATGTCCCAAACTAAATCACCGTCAGAATTTCGAAAATCTCACTACTTTTGAAAGGTCATAGAAAGGTAAAACATGAAAGAAATCACTCAATTTCTTCCAAATATAGAATCTTACATCTGAAATCATATGCAGGTTAATTTTTATTTAATCCAAAATTGATAAAAATATCTGAGGTGGTGTAAACTAATTTCTCATAGATGTAGTTTGCCCTTTAAACTTAAAGTTGAATTTAAAATCTAAAACTAAACCATTTGGAATCAATGTATCAACATTGTTTTACAATTAATTTGGATTCAAGTTGCAGGTATCAAACTTCTTAGATAAGACAGAAGAATTCTCAAATTACTTAAATTCTTTCCTTTGAAAACTAAATCTTTAAATTATTTTCTCTGAACTCTAAATCTTTAAGTGGCAAAAGACATTCAAACTGTAGCTTCAATTTTTTTTTTTTTAAAGAAGGGTAAATGGATTGGTCATTTCTGAAAGCTAGATCAGATGTTTATCCATAAAGCTCCATAGTTTCAAAGGTGCATACAAGAAATCCAAAGAGAGAAGGATGGCAAGATGCTGAAACCCTTCTACACTCACAGAAGTCCAAGATAAATATTTCGACAAAGACAGGAGAGCTTTTATCTACATAGACACCTAGAATCACAACTTCAGAACCATGGGGTGTTAGGAAGTAGAGCTGCCTATGGCTACAAGAAGGTAGTGACAAGACATGTCCAATACAAGCAGAGGCAGCAACAAGAAGGTAGTGACATCTGACATGCCCCATACAGGCAGAGGCACACATTCCATAGAATTGACGAAGGCAAAGAAAAAAAAAGTACAAATTGACATTCTACAAAAACTTAAACATACTATGCCCTCCGTTTCACTTTCACTATTTTGTGGGCCTTGGGAGAAAACGTTCTACCATGTTTGTTCATTGATGGTATGTAGGGTGCAATAATTGCAATATTTCTACTCCATACCCCTGATTCAATGCTCTAATAGTAGAGAAATGGTTACTTCATGACGTATAATACAGGTAGAGATGGTTATTTCATGTCCCTGTTACTAGTAAAGCCTTGGTTTGTGCACATGGTTTGTTCCGGACAAATAGAGTGAAACAGAGGGCATAAAGTTTCGCCATGTAAAGACAAATGTAATTACGGAAGTACTGTGGTAAAAGAAGGAAACAAATTCCAAACTAAAACTCCTCCAATGTCCATGCAAACTAACCTTTTGCAAATTTAGGGAATATCCTACTACAATTTCTGTAATGCATGCACCACTGTAGGAAATGGTTAACTATTCTACAAATAATAGACTTTAGACCTCAAGCATAACATGATGTAAACAATTTACTGCAATTATCCTAAAATTCCACCATTATTCAAATGAAATGGGATTTCTAACACATTCAGCGTCAATCATAAATATCCACAGAAGGAGAATGATAACACAATTATGTCACTAAAACTTCTCAAAATAAACTTGAACTTACAGCATCCTCAGCTGAAAGAATATGTTCGACAGGAGGATTGGTACCACACTCTGTCATCACTCCACCAACAGGTGCTGCAATGCCGGCAGCTAGCTTGTCTGCATCACTCATTGTCCGAAATTTGAATTTGGAAAGGTTGTTTATGTCATCTTCAGATGCTCCCTCCTGCTGAAATTAAAACAAGTAGATAGTCTCAGCATGTGTGTTTCATTGGATTTGTGTCAAGAGACAGATAAGAAGAGAGTTGTTTCCGCAAGGTCAACAACCATCTTAACCATGAACAATTCAAATAATAGTGGCTAATAAGTACAATAAGTAGTTGTGGTAGTGTAAAAGGATAGAGCTACAAAGAAAAAGTTCAGACAATGATGGTTACTAGCTCACTGCACATCAGCAGAGGAGACATCAATGATCCCAAGCAAAGTTTATGTTAATATTACTTGCAGCACTACGGGGCATGCTAATATCTTTGTGGCATACGTGTATGAATGTAGCAAAGGGCAGCAAACAGAAGTGTTCATACAATCCAAACATGGCATTAGCCATTGCATTTGACAGAAAAAAAGAAGGAACAGTGTTAGAAGACCATGGTGGTCACAGGACATACCTGATCAGTTACAGCATATAAGATAGCAATAATGCAGGGAAGGCAGCAACAAACAGCAATTCCAATCACACAAGCCAAGGCAACACAGAAGACCACAAAGAAAACATCAAATGCCAGAAAAACAATTGACAGCCTGTAAAAAGAAGAAAAAGGAGATAGACATTTCAGAGAACAACATTGATGAACCTAAAAAAGACAACTCAGATTCTTTCCTTATCCACACATCAAAGTTACAACAGACATACCAATAAAGCTGAGGGGCATCATGTGATAAAGCTTGACCACCTGCAGACACCCAATAGAACCCAACGATCCACCATATGAACGAAAACATTGTGTTTGCAGACTCCAAGTGCTTCACAATACTGAACATGGAAACAGATAAATAGTAAGTATGACAACAAGAACAAGTAATCTTTGGATTTCAGTATTGAAATGTTTCCTAGTGTAATTCAGGTAAAATGAAGGATAGACATGTGAAGGCTTTGTACAAAAGCACCAAAAAGCTAATAATAGACAAGTCCATCAAATCAATACAAAATTTTCATTGGGGCCATTTCTATGTAAGATATCGGCCCATATTAAATAATCTCCGACAACAACCTATTCAGTTCTCAGGCTAAAACTCTTGTTTTCAGTTTTTGTACTTCATTGTTATAGATGATAATTTCATTACTTATTGATTTCATTTGTTCTAAAAGGATTGCAATCAAGTGGTATATTAGCATGCAAGTGAACCACAATGAAATATTCAAAACACATTTATGGAAATTACAGGGAATACATTCAAAGGTCATCATAAAGTTGGTTGCAAATCCGAAATTTGTCAAAACTGGTTATTATGTTTACAGAATTGGAGAATGAGGGCCTATTTAGGTATTGGGGATTCATCAGATCCAAATACAAAAAATTGTTAGAGAAATCCCCTCAACCAGACAAGCACACCCTAAACAATTTCCCGGTTCCACTGCAAGTCTGCAATGTATTAAGTCACGCATGCTATCATCAATTACACTAAATTTTCCATAAGAATGCAACCTTATCCGAAACAACATAATTAAGCTGGCAATCAACCTTCCACCACCCATCTATGCACATTTTTTAAAGCTAAGTACATCAAAAGTTGTCCAAAAGTAAAAGATCTTGTCATATTATAGAAAAAGAAAAGGGGGATTAAATAAAGGGGAAAGTGTATTAAGTCCCATCGAGTCCACAACTCAAATGAGAAGGTCTTCAAAACACCAACAGTAAACAGCACGAGGTAGCTACTACAATCAAAAGCATGAGCACAGAAATGGTCAACACAGCACAACATATGGAGGCCTGGATGTGGCACGTAACTTTGACCAGATCACGACGGCAATTAGATATGACACCAGAAGTATTGGGAGCTCGGGCTCGATCCAAGCCTAGGCTCACCTGAGCTTGAAATCGTCATCACCCGCTCCCTCCTGGTCCGCGTCCCTGCGTCGACGCCTGTACTCGACGGTGACGCAGAGGATGTGGAGAAGGCACTGGAGCACGTAGCCCGCGATCCAGACGCGGAGCGGCTCGGCGGGGCTCTCGCCCGTCGACGCGGCGAGGACGGCCGCGGCGACGGCGACGAAGGCGAGGTTCCAGAGCATGTCGAGCACGACGACGGGCTTGGAGTAGGCCCAGTCGGTCTGGCGCTCCTCGAGGTGCTCGGCGGCCGACTCCCGCACCGCCACGGAGGGCTCCCTCATCAGGCGCCGGCTCCCCGTGCGGCGGATGAACCGCGCCGCGCCGCGGAGGCTCGTGAGCCGCCCTAGCTGGCCGCCGGAGGGGCCGGATGCCGGGGAGGTCGGCGAGGAGATGAGGGGCGTGGATGGGGAAGGTGGGTCCCCGCCGGAGGAGCGGCGCGGAGATGTCGACGCCATGGCGGGAGCCAATCAGCCAAACCCTAGCACTGTTTTTTTTTGTTTGTTTTCCCTTTCTGTTCTTCTCCCTCGCGTTATTTGTTGCGTTTTTGGCAGTGATTACTGATTAGCGTGGTTTTTGAGGTGGCAAGTTGGTTTGCAGCGTTTGCTTTGCTCGTGAGTTCGGTAGGCTGTTGGGGGGAGCCGGGACACGGCAGGGTTCGGCGAGGACGTGGATGGGATGGCCTGGCCCTTGCACGTTGCTAGCGACGCTATCTGGACTTTTTTTTGTTAAGTTCGAGGGTCTGCCCTTGCCCATTGGCCGTCGGATTATGGTTGTTCAAACCGCAATGGTACCCAGGAGCTGCCAAATTGGATGATCAGATAGTAGACCAACAATTCGGAAGATAGAGTAATTAATTAGAGTGGAAAGTAGAATAAATCCAGGCCAACCGCAAACTGCAAACACAGAGGATTAAGGAAGCAACCACAAAGGATAACAACACACATAATATAAAGTTTAGAGCATCTCCAACGGTTTTATTTTTAAAATCACTCTTTTACATCCTCATTTAAAGTTATTCAATAAAATTTGCTCTCTATATTTCTCTATCTTCTAGCAACTTTTTTATATCCTATTCGCTACTCCCTCCATCCTAAATTATAAGATATCTAAAAATTTTAAAGAGTTAAAATATTTTAAGTTTGATCAAAATTATAGAGAAAAATATAAATACTTATGGTATCAAATATATATATTATGAAAATATATAGATAGAGAACATAATCATATTTAGTTGACATTATAAATATTATTATATTATCAAATAAGTTTGGTCAAAGTTGAGATACTTTGACTCTCCAACATTCTTGGAATGTCTTATAATTTAGGGTGGATGGAGTACTTCGGAGAGATAGTTTTGCTCTCTATGTTTAGCGAGTGAGAAATCATGAATAAATGGTGGAAATATTTGAAGATCTTGTTGGAAAAGCCGCTTGAAGTTTTTTTTTTCAACAAAATCAAGATACATGATGAAAATATTTGGAGAAATTATAAATAGAGGATGGAAATATCAATATGGAAAGTCACAAGAATATGTACGTCTTGAAGATGCTCTTAGGATGGCGTTGAAAGTGTCAGGCTCTATCTACTACTTGGCAAGCAACTTTTGTAGTTGTAAGGGTGGAATTGACTTAGTGGGTTGTGATAGCAACGTGATTAATGTGGACCATTTGGCACATGTAACAACCATGACTAAGTTGTTAAATTAATATGTAACGAATACCATGTGATATGGATCGAGATCAAGTAATCTATTGCTCTACTACAGATATTTTTAACATATCCTCCTGTTGAGCAAATGTGCATTTTACATGTCGACCTTATTTTGCAAATGTGCATTTCAAATGGTTCCCCGTTTGAGTGTCTAACCAACCTTGCACTTGGACCAAACGTTGGTTGACAGCAAGACTAGAGGATCATTCCATAATTGCATATGAGTATATAAATAGCTTATCTGTCAAATCGAGATTGTAAAAAATAATAATAATTCTATAGTCTGGCCTCCTCGTTACTCAATCTCCCATCCTGGGTCAAGATGGTGTATATGTCCATGCTTATTTCATTCTCTACTTCCATGTCTCATCCATGGTTTCTGTCAAAAGTTACAGTATTCCATTTATAACTTGCGGGCACAATATTTCAAATACGTACTCTACATTCCTGACAGAAAATCAAATAGCATTTGTAAAGCTAACTGGTTTTCAAAGAAACACAGAAGAATTTTTGTGACCTTGACCTTTAAGCATCGCATGCCCGTGATCTTCCATTCTCCCTTTATTAACATAACACATATTAGTAGATACTCCGTATATGGGTGGGCGGGTTGGGTGGGGGCTGATTTCATCTGGAACAGTTGCGGTCGCATCATGGGTCAATATGACTTTTGCTTCATTATTAATACAACATATTACTGATATAGAATGTATGCTATTCCAAGTTCCCTATACACAATACAAACTCTGGTCTTGTAAACAGAAGAAATTGTCCATATAAAACTTGGGCTTATAGGCTTGCCACGGGCATGATGTAAAAGGTGGCTCGAGATGTGTAGCAGAGCTTTTTGGTGTCCTTAAGTCTGAAATCGATTGTGGTAACCACGACTGATCTGCCCTTTCTCAGTATCTGCGCTTCAACATCCACTTCAGACTGCATGAAGATAAATAATGGGCATTAGGATAGAATACATACTTGAAATCTGACATGATAAAATGTTTGACAGTGAGATGGAAGACCCCAATGTCTTTATATGCCATTATTCCTATTGTTAACTAGTTTATGTTTCAATTAGAAGTACTATGTTAGAGATTTGGCATCAGCAGAAACTCGTAGAGCCATGATTCATCAGAAGTTAATTTCTAATGCTTGTATGTAAAGAAAATAGGCCATGCCCAAATTCATTGAGGAACATAGCGATATTAGTACAAAAAGAGAGAGTGCAGGAAATAAATACGGCACAAGTGAAGAAAAACAAATGGACCAAGCCTTTGCAAGGCCTTGGTTTAACATCACTTAAATATAAATTAGCATCATGTAAACCATCACGGTTTAACACAACACTGACCCGGTTCATCAGCACTACTTTTCAGCGAACAAACAATTTTTTCATCTCACAACAAATCAACATAAGCATTCAGTATAAGTCAAATTTCAGCGAAACAAATAGGGCCACTATCTAAACATATTTGCTCCCAGTAAACCAGATATTGGCAGGCCTGATACATTTCACATTTATCATTCTACTATAACGTTCACCTCAAACGTTGGCTACAGGTAGCAATATATCTCACTCAATCAAATTCATCCCCTTTTATGGAAAAGTTGCAATGCTTGTTCAACGACTCTCATTTGTCATTTACAAACAGCTATTTAGTTCTAAAACTTCTGTTCGCCTAACTACATTAATAATAACCAATTAAAAACACTAGCTAGACCCCCAAAAAAACCCTGAAACTATCCTGACGTTTTGAGTCGCTGCAGAAAGTTTCCCCAAGAGTACATAATAATGTGAAATTCGCGTATATTCCAATCAAATTGGATGCTGTATGGAGGCCAAGATTATTGAGGAAAAGCAACATGGATGGAGACCAAGATTATTGGAAAAAGCAACATGTATGAGGTGCAGTGAATTTAATTAGAAGATCACATCGCATCGCGCTGCAGCAAGGTACGCGGTGCTAAGCTCGCCGAGGAACATCTCTTTATCCCCAGCGGCTGCCCGTGTGCACGCCATCCCGACGGCCTCGGCCACGGCCGCCACCGCGCCGCCGTGGAGCGTGTTGTACGGGTTCTGCAGGGAGAAGTCCATGCAAGGAAACTAGGTATGTGAGCAGCAGAGGAAGAGAGAGAGAGAGAGAGAGATTTCAAAGGTGAGCTCAGTAGCAGTAGGTGCTCACGGTCACAGCGTGTGAGACGGTGATGGTGCAGGAGACCCGCGGGGCCGGGGAGGCGGAGACGAAAACCGAGGAGAGGATGCTGCGGACGAGCGCGGAGTAGGCGTCGGGTTGGTCCGCCGAGGCCGGGAGGCGCGCGTCGGCGCCTAGGACGCGGAAGAATGCCTGCATCACCGCCCGGGAGTCCGCCGGCGACAGCTTATGCCCCGGCTCTCCGTCCGCCATCTCCTCCTCCGCCTGCCTCGTTTGCTTTGCTGCTCCGGAAGCCCGGCAACGTGGGGGTGCGAGTTCGGCATGGGGCCGGGGCGGGGAGGCATGTACCGGCCGGAGTAATGCGTGACAACTGACCACCGCTGTTGGTTGTTGGGCGTGCCATGCTCCCTGAAAATATCGTGCCGTGTGGGGGAAGAGGGCCGAGCGCTGTGCGTGCACACGAGGCGAGAAAGGAAAAAAAGAGGAAGGCCAACTGGGTGAAGCAGGCCGAGGATGGGCCTGGCCCATTTACTGTTCAGGAGTTTTTCTTTTGGAAAAATTCAAGTTTGGCCTATGTCCATATTACCCCTAAACTTATATTTGGTTCAATTTACTCCCTCCAATTATTTTAGTTAGTCTAGTTTACCCTTTAATATGATTTGTTATATTTGTTTTCCACGTATTAGTTGAGTTTTAATATCAACTTTTGTGATATGATACAAAACATCATAATTTATGTTAGAAAATTATATCTTAACTTTTTACCACTATTTTGACAGCTTAGGAATTATAATAAATTAACACTAGAGATATAATATCGTATAAAACATTATGATAAAAAATTCATAGTGCATCTTTCTAACTCAAAATACTTAGTCGTCTACCACATCACAAAAATTGAAACTAAAATATAATCTCATCCTAGCCGATGTCGAACCGCAAGAACGGGTTGCCTGAGTGTTGGCCGGCCCAACCATCCAAAATCGCATGTTCATAGTCTGAGAATTTTGTCCAAAACACCTCAAAATGGAAACGGGATTTGGAGAGACTGCCCAAGTTTGTGTGCATGAGAAGAGGACAGTGGTCTGAGACATCCGTGCCGAGGGAATGTAGATGCGCGTTTGGGTGCTCGTTGTCCCAGTCCAGAGAAACAAGAAATCTATCCAGCCTCACCAACGTGGGGTGGTCACGTTCGTTACTCCAAGTGTAGTCTCGTCCATGAAGGTACAGGTCTTGGAGCTCAGGAGAGTGGACTGTACGTCTGAAACTTGCCAGGTTTCTCCGGTTATTTCTGGTATTGTTCTTGTCCGCCTCCGAGAGGATGAGATTAAAATTCCCACACAAAGCCCATGGACCCGAGCTAGCCGATGTGGTAGCCTCCGAGAGGATGAGATTAAAATTCCCACACTAGTCGATGTGAAAAAGGAAGTTGAAAGATTATTAGAAGCGAATTTCATTCGGCCATGCAGGTATGCAGAGTGGATTTCAAGCATAGTTCCGATGTACAAGAAGAGTGGAAAGATGAGGGTCTGCATTGACTTTAGAAATCTCAATAAAGCCACTCCAATGGATGGTTACCCAGTGTCGGTTGCTGATTTGCTTGTCGATGCAGCGGCTGGTTATGAAGTCATCAGCTTTATGGATGGTAATGCTGGTTATAACCAAATCTTTATGGCAATAGAGGATATTTCAAAGACAACCTTAAGATGCCCTGGTCATATTGGTTTGTTTGAGTGGATCGTCATGACTTTTGGTTTAAAGAATGCCAGTGCAACTTATCAAAGGGTCATGAACTATATTTTCCACGAGTTGATCGGCAAAATCATGGAGATCTAGAAATCATAAGGGACATTTAGCCGATTTAAGGAAGACTTTGGAGTGCACTAGGAAGCATGGTTTGAGGATGAACCCGAATAAGTGTGCCTTTGGGGTCTCGGCTGGTGAGTTTTTTAGGATTTCTAGTCCATAAAGGAGGGATCGAAGTCGGTAAGAAGAGCATGGAAGCGGTAGACAAAGTTATCCCTCCAACTAATCTCACAGAGTTGCAATTACTGCTCGGCAAGATTAATTTTGTAAGAAAATTCATATCTAATTTGTCAGAAAGAGTTTTGCCTTTCTCTCCGCTGTTAAAGCTTAAAAAGGATCAAGAGTTTGTATGGGGTGACGTACAACAAAAGGCTTTTGATGAGATCAAAGAGTACATGAAGGCGTCACCTGTGTTGGTACCTCCACTGCTTGATAAGCCTTTTAAGTTGTACGTGGCGGCCGATAACCTGATAATAGGATCGACCCTCATGCAGAAGTTTGAGGGAAAAGAAAGAGTAATAGCTTACCTTAGCCGAAAGCTGGTAGATCCAAAGACAAGGTATTCAGCTACGGAAAGGCTTTGCTTGTGCGTGTATTACTCATGTACCAAGTTTCGACACTGCTTGTTGAATGCCGAATGCGTGATAGTTTCTGAGTTTGATGTAATAAAACATATGTTATTAATGCCAATTTTAATTGGAAGGATTGACAAGTGGATTTTAGCTTTGTCGAAATTTGATTTAAGGTACGAATCGACAAAAGCAGTAAAGGGTCAAATTATTGCCGATTTTGTTACCCAACATCGTGATCCTTCTGCTAACATGATAAGTATTGCACCTTGGACTTTGTTTTTTGATGGTTCATCTTGTAGCAAAGGTGGTGGTGCTGGTATTCTCTTGATCTCTCCACGAGGGGTGATTTTTAAGTATGCCATCCATATTGAATTCTATGTTACTAACAATCAAGCGGAGTATGAAGCACTGCTTAGAGGACTTCGGCTTCTTGTTGAAATAAAGGCTGTTGCTGTTGAGATCTTCGGAGATTCTGAGCTGGTAATTAACCAACTGATCGGCCAATATGAATGCAAGAGTGATATATTAAAAGAATATTATGAAGAATGCCGAGAGCTTTTGAAGAGTTTCCAGGTAGCAACCTTGCATCATATCCCTAGGGGGCATAATGAAGAAGCGAATAAACTGGCTCAAGCTGCTTCGGGATACCGAGAGGATCAAGAGATTCATGCTTTGGATGAGAATCGGGTAGTTGATGACTGGAGAAACGAAATTGCCGATTACTTAAAGAATCCATCACAAAAGGTTTCCCGAAAGCTCAGATACAAAGCTCTCAAGTTCGTGCTCCTTGATGGCCAGTTGTACTATAAATCCATAGATGGAGTACTCCTCAAATGTTTGAGTCAAGAAGAGGCCAAAAAGCTGATGTATGAAGTGCATGAAGGGATGTGTGGTGCACATCAATCGGCTTACCGAATGAAGTGGATAATTAGGAGAACCGGTTATTTTTGGGCAACCATGCTTGAAGATTGCTTTGAATATTACAAGGGGTGTCAAGATTATCAGAGATTCGGCAATATTCAAAGAGCTCCAACATCGGCTATGAACCCGATTATCAAGCCTTGGCCATTTAGAGGATGGGGCATAGATTTGATTGGTCAGATTCATCCTCCTTCTAGCAAAGGACATAAGTTTGTGCTATTAGCTACAGATTATTTTACAAAGTGGGTTGAAGCTATCCCTTTGAAGAAGGTTACATCAGAAAACATGGTCAATTTTGTTAAGGAGCATATAATTCACAGATTTGGGATTCCTCAAACTATAACAACAGATCAAGGAACTCAGTTCACTTCATCCGAATTTTGTGATTTTGCTAAAGAAATGGGAATCAAGTTATATAATTCTTCTCCTTATTATGCACAAGCTAATGGCCAGGCCGAAGCATCAAATAAGATCATGATTAAGATTATTCAGAAGAAGATTGATGAGAAGCCGAAGAAGTGGCATTCGGTTCTTAATGAGGCTTTATGGGCTTACCGAATGGCTTGTCATGGGTCTACTCAAGCGTCTCCCTACGAGTTGGTTTATGGGCATCATGCTGTGCTACCGTGGGAGTTGCAATCGGGTTCGAGACGAGTTACATTGCAAAACGATTTGAAGAAAGAAGATTATAAGGACCTAATGATGGATGAATTGGAGGATTTGCATTTAGTTCATCTCAAAGCATTGGAAAATATTGAGAAAAACAAATTACGTGTTGCCAAATATTATAACAAAAGGGTCAGAGAAAAGCAATTCGTGGAAGGAGATTTGGTTTGGAAGGCTATATTGCCGATTGGGACAAAAGATAAAACGTTCGGCAAATGGTCTCTGAATTGGGAAGGACCTTTTCGGATAGTGAGGTGTGCGCCTGACAATGCGTATATTTTAAAGACTCTACTGGGAGAAAAGTTCACTAGAGCTATTAATGGAAGATATCTTAAGAGATTTCATCCCAGTGTTGAGGTTGGTGCATAAACGAACTTAACAAGTTTTGTGCACAAATAGCCGACGTAGAAGCATCGCCTTTAGCCGAAAAAATACTCTGAAAGCTTGGAGAATAGCCGATGCAGTATGTGTCGCCTTTAGAGAAAAAATGTAAACACAATCGACTAAGGACAACGTCATGCAGTTCAGAAAGCATTCTTTAGAGTTACTATTCTCAGAAAGATTCAAAAGGGAAAACAAGTGGAAATCACAGATGATATTTCATAAGATAAGTAGTTTTTACATAGAATTCCTAGGTACAAACTACTCAAACAACTTGTTGAGGACAGACTGGCCGTCTGTGGCTTGGGCGAGGACGGTTGCATGGTCCTCATAGCTCTCCAGGAGCTCATCGATGTGCTCGACATCTTCTGAAGGCCCGCCACCAAGGAAGCCGACTGGCATGCCGAAGAAGTCTTCACGGGCCTGGGTGGACATTGCCGCCAGCCCCAGAGCTACGCCGTGATGTACGCCGTGAATGGTGACTTGGTCAATGCGGCCGTCCGCATCATCAAGACGTGCCTCGGCAGTTTCTCCCTGGGCGTTCACCTTGTCGGCGATCTTGTTCGCCGCAATCTTCAGGCGCTCGACCTCTGCAGAGAGCGCCGAACAAAAGAATACGAATTGGGTGAACAAATAGAATTAGAAAGGGGGAAATCGAGCAAGATTATTTTTACTAACCGGTAATGGTGTCGCAAAACTGCTTCCGCTGGTCCTCCCATTCAAGTTGGTCAATGCCATATTGTTTGGAGATTTTCTCCAGCTCTCGTCGGGCCTCGTTCCTTTCATCAATGAAGATGACCGCCTCCTCATGAGTGAAAGGAACATCCATGGCATCCGAACCCGAATCCAAATCCCAAGGGTTGGAGTGGTAGGAGCTTGAAGAGCCGGAGGAGCTGGATGATGGAGTCCCCGGTTGAGCTGCTGTCGCCGAAGGGAGAAGATGGCTCTGGTTGGTGGAGATAACCCTCATCCTGGTGAATAAGAAGAGAAATCAGAGCTAGAAGGATGAACAAGATGTAGAACTGCAAGGGGGGCAAGAAGTCGATTCTCACCCACGTCGTCGACAACGCCACACTCGGCTTCCTTTGGCTTCTCCCTCGGCAGGGCGCTTGCCATGATCATCGCCTCCCGCCATTGCTACTGTGGAGGTTAGGTTTCCTTCTGGATTGGTTTAAGCAGAGAAAGTGAGGAGACGGAAATGAGAATGCTTAACTGGAGTTGTTGATAGAGGCTGAGAAAGAGGGTTATTTATAAGCCGAATGAAAGGTAGTGGTGTATATCTCAGAGTAGTGGGATGAGAATGCCAAATGACGAGCTAGGGGTTTTCCCTCTCGGATGGGCTGGTACTGGATTGGGCCAGGCTCGGATAAGTCAAGCGTCGCTCGGCTTTGTCCCTGAATAAGAAGGATAAGAACAATCGGCTATGTCTCTGATCGGAAAGCTAAAGGCGATCGGCTATGTTCTAATCGGGAAAATAAAAAGAGCCGATTATATTCTCATACAAACAAAAATATATAAAGATGAAGAGTAAGGACATCCGATTGTTCAGAGACAGAATGTGTCGCGTTTAATCTATTATAGGCCCATGTCTCTACTCGCTCAGAAGCTGGTTAATGGCATCTAAGGCCTCGGCCCTGATTCAGCTGACATTGTTCAACACTTTCTGGTCTTCATCTTCAGAGCTTTGGATACTAGACAACTTTGCTTTGAGCTATTGGTCTTCTCTGAGGACGGTTGATATCTTTGATGAAGTTGCTTCTATGGAATTTGGCAAATCTGTCATCTTGGCTTTATGAGACTGAATTCTGGCATTCAGTTCGATTAGTTGAGCCTCCAGCCTGATTTTCTCATCCTCCATGACTTTTAGCTCAGACTCCGAAGTTGCCAGTGAGTTCTTGGCAACTTGAATTTGGGAGTGCAGGACTTTAGCTTCTTGCTTCTTCAAGGACTTATTATTCTGCAGGACAGTTCTGGAGGCTATATTTTTATTTGCTCTCCTGACCATAGCAAAATGATCATCAAGATGGGCTGTAATTTCCAGAGAAGCTTTAAGATCAAATGGAAGGTCTTGGTTGATGAGCTCGAGAAGATCTATTATCTGATCTGAGTCTTGGACCAGAGTGTTGATATCCTTATTCAGCAGATTAGCTATATCCTTCAGCCGAGCTTGATTCTCCACTGACAGAGTCTGCTGAGAGGTTGCTTCTTCAACCTTCTCACTGATGTAGTCCTCGACAGTGAAAGAGTAACTGGTAGTCGGTTTGATTGTGTTCTTGAAAGAGGGAGAAGTGTTAGCCGACTGGATGAGTGTGCTAAAAGAATAGCTTAAGGCAAGATGTTACCTGCTGTGTTGATTGATCATCAAGATGGATTGTGTCCTGGTCTGGTTGAGGGATTGATTGGATATCCAGAGATGGTGAACCTGGAACTAGAGCAGAGGAAGGTTCTGCTGCTAGATTGTCTATAATTTCATCTATTTCCAATAATGCAGATGATAGAGTATAAGAACAGGAAGTAGATGTCATATAAAGAGAAAGAAGTGATTAGCCGAATGATGTTACCAATGTGCTCGGTGGTTTCATGGGCATCTGTACCTTCAGCTTCATGAGCTTCTGTATCTTCAATTTCATGAACCTCTACATCTTCAGTAGAGGCTTGAGGAGGAATATCTACCGTTGTTGAGACATTGCCTGATCCTGGAGTTTCAACATGTGGCTACAGTAGAGGTGATTGGTATGAAGACGGTTAGAGTTGCTGTCGAATAAGATTTATTGCCGAATAAAAGATTCATACCTTGGGAGACCGCTTGACTTTCTTGGACCTTGTCTTTCTAGCCACATTAACATTCTCAAGTGTCTTCCTTTTGCCTTCTCCTCCTGAAGGTGCAGTGGCCGAAACTGCAGGGGTTTTCATGAAGGTTGCTAGAATTGGAGCATCAAAAGCCAGGACAGGTTTGGGCCCAGCTAAGTAGTACTGGATTGCGTTGGTAGGAGGAATGGGCTCAAAATCCTGTGCATAACCAGATGTTAAAGTGAGAAGTAAATTCAAAAGCAAAAAATGATAAGTACAATGAAATTACCTCACTGTCAGAGGCAAATTGGGGTTGCAGATCTTGGCATAAAGAGTGCACAGGTGTGTTGAAGATGTGATTGTGTCATTCTTGCCACCAGGAAGCAAAAAGAGGCTGAGCAACATCTACTAGCTCAAATGGAGAGGATTCATATATTGGCAAGTCCCATCCAAGCTCAAAGACTTTTCTAGCTTCTGTTTCATTTCTGATCAACTCCCTGAATCTTATGGTTGTTGAAAAGAAAGGTCTTGGGGGCAACTGTCCACATCCTAATTGCCTGGCAGCCATGTTTGGGTAGTAGAATGCATAGGTAGATTGCACTAACCTCTCATGATGGAATTCGGCTGGCAAGGTGCAGGGTTTGATGAAGGAGTTGAAGACCTTTGTGGACATCTTGTCAGAACAACCAGATTCATAGCTGAATTTGCAAGGGAGAGTTAAATCATCATTTTCTCTCTAGGGAAGCCAAAGAACATTGTCGAAACCCTTGAAAAACAACTTGAAGAGATGACCAATGTCCATGTCAATGCTGATGGAAGATGCTGCTTCTCCATAGGTTTGACAACCCTTAACTCTTACTGTACTGCCTTCAGCATAATTGACTGAAGGAAAGCTCAAGTTATGAAGGGGCATAGAGATTATCCGATGCATGTACAGTTGCAGCCACATCTGAACAAACCACCAAGAGCCACTTACACAACATATCTCCCCACCTTGGTACATCTGGGCAGTGATCTGATGCGTCATGTGATAAACGGATCCTAGAAGATATTTGCCCAGGGGAATCAGAGTGCCTGCAGCTAGGTCCTCAGCCATCATCATATGATTTAAGGTTGGCTCATTGGATTTTCCACAGAAGATTAATCTGCACAGCCACATGTTCATGAAGGCCCTGCATTCCTTGTCAAGAACAACACGAGATGCTTCCATATAGGTCTGAATATATTTAACCCATCCACCTTCAGATTTGACAGCTTTCTAGCTGCTTTTGCTCTTGTACTTGAAGGGATATACTGGTTGTGACACATTTAGGCCAGTCATCATGAATACATCGGCCAAAGTGAAAGTCATCATGCCATGGCCGAAAACAAAGGCATTGATAACATCAGACCAAAAATGAGAAGCTGCTATCAGAAGGGATTCATCTCTGGGCATTTCTAACAAAGACAATTCCAAACAGTGGTTGATGTCTTGATCATCCCAGTGGCTGCTGCTCTTATCCAGCATCCTCCGATACTAGTTTCGCCATCCGGCGATTGGGGGAAACGGCCAGGTCTTGAAGGTGTTTGGCCATTGGTTTGGCAGGGTGACTCCAGACTTGAAGGGGATTCTCGAGGTTTCCTTCTCAATTATCTCAGTTGGGTCAGGGTCTCCCATTGGACCAAGAAGGTAGGAATCAGGGTTTGTAGCATAGGGATCAAAATTTGGTTATTGTATTCCTTCAAAGAATAATGGAATCAGGAAAACAAATGAATCGGGAAAGAAGCAGGAAAGTCAATCGAGAATTGCCGAATGCGTGGAAGTGAATGAAATTTACCTCTGAAATTTCGTCCTGAGTCGCCATTGAAGATTCGAGGTGAATTCGAGAATGTGCTAGGGCTTGGATTTTTTGAGCGGCAGCTGCGGTATTGAACAGTATTGACCTAGGAGAAAGGGAAAGCTTGTGGTCAATTTCAGAATAAAACGACTTTTATCCCAAAATTGAGGGGGCATGTGTTAACACTGGATTTTGGCATGCTTAGGAAGATGACAGGTGGACCAGTGCGTAGTAAATTTGCAGAGACAGGCGTTCGGAGCATTCGGCAAGTGTCCGTGCGGTCGGTTAATTTCCAAAGATTCGGCAAATGATCGTGTGGTCGGCTATTCTTAGGAAGGGCGGTTTTCCGTTGAAGAAGCGACAAAAGCGACAAGTAAGAACCGATCGGGTAACGAAGATCGCGACAATTAAGGCAATAAAGACTCCGAAGGAAACTAAAGTCAAAGATGTCGTGTTTTCCTTTGATATTTGTAGCCGTGTCCTTTTAGAACTCATATCATGACCAGGGTATAAATATAAACCCTTGGCCATTGTAAAAAGGGTTCACAACCAAATCAATACAACCGGCCCCGTGCCAACTTCGAGTCTTTTGTCGTGTCGTCGAGTTCTTCGAGAGGAGTCATCGATCCGTCGACCTCCGTAAGTCCCGACAACCTTGTTATCATGTCTAGTATCATGCGGTGGATTTAGACGTTGATGCAAGTAGTCTTATTTGTTTTCAATGATCGTGCGGCGGATCCTTGCTTGACAATCAAGAAGTCTTCGCTTATGTTTCGTTTACGAGTAGATACCGTGGGGCAGGCGTTTGCCCGATATGCTTAGCAAAAGCAAGATAGTTATCGGCTCTACTAGATTTGGCAAGATCTAGTAGATTCATTAAGTTATCACGTGTTGCATGTTTTAGATATTTCATATATTTGTAACACTCTTTTGCCCAATCTAGATTGATACGGTTCGGCTCTATTCTTTTTTACAGATCTATTTATGCTTTAACAGTTATTGCTTTCATGTTGTCTCTACAAATAGATCTTACGCTTATAATAGCCGAATTAGTCTAATCTAGATTGCTACATGTTGCGGGTTCGTGCATGTTAACCACGTTTAAGCTTTGATAAGGTTAGGTATCGTGCGGTAGATACAAGCTTTAGATTAGTTTGATCGTGTTTGCTTACATGTTCCTTCACCATGGATCCCAACTCAGTTGGATTGCTGAGCTTAGTTACGCTTTAACTCATAGTTAATTTTGATTCGTCCAAACGTACTTTTCTCATGCATGCACGTTCGGCAATCAACGCTTTACGTACTTTATGTTTGTTTTAGCCGAATGATCTATATGACTTGTTGCAGACAACTTCTATAGCTATATGTCATCGTAAGTGGCTTCAGGGCTGTATATATGGAACTGTCTGGTCTCACCCAGCATGTTCTAGTTTTGTATCTAATGATTTTTATCCCTTGTTAGTTTCAGGTCAAACTGACTGGCACGTTTCCGAATTTCGAAACACCCGGACACTCGATTGAAGCCACGCTTTCTGGCTTGCTGTGTGTGAGGCACAGTGCGCCACATTTTGTGTCAACAACTATAAGTTTTCATAATTTTCACATCTACCAGTCGTGTCACTTATAGTTATGTCCTTAAGATAATGGTCTACTTATTAGTTGCATACTCCATAAACTATGAGTTGCAATTTTTGAACAACAAAAGGTTCCATTCCAAAGAAGTTACTCACTCCATACCCAAAAAACTTATCGTTTTAGAAAACGGCACGGCCTCAAAAGTGTAACTTTGGCCGCTTATTTTTTGAAAAATATTTATTAAAAATATAATATATGTATACTTTTATGAAAGTATTTTTTAAGACAAATCAATTGATATGATTTTCATATTTTCAAACTCAACCACTTATAAGTTATTTATGATTTATATTCTCAATGTTTGACTAAAACTTTGTCCTAAACGACAAGTTTTTTTGGAGTATGGAGGGAGTATCTACTAGTATTTCCCGAGCAATATTCGAGACAGAAAGTCTACCTGATCACCTCACATGTCAGATGCTTTGCGAGTTGGTACAACCTCATTTTTTGCAGAATCATTATTCAGTGATTCTCAACCACATGTTCTAGCAGTATAACTTTGTTCTTATCGTCTTTCTCTGACCCTGGATCACCCATTACTGCAAATCTCCTATCCCCAAAATGAAAGGATCAAGATTCCCGAGGGGGGGTGAATTGGGCTTATTTCAAATTTCTAAAGAAAATGTGAAATCGTAAACAAATGCCAATCACCCCCTAGTGCCTACCGGTTGTGTGTCCTAGCTAGAAAGCAGTAGCAAGGCATAGAAAAGTAAAGAACCCTACACAATTCTAGTTCCAAAGCAAGAACACCCTACACAAGTCTAGTATGAAGAGAAAGAACAAGTGTGGAATGTAAATGCGGCATGAAAGGAGCTAGGGATAGAAAAGCTTGGCAAGACGTCGTTTTGCCGAGGTATCAAGGAGTCGACACTCCCCCTACTCCTCGTTGGAGCACCTCGCAAGGTATTGCTCCCCCTCAATCCCACGCAAGGGATGAGTGCTCTCTATGGGTTGGTTCTTCGCCACTCCGGCTCGGTAAACCGCCCACAACCGATCACAAGTCGATGGAGAAGGGCCGCCGACAATCCTTCCTGTGATCACCTTCCTCCGAGCACCACCGGACCGTCTAGGTGATGTCGATCACCAAGAGTAACAAGCTTCAATCTTCACTTGACTCACTCAAGCTTCACAACTCGAGTGGATGCACACTTGAACTCTTGGATGAACTAGGGAGAGGATTGATGGATGGATTCGCAAATCACTCTCACTAGGGCTCTTGCTCTCATCCCAAACCTCACAAGTGTTTCTCAGCAAATGAAATGAGCAAAGGCAGATTGGGAAGGCAAGGGATGGGGTATAATACCCCCACACAGAACCAGCCCACGGGCTTGAAAAACAGACAGTTTAAGTTGGCATCGGACGCTCTGATGCCCTGCCCAACGGCTAGTTACTGTTCGAAACCTCGTCCATCGGACGCTCTGATGCTTGCCAACGGACGCTGTGAGGCAGCGTCCGATGCAAACTCACTGCTCTTGTGTTTTTGGGAAAATCCCATGAATAAATCCAATGGATGCTCCTAGCGTCCGATGGCATGCCGACGGACGCGTCCGTCGCGCACCGAGCCTCTCTGGAACCTCTCTGTTAGCCTGACGGACGCACCTAGGGTTTTACCCCAGCGTCCGTTGCCAAGGACCTCAGCGTCCGATGCCCAGAGAAGGGCTCTCTCAACTCCGAAACTCGTCGCGATGATTATGGGAGTTGTTCTAGGCTATCTTAAGGTCATCTAGGCTTGCTTAGAGCTAGGTTTATCAAGTGTGCACCACACCTAAGTCATGAAGCTCTCCTAAGTCAAGCTACTAGTCTCAACCCCTCTTGATAGTACGGTCAAAGATCAAATAAGGCCCTATTTAAACTAAGTGCCCTTCATCTCCTTGTGGCACTTAGACCTATCACTCTAGGGTCTTCATCATCTTGTCTTTGAAATCCGAAATGATATCCATCTTGGGGGCTTAGTGATAACCATTGATGCCCATCTATGGCTAAGCTACACATAGCCTCTGCAAAACACACATTAGCCATAATAATCTTCATTGGTCGTTAATCACCGAAACCAATAGGGCCATGATTCTTCAATGTCCCCCTTTTTGGTGATTGACGACAATAATCCTTGAGTATAAGATTTGAAAGATATGGTTAGGATTTCAAGTGACTTGGTTGGTTTGAGGAAGGGTTAGTGAATAAGAGTGAATGATACTTGCTCATCCAATCCAAGCCACAACATGTACTCAAAGATATGAAATAGAATCGGAGTACCTCATGATATGCTCAAAGATATATCAGAGTATGTCGCGGAAGCATAAATACCATTAGGGCTAAGAGACATATCATGAATCCCATGTGACAACTCACAAACACACACACAACCAAAATATCTCACAAGAGTATCATCACACAAGTACGATGCATAAAATAGACATGATGCATGAGTACGGGAAATAAAATCACACATGTAAGAACCAAATCCCTCCCCCTATCTCTAATACTCAACCCTCTCCCCCTTTGGCGGCTAGCACCAAAAAACTACTGAGCATCTAGAGATGGAGGAGTCCGTCATGAGCACGTAGATCAAACTGAGTGTAGTCGGGGCTCGAGTCACTGCCATCATTTGCCTGACCCTCTATAGCTGGTGCTGAAAGAGAAGCAGTCCGGGTAGGCTCAACTGGAATAGACTCGGGGACTAGAGCTGCTAAGTGAGAAGCTGTTGCAGACTCTCCTAGCTCTCCCTGAGGCTCTGAAGGTGTGACTGGTGTGACCGGAGCTGTTGACGGTCCTGCCTCGGTAGGTGAAGTCACAGGGATTCTACGTGAGTACACACGAGGCTATGAAGGGGGGGGGGTCCCTGCAAGCTCTGTCAGTGTCGCTGCTGCTACAACCTCTGCCTGCTGACCCTGAGACTCAACTGGTGTCTATGGCTGCTCTGCCTCAACTGCAACTGTAGTGGCATCAGTGGTGACGGCAATGAGGGGAGGAGTGGTCACTGTCTGAGTGGAGCAGTCCGGTCCAACCTCCGACGAGGCAACAGAAGAGAGGTGTGTGCCCGTCGCCAGTGGAGGAACGTCTGTAGACTGAGTGTCAGGGTGTGCTCCGATCGGTGAGTCCTCACTAGTGATCTCTCTGTAAGAAGTTGTCAGGTCACGAGTGGCCTCCTCAATGGTACCTCCCCGAGTAGGTGTGAACCCAGTCTGAAACTCTCTGGGGAGGCTAACCAAGATGAGACCTGGGTCATCGGTGTCTGGTAGACTGGTGAAGCTAGTGCCTGGCTCTGTTGTCCACTGGACGGTAAAGCTGGAGTCGGCACCACAACTGGAGTAGGGTCTGGCTGTGAGGTGAACTGCTGCTAAGAAGTGCCAGGTAGCTCAAGGTGAGGTGTCACAGAGGGTCTGGAGCTAGAACTGAGGAGTCGTGAAAGAAGAAGTGTCTGTTGTCTCTGTATCTTAGTCTGCTCTCTCTGGTAGGCTAGGAACTGCAGCTAGAACTCGTCCTGTCAAGCCTGTGACTGAGCCTGTGCTGCCAACTGCTGAGCTGCTAGCCTCTGAACCTCCTCAGCCTACCTCCTCTGCTCCTCTGCCTGTCGTGACTGCTCTTCCTGCATTTTCGCAAGAATGGACAGAAGGGTGGCCTCTGAAGAACCTGAGGCTGGAGCTGAACTGGATCCACCGGCCTCGTGGTCGTGTGACCTAGGAGTGTACTCTGGAACTGGCCGGTAGTCCTCATCTAAACTGTCTGAGGGAGGATCCTCTCTGTAGATGTCGTCAGCAGCTGCATCGATCTGAGCACCGAAGTCTGCCAGCTCTGACTCAGCTAACCCCTGAACGGCAACGTCCTACTGCTCCTCTGTGTCTGATAGGATGTCGGTCTGTCTGGTGTGAGGGCCCTGATGCCTACCACGACCCCTGCCACTGTGGTGAACTAGCTGCCTCATATCATACTCAGGAAAGACAGTGGCTGACCTCAACATAGTCATCGAAAGCACCTAAGACTCCCCGCACACAACAAGTAACCAAGAAATCCAATGCGCATAAGGGAGCTGTCTGTGCCCTCCGAATCCCTCAGCAATGATATCTTCCATCTCTGACACAATGAGATCCCAGATATCAAACTTCTCTCGGCGAACAAGGTGAGCTAGTAGCCATAGCTGTAAACGAGTCAGTGCCTCGCATGCACCAACCCTTGGTAGCAATGTCCTCCTCATGACCTCATTCAGAGTTTGGGTAATCGACGTGAGGTCACGCGAGAGTCGACTGGACCCGTCTCCGAATTGCTGAATAAAGCAGTCCCGGTCAAAGTCAGAAGATGGCACAATCCCATTGTGAGGACGCTGAGGTGCCTCCTGGTCCCCGTAGCACAAGTCAAGGATCCGGGTGTCTGAGGCCTCTAGGTAAAACACCTCCCAGAACCTGGTAGCGTGAACTCTGTAGTCCCGACCTCTGAAAGCAAAGTGTATAAACTCATGATCAGGTTCTATCCAAAGTGACGCGTAGAACTGACGGACCTAATCCTCCTGATAGGCCCCTGAATGGCCTAGAAGTCCAATCAATCCAGGCAGGTACTCAGGATACTGACTAATCTCTAGCCCTCCAACATCAATGATAGACTGAAGCGGACACACCCTCTGAGCACGGATGTTCAAGCCAATCTCAACGTAAGCTCTGTAGAAGTCCTCATGAAGAGTTGTGTAGAAGTGCTCTCCTGCACGGGGATCACGATGGTGAGGAAACCAGACCTGGAAATCAACAAATCTCATCTGCTAGATATGCTTCGCGGAGAAGCCGTGGACCTGATATCGAACTGGGTCAGGTAGCACTGGTCGATGAGGGGCTCTGTCGTTACGCCTCGAACCTTCGGGCCTAGGTGGCACCGACATACGAGAGCGTGTGACCCGTCTTCCCATCAACTCTCCAACGGAGACAGGCTTTTGTAGCCTCTGCTTGCTCAGTGTCCTTAAACCTTGTAGCCTCTTGGGACTCAGTCTCAGTCTCTGGAGCTGCCTCTGTCTCTATCCATGAGGGGGACTCACGACACGCTCCACGGCACGAGGGGGACTCACGATGCGCTCCATGGCGAGGATGTGAACCAATCCTCAAACCGGCGTGACGTGCACCCTGCTTTGCAAGCTCTGTTGCCTCTGCCGCTGCTAGAGCTACCACTGAAGCTAGATCCATCAGTGGCCTCTTGCGCTTCTTCGATACTTGCTTCTCCTTGCCCTTTCCCCGATCAGTGGATGGATGCGGTGGAGGTGGAGGGTCACCACCACTACCGAGGACAGGGCCTGGATTCTTCGTGCGTGCCATTACCGGGCACGAGAAGAAACTCTGTCTCTAATAGATCAACTGTCAATCAAGAATACCCCAAATAAATCCACTGACACTGATCAACCACTAACAAGCAAACCACTGATCAACCTCTGAAAGAGTGGCTCTCAAGCCCTGGACTGATCCTCTCAAGGCTTTGCCTCATTCCGTACTCACGGGCTTTGCCCCGAGTTAACTGTCACTGTCCAAGCAAATTTCTGACCCAACCAATCCTCAAACCGGCGTGACGTGCACCCTGCTTTGCATGCTATGTTGCCGCTGCTAGAGCTACCACTGAAGCTAGATCCATCAGTGGCCTCTTGCGCTTCTTCGATACTTGCTTCTCCTTTCCCTTTCCCCGATCAGTGGATGGATGCGGTGAAGGTGGAGGGTCACCACCACTACCGGGGACAGGGCCTGCATTCTTCGTGCGTGCCATTGCCGGGCACGAGAAGAAACTCTGTCACTAATAGATCAATTGTCAATCAAGAATACCCCAAATAAATCCACTGACATTGATCAACCACTGACAAGCAAACCACTGATCAACCTCTGAAAGAGTGGCTCTCAAGCCCTGGACTGATCCTCTCGAGGCTTTGCCTCATTCCGTACTCACGGGCTTTGCCTCGAGTTAACTGTCACTGTCCAAGCAAATTTCTGACCCACTGCACGAGAGAATTAGGTAGAGTATATAACATGTAAGCATATAACTAGAGATAAGATCGATCTATATATAGCACGAGTTTTGGGTAAGAGATAGATCGCATCTGCAATAATACCTCAACCACATGATCGAAATAGGAATAGGTAAGGTTTCCTCGGTCGACCAACAACCACTTCACAGCCTAAACAAGAAAATATGAAAGAGTTCTTAAGGTTTAGGTGGATTAGCAGATAGGTGATCAAAACCCTAGACATAAGAAGTGAAGGAGAGGGAGGATGATCACCTAGGAAGTGAATGGATCGAGGGAAGAAACCGTTGCTGCTGAGAACGAAGGTGAAGACTCCGATGAGGTAGACCTTCACGGCGACGAGGGAGATCAGCAGGGTGGCGCACGAGGGGCCTCTGCGTGGCCAAAACGTGCGCGCAGAGGGTGGCAAAGTGGGCAGCGGCGCTTTGGATTGGCCTCAACTACGGCGAGGAAGTTCCGGTGAAGGACGAGTGGGGAGGAGCGGTAGTGATGGCGAGCGTAGAGGGTGGTGGCGGAAAGAAACGGTGGCGCGGCGTTCGGATCTGAGTAACCGACCGAGGAGAAGAAGTTTTGTTTTTAAACACATGTCGCTCAGTTAGTTGGTGACAGACGCTCCGGATAGGGACGATGAACGCTCCGTTGGAGTGCGACAAACGCTGCGGACAGCGTCCGTTGGCCATCGTCCGATGCCAACACAAAGAGGGTCCAAAGAGCACCCAGACGCATCTGATGCCCTCGCATCGGACGCTAGGGGAGCATCCGATGCCCCTCAGCCGAGCACATTTAGTGTCGGACGGTCGTGTCAGACGCTGAGGCAATGGGTGTCGAGCGTCCGATGGCAGTGTCCGATGGGTTTTCAAAATGTTTTTCAAATTTGATTTTTAACCCTTTCTCCCAACCAAGTCCTGATCCCAATAAGAAGCAAATAACACATGATTAGACTTGATATGAGAACCATCTCTCAAACTCTCATTTGCAAGTAGTTTGTCGTAGGCTTAGATTTAGTTTTTAGCTCAAAATAGGTCGAATAAAAGAGCAAAGAGACATCATAGGGCCACAAGAGGGGTATAGTCATGACTTGAGCTTGGAATGCTCCCCCTAAGTGGACGAACCCAGTGGATGCTCAAACTTAACCGAAAAGAAACGGAAAATAACACATGCATATGCAATGCATTACTTGGAAATTGAATCTAGGTTGCTTGCAAGTTTAAACCGAGGTTAAGCTTTGTCACACGCTTTGAGGGCGGTTATCTTAACCGCGTTAGCCAATCCTATGTGCATTACCAAATTAAATATGTTATATTACATATGAATGCAAGGTTGGTTCACTCAAGATCATTTTTTAGTGAAGTTAGAGTGCTCAAGCACATTTAACTCATTTCTCAACCTACAAAAGGTTGTCTCATCGAGTGGTTTTGTGAAGATATCCGCCAATTGCTCTTCGCTTCTAACTCCCACTAGTGTGATATCCTTTTGTGCCACATGGTCTCTAAGAAAGTGATGGCGAATATCTATGTGCTTGGTGCGAGAGTGTTGAACCGAGTTGTTTTCAAGTTTTACGGTGCTTTCATTATCACACAAGAGTGGAACATCTTTTAAAGCAACACCGTAATCAAGGAGTGTTTGTTGCATGTATAAGATTTGTGCACAACATGCTCCCACGGTAATGTATTCCGCCTCGGCGGTAGACAATGTCACACTATTTTGCTTCTTAGAGGACCAAGAAACAAGTGATCTTCCTTGCAAATGGCACCCTCCGGAGGTACTCTTCCTATCAACCTTACACCCGGCATAATCCGAATCGGAATATCCCACAAGTTGGATGGGAGCTCCTTTGGGATACCAAAGGCTAATGCTAGGGGTGTGCCTTATGTACCTAAGGATTCTTTTGACGGCACATAGATGTGACTCCTTAGGGTTTGCTTGAAACCTAGCACACATACACACACTAAACATGATATCCGGCCTAGATGCGGTGTGGTAAAGTAAACTACTGATCATAGAATGATAGAGAGTTTGATCAATTGGTTTACCTCCGTCATCAAGGTCGAGATGTCCATTAGTAGGCATGGGGGTCTTGACTGGCTTGCAATCCTCCATCTTGAATTTCTTGAGCACATCTTGACTGTACTTCTCTTGTGATATGAAGGTGCCCTCCCTAAATTGCTTCACTTGGAAGCCAAGGAAGAAGGTTAGCTCACCAATCATTGACATCTCGAATTCCTTGGACATCAAGTCACCAAACTCTTTGTAATGATCTTGGTTTGTTGACTCAAATATAATGTCATCGACATATACTTGGCAAACAAAGATCTCTCCATTAAGCTTCTTGGTGAATAGTGTGGTATCCACTTTCCCGATCTTGAAGCCCTTCTTGAGTAGGAAGTCCCTTAGCATCTCATACCAAGCACGGGGTGTTTGCTTTAATCCATAGAGCACCTTGGACAACCTATATACATGATTAGGACAATTTAGGTCTTCAAAATCGAGAGGTTGTGAGACATAGACAAGTTCATTAATGAAACCATTTAAGAAAGCGCTCTTCACATCCATTTGAAAGAGTTTCATCTTATGATGTGAAGCATACGCCAAAAGGATACGAATGGCTTCTAGTCTTGAAACCGGGGGCAAAGGTCTCTCCAAAATCAAGACCTTCAACTTGAGAGAACCCCTTTGCCACCAATCTTGCCTTGTTCCTCACAACCATGCCTTGATTATCTTGCTTGTTCCGAAACACCTACTTGGTGCCAATGATTATTGCTCCTTTGGGCCTTTCTACATGTGTCCACACTTCATTCCGGGTGAACTTGTTGAGCTCTTCATGCATGACATTCACCCAATCTGGAGACGCAAGTGCATCTTCCACACTAGTAGGCTCAACAAAGAAAACAAAAGAGTGATGCTCAACATAAGAAGCAAGTTTAGATCGAGTTGTTACCCCCCTTGAGGGACTCCCTATGATAAGGTCTTGTGGATGAGCTTGAAGCATAGGTGTGGATCTTCTATTAATCTCTTGGGGAGGTGGTTGTGGTGTCTCAACATCATTTGCTTGAGCCTCGACTTGATCATGAGGGAAGAAGGTATCTTCTTGAGCTTCCCTCACTTGTTCTTCATCAACTTGAGGCGTGTGAGGTGGAGATGGCTCTTGAATTGCATCAACTTCATCTTCTTCCACCTCTTGTGGGTTGATGGCACCAACCGACATATTCTTCATAGCCTCACTC
This sequence comes from Microstegium vimineum, assembly GCA_022036555.1. NCBI lineage: Eukaryota > Viridiplantae > Streptophyta > Magnoliopsida > Poales > Poaceae > Microstegium > Microstegium vimineum. The sequence goes on along the minus strand of CM039119.1, from coordinate 21,783,756 downwards.
AAGGGTTCATCACCTACATCATCAAGATTCTCAAGTGCTCCTTGGGAGCCATTAGTTTCATCAAATTCCAAGTCATACGTTTCTTCAACTAAGCCAGTGGCTTTGTTAAATACACGGTATGCCTTGGATTTAAGCGAATAACCAACAAGAAAACCAATGTCACAACGCCTTTGGAACTTTCCCATGTGTTGACGCTTCTTGTAGATGTGTACTTTGCATCCAAACACTCGGAAGAATGATATATCCGGTTTCTTCCCATTCACAAGCTCATAGGGGGTCTTCTTGAGAAGCCTTTGGACAAATAGCCGGTTGGCCGCATAGCATGCGGTGTTGATCGCTTTGGCCCAAAACTTCTCGGGGGTGTTGTACTCATCAAGAATAGATCTAGCAAGAGTGATTATAGTCCATTTCGTTCTCTCTACAACACCATTTTGTTGAGGGGTATAGGTGGCGGAGACCTCATGCTTGATTCCAACTTCATCACAATAGTCTTCAATCTTGGTGTTCACAAACTCGGTGCCATTGTCACTTCTAATCTTTTTTATCTTCACATCAAACTCATTTTGTGCTCTAGTTACAAACTTCTTGAATACTTTGGTTGTCTCTCCCTTGTCTTGAAGAAAGAACACCCAAGTGTACATAGAGTAGTCATCAACCACCACCAAGCAAAAGAGATTGCCTCCAAGACTAGCATAGGTGGTAGGTCCAAATAGATCCATGTGGAGTAGCTCTAGGACTCTTGAGGTTGACATGAAAGCTTTGGTTGGATGAGTGTTTGCCACTTGCTTGTCGGTTGACATGCACTACATAATTTGTCCTTCTCAAATATCACATCCTTGATCCCTCTAACCAATTCCTTCTTGACAAGATTCTTCAAGGTTGACATGCCCACATGTGCTAATCTTGTATGCCATAGCCAACCCAAAGAATACTTGGAGAATAAGCATGTTTGAAAACTAGCTTCATTGGAAGTGAAGTCCACTAGATAGAGGTTGTTGTGCCAAAATCCCTTGAATATCAATGATGAATCTTCTACTTTGGTCACAACTACCTCACTTGGAGTGAAGAGACAATGAAAACCAAGATCACACAATTGACCAACCGATAGCAAGTTGAAGCTCAATGATTGTACTAGCAAGACATTTGAGATTGATTGATCATTGGAGATTGCTACTTTGCCAAGCCCTTGCCCTTTGCCTTTTGAATTGTCCCCAAATGTAATCTTGTCTTGATTTTCACAATCTTCATCAAGTGTGGTGAACATCCAGGGGTCGCCGATCATATGTTGAGTGCAACCACTATCAATTACCCAATGTCTCCCACCGGTCTTGTAGTTCACCTACACACAAGCAACTTTGAGTTAAGCTTGTTGTTTGGGAGCCCACACTTTGCGGGGACCCATAGCCTTGTCAACCAACTCCTTAGCAACCCATAGCACTTTGGGCTTATTCTTCATCTTAGGCCCGAGAAACACTACAATTGGTCTACCCTTGGAATCCTTATTGATGACAAAGTGTGCATCATGAGAAAAGGGCCTTGTGTGCTTGGGCAAGGTCTTGGGTGGTGGAGTCTTGCAATCATAAGCAAAGTGACCAACTTGACCACACTCAAAGAATCTTTTAGGCTTGGGCTTGGGCTTGTCTTGATTGTTGCCATTGTACTTGTTTTTGTAGTAATTCTTTGCTTCAATCTTGACTTTGGCCTTCATTTCTTGGTTCTCCTTGAACCCAACACCCATCTTGTCATTCTTCATGATAGTGTTCATCAAGAGCTCACTTTAAAGATTGTGGCCCTTGGTGAATTTTTCCATCCCACTAGCAAGCTTGATTTTTTCATTCTTGAGCTTTGCATTTTCTTCTCTAAGAGAGTTGATCAAGGTAGTAGCATCCTTGTCATTATCCTTGGCCGACTTGATGGTGAAAGGCTTGTTAGACTTGAGGTTGATTAGCTCTTCCTTGAGCTTTTAGTTTTCTTCCCTCATCTTCACATAATCATCATACTTGTCAGATTCAACAACTCTCTTGCCCTTGCACTTAGAACTTTGTTCAAGAGCCACATCATCAATCAAGATATCACAAGGGGTAGCACTATCACACTTAGCACATGGGTTAGTAGCAACATGTGTAGCAAGATCTTGAGTGAGCAATTTATTTGCTACTACTAGTGTGCCATGCTCTTCTTTTACTTTGGTGTAGTCATCTTTTAGCAAGTTGTATCTTGTTTGGAGCTCTTGGGATGACCTCTCAAGCTTATCATGTTTCTCACTTGCTTGCTTGAGTGAGGCTTTGAGCTCCCTAGTGCTAGATGAAAGAGTTTGGTTCTCACTTTTTAGTTCATCATTAGCACTAGTTAGATCATCAAGCTTAGCATGCAATTTTTCATTTGCTTCCTCTAGTGATTCACTTTTAGTTTTGTACTTCCTTATGATCTTGGTGTATTTGTTGCAAATTTTAATTAGCTCATCATAGGAAGGTGCTTCATATTCATCATCACTATCATCACTAGAGGAGCCACTGCCATCATCCTCTTTTTGTACCTTCTTGTCACCTTTAGCCATGAGGCATAGGTGTGTAGAGGATGAGCCCGGTGATGATGGAGGAGGTGGCGGTGGAGTAGAAGAGCCAATCACCAATGCGGCCACCTTCTCATCTTCACTCTCATCATCGGAGGAGTCACTTGAGTCTTTAATGTCGGTGAGACAATCACCAACAATGTAAGCCTTGCCATTCTTCTTCTTCTTGTGAAAGTTGAAGTTCTTCTTCTTCTTGAATGGTTTCTCTTGCTTCTTCTCATCATCACTTGAGAGTCATCTTGTGCACCCTTCTTGTTCTTGTAGTTCTTAAACTTGTTGTTCTTGAACTTGTATTTCTTCTCTTCGGTGCATTGATGAACCAAGTGCCCAAGCTTCCCACAATTGTAGCAATCCTCTTCTTTGAGTCAAATTTGATTTCATTCTTGTTTAGCCTCTTCAACATCTTGGTGGTCTGTTTCACCATAAGAGCAATGTTGTCTTCATCTTCATCATCACTTGAGATCTCAACCACCAATTGATTTTTTTCACTTCTCCTTGGTGGAAGCTTTGAGAGCCAAGTCCTTCTCCTTCTCTTTTTCTTTGTCTTTGTCTTTCTTCTTGGAGGAGGATGAAGAACCATCGTTGATCTTCATGTACATCTCATGAGCATTGATCTTGACCAAAACTTGTGTTGGTGTAGATGCGGAGAGATCGCCTTGGTGAAGAACCGTGACGATGTGGCCATACTTGTCAAGTGGCAAGACACAAAGAATCTTGCACACCACATCAGCCGGTGACATTTGGGTGAGTCCAAGGCCATTCAACTCCTCTACAAGCACATTCAATTGAGAATACATTTCATTAGCACTCTCATGAGATAATATGGTGAAAGAGTTCATCTTAGCAATGATCAAGTGATAGCGCTCCTCTCTTTCACATTTAGTGCCCTCGTGTAGAGCACAAATGTTGGTCCAAACCTCATGTGTGGTTTTGCAATTCTGCACACGGTTGAACACATCCTTACAAATGCCACGGAAGAGGAAATTTTTTTGCCTTAGCATTGTTCTTCTCAAAGTAAGGATCTTCGACGAACACCAAACCACCTTTGATGGCAGCCGCGTGAACACCGGCATCAACGGCCACTAGATAGGCCTCCATACGAACTTTCCAATAAGGAAAGTCATCTCCATCGAACAAGGAGGTGGTCCATCCCCATGGGACATCTTGCTCTAGGCAGTGAATCCTAATTTAGAGCAACAAGGCTCTGATACCAATTGAAAGGATCAAGATGCCCAAGAGGGGGGGGGTGAATTGGGCTTATTTCAAATTTCTAAAGCAAATGTGAAATCCTAAACAAATGCCAATCACCCCCTAGTGCCTACCAGTTGTGTGTCCTAGCTAAAAGCGGTAGCAAGGCATAGAAAAGTAAAGCACCCTACACAATTCTAGTTCCAAAGCAAGAACACCCTACACAAGTCTAGTATGAAGAGAAAGAACAAGTGCGGAATGTAAATGCGGTATGAAAGGAGCTAGGGATAGAAAAGCTTGACACGATGACGTTTTGCTGAGGTATCGAGGAGTCGACACTCCCCCTTAGTCCTTGTTGGAGCACCTCGCAAGGTATTGCTCCCCTCAATCCCGCGCAAGGGATGAGTGCTCTCTATGGGCTGGTTCTTCACCACTCCGACTCAGTGAACCGCCCACAACCGATCACAAGTCGATGGAGAAGGGCCGCCAACAATCCTTCCGGCGATCACCTTCCTCCGAGCACCACCGGACCATCTAGGTGATGTCGATCACCAAGAGTAACAAGCTTTGATCTTCACTTGACTCACTGTAGCTTCACAACTCGAGTGGATGCACACTTGAACTCTTGGATGAACTAGGGAGAGGATTGATGGATGGATTCGCAAATCACTCTCTCACTAGGGCTCTTGTTATCTTCCCAAACCTCACAAGTGTTTCTTAGCAAATGAAATGAGCAAAGGCAGGTTGGGAAGGCAAGGGATGGGGTATAAATACCCCCACACACAACCAGCCCACAGGCTTGAAAAACAGATAGTTTAAGTTGGCATCGGACACTTCGATGCCTAGGCAATAGACGCTCTGATGCCCTGCCCAACGGCTAGTTACTGTTCGAAACCTCGTGAAAGGTCCTAGATGGCTAGAGGGGGGGGGGGTGAATAGCCTAATAAAAATTCTACAAAACACTAGAGCAAAGGTTAGAATAACACTTAAGCGAAGTTTTTTGCTCTAGCTCTACTAGGGATGCAAAGCCACCTATCCAAGCAATTCTAGTTAGTTAAGTGCCTAACAAACAATAGCAAGAACCTAAGGCACTTAACACAAGCTAGCAAGAACAACTAACAAGAGAAAACTAACTAGCAAGCTAACTAGGAAAGAATGAAAGAATGTAAATGCAAGATAGGAGGTGATTGATATACCGATGTCTTGTGATAGAGGAATGTCAATATGAAGAACCAATCACAATGAATACCAAAGAGTAGCCGGGAGACAAGTTGACACACAATTTTTCTCCCGAGGTTCACTTGGTTGCCACCAATCTAGTCCCCGTTGTGTCGACTACTCAAATGGTGATTCGGTGGCTAATAGGCAATCACAAGCCTAACCCACTACCCGGGTGCCACAAGAATCCACCCAAATGAGAGTAACTCAATGACACGAGCAATCCACTAGAGTTACCCTTTGGCGCTCCGCTGAGGTGGGTACAAGCCCTCCCACAATCGATGAAGCCGGCCACGAACAATCACCAACACGTGCCGAAGCTTCCCCACAATCGCCAAGCCGTCTAGGTGTTGGCAAACACCAGGAATAACAAGAAATCCCGCGGCGATGACGATGACCAAGTGCCACTAAGATGCAATGCAATGATCAAAGCACTTGGTTCACTCAAACTCTTAAGAATTAGCAAGAAAAGCAAAGAGAGATGAGTTGGGGGCCTTCTCAAGCAAGCACAATGAGTGAGAATGAATGGGAGGTGCAAGAAGGAGCCCTAGGAGCCGGCCAAAACACTTATATAGCCTTCACCAAAGAACTAGCCGTTTTTCTCCTCATCTTCTACTTCCTGCGTAGCTCCGGACGCTACCATCATGGGGAGTTCGGACCATCGGCTGCGCGTCCGAACCCTCTGGATTTTGAAAACCACCGTTCGCGCCTTCACCTGGACCTGCACGTCGCCTCCGGACGCGCCAAATAGTAGGGGTCCGGACCATAGCGTCGTGCGTCCGGACTCCACACAGAGAGTGTCCAGAGAGCACCTGGAGTCCGGATGGTCGTCCGGAGTGCAGCGTTCGGACAGCACTTAGCGTCCAGATCAAGCCACCAGAGACAACAGAGGGCTCTAGGAGTCTGGACGGTTGTCCGGAACGTGCCTCCGGACCTTCATCAGCGTCCGGACCTCCTGTCCAGAGAAGCCGAGAGCTAGGGTCTGCTTCCGGATGCGTCCGCGTTAGTCTGGACAGAGAAACCCCAGCGTCCGGACCCTGCGTCCGGACCTCTCCCTTTTGTCCAAACGTGTTGCTTCTTCTTTTCCAAGCTTCCATGCGCTAACACCATGTGATCCATCCACTTATGCTCTATGTTAGCCTTTACATTGAATTATCTTGGATTTTAATTCATTTTTATGTCACTTAGGTTCATTTTAGATATGCAATGCAAATGACCTAGTGACACATGACAAGCGCAATCGACACGAGTTTTCCCTTCTTGATAGTACGACTATCTATCCTAAATGTGATCAGACTCTCTATAGTGTCTTCATCACTAAAGCAAAAATGGCCCTATGATATACCTTTGCCTTGAGCCCATTTTTGTTTTTCTCTTTCTTCTTTTCCTTAGTCCATGAAGCCCTTGATCAATGCACCATGATCTTTCATCTAGCTTCACATGTCAAGGTGGATTACCCTAGCTTAGATCACACACTTAGCAAGCATGGTTAGTCCATATAGGTTTCATCAATTATCCAAAACCAAACTTGGGCTTTCACCCCGTCCATCGGACGCTCTGATGCTTGCCAACGGACGCTACGAGGCATCGTCCGATGCAAACTCGCTGCTCTTGGGTTTCTGGAAAAAATCCCACGAATAAATCCAACGGACGCTCCCAGCGTCCGATGGCATGCTGACGGATGCATCCGTCGCGCACCGAGCCTCTCTGGAACCTCTCTGTTAGCCCGACTGACACACCTAGGGTTTTACCCCAGCGTCCGTCGCCAGCGTCCGTTGCGACGCACAACGTCCGTCGCCAAGGACCTCAGCGTCCGATGCTCAGAGAAGGGCTCTCTCAACTCCAAAACTCGTCGCGATGATTATGGGAGTTGTTCTGGCTATCTTAAGGTCATCTAGGCTTGCTTAGAGCTAGGTTTGTCAAGTGTGCACCACACCTAAGTCATGAAACTCTCCTAAGTCAAGCTACTAGTCTCAACCCCTCTTGATAGTACGGTCAAAGATCAAATAAGGCCCTATTTAAACTAAGTGTCCTTCATCTCCTTGTGACACTTAGACCTATCACTCTAGGGTCTTCATCATCTTGTCTTTGAAATCCGAAACGATATCCATCTTGGGGGCTTAGTGATAACCATTGATGCCCATTCACATTGATCATTATGGCTAAGTTACGCATAGCCTCTGCAAAACACACATTAGCCATAATAATCTTCATTGGTCGTTAAGCACCAGAACCAATAGGGCCATGATTCATCACACAATTCCCCACATCAGGAAGGACGTTGAGCGTCTCAACTAATGCAATAAAATTGCCTCGAAGCACATAGAATTTTGTGACCATCGATTCGATCCATCCGGGCACTCACAGTGCAAGACTCTATCATAAAGTCCAAGACTATTTATTACATTTATTTATGGCATTTTGCTGATGTGACAACATATTTATTGAAGAGAGAAGGTGAAAAAAACAGGACTCCAAGTCTTATTTAGACTACAAGTCCATAATATTCGAGGTAATAAATAGGTTTAGACTCTATAATATAGTTTGCATTGTGAGTGCACTCCTACACTACGTAGCTGAGTGTTGTATATGGCGAGTGAAACCATTTTGGAAAAAAATGAATAGATCGTATCCTATATGGTGTTGACCGTTGAGGATCAGGAGGCTCACGCTGAGTTGCGTTGCGGCGAGGTACGCGGTGTTGAGCTCGCCGAGGAACATCTCCTTATCCCCAGTCACGGCGCGCGCACAACGCCATCCCGACGGCCTCAACCACGGCCGCCTCTGCGCCGCCATGGAGCATGTTGAACTGGTTCTGCACCCACCGCGCTGGCCGGAGGTAATTAGGAGAAAGGGGGGGCGATAGAGATCGAGAGTGGTTCTGTCCTATCCACCAAGGACGCTAATTAAGGAGGAGGCGGTCACTGTGACGGCGGGGGAGATGGTGATGGTGCAGGAGACGCGGGAGGAGGTTACGGCGGTGGAGGAGACGATGGCGCGGACGAGCGAGGAGTAGCCGTTGGGCCGCTCGGCCAAGGCCGGAAGGGGCACGTCCACGCCCAGGCCTTGGAAGAAGCCCATCGTCCGCTCTCGGGACTCTGCCGGCGAAAGCCGCTCCGGATTCACCGACGGCGGTAGCATCTGCTGCAGCGGCATCTGCTGCGGCATCTTCTCTCTTTCAAAATCACAAGCCCGCTTAGGTTTTCTTCTGCTCTTCTTCGTCGCACGTCGTTGGTTGGTAGCAGCAGCAGCTGGCGTGCGGATGTGGGGCGCACTCCGACTCGGGTTGAGAACTTGGGGTAGGGGGCGACAGTGGGTGGGGGTCAGATGGCGCGTTTGGATTCTAGCCATAGGTAGCCACGCCACAGATGCTGCAGACTGTGGCTCGCCACGGACTGTGGCGGACAAATTCGTCGCCACAGAGTTTGGTGATTTCACTGAGACAAAAAAACTGCCAAAGACCTGTGGCTACCTAATTTGGGTTCCCAACCAAACATTGCATGGATAAACTGTGGCGCGCCACATCCTTGGCTTGGCGAGTGGAGGCCGGGAACCAAACAGCCTCTGGTGCACGAAGTGACCAAGATATGCTTTCAAAAAAGGTCCGTATACTTCGTAAATACATTTGTCGTTGTTATAACTTCGGTAAATTTGATTCGATCGGTAAAATATATATTTATAAGTCAATTTTTTTAAAAAAACTAAAATAAAAAATCTTATTGATAATATAGTATTTATGTTATGATATAATATTTTTCTATCATGATAAATAAAATAATAATAAATAACTAAAATTTTACTAATTCTATATCATAAATATTAATAATTATTCTTATATATTTAATCAAAGTTGATTTATAAAACGAAAACGAGACAGATATTTACGTCGGGCGTTTCATGAGGTCCTGACACCCGAGTGTCACATCTCTGGAAAACACTCTATTCTATAGAACAAAGAAAATCGATTTTCCCATAAGCACACGACTCACATCTAAGGGGCCAAATATAAAAGATCAAATAAATACAAAAACTAAAAAAAATAGAAAATTAAAAAAAACAGATTAGCAAAAAAGTTAACAGATTATTTCTATGAAAGACAAATTGAAAGAGTTTCAAAGAAAAAACAAAGAAAACATACAATTTAAAATAAATAGGCCAAAGCAAATTAACAGATTATTCCTATGAAATGTCAATTAGAAGAATTTCAAAAAATCAAATAAAACAAAGTACAAATTTCATGGGAGTGTGTACTCGGCGTCAGGTGTTTCAGGCGCCACTGACCACGAGTATTGAATCACACTTGCACACAGCAACACTCGGTTGCGTGACCATCTAGATCAATAAACAAACAAAATAGGGGTTATTACGTTTCTGCTCTTATTTTGAATTCTAATTGTAATTTTATCCTCACTTTCTTTCACTTCGTATTTTTACCCTTCCTTTTCAAAAACAAAGGTTCTGTTTACCCCTGTTTCTAACGTCGTTACCTGTATCTAGAATATTATTGCATTTCTGCTCTTGTTTTGAACCCTAATTGTGATTTTACCCCCACTTTCTTAAAATAATGTGTCTAAATATATATCTCAAAAAAGGAGTAAATTCACAATGCATTAAGATAAATAGGGGCAATTTCGCATGGTAAAACTTGTCCTTACTCAGCCCATTTGACACCGTTACCTGATGTTCACGAAGTAGGGGTAATCTTAGGCTTCGTTTTAAAAAAAACAGGGGTAAAATCACAACGATGATAAAAGCAGAGGTAAAATCACAATTGGACATCAAAGCAAGAACACAATAGCCCCAACAAAATAAAAAATAACCAGTTTCTATGGAAACCAAATTAATAAAAATTCAAAGAGAACCCAAGTAAAACATATAGAAAATAAAAAAAAAAGCCAGACAAATGATCATGCTATTCTAACTATCCTCATCTACGAATAATTAATTTACACTAATTGAGTGACCCTAGGACACGTGGCAGAGCGAGGATGATGTAGGCTGGTCTGGACCATCTCGATTGGCCCGGACAAGGCAAGCGGACAGGATCCAAAGGCTTTTGGCCTCCTCGGGAGGTCTCTGTGTAGCTCCAGACCATGGTAATGATTGGTCCGGATCCTGCCGTTAAGGGCATCCAGACACTCACTGATTACTCGTATTGTGCTGGGCTCAAGAATTGAGAACAAGGTTTGTGTATGATGCACTGGTATCCAAAATTCTAGTTTACACAAAACATGTGGAGTATGGCGTTGCCTAGGAGTCTGCCATAAACGCCCAGGCATTGTAAAGGGGTAGGGCGGCTCGCCTCACCACAACTCACCACAACGCCTCAAAAAACAATGATTCCAAGTTAAATATACACAATACAAACTCTGTAAACAGAAGAAATAGTCCATATAAAACTTGGGCTTATAGGCTTGCCACGGGCATGATGTAAAAGGTGGCTCGAGATGTGTAGCAGAGCCTTTTGGTGTCCTTAAGTCTGAAATCGATTGTGGTAACCACGACTGATCTACCCTTCCTCAGTATCTGCGCTTCAACATCCACTTCAGACTGCATGAAGATAAATAATGGGCATTAGGATAGAATACATGCTTGAAATCTGACATGATAAAATATTAGACAGTGAGATGGAAGAACTCAAATGTCTTTATATGCCATTATTCCTATTGTTAACTAGTTTGTATTTCAATTAGAAGTACTATGTTAGAGATTTGGCATCAGCAGAGAATCGTAGAGCCATGGTTCATCAGAAGTTGATTTCGGATGCTTGTATGTAAAGAAAATATGCAATGCCCAAATTCAGTAAGGAGCATAGAGTTATTAGTACAAAGGAGAGAGTGCAGGAAATAAATTATGGCACAAGTGAAGAAATGAGTTCTATGACACCCTTCCTAAGTTTATTGAATTGGCAAGAAATGACAGAAGTACTATTCACAGCAGCAATGTTAATGATATTTGTTAGCTAAGGTTGTCTTTTCAGGGTCAGCAGATGAGAACGATAAAGATAACTTAGTGTTTTGATTTCATTTTGCTCCTACCATCATGTAAATGGACTCAACTGCGAGTTAAATGTAAGCTACTGATGTCACACTGACATGGGGCATCACAACAAGTATCACATGGAAGAGCATGGAATTATAAAACTGGCATCTGTTAGATTTATTCCAAATCAAAATCATAATTTGGAGCTATATGACAAGCCACTCTTCAGGGCCCACTTTATCATAATCCAATTTCCCAACAAGGACACAACAGAAACACATACATTACATTACTCTTGAATGACCGAAAAATTACCAGTGACAATCTCAAGCTTCTAATCCTTTTCCTCAGATTAGATATAAATCATACAGAAGCTAAACATGCTTAGATTGTGAAAGTTTATTAAACCCTTGGATCTTTTGAGGATGAAAGCCATCTTATATGATCATTATATACGCCAAAATCCATATTAGAACCTCTGTTACAAAAATTGTGACAACAGTAGAATAGATGCAATCAAACTACAAAAACATTTCACTCTGATATCATTTGTAGATATTAAATTTTCAAACTGGCAATGTGCTCTTTGATAAGCACTTTAATGCTTATTTCACTATGCTCGTCACATCAATCTTATTCTACTATTTGCGGTCTCCAGAATGACATGCTTTCTGCATCTAATGCTTTGCAGTAAATCATTTTTAAGCTCCCATACTTTCTCCTTTTAAGTGTGCATGTATGAAACGTTTCACGGTTATCAATACCGTTATTTTTCTCAAACACGCAGGAGAGTAGCATATCATTATATTAAGAAGAAGAAAGGAGTCTAAGACGACTCAAAACAAACCCCATTAGGTCATGAGTTTATCAGTTTACATGAGTGATTAGCCAGGAAAACAAGAAACTTCCACTAGTGGCCTTCGCCTAAGACCTTTTGCCCCAGCAGTACACCACAATTTTGCCTCATCCTTAATTTCTTGCATGAGAGCATTAACATGAGGTGAGGTTCCTTCAAAGACACAAGCATTCCTATGTTTCCAAATCCACCATGCCACCAACACCACTAAGGAATTGAATCCCTTGCGATGTTGCTTTTAAATTTGCTACATTGTACGGCGCCACCACTCAAAGAAACTTAGAGCATCCAGGCCTGGTGTGAGCTGCTGCAATCTGACCAAGGACCGAACTGAATACCAGACTTGTCTCAGTTGTCTGACATTCTTGTATTGAACTACTGAGTCTGGACTGGACTCCTTATCTTTCCTCAAAGTTCAAACAAATTGACCAAGAGTTTGCAAGACCAATTAGCATCACATAAACTATCACCAGGTTTAACATAACACTATTTAAACATATTTACTCCCAGTAAACCAGATATTGGCAGGCCTGATATTTCACATTTATCATTCCACTAGAACGTTGGCTAGAGGTTCTAATATACCTCACTCAATCAAATTCCTCCCCTTTCTGGCAAAGTTGCAATGCTTGTTCAATGACTCTCATTTATAAACAGTTATTTACTTCTAAAACTTCATAAAAGCTGTTTTGTGTAACTACATTGATAATAATAACCAATTAAAAAACACTAGGTAGACCCACCCCCCCCCCCCACCCAAGACTACATAATAATGTGGAAATCGAGTATATTCCAATCAAATTGGATGCTGGATGCAGGCCAATATTATTGAAAAAGCAATATGTATGAGGTGCAGAGAATTTAATTAGAAGATCACATCGCATCGCGCTGCAGCAAGGTACACGGTGCTAAGCACGCCGAGGAACATCTCTTTATCCCCGGCGGCTGCCCGCGCGCATGCCATCATGACAACGAGTGTGGAGTAGGCGTCGGGCTGGTCGACCGAGGCCGGGAGGTGCGCATTGGCACCTAGGGCACGGAAGAATGCCTGCGTCACCGCCCGGGAGTCCGTCGACGACAGCTTATGTCCTGGCTCTCCGTCAGTCATCTCCTCCTCCACCTGTGTTGTTTGCTTTCCTGCTCCGGAAGTTCGGCAACGTGGGGGTGCGAGTTCAGGATGGGGTTGGGGCGGGGAGGCATGTACCGGCCAGAGTAATGCGTGACAACTGACAACCGCTGTTGGTTGGTTGGCTTTCCGTGCTCCCTGAAAATATCGTGTGGGGGGAGAAGGGCGAGCACTGTGCGTGCACGCAAGGCGATCACGGTCGCGGCTAGAGTAGTGTAGTCGGGAGAAGAAAAAAGAGGAAGGCCAGCTGGGTGAAGCAGGCCAAGAATGGGCCAGGTCCATTTACTGTTCAAGAGTTTTTCTTTTCAATGGAAATTTCTATTTAAGCTAATTGCTGAAATTCCAGTGAATTTGAATCTGGCACAAATTTAGATATATAATTAAAAGTTTCAGAAGAGTAGTAGAGGGACTTGGAAACCTTATCTAGCAGTCATGTCGCTTATTAGTTATTCTCTTAAGATAATGTTCTACTTATTAGTTGCAGACTCGATAAACTATGAGTTGCAATTTTTGAACTGCAAAAGGATCCAAAGAAGCTTAAAAACATCAAAGAAATGTCCACAATCCAGCTTCTTTTATCTGAGAGGTATTGCCGTATTGTTACTAATTTGAAATTTTTGGTCCGATAGTTATAGTTATTAGCCCCTCCCCTCTTGCAATCTTGAATTCCTAATAACTACTTCCTAATTCCTATGTTCCAAATTATATGACGTTTTTGGTTTTGCTAGATACATTATTTTTATTACGGATCTATACATAAAGTACATCTAAAGTGCATATCAAAAGCTAGCTATAAAACTATAAAAGTTTTGTAATTTGGAACCGAGGGAGTATTTCCCATGCAATATTCTAGACACAACCTCCTCAGATTTCAGATGCTTGTAGAGTGGTACAAGCTCATTTCTTGTGGAATCATTATTCAGGGATTCTCAACCACATGTTCTAGCAGTACAACTTTCCTCTCATCGTCTTTCTCTGATCCTAGATTAATTCATTTACTGCAAATTTCCTGCCCTCAACAATTCCCCGCATCAGCAAGGACTTTGGCTTCTCAACTAATGCAAGAAAATTACCTCAAAGCACATAGAATTTTGTGACGATCGATTCGACCCATCCTACACAGCGAGTGCTCTATATGGCGAAAGAAATTATTGGGAAAAATGAATGGATCTGTATATCAGGGATTCAGGGTGTTGAGGATCGGGAAGCTCACGTTGAGTCGCGCGGCGGCGAGGTACGCGGTGCTGAGCTCGCCGAGGAACATCTCCTTATCCCCAACCGCGGCGCGCGCGCACGCCATCCCGACAGCCTCAGCCACGGCCGCCACCGCGCCGCCGTGGAGCGTGTTGTACTGGTTCTGCACCCACCGCGCCGGCCGGAGGTAATAATTAGGAGAAAAGGGGAGCGATAGAGATCGAGAGCGGTTCCGTCCTATCCAACGGGGAGGCCAATTAAGAAGCAGGCGCTCACCGTGACGGCGGGGGAGATGGTGAGGGTGCAGGAGACGCGCGAAGAGGTGACGGCGGCGGAGGAGACGACGGCGCGGACGAGCGAGGAGTAGGCGTCGGGCCGCTCGGCCGATGCCGGGAGGGGCACGTCCACGCCCAGGCCTTGGAAGAAGCCCATCGTCCGCTCTCGGGACTCTGCCGGTGAAAGTCGCTGCGGATTCACCGGCGGCGGCAGCTGCAGCGGCATCTCTTCCACAAATCACAAGCCCGCTTACGTTTGCTTCTGCTCTTCCCCGTCGCGGGTGGTTGGACAGTTGGTAGTGTTAAATAATATGGTAATTTCCAGATTAATATCAGAATATAAATTGATTAACTAGAATAAATATATACTGCATACTTATACATATTACATAGCATGTTTAACTTAACTAGCATAGACATAGCTTGTTTACTAGATAGATTGGATAGTATAAATGACAAGATTAGATCACAAGGTTTATACCTGCTAGTTGTAGGAGTAGTAGATTGCGGTGAAGATGACAAAGATGCGGGTGTCGATGGAGCGACGTTCAGGTTGTTGAAGACGATGTCGATGTCATTGATGTCGATCAGCGGCGGCAAAAGACTTCGGTTCAGCTGACGACGAATACGCCGGGACATAGCGCCGCCTGATTTGGACGGAAGACGATCCGGAAGACGACCCGTCATAAAGATTGGGAGCAGTCGCGCGAAGAGCGCTTCCCAAAAACCTTATTCGCCTTCTCCCGCTGCAGGATCACGAAGACGAGGGTTCCGGAGACCTGCTCGCCCGGTCGCCGGTGCACGCCGACGATCGGACTGGAGTAGCTATGGTGGCGCAACAGCGAGAAGAGGTAGAAACTTTAGCTCTTGATTTTTATGATATATTGGCGTGACCGATAGTCTCATTATATAGTCCGGTCCAACCAATACCTCTACTTCCACAAGCAATGTGGTACTAAATAGTTCCCACATCCTCTTTTGTTTTCATGCATGGGCCTTTGAGATTTATTAGGAATTTCTGAATTTGTTATTGGGCCAAGCCCATATAAATTCCAACAATCCCCCACCAGAACTTAAATACCCATTTAGAGATTTGTTTGTTCTTACTCCTGTTTGATATACCAGTGTTTCGGCAGAGACTGTGAAGTTGAACCTCCGCCTAGAACCTCAAGTTACACTCATCCACAATTTGAACAATGGACTACGCCTTGAATTGCAAGTTTTGTGCGAATGAGCTTTACCCAAAGCCAAACTAGTACCTGACCACCAATAGCCTTACTCCGTGAGTTGAGCATATACGTCGTACTCCGTGGTCTCTAAATGAGTTTACTAGAGACTACCCAAGTCTCATAGAATGCGACGTTTTAACAGTCGAACTCATATAGGTATATTCTTTCAAGAATGCTCTGTAGGACAACATCTTCGCTAATGAAAACCAATAGAACATATTAAGGTATTTAGCCAACCTACCATACAGTGCCTCAATGCTTTGAGAGTATTTGCATCTTCACTTAGAGAGGGTTTATAGTTATACTCTCCTCAGTTTATCAATAGCTTGTTCTTCCCAGATCCTTAGTCACGGGATCTCCGATCAAAAAGGTTGGGTTACTACTACTGCAAACTCACATGGGTCTCATACCCATCTTCCTTGATGCAATTTCTTTCACATTCCGTGATAACCCTTTAGTAAAGGGATCTACCAGGTTTTTGTCGGTTTGGACATAAGTCACAGTTATTATTCTGGAATTTCTCAGCTTCCTAACATACTTCAAACGTCTTTTAACGTGTCTTGTTGACTTCACATTATCCTTTGCACTATTCACTTTAGTGATCACTGTTTGATTATCACGGTTCATAAGGATAGCCGGTATTGGTTTTTCAACCACCGGCAGATCACACAAGAGCTCACGCAGCCACTCTACCTCTGCAGATGCTGTATCTAAAGCAGTAAGTTCTGCTTCCATGGTTGACTTAGTCAAAATAGTCTGTTTACAAGACCTCCATGACACTACGCCACCTCCAAGAGTAAAAACATACCCACTAGTGGCATAGATTTAATCAATATCAGAAATCCAGTTCGCATCACTATATCCCTCTAGCACAGCTAGTGCCTAGAATAGTGAATCCCAAAACTTATTGTACCTTTAAGATAGCGCAAGACCCTTTCAAGTGCATTCCAATGATTATCACCCGGTTGGACATGTACCTACTCAATTTGCACACAACAAAAGAGATATTTGGTCTGGTTGCACTAGCTAGATACATGAGTGAACCGATAATTTGAGAATATCTCAACTGATCTTTAGCACTCTTTTTGTTCTTTCTTAGTGTCACACTAGGATCATAAGGTGTTGGAGAAGGCTTGCTATCCATAAAGCCAAATCGGCTTAAAAGCTTCTCAACATAGTGTGATTGCGACAAAGTAATCCCACTCTCTTCCTTAATCAGCTTGATGTTTAAAATTACATCAGCTTCTCCTAGATCTTTCATGTCAAAACTCTTTGACAGAAAAGACTTGACTTCATTTATGACATCAATACTTGTTTCAAAGATTAAAATATCATCAACATATAAGCATAGAATAACAGATTGGTCCCCACCATGTCGATAGTACACACACCTATCAGCCTCATTAACAGCAAAACACGCACTAGTTAAAGTAGTGTCAAACTTCTCATGCCATTATTTAGGTGCTTGTTTCAAGCCATACAACGATTTCAATAACTTACACATCTTTTGCTCTTCACCTTTTACTACAAACCCATCAGGCTGATCCATATAAATCTCCTCATCCAACTCTCCATTAAGAAAAGTTATCTTCACGTCCATTTGATGAACGAGAAGACCATATGAGGTAGCCAGGGAAAGTAGAACTCGAATAGTGGTCATTATAGCAACAGGTGAATAAGTATCAAAGAAATCCTCGCCTCCCTTCTGGGTATAACCCTTAGCCACAAGCCGAGTCTTGTACTTATCAATAGTACCATCACGTCTAAGCTTCTTCTTGAACACCCACTTACAACCAATGGGTTTAGAACCAAATGGCAACTCAGATAACTCTCAAGTTCCATTAGAAAGAATTGAGTCTATCTCGCTACGAACGGCTTCTTTCCAATCATCTGCATCTGGTGATGTATATGCCTCTGTGATAGAAGTGGGAGTATCGTCCACAAGGTACACAATGAAATCATCACCAAAAGATTTTGCAATCCTTTGTCTCTTGTTCCTCACGGGAACTTCATTGTCATCCTCCTCTAAGATTTCTTCAAGTGGTTGTTCAAAAGACTTAACAGGATGCTCGGTAGGTATAGTAAAATCAGGAACTAATTCAGTAGAAAATTTAACATTGCTATGCATATCTTTCATAGGAAATATATTCTCAAAAAATATAGCATCACGAGATTCAAAGATTGTATCTACATTCATATCAGGAACCTCGGATTTTACTACTAAAAATCTATAAGCAATGCTATGGTGAGCATGTCCTAGAAAGACACAGTCCACAGTCTTCGGCCCAAGCTTACACTTCTTAGAAATTGGAACATTGACTTTCGCCAAACATCCCCACGTGCGCAAGTATGAAAGTGATGGTTTCCTACCAACCCAAATCTCATATGGAGTTGTTTCTTTATTCTGTTTGGAATTCTATTCAGGACATGACTCGAAGTCAATAAAGCTTCCTCCCACCATGCCTTAGATAGTCCAGCAGTGTCTAACATGACGTTCACCAAGTCAGTCAACGTGCGGTTTTTCCTCTCGTCAATCTCGTTTGATTCGGGTGAATAGGGAGTTGTCCTCTCATGAATAATGTCATGTTCCGCACTGAACTCATCAAATAGTATAGAAAAATATTCACCACCACGATCAGACCTTAGATGTTTAATCTTTCTCTCTAACTGATTTTCAACTTCAGCCTTATAGATTTTAAAGTAGTCTAGTGATTCATCTTTAGTTTTCAGCAAGTAAATATAGCAAAATCTAGTTGCATCATCAATTAAAGTCATGAAATATTTCTTTCCACCTTTTGTCAACACACCATTCATCTCGCAAAGATCAGAATGTATGAGTTCAAGAGGCGCCAAGTTTCTCTCCTCCGCTGCCTTATGAGGCTTTCGAGGTTGCTTTGATTGCACACAACTATGACACTTAGAACCTTTAGCAATAGTGAAATCTGGAATTAAACTCAAGCTAGATAAACGCGACATCAAGCCAAAATTCACATGACATAAACGAGAATGCCAAACACTTGAATTATCATTAATGGTGCCACAAATATGATTAACTGACTTATTACTAAAATCTGCCAAAGATAAACGGAACAAGCCTCCGCATTCATAGGCTTTACCAATAAATTGCCCATGCTTGGACATAACTACTTTATTGGACTCTAATACTACTTTAAACCCATCTCTCAAAAGAAGGGATACGCTAACAAGGTTCTTGCGAATAGTAGGGACATGTTGCACGTTCTTCAATTGCACGATCTTTCCCAAAGTAAACTTCAGATCTATCGTGCCAACACCACGAACAGAAGCATATGACCCATTCCCCATTAGGACGGAGGAACCTTGGAGCCCCTGGTAAGAAGAAAACCAAGAGATATCAGCACACACGTGAATATTAGCACTTGTATCAACCCACCAACTTGGTGATTGAAAAACTGATAGTACAGTAGGGAAATTACTATACCCGTCATCAGTTTTGCTAGTAGTCACGAGATTGGCCTTCTTTTTCTCTTTTCGGTCCGCTCGTTCCGGACAATCTTTAGCAAAATGACCAAGCTCTCCACAGGTGAAGCAAGGCATCTCAGCTTTGTCTTTCTTCTTCTTGAAGGGAGTAGTTGATTTGGCAATGAAAAACTTAACCTTTACTTTATTCTTGCCATGGTTTCTCTAGACAAAGTGGGCACTAGCTCTATCCTCGTTCTCCTTCTCAGTGTTGTCTTTAGCCCGAACCTTCTCTTCAACATCAAGAGATGCTATCAGGTTTTCAACTGATATTTTCTGTCTCTTGTGTTTAAGACTTGTGGCGAAGCTCCTCCATGAAGAAGACAACTTTGCAATAATGCAACCAGCCACAAATTCATCGGGTAAAACACACTTAAGGAGCTCAAGTTCCTTAGCCATGCGCTGCACCTCGTGAGCTTGCTCGAGTATAGATTTGATTCCAACCATCTTATAGTCATGGAAGCTCTCTATGAGATATAACTCTTTGCCTGCATCCAAAGCTCCATAGGTGGAGTTCAGATAGTTCCACAGAGACTGTGCATCTCCATAGTGCATGAGGGCATCATAGATATGATCCGACACCACAATACGCACAGCTCCCATAAAGATCTTAGCTTCCTAGTATTTTCTCTGATCTTCATCAGAGATATTACCCTCGGCAAGCCATTTTTGATCCAGAAAACATTCATGACAGTAAGCCAATTTGTGACCCTGACGGACCACCTCTTATAGTTTGCACCAGTAAACTTTTCTAGCTTCAACGCGTCAACAAAACTAGCCATAGATAATTTTGGAAATCTACAATAAGGTTTTTGGATTGTTAAATAATATGGCAATTTCCAGATTAATACCAGAATATAAATCATGACAGATTGATTAACTAGAATAAGCATGTACTGCATACTAACATGATTAAACCACATATCACATAGCATGTTCAAGTTAACTAGCATAGACATAGCTTGTTTACTAGATAGATTGGATAGTATAAATGACAAGATTAGATCACAAGGTTTATACCTGCTAGTTGTAGGAGTAGTAGATTGCGGTAAAGATGGCAAAAATGCGGGTGTCGATGGAGCGACGTTCAGGTTGTTGAAGACGATGTCGATGTCGTTGATGTCGATCAGCGGCGGCGAAAGACTTCGGTTCAGCTGACGACGAATATGCCGGGACGTAGCGCCGCCTGATTTGGACGGAAGACGACCCGTCATAAAGATTGGGAGCAATCGCGTGAAGAGCGCTTCCCAAAAACCTTATTCGCCTTCTCCCGCTGCAGGATCACGAAGTCGAGGGTTCCGGAGACCTGCTCGCCCGGTCGCCGGTGCACGCCGACGATCGAACTGGAGTAGCTACGGTGGCGAAACAGCGAGAAGAGGTAGAAACTTTAGCTCTTAATTTTTATGATATATTTGCGTGACCGATAGTCTCATTATATAGTCCGGTCCAACCAATACCTCTACTTCCACAAGTAATGTGGTACTAAATAGTTTCCATATCCTCTCTTGCTTTCATGCATGTGTCTTTGAGATTTATTAGGAATTTCTGAATTTGTTATTGGGTCAAGTCCATATAAATTCCAACAGGTAGCAGCAGCCTACGTGCGGATGTGGCGCACCTCCGAGTCGGGTTGGGTTCCTGGGGGTGGGTTCAGATGCTGCGCAGGCGCGCACTGTATTAACGAAGTGATGAACTGATATGTTTTACTAAAAAAGAAACAGCGATGAACTGATGACGAGTTGACTGAAGTATTGCTTGCACCCAAAGTCCAAAGGCCCTGTGTGTTCCCACTATAATCGAATTGTCGGTGAAAGAAAGCAAGAATTTTGCCAAATGGTTTGATTATTTGTCATTCTTTTGATCCTTGTTTCAGAACTTTGAACTAGCACGATCAAGAATTGAGAATCGAAAAAAATTCTCAGTGTGTCTAATATCAATTTTAATTGTTCAATAAATGTTGCATTAGATCACCAATAACCTATCACAATACGTGATATCTACATGTCATATCACAACTTATTTATTTTCTCTTTGTTTTCTTTCATTTTCTCTCCACGGGACATCAGATCCATGTTCATTGACCTCACTTTGCCAATTTGAGCTGTAGCCTCGGACAACAGTGACGCGACTCTTTCCTGGATATTTGGTTAACCGAAACTAATTAGTCCGGTTCCTCAGTTACTTAGTAAATTCGTTTTCATGAGAATTAAGGACCGGCCGGTTCTTTTCAAAAAGAGGAACCGACGAAATTTGGTTTTAGTTATTTTGGTTTGATTTCAGTGGAGTGCGGGTTATGCTGACTTGCTGTGGTAGGCTGGGGAGGGGAAAATATACGTAGGGTTTTCTAATATTGGACTGGGCTAGGCCATATTCTGATGGACTTTGAGTGTAAATTCAGTTATTTCGGTTAACCAAGCACTAGAACCGAAATAATCGTTACAATTTTGGTTCCTCAGGACTTGAAACCGGACCTGGACCGAATTTTTTGGTTAAGGTTTGCCTAGGGTTGGATCCAACCCCGTCGAGCTAGACTTGACCTCCAGGATTCGTCGTGCATAGCTTGAGGAGGTCAGATCCCTGACCCATCACCTTCTCCCCACAACAGTGTCAAACCATCAGAACATGGCCCACCCGCATAGATTGGCTCCTCACATCACCATTCTGCAAGCGGTATACGCGCTGATGGTGTATGCAAGCTCAAAACTCGATGGAGAGATGGTGTAATGCAAGCTCAAAACTCGATGGAGGATGGCAGATGTAGGTGACAATGCATGGATAACGAATGGTGAACCCCCCCCCCCCCCCCCCCCCCCCCAATAACGAATGGTACATACGGGAGGCACACCTAAGTGTTGGTATGGAGAAGGTAACGAATGTTGTGGGGCCAACACTATTAGGATGATAACTCCACCTTTGTTCGAGAGGATATTGGGTTTTTTATGACCACCAAAAAAAGATGAGTAATAAATTGTTAAAGCAATATAATAGTATTATCTCACTACACCACAGCCCCAGAATAGCGACGTACCGTTGGTCGATATAGGTCGATATAGCGACGTTCCATCGGCCGGTATAGATCTATGCCGACCCTTACTTGGAGTCGCTGAAACTGGCGTCGGTATAGGCTATACCGACCGGCATATCTATAGCGACCGACGGTTCGTTGCCTTATGACAACAAATAGCGACCAATGGTTTGAGGCTACAAGTACTTTTACCAACTAACAGTCCAACACGAATCATTTACATAGAGACTATATATATATTGCTAATCAATACATAGTGACTCAAAATCATCTATTATCAGTGCATAGACATTTAATGTAAGATACATTAACCATACAAACATGGAATATCGATTAATAATACGAGCATAAAGCATTGACATTGATTCGTTCATATATTAGCTAGCCCAATGTAAGGCCCATCATATTGAGTATCATAAGTACAAAATAGATAAGCTCACATGTTTCTGCATGAGCAAGCCATCAATATTTCTATCTCTACCTCCTAGAACCAAAAGCTATACATCCACCATTTGTGACAAATCTATGTTGGCACCGCTCAGAATGCCACCTGAATCAGCACACTGGCCATTCGTGTTCACCCGTGCTGATGTCCCTGAAGCCGAAGGGCCTTCCAGACCAAGTCTCTGCATCTCTAGAAAATGTTCATAAGCAAAGCAACGTGAGAACACCATTCGCCATTGTGAAATACAGACTGGACAAAGTAAAAAAGGTACTCGCTAGTTCTGGTTTAATGCTGGTTGTAGGATGGAAACTTGCTAAAATAGATACTACTTTAGTCTACTGAACCAAAGAGATCAAGCACTTGAAAAATAAACTAGACAGACTATGTTAGCGAAACTAAGAAAACAAAGGTTGTACTTGAACCATTTAACTATTTAACTTACAACTAAATAAGGCTGAGTAGTTATTTCTCTTCTAGATCATAGTAATTTCTAGTGACTGAATTTGTTTAGTGATCTAACTAAATAAGGCTGAGTAGTTATTTCTCTTCTAGATATATCAAAATAGTATATATGGAATTGATCTATGTACACTGGTTCATCATATCAGTTGGAATAGAGGAAATGTTTATTTAAAATTATCATTTTCTTAAACATAGTAATGCAAGTGAGGACGCACACGTGAGGAAGCTACCTTGCAGCTGCAAGAGTTGCCGCCACACACCTTTCCTGCATAAGAACCACATCGGCACACTGTGTCAACCCCACCCTCCGCTACTAGACAATACTGCAAGTTCATTAAAATGATACAAGTTCAGTAAAATAGCCTAGAGGTAAACAAGACATTTGTTATATAGATGGACACAATTGCACTTGATCTTACCTTAAAATAAGATAATAAAGAAAGACAAATTAGACACTTTGGGTGGCACTAAATAAATAAGAAAGTTTCAACAGACTGGAATTTTCATTTATGCAGATAGCAAAAAAGAAAAGAATATTAGTATGGATAAAAAAAGATATTTACAGAGAGGAACACACAAACAATCCTATTTAGCAAAAAGACAGGCCAAATATATCCACATGGAAAGCAAGGGGAAAAGAATGTGTGCATTGTGGGTGTTGCTCCATCCTGCATAGAAGGCCTATTCTTAAGCATCTCAAAGGAAGGCAAATCAGTACAATGGACTCCAATCATTCTGTATTAGGATTTTTTTATCTAAGGCCCTTAAGACCTATTGGGAAACTAGAAAGAACAATGCTTAAACAAAAGTACAGACTGCAATAATATATGATGAGATGGAAAGAAGAAAAGAAAGGCTCCACAAAACAGTTATCTAGGAATAATATATATGATGTGCCTATCTAGGATGTCGTACAGATTATCTGTAACAAAACAGTAGCTGCTGGGGCTCCATCAAATATTTAATACTAAGTTTCATTGATCATAGGTACTGAAACAATAGTAGTTGGAAAACAACAACGCTTATACTAGGCAATGAAAATATATAGGTACCTGCATATGAGGAAACCTTAACTGCTTGCATAACGACTATTTTTCAGGGGCTAATCCTGAGATGTAGTCCCAAGATGCAATCTGACTCCACAAGGCAAAGCATAATATACTAAGAATTCTACCATTGCAATTCTACCATCAGTGACAGGGTCACATGTAGTCCTACAATTGGACAACAGTAAGGTTAGTTTGATACCCTTTTAGAAATCCATATATCAACTGCTCACGGACTTCACTTGCCTTTTTCCAAAATGAATTTACAAGTTTTCACAACATGAAAAAAGGAGAACCATCTGGGGAAACAGAATGAGAAATTTTTCAGTGAGTCTCTAGTCATAACTACTAATAGTTTTTGTGCTGGTTGCATTTTATTATATGGATGCAGAGGAATTGCATTAAAATGGCATTCTAGCAAAGTTGTAATGATTAATTAGTACTACAAGAATTCTGTAAATAATAATATGCAAGAACAGTCATTTAACATGATAGAAGAAACAAGCTGTGGTGAGTTGTGAAAGTGGCAATCACTTGTACTTTAAATTAGACTGGGGCAATACACACATTGGCAGCAGCATTAACAAATAAACTGAGTAATGCAAACATAGGAGCGAAGCGCCAATAACAGAACATATGCTGACACTAAATGGGCACATTCTCACAAAAAAAACTCCTTTTCATGAAGCACAACAATAATCAACTGTAACAACACCTAGGATTAATGATATTCCTGTGCAATCATTCTCTTCGAATTCGTGCCAATTCCAACATGCATCAGACTAATAGAGAGCTCAACGAAAGATGGCCTGCATTGACAGCATAGCATTCTATATGAGAAAATATCTAAACGGAAATTTGCATTCAGGTTGAAAAAAATTGGAGCTGTTGTAAACAAGAGACTGCATCGTGTCCACTGCCTGCTGAAAGCCCAAGTTTGATTTTGGCTAATTGATGAAACCTAGTGTACTAACCTTTGTCATTAAGTGATATATATGAGCTAGGTTGGTACACACCAAGCAATGGAGCTAGATGATGGTCATGGTGATGGAGGTGACTAAAAGATGATGTGCTCCAACTTGAAATAATGAAAGAGAGACAAAACCATGATGATCAAGGCAAAGGTATCACATAGGTTTTTGTTTTGGAACTCAAGACACCATAGAGGGTGTGAGTGTGTTTAGGATAGATAGGCGTACTATTAAGATGGGTGAACTCGATGCAAAATGGTTGTTTAAGTGCCACTAGGTGAGTGAATTCCATGCATATGCATTAGGACCTAGTGACCTAACATTTAACCCTTGATATTTGCTTGAAAAATATGCTAACACACATGCATAAGTGTTGGAACACTTGGATGTTAGCACATAGAAGCAAGGGTGAAGAAATAGAGAAGAGAGGAGTTGTCCAGAATGCAACGGACGCTGAAACAGGCATCGGACGCTGCTGAAACAATCGACGGACGCTACTGACACATGCAACGGACGCTAGTGAAACTTGCATCGGACGCTATGCTCCTAAAGGTCGTGAGTCTGATGGCTGAGTGGAGCTATGCATGTTGTGCGTCAGATGCTAGGAGAGTCAGTTGGTAGGTCAACGGTCGAGTCCGTTGGTAAAAATACCTCTCTAGAACCTCTCTGTTGTGGCAACGGACGCTGAGTGAAACATCCATCAGACGCTGTCGAAACATCAACGGACGTTGACTGAAACATTCGACGGACGCTACTGCAACAAGCGACGGAGCGTCCGTTGCAACATAAACAGACTCCGTTGCTCACGCATTTTGAACGTAACGGCTAGTTTCGAGATGGGCTGCCTATTTAAAGGGCTTGGCCGGTTCAAGCTCCCTCTCTTGGCACTCTAACTTGTTGATACACCTTGTGAACATACTCTCTCACCTCCCACTCATTCTCTTGCTTGATTGTGCATCCAAAGTGAGATTGGGAGAGATCCAAAGTGCATTTGCTTAGAATTTGAGCATCTAGTGGCACTATAGATCGTTGAGCAGTGGATTCGCTTGTTACTCTTGGTGATTACCGTCACCTAGACGGCTTGGAGCTGCGGAGGAGCTTTGGCACGAGTTGGTGTTTGTTCGTGGCCATCTCCCAGTGATTTGTGAGGGGTTCTTGCGCTTATTCCCCGCGGGAGTTCGCAAAAGGTGACTTTAGTGGATTGCTCGTGTCATTGAGCTACCACCACTTGTGGGTAGGTGCTTGCAGCGCCTTGTGTTGGGCTAGGCATTGGAGGCCTATTAGCTTGCGCACCACCAAAGTGATTGGTCGACACAACGGGGACTAGCGTGTTGGCAAGCACGTGAACCTCGGGAGAAAATCATTGTGTTCATTGTCTATTGTTGTTCTCCCGGTATTCATTTGGTAATCATATTGTGATTCATTGTCTCTTGCCGACATTGGTAACTATCTCTATCACTTGCATTACTTTTTTATATTCTTGTGTAGTGGTAGTTATAGTTGCTAGTAGTAGCTCTCTAGTTAGAAGTAATTTGTTCTTGCTAGTTCACTAGCTTAGAGAGTAGTGACTTAGCTTGTTGATTGACATAGAGATCATAAGTTTTTAGAATTGTAAATAGGTGGCTTGCATAATCTTTAGAGCTAGAGCAAACCGCATTATCGCTTTGTTATCTACTAACAAATTGCTCTAGTGTATTTGTAGAATTTTAATTAGGCTATTCACCCCCCTCTAGCCATTTCGGACCTTTCACCTGCCCCTCCAATTCCTAATCTAGCGAACGAACTACAAAATCTCATCTTCTAATTGAGAAATTCCTTCCACAATTCGACCTCGTGGCGATATAGAAAGGGGATAGGAACTAGAAAGCGAAGGGAACAACAGACGAGGATGAAAGAGAAGAGAACCAGTACCTGCTCGGGGACGCTCGGAGGGGACTGTGGCTGCGACGACGGGCCGACCGGGTGGGGACGACGACTCCGGCGGCTCGGGCGAGTACGACCACACCGGCGAGCGTGCAGCGGGGACAGCGACCCGGACGACAGTCGCGACGGCTTGACGGCGGCTGCGACGGCGGGATGGCGAGCTCGCGGGCGACGGCGCGGACAGCAGCCGCGGCGGCGGCCTAGACGAGATGCGCGTTGTCGCGCGCTGTCGCTTGCCGGTGGAGGGGACTGACCTGGGAGAGGTCCCAAGATGCGGACGGCGAGGCAGACTCGCAGCAGCCAGATGGTACCCCTGGCGATAGGGGCCGGGCAGGATCGCGGCTGCCTGACGAAGGCACCCAGGCGGTGCGGAGGGCGGTGTTCCAGCGGCGCTAATGGAGTCCCGGTGGGGAAGCCTAGGGTTTAGATACGATGGGCTCGTGGGCCATAATTTTTTTTACCGTGAATGGGCCTTAAATTTTGGCGTGATGCTCTTGATTTGTCGCCTTCAGTGCTCTATTCCGACCCACCGCTCGACCATATAATTAAAAACATGTATCGACCAATGGTTGGTTGGAACAATTACATATATCGACTCTTAGTTTGTGGGGAAGTTATACCGACCAACGGTGATAATGAACTTATAACGACACACATCTGACGCTATAATGGTGTTGTGGTGTAGTGTCTACTTCTAGATGGCAGTTTTATGGGTGATAGAACATATTATTAGGAAATCGACGAATGCTCTAAACCAAGTTCGGTCCACTTTTTTTTTTTTGATGTTAAAGAATTACATTACTTCATAGACATTAGAGAGATGGATCCTAAATTTCTTGGTTGGAAGGCCTGAAATACTTGCTCACTATATTATGGAGGGTGTACATGTGTCTCACAAGAGTAGACAAAGATTTATATGTAATTATTGTACCTAGTTATTTTTTGAGACAGACAAGATAGCTGATGAACTGACTTCAATTTGTGCAGCCAAAAAAAGGAAAAAAACTGTGCGTATGCCTGCCACTCTATACACGTGGCACGCCAGGCGAGAAAATATGGCGTTTTCGTAAAACCATGATGATGAAGAGGGATTATTATCCCATTTCCTACGTCTCTATTGAAAAAGGTCTTTTTCTGAGAGCATGATTTTTTTACCAAGTTTATTAAATTTAGCCAGCTACAGGTTGTAAGGGCTCTTGTAGCCTTCTTACAGCCCATTGATATAGTAGTTACTTCTTCGCAATTAATATATATCCCACATGTCTCTCTTACAGATTCTTTGGTTCTTGTGTCTAAGCTGGTTGTAAACTTACAACCTGTTTTTTGTCTCTCTCCTCTTTTCTTTTTTCCACCTCATCTCATCAGAGCAAGTATAATAGAAGGCTGCAAGCCGGCTAAATGGTGACGTGGAGGAGAGAAGAAAAGAGAAGAAACAAAGCGGGTTGTAGACTTACAGCCAACTCAGGCACAAGAACTAAGAAAGCTTGTAAGAGTGACAAATGAACCCAATATTAATACTGAAGATTTAACCATTATATGGGTGGGCTTAGAGGAGGCTACAAGAAAATCTTACAGCTAGCAGCTAACTATATTATTAATCTTGCTCTAATTTAGCCAATTTACAGCCTTATAATACTTAGCTCTAAGACAACCTCTCCAACAGTGCTAGTTTTTAGTAATAGCTTATAGTATGATTAGACCCACATGATAATTTCACATGATATTAAAATATGTATAAGTCTATCTTTTGCTTAAGAGCTAGCATTTTTCTCTCTCCTATTAAAATATAAGAAAAAAAATCTAAGAACTAGCTTATAAGTTAGCAATTACCAATTAGAGGCGCCTTTAGGGCGTCCGCAACGGCAGGCGACTTCACCGACCCAGGTACACGTGGAACAGGAGGGAGAGGAGGGAAGCAGGGTTTTCCTAACCGTTCGCCGGCCGGGAACCGCTCGCCGGCGGTTTGGCGGTTACCGACGGTAACCGCCCAAACCGGTCACAAACCGAACGGTTTGGAATTTGAATTCAAACCCCGTAGTTCATTCGGTTTGGGACCGGTAACCAGTCGGTTAGGGCCGGTTACCGTCCGGTTTGATCGGTAACCGGTCCTAACCGCCGGGTGGTCTTTTTTTTTGCTTGAAAAAATCAATTTTTTTGCATGACCTTTGCGCATAATGATGTAAATAGAACACACAATTCATGAAAAAATAGTGTGACATAAATGGCCAACCCCACAATAATATCATAGTGATGCACTAGCCACAAATTCACGACGGAAATAACGTAGTTCACCGTTGCAACAACAAATTGTCCATGGAAATATCTTGTGTCGTAGACATGCGAACATCATGGTCACTGGCGTTGAATATAAGGGAAGATCCCGTTTCGGCACCCCTCCTCATACTCCGCGGTGGACATTAGAGCGATACCGCGCGACTGGAGCCCAGCCTTGTAGTCTATCCATGATTGGCCCGTCCAATGAGCTGTGGTCTCCCATTCCTGCACTAACATGTTGTAGAAAACTGGGTCTTGCCATTCGTAGACCCATCTAGTGGTCGGCTGCGTGTTGATGTCAGGAACGGGGTAGGTATAACCACCACCGTACGATGTATCACTGTACGAGGAAGAGGAGTACTGTGGCGTGCCGTAACAGTCCGTCGGGTCGTAAGCTCTCCTCTGCGATTCCGGCTGCCCATAGTCGCGGTCCTGAGTAGCATGTGTGAAGTCCGTCTCGCCTGCAGCCGACCATAATTAGTACTAGTGAATAGTCATAGACATAAAAAAAATGTCTGTAGCAATCGATACCTGTGAAACGAAGTCCACCAGCATCACCAACACCACTACCACTGCAGAACCACCAGCTGGTGACAGGTTGTTGCACTCGCTCCCCCTTTCGTTTCTGGCTTTTGGGGTCCTCCTGCCTAGGTCCCGTCTGGTATTTTCTTTTGCCAAGATGCGTGTCACCCACATGTCTACGGGCCCAATCACTGATGGGCCCAAGATCGTCGGGGTCCACTTGGTCTCTGTCATCACAAAGAATGAATCATATTATTAAAAGTATGGTTCGTTAGTGGCTAACAAAGTACATCAACGTACCTCACAATATGGGACGGAAGAGGGATGTCCGTTTCTTCATCCTCTTCGTCGAGAACTGGAGTCTGGTTGGATCTGCCATACTCCATCCAGTCTCGAACCGGATTATCCCTTTCGTAAAAGGATATCTACGTGAACTGGTCAATGAAGTCTTCTTCCTCACGCCTAGGTGGTCCGGAGGCATCCACGAGTCGCAGGCGAAGGTTGTAGTTCACATACACTAGCTTGTTCAGTTTTTTGTGGGACAAGCGATTCCGAACCTTCGTGTGCACTAAGGAAAATGTACTCCAGTTGCGCTTGCATCCACTGGAGGATACACATTGTGCAACAAGCCTTAACGCAAGTTTTTGCAAATTTGGAGTGCTCCTGCCGAACAACAACCACCATTGAGCTGCAAGTGGAACCCATTATGTTAGGTATGCGCTCAAAAAGACAAAAAAAGGAGTTCAAAAGTACTCTTACATGGGGTTGTCTTAGGGTCCGTAACCATTTTAATGGCCAGCTCACTGCCAAACTCCCTAAGATGTAGGCGGAATGTTTCTGCCTCCTGTAATGCCAAGATAGCGGAATGCACATCCGTCATTTTTCCAAATGCTTCCTTGAAGCCACCAAACATTTGCGGAGTTGGATTGTAACGGTATACAAGCCTTGGGTTGAGGACAGCAGCTGCAACATACAATGCACGACAAATTAGCAAATGGTAAATACTCAATATGTAGAGACTGCTATTTTAACAATGGTTGTGATCGCACCTGGGCCCACATGCGTGCCATAGTACACGTCCGCAATCCTACCATCCATGATAGCCTTGCACTCATGCCATGTTGAGACATTTGTTCCAAAGAAGGTCTCCATCTCCTTTTTGCACTCTTGGAAGTTGTACACTACTTCACACAGGTTAGGTCGCCTATCCTGATCAGCGAACCGAAGGAACCTGTAAATTGGTGTCACTGAATCGATGATGTATTTGAGTCCTTCCCACCACTGTATACCAGACAATCTTGCGTGAGCATAATGTCCTTCCTTGGATTTTCCCCACCTACTATGCAAGAACTCGGGAGATCTCATCCACTGCATAAAACGATCACGCTTTCGATGGAAGCTCTCCATGAACATGTAGTTGGTCCCAAAGCTAGTGGCATTCCATTTGACCAACTCACCACCAATGGCTTCCCTCATTATTGCATTCAACTGGCCATGGTTGTGCAGCCAAGTTGAAATGTGCTTGCATACAGAGATCATACCTGCATGCTTCGGCCTTTGACCAATGTCCTTCAGCATCAAGTTGATGGTGTGTGCAAGGCAAGGTGTCCAAACAATATGCTCGTACTTCTCGTTCAATCTCTGGCATGCTCTCTTAAAGTTGGCGTCGTTGTCCGTGACGATATGCTCAGCACCTATCTCTTCAACCACCTTGCGAATCAGCTGCACAAGTAGGCACAACATTTAGTGGAACCGAGAAAACATAGTGCATGTGAACTAGCACAATATTTTAGACGTACCCCCAACAAATAAGATGAATCTTGGCTTTTGCCAGTCGCATCAACTGACTTGTGGAACCACATGACGCCATTGCAATAGATCAAAAAATTGATGACATTCATTCTTGTCGGGCCCGTCCACGAATCACACATCAACGTGACCCCAAACAAGGGCCACTCCTCCTGAAACTTTGCGTACCGGCTCTGCAGGTCCTTCTCGGTCTGATCGAGGTACTTCCCATCTATATCCTTTCCACTGGGTGACACGATGCCTTCACCTGCAATTGTAAACGAATCATGAGAATAGAGAAATATACGTAATGACATAGGTTTCCAAGTACATGTACTTACCCCACTTCTGCGTCTCCCTGACCGCACTAACAAAGTACGGATTGTCCACATGTCTCCCGAGGATTCCTGCAGTATGGAAAAACTTTCCCCAAGCTTTTCCAATTGCGTCCTTCGCGTTCCTTCCCCTTTGCGTCCATGACCCTGTATCAATCCTTGTCTGCTTCAGTCCACCCCTCGTATCGGCTGCCAAGTTGTAGTCATCCACCGCCGCAGGGGTCTGTCTCTGTGAACCAGACCTCCGAAACATCCTCTGCAAAGGATTGCCCCCCCGCGAAGCAGTACCACTACCACTGCCACCTCCACGCTCGTAAGCGCCTCCTCTCCGCTGCACCCCCTCTTGGTACTCATATTCTGCTCTGGATTGATTCATGGCTGCCTGCAACTGAGCCTCGTACTCGTCATCGTCAAGGGGGTGGTTGCCCTCCGCTGCAGCAGCCTCTCGTGCAACCCTCTGCCGAGAGCGGTCACTAGTTGCCTGCCTAGTTCTGTCGATCTCCTGCTAAAAGTACTCCCGGACTTCTCTGGGCACCTTGCTGCAGTGGATCACCTCCGTCCCGCGCGTAGCCAAATGCTGCTTCAATCGGGAAGCACCACCCCCGGCTTTTTGTGTACGACAGTAATTACATCTCCAACCGGGAGCAAGATTCTCACCATGCTCCCATACCACGTCTCTCGGCATCTTCCTGCACAAATGGACAACACAAACAAATCGAACACATGCATCAAATCATACCGCAAATAAACCTAAATCCTAACATACACCTAAATCCTACCTAAATCCTAAATCCTATATCAATAAAATCCTAAATCCTAAATCCTAAATCCTACGTACATCCTAAAGCAAATCCAACCGCAAATCCTAAATCCTAAACCAAATAAACCTAACTCCTATATACATCCTAAGTCAAATCCTACCTAAATCCTACAATAAATATTTTCTACATCATATACTCCATCAATCCTACATCCTAGATCTTGTTATAACTAAATCCTACAGCTAAAACAACTACAAATGCAAGGAAATGAAAAAAACAAAAAAAAAAAGCTTACCGAAGCAACCCGGTTGGTTACCGTGCGCCCGGTTGGTAACCGCCGGGGGAGGGAGGCGTGGCGGAGGGGTCGGTTACCGACCAAATGTCTCGGTAACCGCCGTCGTCCGATCGATAACCGAGGCGCTCGGTCGGCTTCGGGCGGCGCAGGGGCGGAAATGTTGGGGGCGGGGGCGGATAGGGTTTGGGGCGCGGACAGCCCCCCCCCCCCACGCCGACAGCTCCCTTGTAGGAGGCGCTAGGAGCGAATGGGCCGCATGGGCCCTTAACGGGCCGGCCGGTTTTTTTTCTTTTTTTTTCAAACTTAAACACGTCCAAAAAAATAGCAAACGAACTCCAATTTGAAAAAAATTTACACCATTGGACTCTATAAATCGTGAACTATTTTTAGGAATTTTTTCAGATTTTTTTTTGAAATTCAAATTTGAAATTTGAATTCAAACCGGTACCGAAACCAAACCGTCCGCGGGCGGTTTGTCGGTAACCGGTCGGTAACCGCGCAGTTACCGACCAGTTTGAAAAACCCTGGAGGGAGGTAATCATCAAGCGACGAACAAATCGTTACTGTGAGGACGACATGTGGGACCAGCTGAGAAAAGAAGGGTAAAATATTTTGCTTTGCTTTACCTCTTCTCCAGGTCAGGCCCCGTTTAGATGCAACCCAAAATTCAAAAATTTTCAAGATTTCCCGTCACATCGAATTTTACGACACATGCATGGAGTACTAAACGTAGACGAAAAAAAAACTAATTACACAGTTGATCGAGAAATTGCGAGACGAAACTTTCGAACCTAATTAGTCCATAATTGGACAATTTTTACCAAATAACAACGAAAATGTTACAGTAGCCAAAAGCTAAAAATTTTTGGATCTAAACGCGCCCTCAGTAGCTATTTCGTCGGTCTCACTGTGTAGACAATGAGAACCAAGACCGCTGTCCACGTGGTGCGTTCGCTGGCCGTGCCGGTGCGGAGCCAGTGCCCGTCGGCGACAAGCCACACCACACCCCCAGGCCACGCGCACCAACCCCAGCTTGAAAAACGCAACGCGCCAACTTCCGTCCGGTAGCGGCTGCCAGGTGTGCCCCACCCATCCGCCGCATTCGTTAGCCGGTCCCCTTCGTTCCCGCACCACCAGAGGAGCCGCGTGAGCGTGACCACTCACACCAAACCCCCCAAAAAAAAAAGTAAGAAAAAGAAAAAAGAAAAGCGATGCTCACTTCCGTCGCCTCCTCTGCACTCCACACCGACACGCGACCGCACAGCCTTTAACTACACCCTGACCCTCCTACCGCCCCGGGCACGGGCAGCTCACACCAGCGTAGCAAGCAGCCAAGCAGTACCCAGCCCGGACCAACCGACAGGAGCAAGCAAGCCGGGCTCGCTCGCTCGCTCGCAATGGCGTCCATCATCGTGCAGGCGGTGGTGATCCTCCTGGACGTCATCGCCTTCGGCCTGGGCGTGGCCGCCGAGCAGCGCCGGAGCAAGGCCACCGTCACCCCGGACGCCGCCAAGGAGTACGACTACTGCATCTACGACTCCGACATCGCCACGGGCTACGGCATCGGCGCGCTGCTCCTCCTCGCTGCCGCGCAGGTCGTGCTCATGGTCGGTAGCCGCTGCTTCTGCTGCGGCCGCGGACTCAAGCCGGGAGGATCCCGCGCCTGCGCCCTCATCCTCTTCCTCTTCACATGGTAAACAACAACAAAATCTCCTGCACTCTTCCTCTTTACATGGAAATAACCAGCGGAGCTAGATTTGCTCCTCTCTCCGAGATCCAAACTCCATCCCCGTCGCTCGATCGTCTAGTTCTTCTTCCTACGAGCAGATTGGGATGGGATCTGCGTCGTGGTCCCGCGTGGTTGTCAGCTGTGGGTGCACGAGCTACCTAAATCCGTTTTCCGCCGGCTGTTTCTTGGACTGGATCTTGTGCTTTTTTTCAACTTAATCTTGTGATCGGCAAGCTCTGCAGCTTAATTTCCGGGCCTAGGTACGACACGGCGACATAATGTGGTGGCGAACTGACTAGGTGAAGTGTCGCTTGTTTTACTGGCAAAATGTCACTTTCTTGTCTTACTTAAAATTCAAGCGTCTCATCCAGTGCTTTTACTCTATTGCTTTTGGTGAAAGTGGGGAGATCCACCAATTAGTATAATACTAATATATTAGTAGTACTTTTCTAGTAGCCAGAGGCAAATCATTTCTCCCACCTTTTCCAGTTAGCCCCTTGCGCATGAGGCTTTTGCTTTTATTACTGAAGCTGCACTTGCATTGCACCTCAAAGCTGATAGCAGAGTCAGAAATGTCCTTCAGTATTGCCGTTGCAGTATTGTTTAAGCTCTGTAGCCTCATGCTAAGCTAAGCTCTGCTTTAGATACATACAGTTTCAATGATTTCAAGCTACATGCCCCCTCATAATAATAATCTAACTAATTGTTGGTAGGAGGCTGTTAGTAGTAGCACGTGTCATAGATCTCTGAAACTGTTTTAGATATTAATCTCCAGTGCTTGTCATAGATCTGCTCGATTTCTACATTATTGATTGTAGATGTCCAGCTACTCCCACTGTCCTTGTACCACAAATTGCTTGGTACCGGTCCTTGTATTGATATGATGGAGATGTTGAAAGTTGGTTCACAGTAGTACAGTCAGCAAGATTAAAATTGCACAAAAATTCGAGATAAGTAAATCTATTCATATGTGAACTCTAAATATGATACACATAGCCAAATTTCTTCAAAACTTGAATGCACACTACCGAAATGTTGGTTATAACGACTCCCTCCATTCTAAATTATAAGTCATTTCAAGGATCTCAGAGAGTCAAGTCATTTCAAGGATCTCAGAGAGTCAAAGCATCTCAAGTTTAGAGAGAATTATAAAGATATTTGACATCAAATAGGTATATTTTGAAAATATAAATTGATGAAGAATCTAATGATACTTAGTTGGCATTGTAAATGTTATTATCTTATCATATAAATTCGGCCAAACTTGAGATGCTTTGACTCTCCAAGATTTTTGAAATGACTTATAATTTAGGACCATTTTTATTTGTTCTGGGTAGCTTAGCTAAACGGTTGGTCAATGACTTGCAATAAAGTAATGAAACCTATTTAGTACCTCGATACATCCACATCTATGGTTTGATATTTGTTTACACACAATTTGACTTATGTTAAGTTCTTCTGATGAACTGTTAAACCACATTATTTTTCTCTATTCTGTCATTGATTTGTTTATCTGTTTCTCTTGAGATCACCATGTGACAGTGACATATCCTAAGCAATTCCTAAGTCAACATCAATTAATAGCCTTGCTTTCTGGGTGTCCTTGACTAGCCAGCCTTCTGGAGGAATCATCTGCCATAATCTATTCGCAAATTTCATTTGGCATCACTTGAGTTGTCAGCCGACTGCTATGGTGTTATGGCACGAACATATATTTTCTTATTTTGGAGACATATTTTCTGGCACATTTGGAATATGTCCGACTGATTTGGGTACCCAAAACATCAAGCCAGCATATCTAAAATCAAAAGTTTATTATTCAAGTATCAACTACACTTCCCATCCAAATGTTTACCAATAACATGTCTCATTCCCACTGGCAGGGGGACCTTCCTCATCGCAGAGGCGTGCCTGCTAGCAGGATCAGTACGCAACGCGTACCACACCCGGTACAGGGGCATATGGTATGGCAACCCTCTCTCATGTGAGACGGTGCGAAAGGGCGTCTTCGCTGCTGGTGCGGCC
The DNA here is from genome assembly GCA_022036555.1 of Microstegium vimineum. Lineage (NCBI taxonomy): Eukaryota > Viridiplantae > Streptophyta > Magnoliopsida > Poales > Poaceae > Microstegium > Microstegium vimineum. Next base: position 21,747,017 of record CM039119.1, on the reverse strand, counting down.
TTCACCTTCTTCACGGCCATCCTGGGCGAGGTGTATTACCTCAGCTACTCAAAGTCCCGAGATGCCGCTGGCGGTGCCCCATACGGCGGCTCCAGCATTGGCATGGGCCCATACAACTAAAGGAGCTTGCTCAAGGCAGGCCCCAGTCTTTTCAACTCGCTTCGTGGTGAGGGAATGCAGTGTTCTCTTTAACATTACCTTAGTAGGGATGGTGTAATTGGTAATTGGTTATTGGATCCGCTGTTTTTCTTTAGGTTCCTGTATGAGGTTACTTGGTTTTGGGCTGTATACTGTTTGGATTATTGAGTTGGAATCTGGACATGGAATACACGTATCGTAGTATGCTGTGCTGTTCATATGTATGCACGTCTTTCTCGTTTTTGTCTGATGGTTTCCCTTGTTTCGTCTTGGTCTCGTCATTCACCGTTTACTGATTGCGGTCATGTCTCGGCATTCACCATTGGCGGACATGAGAGGCGATGGTAGTAAGGCGATGAGAGATGATATGCGTGTCTATGCTCGATGGGCTCATATGTGTTACATCGTCTCTCGTCTCCAAAATTGAGGAGATTAGGATCCTAAATTGAAGAGTGATATTTTTTAGTTTTTTTTTTAATAAAAGGTCAAAGGTTTAGAATTGCAGTGTCAGTGTAGGCTCTGCTCCTCATTCACAGTGCGGCGAGGTCCTCCACCTCCAGCTACTTTTAGATGGACGAGGCCGGCGATCAGGCGTTCAGCTGAAGGGCTATCACAGCATGTCACGACTGATGCAGCTGGTCAGATTACTCCAAAATGATTAAAATTCTGTTCTCTGCTTTTCTTTTTTCTCTCACCGTGTAGTTTCAGCTAATACAGACGCAATTGGAGATGGCCCTGGAACAGCTTGAGCACGGCCTTGGAGTCCCTCAGGCTCTAGAACACCACCTGGCACGATCGCCCCAGTCCATGGTTTGGATGAAGCTTGCCTTCTTGGAGAGAGTCCGGCCGCTCGCTGAAGGTGATGACGTGGCCGCGCCACGGGTCGTCGCTGAGCTTAGGCCTAGCCGCCTAGGGCCACACACACGTCCATGGGCAGGCCTGACATGCTACCGGACACGTCAGACATGGCGACGCAGTTGCTCAGCTTGCCGAGCGCGCGCATGTCGTCGACCATGCGCTGCCACTACCGGTCAGCCACGCCGCCGTCGCTTTCGGCGAGGGAGGCGATGATCTCGTGCGGGAGCAGCACGCCTGCAATGATCCGCCTCTTCCCGACTTGACGTCGGCGATGTAGGCGTCGAAGCTGGTTATAGCATTTTGCTTGAGGTGCGCAATAATAATATTGTCCTTACACAAATAAATTAAAAAATATATTATTTTGCGGAAGCAATATGAAGTGATCTCCAAGTTTTATACCTATGTGTTTCTTTTCGGGTTGTTTTGACATGCTGCGATTCATGTAGTATCATCTTACTATTACTAATTGGAGTCCGTAACGGAGGCTCCACATTAATTCTCACTAGAAGTGCTAGAAAAAAAGATAAATCATAGAAATTATCCAATAATTAGAAAGATCTAGCCATCTGTTTGATCGTTGTTAATTTAATAGACATTAGATCTATTTAGTTTTTCTAATTAATTACCCACCTGCCATTATAAAAATCACCCATAAGGATAATAAATCCTTCAACGGAGGCTCCACATTAATTCTCACCAGAAATGCTAGAAAAAAAGATAGATCATAGAAATTCTTACAATAATTAGAAAGATCTAGCCATCGGTTTGATCGTTGTTAATTTAATAGACATTAGATCTATTTAGTTTTTCTAATTAATTACCCACTGCCATTATAAAAATCACCCATAATGATAATAAATCTAATTAAAAAGGAAAACAATCGGGCCCCTACATGAAGGCAAGGCGTGGCCACGTCGGAGCGTATCTCCTCAACTGCATCTGTCATAGATGGAACCGTGGAGCTGAGGATCTTTTTTTTTTAATTGGTTGGCCTTTATAATTAGCTCTGAATCTTTATCAATAATAAATTAACTTACTACTGACCGTGGACGAGGGCATATTGCCATATTATATTTGTGTGTATTCCCGCACTAATCATAAGATCTATTTTATTGCTTTAAAAAAATAGTGACCTCCGTTGTTATAGATAAATAAATAGCCTTAAATCTAATTGGCCGAAAACAAACTTTGGCCGTCGCACGGGAATCTTGATCGGCCATTGCTGTTCACGTTGATTGATTAATGTATCAATAAAATAAGATCAGCATTTGACCGTGTTAAATCTTCTAATAAAAAATCAAATCGACGAATAGCCTAAAATCTAATGGCCAAAAAACAAACTTTGGCCCACACGGGAATCTTGATGAGCCGTTGTTGTACACGTTGATTGGTTAGTGTATTAATAAAAGAAGATCGGCAGTTTTCACCGTTGGTTAAATATTCTAATTAAAAATCAAATAGACGGAACAAGATGCATCATATATAATCAATTAACCTCAACAAATAAGATATACATGTGCCAGACTGCCGGTAAAAGATGCCTGCCTGTCTAAAAAAATGACATAACTTTCGCCAACCATATGGAACAAGGAATCCATCTATATGATGTTCGAATAACTTCTAAAAATTTACAAAAAAATTACATATGTCTGTAAAGGAAAGGTAATTCGAAACAACTCACTAAATTTGCATCTCAATTAATAAGTTGTACCTTCATGAAAGACAATTCAAAATAAACCTTCTAAATTTATTCCTAGGCCTCGGACATTATGAAAGACAATTTAAAATAACATCATAATAATTTTTTTAAAAGAATTACCCACCTCTACTCTTATAAAAGTAAGGCAATGTAACCTCTAAATTTTCTCTCATATTACTCATATATGTAGTCACAAAAGGTATTATATAGTCAACTATCCACTTCAACGTTAAAATAAATAAATAAAAATACCCTAAAATCTATATGTAAATAATAAATATATATTATAAAATATAATTAATATCCATAAAGTAAGCATCTAAATTATCAACATCGTCTATAACAAAATATATTCACATGATTCTAAAACATATAAATCATGTATATGTAAACATTACCCAATTCTATTAATATTAATATTAATATATTTAAAATTGATTAAAGTAAATATATTGTACTAACAAATAGTTTAAAATATATTATGACCATGATATATATTTGCTTTAGATATATCTATAATTCTAACTAAAATGTTATAGATATCTAAATTAATTATATAACCATTGTTGCTCTTAGCTAGGACCGAGAGCGAACATGGGTCGAAGACAAGAGAAATGGGAGAGGCAAGACCACTCCCATGTTGCCTCTTGGGGGTCTTTATTTATAGTGCTCGGCTTAGATCTAGCAGACTGAGGTGTCTCTCTTATCTTAGCCAAGTTCTAGGCATATTCTTTCCATAAATAAAGGTCCTTTCATACATAGAAGAAGGCAAAATCATATTGGACTATGGTAAGAGTCATTTCCCTTCTCGAGTGATCCCCGATGGCCTCCGAAATGGTGGATTTTAAAAATGTTGGATCATGACAAAGGGAGCCCCCAACACAAATATAATTTCTTGAAAAGAAATTCAAACATCTTGGGAGAATTTGGTGCAGACCAAATGTGGGTATATCCTACTATCTCTACCATTCATTTAGAACAAAAAAGTCATTATAAGGCACATATATCAATATCCTCTCAAGATCAACGCTACTACACCATCCATGATCTCACATCAAGCTCTACTACTGCCAGTTGTAAATGGTTGTCTATGCAACCGTAGTACTCAATTAAGATTGCAATTTATGAGGTAAAATCATTATTTTAATAAATATACATAGGAGATATAATAAAAGATACAATAGCCACAAGAGTTTTAGTTTGACTTTAGTATAAAAAATTTATATCCATTAAGAAGATTATAATTTGAAAATCAAACCTTAGGTTCATGACATCATAAGAACATCCACAGCTTATGCTACTGTTTAAATTCAACAACAACCCCCCCTCTCTCTCTCTCTCTATATATATATAGTCTATTGGGTTAGAAATGAAAAAAACATGCAATTAAATACAACTAATTTTGATTGTTATAAATACTAAGAGTAAGTTAGAAATATATTAAAGAGTAACTAACGTTTATGTCTCATAAAGTTTTACCGGTGTGAGTGCACGGGTTGATGGACTAGTATATATAATCTGAGGGCAAAGAGGGTTTCCCGCCGGCTGCCGCCTGCGAGAAAATAACGGTCCAACACATGGTAGCCTCTGCTTCCAAACACCTCCACCACCACCTCCACTCCATTTCCATTTGTGTCGGATCCGAAACCTCGCAAGCCAAGATCGACCATGTCCTCCTTCGACTCCATCACGGCCGTCGTAGGAGATGACGACGCGCTGCCGCCGGCCCCCTTCGACCCCGCCGTCGACGGAACCGCAGTCGAGGACGTTGTCGGCGGCGAGCAGCAGGGCCTCGGCATGCGGCGCGGCCACCGCTTCGCCGCGTCCTACTCGTCCTTCGGCACCGCCGTCTCGGAGGACGACCTGGGCGGCGCCGTGGGAGACGGCGGCATAGGGTACGGAGGCTTCGGCATGCCGCCCTACTCCAACGGCGGCCCCGCGTACGGGTTCGCCGACAATGACGCCAACGGCGTGGAACATGTCATGGGCGTCCAGGACGTGATGGACGGCGCGGCGCACGTGGTTGGCGGCATCGGCGGCGGTCTCGATGAGGACCTGTTCAGTGGCGCGGTCGACGATGGGGCCGTCCTGCCGCCGCCGGATGCCATGAGGGACGAGGGCATCCTCCGCCGCGAGTGGCGCCGGTGAGTGACTCGATCGTTTTGCCTTCACAAAGTACCCTGATCGCTTCTGGTGCCGGTGCATGTCAATTTCCATTTGAATGCCAAGCGCGATCCGGATGATTTCTGACCAAAATAAAGATTGCGAACTTGGAATGGATGGTTTGATCTGCAGCCAAAATGCATTGATGCTGGAGGAGAAGGAGCGGAAGGAGAGGGAGCGTCGCAGCGAGATCATCGCAGAAGCAGAGGAGTTCAAGAAGTCCTTTCTTGATAAGCGTAGGCTCAACTGCGAGACGAACCGATCGCAGAACAGAGACAGGGAGAAGGTACGTATACGTATTGCATTGCACACAGAAGTAATGCCAAATGATGTAATGAAATCCTTCTTGTTCTTTGACGCCTCTGTTGTTTGTACCACCACCGAACAAGCCAACAGCTGTCCCTGGCAAACCAAGAGAGGTTCCACCAGGAGGCAGACCGGCAGTACTGGAAGGCGATCGCGGAGCTGGTGCCGCACGAGATCCCAGGGCTGGAGAAGAGGGGCAAGAGGAAGGAGCAGGAGCGGAAGCCGGGCATCGTGGTGGTGCAGGGCCCCAAGCCCGGCAAGGCTACCGACCTCTCCCGCATGCGCCAGGTGCTCGTGAAACTCAAGGAGAAGCCGCCATCGCACATGGTGCCGCCGGCCAAGGAGGAGGAGAAGAAGAAGGATGGAGGTAAGGACGCCAAGAAAGATGGCAACAAGGAGGACGACAAGAAGGATGGTAAGCAGACGGCTGAACCGGCCGAGAAGAAAACTGATGGCAGTGAGAAGGGTACCGTGAGCGCCAGTGCTCCTGGATCTCCACCCGTGGCAGCTGTATCGCCAGCCGATGAGGCACCAGAGCAACCGGTAAAGAAGTGATTGCCATGTGCCGATGATGATAATGATATCTAGTCGCTCCTAATACTAATAAGAACACGATTTTGAGTTCACTTTTCGGTGGCAGGAGTAGCTGTCTTTCTATCTCTAACTTTGGTATTTAGGGATTAGAAGCTACTACTGCTTAGATTCAGATAATAGTACTAATTCTTTTGCTCACTGGACCCGGAGAAGGATGGATTTTTGTTCCTTTCGAAAATAACAGTTTGATGCTTTCAAAAATAAGATGGCACTGGTGAGCTAGGTGACTAGCCCTTATTACAGACATTAAGAATCTTGATAACAGATACTCCCGCCGTCAGATTTTTGGGCTTATCTTAAGTCAAACTTTTTGAACTTTGACCAAATTTATATCATAAAATATTAAATATTATAGTATCAAACTAGTATCATTAGATTTATCTAAGAATATATTTTTGTATGGTGCTCATTTTAAGTCATAGGTGTTGTTGTATTTTTCTATAAAGTTAGTTAAAGTTTAAAAAGTTTGACTGACACGGATTCTAGGAATTGATTCTTTCGTGGACGGAGGGAGTAGTAATTACGAAAAGCTAGATTATGAATAGTAATAATCTATGTTGTTTGTTGGATCCTACTCCCTCCATCCTAAATTATAAGACATTTCAAAAAATTTGGAGAGTCAAAACATTTAAAGTTTGACCAACAATTATAGAAAAAAATATAAAAATTTATGACATTAAATAGGCATACTTTGAAAATATAATTGATAAAAGAGGGAGGGAGCGGTGTTTGTTGATATCTAAATTAGCAAGATCTCCCACAAAATATCATCTAAAAAGGGGAAACCCGACGGTCCACTTTCGTAAGAAAACACGACCCATGAGTCGAGTTAACGGCCCCACCCGAGGGGGCCGTATTGACCACACCCAGGACGTCTCGGAAGGCACCACAAGAGGCCAGGCCCGACGAAGGGTGCGGCTCCACCCCGCCTGACGTGGGACGCGGGGCAACGTGGTCCCGCCTCGCCCAACATGGGACGCGAGACGCAGGGCGACGTGGTTCCGTCTCGCCCGATGTGGCAGAACCGTCCAAATTATAAGAGATCAAGTACCAAAGTAGCCGATTTAACTGCCACTTAAAGCACTTGAGCCTATATAATCCCGGTAGTCCGAAAATCTCGAAGGATTTCTAACAATCGTATATCCAACCCAGATCGCGCAAACTCAGGTATGCACATTCGAACGAACCAACACTTAAACGAAAATACTTGGAGTATGAAATAAAGTTATTACAACACTTTGTTCCAATTAAAGTAGTACCCACGCCACAACACACGTGGCCAAATAAACCATTGTTTTGAAACTCGAGCCCAAAGTCTTACTCCATGCTAATACCATTAAAAGATAGGGGCACCAACGAGATCATGTCCAACAACAGCAAAAGATGAGCTCGTAGAAGACCTTGCCCAAAGCCTACTCCTCTTCTCCTTCGACAGGATAGAGACAGTGCTTACAATAGCCAAAGTATACTTGGCCATCTGCAACAAACGGGATAAACCCTGAGTACGGGAATGTACTCAACTAGACTTACCCGTCTAACTGAAATTAAAGACTCCAAGGGTATGCATGGCTAGATATGTGGATCTGGATAAAGTTTTGCTTTTTGCGGAAATGCGAACAATATAAAACTTAAAGATTAGAGAGCGGCCATTTTCCATCCTATCATTATTTCTAAGTTTGCACATGTACTAGAGCACACACTTGATCTAAGCAATCAATATAATAATATATCCAATTCCTTTATCAATATTTTAGTAGAACCATTACGATGTCACATGGAGTTGTACCGTGGTGAAGCTCAGCATAATCCCCCACTATCCGGTGGGAGCCGGCGACTCGAATCGATATACAACCAGCTGACAAGATTACCTTTAACACATCCCCACACTTTCTCCGTCGGGTCCATGCATTGGGTTACCGCTCAACACTGTCCAGGTAGTACGTCGCGAGCTCAGCGTAATCCACCCAATTGGAGAAATCGGTTGGCCACCACGGGGCAGGTCGTATCTCCAAACTAGAGGGAGCCAAAAGTAGACTGATGGTCAGCCTGGATAGTGTTTACTCGGCTTCGGGGTCGATACTCACAATGGCCCCTATGTGAAAGGGCGCATTCAAAGATGTAAGAGGCGCATTCAAAGATGTAAGAGTCTAAACCACTTGGTGCCCTTGCCTTCCAGTTGACCGCATTTCATTACTACCATTGGTTCTTTTCACGATAGCAAATATAGCCAACCGTGATCGGTACTATCCCCGTGGGATAATACGAACATAAATATAAATGTAACCATTTATTCTAAACAGACTAAGCGATTGTTTTTACTTTTATTTACAGGTTAACAAGGTAGGTAAAACAATAATCAAGCAAGGTAATGCAGCAATTAGGATTCAGTCAACTCCTATCACCTAATGCATCATAGTATAAAATACTCAAGTAGATTAATTGTAAATACTAGGAGGCTTAAAGATGCTCCGGGACTTGCCTTGAGTGAAGGTGGAGGGCTGGTGGTCAGGGCACTCGGGGAGGTTAGTGTCGAGCTCGTGGTGCTTCTCGTTCAGCTCCTGCACCTCCTGGACTCCTTCCTCTGGAAGTTGCTCCTGAGGTTCCTCTACTGATCTTGTACGTTTGTGATGCATATAAGTACTTATGGTGCAGGGATGATGCTTGAACAAGAACTAAACAATCAAAGATTACTTTTGGAATTATCTTAAATATTTACTCTAGTTCCACTTTACACAGCAAGTATATTACAAACTACTCAGAAAAATCTACAAAAATTACAGGGAACAGAACAAGCCTACTAAATGCTACTACAGAAATTTCACTTAAAGCAAAGCTACCAGCTAGCAGGTAAAAAAGATGAATTTAAAGGCAGAAAAAGCACTTTGAACTAGAGCTACTAGCTAACAGGGTGAAACATGCTATATCTTATTTTTAACAGGATTTTTGCTCAGAAATATATTTATCAAGAAAGTTCCATAATTAGCACAAACATATTATAATCTATATGATTTTCCAAAGAAAACCCTAGAAAAGGACACTTGAACTACAAGTATCTCTTCTGCCATACAACATACCATATTTTATATTTTTCCTAGACAGATCATGAAATACAAAGGCTACTCAAAAAGTTTCATGATTTATACATGCACAGATTTACCACAGGAATTAATCTAAGAAAATAGCAGAAACACATTTTAATAGGTGATACATAAAACTTACACAGAAACATAGCATTTAATATTTTTCCTAGCTTCTACATAGGATAACAGAGCTAGCATAAAAACCTCATATTTTATTTGATCATTTCATGTAGGAACACAATTAACTTTGATAAATGCAGAAAATGATTATTTAAATATTAGTACTGAAAACATTCTCCAAAAATTACCTTTATATTTTTAACAGAAAGATCATCATTTATAGAGTCTAACACAATTTAATTCATCATTTTTGGATTTGCCAAACTCTAGATATAAGATAAACAAGCATTAACACATTTACTGAAAATAGGAAAAAGGAAATGCATTTTTGAATTTGGCCCATGGTGAACAATGTTGGGCTCGGCCTAGATAGTGCGGGAGGCCGAACTGACAGGTGGGTCCCGGGGTCAACGCTGGCCCACTTGCCAGCGAGTCGGGGCAGAGCACCGGCGCTGACCGGCGCGTTCTCGCCGACGACGAGCTTGCCGGCGGTGAGGTTGGATGCGCTGGACTCGGGGTGATGTCGCGCATCGATTGGTGGGGTTGGTAGAGCCAGTACGACCCTGTAGCGAGCCGGCGGCGTGCGGTGGCGGAGCAGTGCGGCGGTGTGAAGCGGTGGGGTGATTACCGACGGTGTGGTGCTAAGCTAGCGGTTGCGTGAGCACCATGGTGGTGTGGAGAGTGCAGCGCAAGCGTTGGTTGAACCGGAGAGGCTCTGTGGAAGTCTGGCCACGTGTGAGCTCTGCGGCGGCGGCAATGGCGCACGACCAACGGTGCGGTGTTGTTCCAGGGTGAGATAGAGCTGGCGGAAGGGTGTTCTCACCTCTACTACTTCCGGTGAAGAAGATGGAGGCGACGGAAGCGGGTCGGAGAGGGGTGAACGAAATTCTGTCGTTGCGGTGGAAACTCCGAGCCGAGGAACGACGACGGTGGTCCGGCAACGGTGGAGCTCGGCTGGCTAAAGCGAGGAGAGCAGGGCGTGTGCGAGGCGAAGGCGAGCGTGTGTGCGAGATGGATCGAGCAGAGGCGCTCGGGTGGTGGCGAATTTGAAATGGGGGGTGTTGTGGTGCGTTTGGTGCTCGGCGCGCAAGAGCAGAGGCAGCGCGAGCGAGAGAGTGAACGCGGTTGAGTGTTGGCGAGTGAGGGAGGCAGAGGGGATGTAGGCGCATCCTCCTGTGCGGTCATGGCCGACCGGAGAGACTGGTGGGGGCCTGGACGCGACGACGCGGCGGGCGGCAGCGGCGTGGCATGTCCGCATGCGCGGGACAGGAGCGGCAGCGCGCGAGGCAGGGCACTACTTGGTCTTGGCGCCGTTAGCGCTGATCCGCGCTCGATTGCGAGTGTGACGGTGCGGGCGCTGATCGGACGCAGCACTGCGGCGGCGTAACGACGACGCGACGGCTCGGTGGGTGGCAGTGGTGCTGGCCGCTCTGCGGCAGCGAAGCAGGGGCGTGACAGCGCCTGCGCGAAGCGTTCTTGGCCCTAGCACTGTTAGCGCTGCTTTGCGCTTTGATGGCGAGCAGGACAGTGCGAGGTCCGGTCGGGTCTGCCGGAGCAGCGGCGACGCAACGGCGAGGTGCAGGCGCGGCGCAGCGCTGCGCTCTGCGCGTCAGAGACAGTGGCGTGAGCGGCGTTTTGGTCAGCGCAGGGGGGCAGTGCGCGGCGCGGCACGTGAGCGGCTCTGGTCGTTCGGCGCGGCGCAGGAATCGGCCGCTACGCGGCAGGCGACGTCGGCATACGGCGCAGCCGCTGTCGGGCGCGGGCGCTCATGCGTGAGCGGCGCGTGCGTCGCACATGCGCCGTGTGTGCGCGGGGCGCGCGGGCGCGAGCGGGCCGGCGGGGGCGAGCGCGAGTTGGGCCGCGTGGGGCGAAACGGTGTACTCGGCCTGTTTCAGTTCCCTTTTCCTTTTTCCATTTTGCTTTGACTTGTTTCTACTGAATTTATTTAAAACAGTTTCAAAAACTCGAAACTAAGATTTGAAACTTAAACTAAAGTTGTTCAGAATAAAATGCTCTACATTTTTCATGTAGGTCATAAATTCTAAAAACCATTATTTTATAGGGTTCTAGATTAAAACTAATTAGGTCATTTTAAGAAAAGAATTACTTTTATTCTTGAAATTTAAACTAAACTTAATTAGACAAGGTGATTAGCAAGAGAAGCAATCTACTCTTTATTCTAAGCATAGCAAACTTAGTTAAACATGTTGATCAAGATTTAAAGCATAAAACACTTATTCAATTCTAGTTTCAAAGATATAATTAAACACACACATGAAATGATAGCATAAGCAAATATGAATGCAATGCAATGCTCATACTTAGTGGCTAATGGTGATCCTAATTCAAAGCTTGACACAGAGTGTCACACCCGACGTGGGACGTCTATGGGAAAGTAGTCATCGTAGATGGGTCTCGCCCAATGCATGCAACATGGACCTGTCTTATCCGATGGTGGACGTCATACGACCTGCCCCGCACGACTAGAATGGTTAGGATTGGAGGACCTCGTGGCATCAGGAATCTTCCCCTGGTGTCTGTAATCATGAGGAATGCAGGTGATGTGGATACGCCGGATTACACGCCAGTCAAAGCCTACCTTTGGCCTATGGGCTGACTCCACCCCTTGAACAGGGTGAAACTGGGTCGATGCTCTACTCAAATAGAGTGGCCTTGATTCCAAATTGAGGATGGTCTCATGATAGGATAAGATTCTCGAAGTACAGGAGACCATACCCTCGAGCGCCTGAAGTCAGTGGAGAGTACCCCTACCCCCCTACTAGCCCTGCCAGTTGTAGCGCATGGGGGCGCGGCCTGACAAGGATTCAGTGGCATACCGATCATAAGGGAAGGCAGTCTAGTTACAGATATAGGTCATGAGGAGCTAGTGTGATGTACGGCGTCTGATACCTTATCTAGGGGCTAACAAATAATGTCGCGACCCCTACCACGACCGGTATGGTTGGAGGCCGTAAAGATGGCACGAGCGTTCCCTGCCCGGACCCCCACACGAAGCTCGAAGGAGGGGCAGACACGATGAGCACAGAAGGACTAGAGCTCTTGACACAATATGATAAGTTGAGGGGCAAAAAGAATGAACGACCCGTGCGTCCCTCCCTCAGGAGGAAAAACACCAAGTAGATGGGAGTTCAGCTGGCAATTCCTTCCCATCTAAATACTATGTGAAGAGCGACCCCCTCTCTTAAACTATGAAAGAGGGAGTGCGGGTGACGTTTCGGATCATCGAGCAACACTTTCACTCATCCACCCGCATAGAGATTTGGGAGTAGTCTTCCCTCTCTCGACTAAACTTGTACACCCCCTAGCAAGTAGGAGATAAGGAACATGAGTCATATTACACATTGGATGTAGGGATTGTTCGGCTCGAACGAGTATAAATCTTGTGTCTCGCTATGTCACCATCCGGTCCCGACACACGTATATTTTTTATTAGTTGATAGTTTCATAACACTGACAGTGTTGGATGAGGGATAATCGGTCGTGATCCTCGTATCGTAGTGGTGAAGGCGCCTTTTAGAACACAATCTTGGGGAATAATCGAATGCAACCTCGATCCTAGTAAGCAAAACTGTCACGGGGCGTTTGGCGGGATTAAGTTGTTTATCTCGCTCGGAATCCGAGCAAATGCTGCCCCAAACAAGACCTTATTTAGGGTATGTTTGGTAGGGATGTAGATTCTCATAGAAACGTTTCGGATCTAGATTCTCTCAAGAAACATTTCTGACGATGAATCATGATCACTTTGTGAAACTATTTGTCCGTGAGGCTAGGTTCTAATTTATTAAAAATATTGCTCAAAAAATCTAAATAAATAAAAATATGTTTAAAAAATATCAGAACTTTGTGTGTGTGTGTGTGTAGAATAACTTAAATATAACATATTGTAACTTATTGCACTTTAAAAAGGTTAACAAAAAAAATATGATTGTTAAGCATAGAGGAAAGACCAGAAACAGAAGCACGTGAAACCAGGTTCTGGGTGTTTCACCTATGTAGGCAAAAGTGGTGAATCCTATCCAACCAATTCTTTCTGAGAAACGAAACCACAAACACATCTATGGGGTCTTATATTCAGGAATAATCTAGCCCTCCTCTCTCATCATTAATGTGATCTAATATTATCTCCGTTTCTAAATATGTGTCTTTTTTACTTATCGATAAATAACTTTAATTAACTTTATATAAAAAATATTAATATTTATAATACATAATTAATATTATTAGAGAGATCTTTTAATCATTCTTAATAAATTTATGGAGAGATTTAAATGTTTCACGTATTTTTTATCAATCTAATTAAAATTGTGATATGAAAACCCAAAATAAAATAATAGATAACAAGGGCGGAGGGAGCACTATTTTAATTAGCGATTGTGTCACTCTAATTTTGTGCTTAAAGCTTTTAGTGTCTTCTACTTGTGAAATAGTAGAAAAAGTAGGTATTAATAGTTTGATTGATTAGCCAACCACAGGAAGAATAATTATAAGTTCAAAGCAGAGTAGACAGATTTCAGCGCAAAGAGACTAACGATTTGTCACATATAATAACGAAGTCAAGTGAGGGGCTAACGATTTGCCTCAAGAAATTCCTGCATAACCTGGTTCAGAGCCCATTCATCCCATCCTCAACGAGTCCACAGTGCTCCGCCTTATCAATCTTGACGGACTTGAACTGCTTGTTCTGCCCTGGCTGCCCACGCATCTCCCTGTCGAACGCCAGGATGCTGGCCAAATTGACGAAGCCATCGCCGTCACCGTACACAAGCTCCGGCGACGCGTCAAAGTCACTCTACCAGAAGACTAGCTGCCGCGGAGTCGGGTTGCCCACTCCGTTGATGCACGTCATGGGCACCATGGGTGCCTGGAAGTATCACATCTTGGGGACCATCCGCCTTCTGAAAGGCTCCACGCCGTCGCGGAAGCCGATGGCGGCGAGGAAGTCTTCCATGTCGTGCGCGGAGTAGTTCCTCCGCTTCGTGACCACGATGGGCTCTTGCCCGAACGCCTTCGGGGACGGCAGGTCCACGATGGCGGTCTCGAGGCTCTTCCACAGCGTCCTCAAGGGGCCGTCGCTGGTCGGGACGTAGATCATCTTTGCTGACCCGTTCGCGAGGTTCTGCGCCTGGTGCACGAACCCAGCCGAGAGCGCCGGCGCCACCAGGATGAGGTGCTTGATGTACCTGCTCCGCCACCACGGCGGAGCGTTCCGGACGAACTCGAGGGCGACCATTCCTCCGTAGCTGTGCGCCATGATGATGGCCTTCCGGTGGCGTTTCTTGCTCGCGGCGGCCTCGACGAGCGCCTTGAGCTCCTGGAAGTAGAGCGAGTAGACGTGAGATTGCTGTCCGGGCACCGGAGGAGCGTAGCGCCAGTCGTATGGGCTCCGAACAGGGTGTCTCCGTTGCGGTATCCCAATCTTTCCAGTGCTTCTCTCACCTTATCAAAGCACCTTTTCCTGCGGAGGACGAGGATTCGAATCGAAAACAATATCTTATCTCTCTGTCTGTACTGTACTGTACTGTGGATTTGGGTCACCTACGGGTGGAGAGGCTCCTTATTACGGAACCCTGACGCTGAGCCGAAGTTGGGGACGCGCGTCTCCACGCCGGGCAGGTTGCTGTAGTCGTTGACGGCAGGATCATAGACGAGGCGCATTTGCTCTAGGAAGCACTGCACGTAGTCGTGGTCCACCAGATCTGAAGTGTTCTTCCACAGCTCGAACCAGTCTTTCCCCTTCATTGCGCTACAGCGAGGCGCCGATGGCCGGTACGCCTCGGTGAGCCGCGCCTGCAGGTCGCTGCAACCCGAGCCCAGGCACCAGCACGACCGGGTGAAGCTCCTCGCCGATGACGCCATCCTTCTTGGCCGAGAAGCGCTCACGGAAGGTAGGGATTAGTAGCAGGAGCAGCAGAGGCAGCAGGCGCGCAAGTGGAGAAGAAATGGCCATGGATTCAGCTTGTTTGTCGGGTCCGTTTGGTAAGCTCCGACTTAAAAGAGGCTCTGCTCTATATTGTTTTTAGGTTCACTTTATAATTTTTAGCTAAATGGTTTTAGCTCAATATATAAAATTTCAAGAAAAACTGTATAGTTATGAGTTCACAAACTTAGTTTTTGGGAAACCGCTCTATGATGGAGTTTATAAAAAAGTTTTTAGAGCAGTTTCAAACACTCCCGTGAAGTAGATTCACTTAGAGAGTTAAAAGTTGTTTCCTAGACCATTCAAAAAAAAAGCTAGGTGGAATTTCCATAATACCCTTATTTTTTTCCTTTTCCTTTTTTTTTTCTTTTTTCTTTTTTTTCCCTTTCTCAACCTTATCTTGTTGCTTCATGCGGTTGCAACGGCACGACTCGCCTGTGTATAAGCGTGCGTCTTCAACCTTTGGACGGTCGTGCGCCCATCGTACCCGTGCCTTGGCGAGACAACGACCCCGCACGACACAACGCTCCCGCCTCGACTAAGCTGCTCTGCCCCGGCGCCGTCCTCCATCTCGAGTCTGCGTCCGTCCCGGAGCTGCATCATGGATCGACACCGATGGTCTAACTGGATGCCAATGCTCCAGCCATTTCACCTGGGCCCGCCAAGACGAAGGATGGAGCAGGCTGAAGCTCGTTTTTTCGGCTCCTCCCGTCTGCGGCTCTAGTCAGCGGGAAACACGGAGTATCGCACACGGAGCATTGGCAGGTCGAGTACATAAAACGACTCCAGCAGCCGAGCGAGAATGTGTACCAAACAGCCCCTAACTACTGCTCGCTACCTATTGCCTGCCACAGTTCTCTGCTGGTTCACATGTTGCTTTCGCCCTCTGATATTAATCACGTGTTCAACTTTTAAATTATTGTCCTTCCCTTGTGTCTCTTGTAGATTGTAATCCTTAGAGTATGACCATATATTTCCTAATTTTGTGGCTGATCACAATCATTTTTTTAAAATACTTTATTGTAAATTCTCAACCATGGCCAATTCTAGTTCTGAATACATAACACACATATAGGCCTGTGAGCACTAACCACTAATTAGGACGGTTTGGAAACTTTAGTCGTGTGATTAGCATGCTTACATATTCACTATATGTGTGTGTATTTAGAGAAATAATAGGCCTCAAGCGTAATCTTATAGAGACTGTAGTAGTACTAATATGAGAAAATTGGTTCTATAACACTGAAAGATTGCAAGAATCTGAAAATACCATCAAAAGAGTTCTGTTACGTAAAATACCATCAAAAGATGAAAACGTTACCTTAGAATAGCATTCCGTCATGTTCACAAGTAACGTCGTCACCTCTATCGGCAACTATAAAAAGATAAAAGAAAAAAAATAGAGACGGTTGGTTGTCTACCTCAATCCGCATGTTGGCGAATGACGCCGATATCTCGCCGGTGAGCTTGCTGGCCGAGGTTGAGCGCGGCCATCCCCCCGCACTGCACTCGGGAAGGTTCGCGCCGAGATGGGCCCCGTGAAGCTGTTTGGCGCAGAGGACGAGGCTACTGAGGTTGCGGGATTTGACTATCCGCAGACCGCAAGTGGCGTGGAGGCTGAGGAGCTGCAGCGACGTGACGCCGAAGAGATCGTCAGGTAGCGCGCCGTCGATGTTGTTGCCGTTCTGGGGAGAGGTCGGCGAGCGACCAGCCTTGCCCAAAACCGATGTTCATCGAGAGGGAACACGTCGGAGAGAGGGTCCGGAGCCGGAGCATCCCCACGGGAAGCACGCAGTAGAGCGCGGTGAGGCCGGCGAGCGACGTGGCTACCTGCCCCCGCAGCATCGGGTTCACCTTGGCAGCGCCAGCACGACAATGGCGACCGCTGCCTCGACCTGGCCACACATCACTCTATCGTCGGACGCAGAACCCGTGCAGTGCGGCGAGGACGCCGGCGCCACTCCCGTACGCAACAGCGCGGTCGCGCACAATGCCACTAGCAAAATCGACGCTGCTATGCTCGTAGCTAGCTAGCTAATGCTGATGCCTGATGGTAAGCAAGCGCCATGTAGTCTCAAACGTAGTCACGTGTTGGCGACTTGGAGAATTGGCGTCATGATCAGACAGCCAGAGCGTGCGTGCCGGTGGGCAGTGGCCTTGTTGGATGTGGCGTGCAGAGACACGTCGGTGGCTAGCTTACGGGTCAAGCGTAGGTATATATGTGCTCAGCAGTTATTCGTGGCATTCGTCGTTTTTTTTGTCTGCAAACAGTCCAGCCGGCGAGCAATAGACGGATGGATCCCGGGCTCTGAACGGGTGGACATGGACGCCGTTAACCTGCAAACGTGACGGAATGCTATTATGAGGTAACGTTTCCATCTTTCGATGGTATTTTGCGTAGGACACCTCTTTTGATGGTATTTTCTAATTCTTGCCATCTTTCGGTGCTATAGAGCTAATTTTCCCTACTAATATTACTAACTGATGAAGGCCTCAATAGATCATCATATTAATTCCCACGGGACGTACTAAGAGGAAAAAGATAAATTCTAAAATTCTAACATAGTCAGAAATATCTAGCAATCATCATCACCAACTATTAGATCTACTCCCGGTTTTTTTAGGGTCAGTTTAGTACAGGTCACAACAGCTTTACGAAGCTGTTGTAAGCTCAAACACTTCTTTTCAAAACAGTTTCACCTATAAAATTGTTTTTCTTTCACTCTCACAAAGATATGAAGTGAGATAAAGCTGAAAATAGTAGCTTATCATAGCTCTCTTTTCCCTTTCTCTCTAATATTCATGTATAAAGTTATTGGTGAAGCTGTTTTGCCAAACACTTTTTCTAAAATGCTCCCTCCGTCCGCTTGAGACCGTCGTTCTAGCTCCCATCCGTTGTCCCGTAGAGAATGTCGTTTTAGGCCTGACGTGCGTACCACAGCTAGAAAAGCAAAGCAAGATAGACTCAGCCTTATCCTCCCAGCCCTCGATTCCTCTCGGCAATTAAAAAAAAAGAAAAAAAATTCATCTTGGCCCTCGACTCTCCGCATGTGGCAGTCGCCCGTCCGGCTCCTCGTCTCGTCCGCTCCCCATTCTCCAGTCGGCGTCGCCCCTCCCCTTCTCACCTCCTCCTCCCCAGGCCGCATCGCCACCTCGGAGTGATGGTTTATGTTTGAATGGGTTGTATTATCTGTGATTTGTAATGTGAACTGGGTTGTTTTATTTGTGATTTATGAAGGCAATGATTTTTTATATGAACTCGTCAAACATAGGCCATGTTTATATATACAATAGCAGTACGAAGGTTACATTTTCCAATCATAGACTGCACAGTACGATTGAATGCATTAAAAAACGCTCATACGACATACAAGTTTGCCAGAAAACGAAACGATTATACCGACTAGTTTTTGTACATATATGTTGCTTACAGACTACCATTGCATATGTACCACTCTTCTTGCCAAAATAAAGCCAAGCATGGAATGAGCTATTTACATGAAGGGAGCCCATTAATTGCTCAACAACTCTAAAGCCCTTTGAACTAGCTGGCTGTCACAACTAAGGACTTTAGGAAGCATGTTTGTTGCCTCTAGACTCTCTTTACTCATGTGTCGGATCTTGTACCTATTCCCTCCATTATCGTTCATAACTTCAACCATGCATCCTTGTAGTGTGAGGAATACTCTATTCAGAATGATTGGGTTGTAGTTTTCATATTCCACGCACACATTCTGGATGAGCTCATCCATGTTTCTAGATGTGGTTCTATCTGTTAATGACTGAAGAGAAGCAAAGAAACCAAGGTCTAGACAGTTCATATCCGGAGAATTAGCCGGATGGTTCCTCAGGCGTATATCAAGTCCTGTACGGGCTACTGCTGCAGCAAACTCAGCATCATGTGGTGGTACATGAGAAGGAGCATTGTCCTGCTGGATCCATATTGTCTTGTGCGCATCTTCTCGAGGCCAACGAGCTTGTATAGCTGGAAGGAGATAATTGATCATGTAATATCTGCTTGTTTGTCTGTCAACCTTTATTGTTTTGTGATAGGTGTGCCCCGCGACCTGTTGTCACTTCTTCTTTTTGCTGGTTCCTGAAATTATAAACATTATTATGACAAGTCATAAAAAAGGGATTACAAATTGTATGTAGAGAAGATTTGTACCGTTCGCACAAAAGGCTAAGTGCCTAGCTTGCCATCAAAATAACATCTACCTTCATCATCAAATCTTGGCCTCCCAACAGCAGAAAAGAACATGACTTTGTCAATTAAATTCTTGTTGTGAACTGTCCTGTGTGGGTCTTCTTCATCGGGATGCATGTAAAATGTTTTGCGCTTCTTTGTCCCATTAAACCATTTCTCATCTGCATGGATAATGTTTTCCATATCAACGAACTTGGGATTATTTGGCAAAGTGCTTGGATCTAGCATAGACACACACCAGCGCAACCTATCCTTTTTGTTTGCTTCTTTTAAATAGGGCCTGAGTGCACTGGAGTGTCATCGTAGCAATCCTTCTTTGAACAACTTATGTAGAGTAGTTTTCTTTAAACTGAGAGCACTAGTTAATGACCTTATGGTACCTCTTCTGCTTAAGGGAATATCTGCAACCCTTGATAGGTCCACCTCAATTTTTTTGCGATGACAATTCTTAGGTTTCAATGATTTGACATCTACTGGTATGCCTTGTGCCTTGCATTGTTTTGCTCTCGGCCATATACGTTGCACTGTACGCACCTGCACATTGTGCTTTGCAGCAACTTGTGTTGTGCTTTTCCTTTTTAATTTCCCATTATTGCTTAGCTGAAGCAAATCTTCATATATGCCTTGCCTTTGTATGTCTGTCAAATTCTTGATTGCTGCTTGATATTGTGTTTCCTGAACTTCATCATCTGAGTCAGTCAACTCTTCTTCATCAAATATGATGTTGACATCATCTGTGTATACACCAAACTGTTGTATGAGATCATCGATGGTATCTTGTGCATCTTGTAAGCCAATGTCATCATCGCCTACCAAATAATTTAGATGGTGCATGCATATATTGTTAGTACATGGATGATAAACATTTTAGCATATGCAATTAATATTGGTAACATGCCATGGAAATGATGCAAATAATCACCTGCATGCAGGTTATCTTGTTCTTCTTGTGGATCATTTAAATCAAATGGAAGGCCAGCATCATGTGAGATATTGTCCCCTATGAATTATCCTCTCATGTGAGTACATATTATTTGATACTACAAGCTGAAAATGTATGTATTGTATAGGAGAGACACATATGTGGTTACCTTGAAGTTCTTGTTGTTCATCAATTTTGTCAGGATCAACACCCCAATAATTCCCTCTATCGTTGTCACCTTCATCCACTTCATCAATCTGATTTGCAGCTTGAAGGATAAGGCCAGGTAAAGGATCAATCCCATTAATGTCACCTGCACCAATACTTGCAATGGATCATGGCTATTTTTCTTACTCAACTGTAATGTAGTAATGTTATTCAATCCGACAATTAGTTTTTGTTTTGCATTTTCCTCTTATAGTAATCTAATGAATGTGCTCCCTGTTTTGTGTTTTTTATGGCTGCAGGTGCATACTAAAAAGAGGAAGAACACATATGAAGAAGAAAAGCTATCATCACCCATAAAGACAATTGAGCTAAAAGAGTATGGAAGCAGCCTAGCAGGTGCATACAATACTAATCATTTTTTACAAAAAAAAATCTGTAAAGAAAGTCATAAAATTTACTAGCAACACTCATTTTTGGAGGTGCAAGAGAAAAAAAGAAGAATATAAGCTCACTCATCACTTTAGGATAGATAGCAGAGAGGTAAATAGAAGTACACTTATTTTGGGAGACATGCAGATGTGCTAACCTTGATGAAGTTCTTGGTGTTCCTCAGTTTCTTCAAGATTGAAACCAAGGTGCCCTCCTAGGCTCGTCCCACCATCCAGTTCATCATGGTCTTCGACAGGTGGCTTGTTGACGTCAAGCAACTCGTCTCCTTCCTCACCTAGTGTTACGTTTAAGTCTATGGCCATGGAGGTGAAGGGTTGAAGTGGAAGGGGAATGCTTCTATGGCCATGGAGGTGAATGGCTCAAGTGGATGGTAAATGGTGCAGATGATGCTGCAGACGGTGACTTAGATAGCCCAGAAGTGAAAAGGGCGCCTGATTCAAAATCAGCTTTTCAATTTGCAAGCATTGCATTTTCTGTGTAAAGAAAGCGCGCCTCCTGTTTTGGCGCTAAAATTTTGATGCCAAAAAGCTGTATTTCACTGCTTGCCGATTTGTTTAAGTGGTGAAATGTTGGTGTCCATTTGTTTAATTGTTAAATAGTACTGTCGTGGCTGGTTTTGATAAGAGAATGTATCTGTAGCATTGACAGGATGTGTGAGCATTTAATAAAGCATGTTGCGGAATTAAACTTGGAATCATTGGCATATAGGGGTATACAGGTCTTTCTTTCCTCTCCTTGGTATGAACGCCCATCTCCACAACGACAGTCTCAAGCGGACGGAGGGAGTATGTCAGTTTCATCTAAAGAATTGCTCATGAAGCTATTTTCTAAAAAAACAGCTTCACTAGTAAAGCAGAGCTGTACTCAACAGGCCCTTAATATGCAACCCTTCCATTATGTAAAACACATAAAGTAACCTTTGAACTTGCTACTAAGTTACCCATCATTTTTACTATAAAAGATAATGCAATGTAACCATAACTTTTTTAATTACCAACTTCTAACATTACAAAATACATATATAACTGCACGTGACCCCATTAGTGCATCTCCTCCAAGAGACTGGTTATATTCCTCCTAAATACTTTGTCGGGGGCAAATGTACCAGGATATCATGAAAGACCCCATCCTCAATTAGACCAAAGGACCAAATAAATCACCAGGCCAACACGGCCTATGACGCCCAGCCGACCCAAGAGCCGGACCTCCTCACCAAGTGCTCCCCCACTCGCTCCACCCTTTCCATGGCCAGGGAGACTCGCTACTTTGGAGTCCGCCTCGCCTGACCCGTCCGGGGGGGTCGGGGGATTCTCTACAGCAGTGTCCGACCCCCCGAAGCGTCGAAACCACGACTCAGCCGAGAGGGTTGACCTCTGAAAGGTCCTAGATGGCTAGAGGGGGGGGGGTGAATAGCCTAATAAAAATTCTACAAAACACTAGAGCAAAGGTTAGATTAACACTTAAGCGAAGCTTTTTGCTCTAGCTCTACTAGGGGTGCAAAGCCACCTATCCAAGCAATTCTAGTTAGTTAAGTGCCTAACAAACAATAGCAAGAACCTAAGGCACTTAACACAAGCTAGCAAGAACAACTAACAAGAGATCTATCTAAACAATTTACAAGCTACACAAACTAGCTAAGCAAGATAGGGAAGAATGTAAATACAAAGATAGAGGTGATTGTTATACCTATGCCTTGTGATCAACGGATGTCAAAATGAAGAATCAATCACAATGAAAACCAATGAGTAGCCGGGAGACAAGATGACACAAAGATTTTTCTCTCGAGGCTCACTTGGTTGCCACCAAGCTAGTCCCCGTTGTGTCGACTACTTAAGTGGTGATTCGGTGGCTAATAGGCAATCACAAGCCTAGCCCACTACCCGGGCGCTACAAGAATCCACCCAAATGAGAGTAACTCAATGACACAAGCAATCCACTAGAGTTACCCTTTGGAGCTCCGCCAAGGTGGGTACAAGCCCTCTCACAAGTCGATGAAGCCGGCCACGAACAATCACCAACACGTGCCAAGCTTCTCCACAATTGCCAAGCCGTCTAGGTGTTGGCAAACACCAAGAATAACAAGAAATCCCACGGCGATGACGATGACCAAGTGCCACTAAGATGCAATGCAATGATCAAGCACTTGGTTCACTCAAACTCTCATGAATTAGCAAGCAAAGCAAAGAGAGATGAGTTGGGGGCCTTCTCAAGCAAGCACAAGTGTATCAAATGAATGGAGGGTGCAAGAGAGTGCCCTAGGAGCCAGCCAAAACATATAAATAGCCACCACCATGGAACTAGCTGTTTTGCTCCTCATCCTTGCTTTCCTTCGTAGCTCCGGATGCTGTTTGCATGGGGGTCCGGACCATTGGAAGCGTCCGGACCCTTGATCTACCGAGCAGCCGAGCCTCTGTCTTCAAGTCCGGACGTTGCCTCCGAAAGCGCGCAAAGCGCTGTCCGAACTAATGGCTGCGCATCCAGTCAGCCTGCCATTTGAATCTGCTCGTTCCCGCCTTGCTCCGCTGCTGCCATGTCGCCTCCGGACGCTCTGCACAGTGCGCGTCCGAACCATTGTCACCTGCGTCCGGAGTCCAATAGAGAGCTTCCAGAGAGCTCAAAACCGCCGGACGGTCGTCCGAAGTCCATCGTCCGGACACGCATATGCGTCCAGATGTCCTGTGCGCCAAGGCCGAGCCTTAGGGTTCGCTTCCGGACACCCCTAATTGTCCGGACAGAGCAAACTGAGCGTCCGGACCTTGTGTCCGGACCTCCTTTCTTTGTACAAACCTGTTGCTTCTTCTTCTCCAAGCTTCCATATGCTAACACTTTGTGATCCATCCACTTAGCTCAAGTGTTAGCCTTTACTTTGAATTATCTTGGAATTATTTCACAATTTTAGTGTCACTTAGGTTCATTTTATATGAATGCAATGCAAACCTAGTGGCACATGATAACCGCACTCGAAACGAGTTTTCCCTTCTTGATAGTACGTCTATCTATCCTAAATGTGATCACACTCTCTATAGTGTCTTGATCACTAAACCAAAAATGGCCCTATGATATACCTTTGCCTTGAGCCCATTTTTGTTTTTCTCTTTCTTCTTTTCCTTAGTCATGGAGCACTTGATCCAACATGATCCTTCATGTAGCTCCTCTTGTCACATTGGATTACCCTAGCTAGATCATACACTTAGCACTAGGGTTAGTCCATAGGTTTCATCAATTAACCAAAACCAAACTTGGGCTTTCAACCTCCCCGACCCCCCGGGGGTCGGAGGGACAACCTTGACCACTTTTCTCCTCGCCTGACCCGTAGGGGTCAGACAAGGCACACCAGAGACACACACCTCTACTGCTCCTTTGGTCGTATTCACCGCACCCGCCCAAGGGGAGGCTTCTCGCGTAAGGAATACGGTACGACGGAATAGGAAAAGGCGTCCATCCCCTTTCAACTACTCTGGCATGGTGAAAAGGACAACAGGGCTCCCGTATGGGGGAGTCTCACCACCCGCCATACCGATGTATCGTGGATGCATAGCATAGTGAGCGGAACCCCCGTTACTATGTCGACGACGCCCCTGTCCTATCCCGTGTAGCGTGCCCCTCTCACAGGGTCGAAGGGATGAGACATGCCATTCCGTCGTGGGATGGAGAACAGAGCTCACCTCATCTACGAACAGGGCAACACCCATCCCTCATAGCAGAGCCACGACGCCAGCGATCGTGGCGCGTCCTCCACCCTTCCAAGCATGATCAACAAGGAAGAGGGAGTACGACACCAATTAGTTTCTCTCTCTCACTCTCTCCGGCCTCGGCCGACGAGCTATAACCCTGGTTTCTCTCTAAACTATAAAGGAAAACTGGGGACCCCTGCTCGGGGGAGGACTCTCGAGTTGATAGAACTCACTCGCACACACACACACGCACCAGATACTTGGGACCCGTCCCTCTCTCGCCACCATTGTAGCCCCCTTCTACAATCTAAGGAGCTAGCGGCACCCTGCCGAACACTAGACGTAGGGACATTTCGCCCGAACGAGTCTAAACTTCCCATATTCATCTAGCTCACCATCCGAGGCTGGACGCGTAGATATAAATTTACTATTTGTTGTTAGATACCCTAGTTTCACAACACCGACAGTTGGCGCGCCAGGTAGGGGAACTCTGCACGTCACATTGAGCATCAGATGGCCGACCACCCACGCTCCTCCTTCGTGTTGCCATTCGGCCTATGCAACACGGCAGGGACCTACAGATTGCTGCTGGCCCCACCCAAGGGGGTCGGTAGCCACATTTGCTTCGCTCCGGGCTCCCACATTCATTTTGGGAGCCTAGAGTCTGTCTGCACGGGAGATGGCTATGACTTGGCTCTCATCCCGCCCTTTGTATCCGTCAACCCCAATGATGGCGATATCGACTCCAACCACCCTCGAGTTGACCATCAACTCAAGGCTTGTCTTGGGCCACACACCTCGGCGGGAGCGCCACAAGATTTCTGGTTCTCCTTTGCCAACATCATGACATGGTTCGCGGGAGCAACGCCACCCCCCAGCACGAGGCACGCACCATGTGTCGAAGGGACCGTCTCGCCCGTGCTCCATCGTCACCGGGCCCACTACACCATAGCCTATGGTGCGCAAGGTGGACCCCAATCCTAGTGCCACACCCGTGAGCCATCCCAATCATGGTTTGTAGTCCCTGGCGGAGCTCCTGTGGGGCTCCGACACGTACTTTGACAATTCATATGACGCATGGGATATCGCCGACTTCTCCGGCCTATGGGATCCGGAGGCCCTATGTCGCTTCGTTGACGGATGCGACGTCCTCCTCGAGTTATCTGACTATGAGGATTGGGACTACAACCCGTCGCGGGAGTGCTTCATGTGTAGCCATGTGGCTACCACGACAAAGAGCTTGGAAGATCTCGAAAGGCACGCCCCCCATGGGCACCCTCATGACTGTTGACAGTCGTTAGCGTCAACTTTTAATACAATTATAAATATGATAAATGGATGAATCACATTTAAAATAGAAAAGTATAGGGATTTATCTAACAAATTCTACGAGTTTTGGTGTTTCATTATTTTCCAGGGACTATTCCAGAAGAGCATATAAAGGAAAGTAAATCAGAGAAAATATCAGAATAAATCCGTAGGCAAATAATTTCCATTGGACTCAGGAAGGACCCAGAAGGCACCAAAAGGAAGTTGGGCCTAGAAGGCAGCACCCCTTGGGCCCTCCTTCCGCCGCCTTCTGGAAGCTTCCTCCACCGCCTCTAAAGAGTCATCTTGACCCTACGTTAAGTCGGTTTGATCCAACGGCCGTTGTTCATCCCACCGGGCTATAAATAAGAGGGCAAACTGTTGGTATTTCTTATGACTATTGGATAAATCCGCAAGCGCACAGATTATACCGTTGTAGCACTTCACCTAGGAGTATTCCAAGGTATCGTATTTCCACGGGGAACGAGAAGTGAGTTAACTAGGATTATGGATATGTCCTATGATGAATCAAGGAAGACTATGATAACTGAGTTGAGAGATTCGATGTAGCAAAGATATCTAATAAGGTATAGCTGGTTATACTGGCTTTATCAGCCCTTCTCTTGCAAGGGGCGATGAGATAGATCAGAAAGAGGACAAAAATCTAACCGGACCGTGTCATCAAGTTGTATTGAGTCCCTACCTTTTAATAACTTATCTGACACACGTGGTGGAATACAAAGACTAGATAGAGCTGTCACCTTCTACTGGCATCCACAAACAATCCGTGCGATAAACGGTTTACAAAGGTAAGATCTAGTCTAGACACCACGTCTACACTATTCTTACTACTTTAACCCAACGTTAAAGGCTAAAGCACTCTACTTCAAGTAAAGCGATGAACAAGCGTGAAAAGATGTATAGCAGCTATAAAGAACTTGGAGGAATCACTTACAAGTGCTGAACTTACAAGAGAATCGCATCCGCTGAGGTACAACTCGGAGAAGATGCCAGACAGGCCTGGCTCTCCTCTAGGCTCTCCTCACTCTCCTCCAAGTAGCATAGCACTACTGCAGAGCTACGCTAAGTTAAGTAGTTTCTCCAATGAGGCATGAGTGAGAGTGAGGGCCTAGGGGGGTATTTATAGCTAGAGGTGGAGTAGGGGCTACTCTGGTGCCACGTCAGCAATCCGCGCTACCTCCATCAGCCACCGTAGGATCAAACCGTCATTGTAACCACCTTAGATCAACGGTGGAGATGAAGTTGATGCATGGAGGCATGCAGGAAGTTGGTGGGGAGCTCAGGGGAGACTCTGGGTACCAGGGCATGGTCGGCCGACCACCCCCTGGTAGGTGGACCCTGCCACTCCTTCTAGAAAGTGTCCCCACAGGTCAGGGGGTCTGTGGGTGGTCTCTGGGCTCATACATGCGGTCGGCCGACCGCTTGTTGTGGCCTTTGGCCTCCATCTTTCGTGTGGAGCATGGCCCACATGTCATTGGCACCTTGGTAGTGGTTTGGTATTTTTCTGAGATAGCTGTGGGCCCATGTATCCTCGTGCTTTGAGCTAGAGCTGTTGAGAAGGAGCACAGAGGAGATCCCAGGGTGGATCTTCACTCTCAAGGGTGTGCTTGGATTATGGACACATGGGATGCCTTGGTGGCCCCATAGGGTGGTCGGCTGACCCCCTATAGAGAGCCCTGGGCCTCCCCTTCTGCGTGGGACCTCCTTGATTGGTGTGGATTCTGTTGTCCAAGATTGGGCCCAAAGTACGGTCGGGCGACCGTCTTTCATGGCCAAATAAGCTCATCTTTTGCAGGTAGCTTCTAGAGGTAATGTCCATCATGATGGTGTATTGGGTTTGCACATTTGCCATACTTGGAAATATGTCATGTTGGGCCCTGAATTATGATGTTTTATGCCTACATTCAAATAGAGGACATATACATGTGGAACCAAGTTACTGGGTAAATTATGTTCATGTTATGCTTGTTTTCCTTTGAATATGAGGATGTTGACGGTATTTTGATGGTGACAAAATAGCTCGTAATTACCGTCAACAAGATCCCCCATACTTACCTCTTTGCTCGTCCTCGAGTAAAGGATAAAAGATAACAAGACTATGCTATTCAAAGTATAAAGCAAGCATAAAGATTCACTCAAGAAATTTTGTCATACCAATGGGATATGTGGTATTGGCTAACATATATCCTTAAGAAGTTGAGAAATGGAATAGCTCTCAAGGCAAAGTCATCTTTCCCAAATCATATTTTAGTACTTGGAGTTTTTGATAAGTTTTTCAAAAGAAAGCTCATAAGTCAACTTACTCCTCATATAGTACTCTAGATCACTCATCATGGAGTTGACGGTATTTTGATGGTGACAAAATAGCTCGTAATTACCATCAACACAAACCCCCCTGGAGGCATTCATTATTCATTCAATCTATCATCATGGAGTTGTAGAGGCGTCCCCCAAAAGGATGACCTTTCAACTCTAGAGAATTAGAGCTAGACTTTCCAATGTAGTAGATTAGTTCTAGTTGGGAGTTAGGGAGAGCGGAGCTACGCTCTGGTTCTGGAGGAGTCTTCAGAGATCTGGTATATCTTGTATCTTATCTTTGTAGTACTTATGATTTAATATATTTATCTTCTCTATTTACTTATGCATATTATTATTAGTCAATGTAGTTGTTATACTTAGCATAGGATCTTCGCTCACATCGAGTGCTCTAGTTATTCTAGATAATTGGAGTAGTAATTAATAGTGTAGACATGGTGTCTAGACTAGAGGTTACCTGAGATTGCACCCAGTCCCATGGATAGTTGTGGTAACCCCAGGATCGTGACTGTCCTGACGGTCTACGTATTCCACCACGTTTGGATTGGTGTTTGTAGGATCGTAGTCAGACCTTCCTAGCCCCCTTCTCATCTCTTTCTGTGGCTAGAGGCTCTGATGTCCCGAAGTGCTATTGTGTGATTGTTATATCTATCCATCTCCTGTTATCATAGAACCAAGGTAATAGAGAAGTATTCAGGAACTTTGATCTCTCCTGTTGTCCTCCCACTATTTCTATTTACTCATTTATCTTAGGATTCTCCTGTGTGATGATTGCTATCCCTTATTACTATTACATATCATTTAGCCCTGCTTTAGTCTAATTGGTTTATTAAGTTAGTAGATACGTGATGGTAGATTATTAGATTCTTTAGCCATTGTTTCCCTGTGGTAAAATATAAATAATGATCCTGGAATACTCCCGGTAAAATGCTACAATAATATTCTGTGCGCTTGCGGAAATCTTTCATATTCTCTTTGCACTTAACGAATGTCAACAGTGACGCAACACCTCCCCCTAGGGTGGCCCTGGCCACCCCACCAGGATTTCACCGCTGACCGCCAAGGCAGCCCTCTGTACCTCCCCAATAGGGACAGAGCCCGCCTACTGCAAACAGGCCCAGTTCTCCCCTCGTGCAGCTCCGAGAGCGCGAGAGGAAGCTCGAGGAGGAGCAGGAGCAGCTCGCACGACAACGAGAGGCCCTTGAGTAGGAGCGCGAGCCTCGCAGCGAGCGTAGTCCCGCTCGATGAAGGGCGCGAGACGTCCACTGGCGCATTTGAAGGACTGATAATGGCGACTAGAGGGGGGGGGGGTGTGAATGGGAGCCAACAAACACTTCTCCAAATAATTGGCCCTTGTCCCAAAATCACGCTCGACACAAACAACTGAGAAGAACGATGCACTCACGACCCAACACGTGGGTGGATACCCTAGGAGATGTCCTAGAGGTACAGCGGATCGATCGAGAAAATCCATGAACAAGCCCTGCAAAGATCAACACAAATCAACAAAACTGGGGATCCTCAGACTATCTGTGAGGGAACTCTGGACTATCCGCCGGCAAGGGGTCGGACTGTCCACGCTTGTTGGTATTTTTAAGACGCACAAAGATAAATCAGCAAGCGCACAGATACCGTTATAGCTTTCACCCGGGGGGTTTTAAATATCGTATCCATAGGGAAACGTGTGAGGTCAACTACATTGTAAACCAAAAGGGGTAGATAGAATCTACGATATAAATAAGATAAGGTAAAAACTAAACTGAAGATAACTTGTTTGGAAACAACAATCAAGGGTAGGGTCAATAATAGGAGTATAGAGAGGATAACTTAGGTCTTCTAGTTCTAACTTGGGTAAGATATATGACTTCTACGATTCATCTAGGGCCATTATCTAGAAGGGTCGCTGTTGACATTTCTTAGCAACATACTAAAAATAGAGATAAATCCCCATCCTTAGCAAGGCACCAGAAATGCATGAGTCACCTTCCAACATCACTTAGCACTAAGTTGTCATCCCTAGCATGATATCAGAAAATGTTGAAATAATCTACACTTGACAGTTCATAAAATAATTCTCTAGAATATATCCGCAAACACACAGATAATTCTCCTATTGTAGCATTTCACCCGGTGAGATTCTCCGAGTATCGTTGATTGGTTTATGACAAAAGGAAAACTTTCAATTAATTGCAGGAATTAAATAGGAATATAAAAGGAAACCTATATGCATATAGTTTAGACTATAAATGTGCAGACCTAAGATTAGGCCAACCTTTCTAATGCTTTAGCAGGGGTAAGTCATGTCAAGATAAATAAATATGATAATAAAGGTATAAGATAAATGGTATTCTAGAGATAGAAATTGAGACTCACTAATAATATAGTCAAGCAACTCAAGATTCGGTTAGAGTAAAAGAATCCTAAGTAATTACCAAATAAAAAGGAAATAAGCACACCTACCTACACACTATCATCTATAACATAATTGAATTAGAAAACATCATAAGGAGCATCAACTATGGAGGCTATTAAGACGGAACCGTCACCTCCGTCGCGACCGCGCTCTGCCAAGCCTATGTGCCACGGGTGGACTACAGAGGAATCAACGCAGCTATAAGAGTCACCTATGCGAACTACCACACGACACAGCACATCAGGAGACATCTGTAAGTACATATAATATCTAGGCACCACGGCTACATAATACATACCACCTGATCCACTCGAGAATTGAATTAGGCGCTTTACGGTCTTATAAAGATAATCATCACCAATCTTAATTATATCTAATATGCAAATAGAATAAACTAAGCACTCAATAAGTAGCAATATAATAATGAAGTATAAAGTCATAATGAGATACAAGATAAATTACCGATCTCCAAACAACGAATCTACAATTCCGAGCGTATCGCTCAACTCCACTTGAATCTTGATATCTACCAAGCTAATAACTTGAAGCACTAGAGTTCTAATCTAATCTGTGGAAACCCTAGATCTTTTATAATTCTTGAACTGGCTCTGACTTGACCTGGATAAGTTGAATTATGCTCCTCTCGGGGGTATAGGGCTCTATTTATAGCCTGGTGGCATGCACGGCAGCCATTGAATCAAACCGACTTAAGGTAAGGGCTCAGATTAATCTTCAAAGGCGGTGGAGGAATCTTCTAGAAGATGGTGGCCAGGCCTAGGGGGTTGCCGCCCGGCCCCACCCCATGCCGGTCGGCCCCACCTGGTGGGGTCCCGCTTTGCTTCGCTCCGCTGTCTACGGGATCCTTTGTGAGTTGATTGGCAGGTGTTTCTCCGCGAGATTTGTT
This sequence comes from Microstegium vimineum, assembly GCA_022036555.1. Lineage (NCBI taxonomy): Eukaryota > Viridiplantae > Streptophyta > Magnoliopsida > Poales > Poaceae > Microstegium > Microstegium vimineum. The sequence goes on along the minus strand of CM039119.1, from coordinate 21,715,738 downwards.
CGATATCTTCTCTGATTTGCTTTCCTTTATCCTCTTTTCTGGAATAGTCCCTGGAAAATAATGAAACACCAAAACTCGTGGAATTTGGTAGATAAATCCCTATATTTCTATTATTTTCATATGATTGATCCATTTATTCTATTTATAATTCCATTAAAAGTTGATGCTAACGACCGTCAACAAGCTCCCACAAGCTTACCCTTTGCTAGTCCCTAAGTGGAATTATTTATTTCATAAATGTATTAGTGGAAAACACTGTCTCTTATGGAACTTATTACTTTACTCTAGTCATGAGCAGCTGCAAAACAAATAGGTTTTATTAGAACTGCTTTTCTCTTATTCCTTGATCAATTTGCTTTCTGGAGTTTTTGATATCTTTGAAAATATAAAGTCCTGCAAAAAGAATTAAAGAGAATATTTTGCTATGCCCCTTAGATCAGAATGATTAATTCGTAAAACATTCTTTTGTATTTTCTGGCTTTTTTATGTTCTTCTTTCTCTCCTTTTGAGAAGTATGGGCTCTTCTTCTCTTTTTTTTCAGAGGTTAGTCAGACTTTTGTCCCTTTTTGATTCCTCTTGAGAGTGTGTTGGACTTTTGTCCCTTTTTAATTTCCTCTATTTTCTCCCATGCATCTTTTGGCATGGATTATTTTCTCATACTTTTACATAGTCCATACAACTCTTCTAAAGAGAAAGATTAGAACATATGTATCAAAAATTAATTTTCTTATTATTTAAATTAATTCTGATCATAGGCACATAACAAAATACTCAACTTTAATCTCTTAGAGGTTTTGGAATTTTGAATACTTAAATAAATTCTCCAGATATTAAATCTCTCTTAGAATAAGATCATAGCAAAATCTTTTTATTCCCTATCTTATTTAACAGTAACTTAAACAGGAACAAAGTGTTTATCCCACTAGATTCAAGTTTTCAATGAGATGATAATTTAAATTTACGAGGATAACTAAATTGTGGACTATATATACATATGTGAGAAGCACATATATATATACATAGTTATTTATTCATTATTCTAGCTAATATATTTTTATTTCTTTTTTTTTTTTCATTTTTCTCATTTTTATTTTCTTTTCTTAAACAACAATAATAGCAAACTTAACTAAAAAGAGAATTAAATGCGAAAAGTATAAATACAATAGTATACTTACCTTGCGGGGGCTCTCCCCCAAGTTGTTTGATGACGTGGTCTACAACTCTGGCGGTGGGTAGCTGAAACCCAAGCTGCGAATCAGGTACCGTAGGTCTTGATGTTCTTCATACTGCTACTGCTGCATCTCTTGGAGATGATCATTCATCTGGTGCTGAGTCTCTATACTCTGGTCCAAGGTGGACTGGAATCTATCCTGCCTCTGCTGCATAGTTGCAAGATGGTGGCTAAAATCATTAGTGAAAATACTGGGAGTACCGTCACCTGACTGAGGAGGCTCCATGTGCCGCTCTGGTGGAGGATAGTAGTTGTTTGCGGGTGGCTGATGGTATGGGTACGGTCCTCCAGTGCTGAAGTCCTATGTGCCTGGATAGAGAAAGACATGCGTCCTCTCTTGAATCCTGCTGAGGTACCGGGATTCTGCGAATAATTAGTAAAATTTCCCTGTTCCCAGCTATCCTATCCAGCTGACGTTCCCTGATAAGTTGACTGCTTCTCCCATCCTGAGTTATGGCCCCATGGCTGTGTGGACTGGTATGATGGACCTGCCTGATCAAAACCAATATGGTGAGTAAAAGCTGGTCCAGCTAGTGTAGCGTCTGCCCCTTCATAATTTCTTCTCTATGATCTGGTGAGGCGCGCTGAAGTGCTTCTCCTAACTGTAGGTCTATTTTTTTGCATATCAAAAACAAAACTCTCTACTGCGTAGAGACCAAGTGCTCTGTCTGGTAGTGCATATTTATTTGTGTAGTTATTATAAATCATGATTATTTTATTATTCTTTCTCTTGACCAAATGAGAACGAAAAAATAAATCATATCCAATTATTCTTCTAGTAGTAGGAATATAAATAAGAGATGCATTCTCTAATAAGTTCAGATTTGTGGCTAAGCGTGTAATCCAAGAAGTAAATGATATGCCACATTTCTTCATTGAAGAAATAAATACCCAATATTGTAACATTAATTTCACCGGGGATACTTTCCTCTTTTTAATCATGACATAGAGTAACTTCATTTCTTCAATTCTTATAGCTCCTAATTCTTCTTTAGGAAATAAAGTAACAACTATCCATTTATGCAAAAAGCATAAGGTTGGATGGTGGATTTCCTTAATGGTGGGCTTGTGACATGTTTTTAATCCAGACATACTTTCCCAAACACGTGTTCTATCAAAGTCATTTAAAACCCCATCTATGTCACATGAGCAACCACTAGCAAAGCCTAGCATAATACTAAGATTTTTCCATGAGAGTGTGTGTGATTTATTAAACATTCTAAAACTAACCTCATGATCACTAAGCTCTAAGGTGCATAAAAATTCCATGGTGAGTAATTTGCTACCTTCCTCAGTTATGTTGTATGCATTTTTCCAACCAACATTTCTAAATACGAGCTGGAATTCAGAATCCATACCTTCCTCAGTTATGTTGTATGCGTGAATTTCTTGTCCTTGATGGCGTCGTAGATGTTCCTTTCCTTTTCTAATTGCAATTTAAGATGAGTATGTCTAGTAAGCACATACCTTTCTTGCTCACCATGGTGAGAAGAGGATGAAGTTCTCATGGGTGATGGAATGTCTATGTCCATCTCGGAGCTGGCTCTTGATGGCACTCTTGATGATGTTTGGCTCCGAGTGGTGCGGAAGGAGAGAGCCTTCCCGACACTCTTTGCAGCGTTGATTAATTTCTTGCTCATGTTTCTTGCAAAAATAATCAAGCACAAACAAAACTAGTGGAGAGATTAGAGGGGTTTAGAGGTTGCTTCACCAAGGGAACCTTCAGCTTGACCCAAATCTCTCTCGCACTTGATTTATCTTGATAAAATGAAGGATTTTGTGGTGTCGAGGTCTTTGGAGTGAAGAATAGAGTGGAGTGGTGTTCTTCAGAAGGGAGAGAGGGAGTGAGAGTTATAGGGTGTCAGCCGGCCCCACCTCGTGGCCTCCTGGCTCCTCCTCTTGCTGGTGTCCTCCAGATGCTTAACATGATCAAATGCGCCTCCCCTAGGATGCTCTTTCGTTGGGAAAGACATTTTGGCTGGTGGTGAGTGAATGAGTGAGTGGAAAAAATGGATGGTAGTGCATGGTGGTAGGTGTGAGGTGATGTGTGGGTCCCATATGTATTTCGTATTTATACGGTATAAAAGGTTCAAGAATGAAAAACTAAATTACTTTTATGAATTTATGAAAAATAAGAATTCTAATGACAGTCTTTTTGTAATTTTCTGAAACTGCAGTAAAAACTACTTATTGTAAATATTAATTATTGAAAGTTAAAACTCTACCATGCAATAGATATTTTTATTTTGTTTTAATAATGCAATGCTAGAAAAGTAATACTAAATTAAATTACCTGATAACTTACCGAGTTACCTCCCGGCGAAGGTTCGGGGGTTTAAGTCCACCGACCGGACTTTTCCAAATTGATTATTATTCAAGCTTGATCTCCTGTGCTGGAGATGATGACCTTTGATTCTCGCTTCTCGTGACACTCCAAATTCTGACATTGCTCCGGTCTTGGCTTGAATGCGAACCATACTTCTTCTCCATTAATGATGAATTTGATTTCTCCGGCCCCGACGTTAATGTGTGCATTTGTAGTGTTGAGGAATGGTCTCCCGAGGATGAGCGGTGTCCTCATTTCTTCCTGCATATCAAGTACCACAAAATCTACAGGAATGAAAAAGTTTCAAATTTTTACCGGGATATTCTCTGCAATCCCTGCAGGATAGCGAACCGATTGGCCAGCTAGTTGCAGACACATTGATGTGGGTGTGAGTGTAGAGTAGTTGAGCTTGTCGAAGACCTTCTTGGGCATAACGCTGATGCTTTCTCCAAGATCACATAAAGCATTCTCAAATCTTTAATTTCCGATTGAGCAATCAATAGTGGTGCACCCTAGATTCTTCTTCTTAATAGGAGAAGAATTTAGAATTGTCGCACTACACTCCTCTGTCAACTTGATGACTTCAATAGAAGGTAGTGGTATTTTTTTGTTGAGGATGTCCCTTATATACTTCGCGTATGTAGGTACCTGCATGACATCTAGCAACAGAATGTTGACATATAACTTTTGAATTACCTCTACAAACTTACGAAATTGTTCATCTTCTTAGGCCTTCTTATTTCTGTGTGGGAATGGTAGGAGAGGGGTGTCATGGTAATCTTGACGTAATTCTCTTGTTAAATCTTGTAGTAGAACTTCTTCTTCTAGGTTGTCTACTTCTCTTTCTACCTGCACTAACTGTGGTGGTCTACGTGTCCCTTCTGGATAAGGTGGATCACGAGTAGTCTTACCTTTTCTTGTAGTTATCCCTTTTACCTGCTCAAATCTTGGGTAGCACTAGCAGAGAATGATAAGAACACTCTTGAAGATATTAATAGGAACATTCTAGAGGGATCATCTACTTAATTATTACACAAATATTACTATATAACCGGTTCATGATAATTTCTAACTACAATACGATAATTTAATAAGAAATAGGCCACCCGCTAGTCTTCATTAACAAAAAATTCATGTGTGATAATAATAGCGTACCTATTGTCGGTCTCGTCCTGAGACAAAGGTAGAATAGTTTCTGGATCTTGGCTGTCGGAGGCCAAACTCTGTTATGCTCTTTGGGACAAAGGTGTCCCAAAGAGCGATGCCGCCGCCCTAGGTCTGCTGGTCACGATATGTGCAGTCACCCTCCCAGTTGTTGGTGTGGCCATTGTAGGTAGCATAACAGACCCAGGTGTGTGCAGCATTGTCGACGAGGAATGGGTCCCCCTTGCCGCTGGACTCGACGTCGGCATCCTCGCCTACGCGGTGACTGGTGGAAGTCGAGAACCAACTCGGTGGCATCTGTGGAACCCTAAGTGACCTCTAGATTGCTTTTGCGAAGGGATTAAGGAGGGGATGACAATATAATAACGCGGCGTTTTATTAGAGGCTAAAACGTGGGGCAAGTGACCGATGGTGCCGCGCTAGTTTTGCCGTGCTTGCTAAAAAATTTCGGATGGTACTAATGGCGCCAATTTATTTTCGTTCCAAGACACTGGCTAAAAATTTTTAAGACCATCAGGCCCGCTTTTAATATTAAAAGTATGTCGTGCGGGTCCCATTGGCATGTATTGTTTTTAATAATACTTATAAAATTATTGTCTATCATATCCCATTGGTAATCTATATACCTATATAAAATTTCACTACCCATTTTTTTGGTATGCCCTTCCCTAACTAACTCGGTAAATGTATATGTCTATCATTTCTAAGAATTTTATTCTAATCCAAATAGAATATCCCTGAGTAAGATGAATAGGCATTCTAATTCTAAACCTTATTTAAATAGAAAAGAACATGTATTTAGCTTTGGGAAGGAGATGAATAGAGCCATGTACCTATCGAAAAGAAGATGAATAGAGCAGCTCCACTCCATAAATCCAGCTCAAAGCAAATAAACCGACATACAAGTTAAACCAAATAATATATTAGTGCCACAGCAGTGCTAATGCAACTTCATCACTAAACACTACATTAGTTGTCCATCAGGAAAGAACCGCACCAGCACATGGCCGGCTTGCACACAAAAGTAGTACTTAACTGATTACATAAGTTCTTTAGTCATGACACATTTGAACAACTGCATAGGTTATATACCCTATATCATAGCTAGGGAGACGTACAGTCCACCATCTTCTTTAGTTGCCGTCCCTTGCGTGGGAGGAGGAGCCAGAGGTGCCGACGTCCTGAAATACTTGCGCTTGAGGAGGACACGAATATCCTCGGCCTTTTGCTTGATCTAATTCTCAAAGGGGCAAGTTAGCATATATATAATCGAAATTTAGGAATCTTAAGGTAGAGGAGCATATATCACCTCCTTGACCCTCGGGATCGGCCATTCCACTATCTCCTCATCGCTGTCATGAGAAAATGTGCAATGAACTACGATCTTCTTATTGATTACATACACATGGTGGTGATCAGGAATCTTCATTAACAAAATCAGAGTCAGTATTAGAATTGTAAACATGAATGATTGCAAGTGCTAAATTAATCTGAGCAATTCAAAACAGACCTAGAATCCATTTCATACTATATATAGTCAGTACTGAAATAATTTAAGATGAATTGATTGCAAATGCTAAGTTAAACTTTGTAACTGATTAAATCTCCCAAATCCAAACTAGAAGCAGAGCGCTACTACAGCACAATCCACATCAATGATACACATGGGGGTGGTCAGGAATCTTCATTAACAAAATTAGAGTTAGAATTAGAATCGCAAACATTAATGATTTCAAGTGCTACATTAATCTCAATCAATTCAAAACAGACTTATAATCCATTTCATACTATATATAGTCAGTATTGAAATAATTTAACATGAATTGATTGCAAGTGCTAAATTAAACTTTATAACCGATTAAATCTCCCAAATCCAAACTAGATGCAGAGTGCTACTATAGAACATCCCACATCAATGATACACATGCCAGTTGCTAATATCCACACACGAAAATTAAAAAAAATCCAATCTGCAATGTGAATATGGTAAACTGTAGCACAAGAGAAAACCCTAACCTCCGGGCAGGGAAGCTCCGCCGCCTGGACGCAATGCGCGTGGCGGTGGTGTTCCGCAAAGACAGGAGGCACATCGGGAATCACCACCGCTTCCTCTTCCGCCTGAATATTGTGCCTCCGATTCGACGTCGTCGTGCTCCTCGTCGTCGGCGCGAACCTTCCCCTCCTGTTGTGCTTCTGCTTTGCCGAGTGGTGCTGCACTATAGGTCGCGCATCAATGGCGGCCGCGGGAGGGGAGCCGGGGGCGTGGTTGGAGTGGGCTGCGCAGTTCATGTCACCAATGGAGGAAGCGTGGCGGCGAGAAAGACGAGGAGCCGGAGTTGATGGGACTGATTGGGGAGAAAGGTGCAAGACATAGGAAGAACCGCCGCTGCCCCTGTTTTCATGCATATAAAGGCCCCTGCATCATTGGACCCACGCGTCAGTGAGGCTTAACATTGCCAATTGGGTGTGTCATGAAGAGGTGTCCATGCAAGTTTTTAGATTTTTCTATGTAGTTTAGTTTATTTTACCATTTATCCTTTGAAAAATCAACAAGTAATTACAGTAATAGGTAAACTTGGTCTCAAAATTGCATAAATTCACACATAATCATGATACACCTACATAAACATCCCAAAAAAGTTTCAAATGGTTTGGAGAAAGTTGTACTACACATCCCCAAACGAATGAACATCTCTCACCTAGTGACAAGGACATGTGTGAGAGATGTGTGTCTTTGTAAGCATGTGCATCACCACTTTCTTAGAATCAGTTGAAACTTTTTTCTATCACGACACACCAAAATGATGTGTCCATGCAAGTTTTTAGATTTTTCTAGGTAGTTTAGTTTATTTTACCATTTATCTTTCAGAAAATCAATAAATTATTATAGTAATAGGTAAACTTGGTCTAGAAATTGCACAAATTCACACAACATCATGATACACCTACATAAACAACCCAAAAAAGTTTCAAATAATTAGAAGAAAGTTGTACTACACACCCCTAAACGAATTAACATTCCTCACCTAGTGACAAGGGCATGTGTGAGAGATGTATGCCTTTGTAAGCATATGCATCACCACTTTCTCAGAATAAGTTGAAACTTTTTCCCAACACTACACACCCAAATGATGTGTCCATGCAAGGATTTGGATTTTTTCAAGGTAGCTTAGGTTATTTTACCATTTATCTTTCATAAAATCAACAAATAATTACAGTAATAGGTAAACTTGGTATGAAAAATTGCACAAATTCACACAACATCATGATACACCTACATAAAAAACCCAAAAAAGTTTCAAATGGTTTGGAGAAAGTTGTACTATACACCCCCGAACGAATGAACATCCCTCACCTAGTGACACGGACATGTGAGAGATGTCTGCCTTTGTAAGCATGTGCATCACCACTTTCTCACAATCAGTTGAAACTTTTTTCCCAACACCCACACCCAAATTATGTGTCCATGCAAGTTTGTGGATTTTTCAAGGTAGCTTAGGTTTATTTATAATTTATCTTTCATAAAATCATAAAAAATTATAGTAATAGGTAAACTTGGTCTAAAAATTGTACAGATGCACACAACATCATGATACACCTACATAAAATCCCAAAAAAGTTTCAAATGGTTTGGAGAAAGTTGTACTATACACATCCCCAAATGGGTGCATTGTTGATGAAAACACTTGGTTCAAAGAGATGTAGAATAAAATATGAATAAATATCCAATCATTGCGTTTTAACCAGGGTGACCCACATCTGTGCGGTTAACCTTTCCGACTCTTCTCATTCCATGAGGCGAGGACGTCGAGGCGAGGCGAAGGCGGCATGGCGAGGCGAGGGCATCGAGGCTAGGCAAAGGCGGCGTGGCGAGTCGAGGGCGTGGAGGTGAAGGCGGGGAGGGCGGCGCACCGTGCAGATGGCTTCTCCACCGAGCGTCAAGGGTGGCTTCCCTGGCGGCGCCAGCACCAAGTCACCAAGGATGAGGGTCAGTGACTCAGGATTGGAGGAAGTCGCTAATTCGTTGGAGGTCCAACCCTCCGGCTCGAAGAGGCCGACATCCCCCTCCGCAGGCAAGGAGAACACCCACGCCAGCGGTGCCAAGCAAACCAAGGTATGCCGCACCCGATTGCGTTTAATTTGAGATGCTAATTAGTGATGCCTAGGTTTGGGTTTAATTTCAGATTTTGTACATTAGTAGAATCTTGATGGAGTTAGTGTTGTTAATTAGTGCTATTAAGTAGCTAGGGTTTGTTAGGGCTTGAATTAAAAGTGTGGTTGCTAATAGGTTTGGGTTTAATTTGAGATTATGTACGTTAGTAGAATGTTGATGTAGTTAGTGTTTTTAATTAGGGTTTGTTAGGGTTCGAATTGAATTTGTGGTTTCTAATAGGTATTGTGGTTTCTAAGTGTTGTTAATTAGTTATTCTGTTCATTAGTACTATGTAGTGCTTATAGCTTTGTTTATTTATTTGGTTACTGTCCTGATGCTTTATTTTTTGCTTGATATGATTCCCCTATTAGATATGATTGATGCTTTATTTCCATGATGCTTTGGGCAAATGAATTAAGATATAGTGTTGTTCATATGAACACCCTGCTGTTGTTGCTGTGAGATATAGTATTGTCTATCTATATGTATACTCTTGAATTATTAATGGAAATAAATTAAGTGAGTTGAGTTTATTACTCCATTAATGAACTGTTATTGATGGAAATAAAGTGAGTTCAGTTAACTAGACAAATAAAATGTTTTAAATTTGATCATATGCTTAATGTCAGTTTTGTATGTTGAAATTTATGTCTATCTCAAATTTAATTTGTTTATATTGATGTCTGTAGAATGTAGTGGTATGAACAATATCATTTTATGTTGATAGTAGTACTCTCATTATGGTGGCGGCAAAGAAAAAGGTAGACGAACATGACGATGCTATGTGCTATTGGGTTGACACTACAAAGCACTAGCTAGATGAAGAGATTGACGAGATGGTTGACAAGATGTTTGACAAGATGAAGGCGAAGATGAAGGCGAAGATGAAGAAGAGACTCTCAAAGAAGATGGAGGAGTTATACTTCAAGCTGACCTGAGATTTTCATACGTATCATGATAATGATGATGACTGATGTACTTATTTAAGAGCTGGTAGATGGTAGTAATGCTGGTGGTATGACCTGAGATGTTGGCTGGTATTTTGTGACTTATGTATCAAGGTTATGTACATATTTAAGTGCTAGTCGTAAGAGTAGTAAACTTTATATTGTATGGTGTCCGATACCTGAGAATACGGTACCCCAACTTCATACTTCACGAAGACAAAATCATCCCCATGAGCCCCTCCGAGCCAGGATGACGTCATCACTCCCGGAGACACATCGCCTTAGCCAAACCGGCTAAGGCAGCGACACCTCCTCGGAGGGCCTTCCGCCCCGTCCGAGCTTGGGTGACGTCGTCCGCGACGCCATCGACCCTCGGGGGCCTCTTCGCCTCGCCCGAGCCAGGGCAAAGCCTGCCCCAAAATTGGCTAAGGCAACATCACTCCCTCGGCGGACCATCCGCCCCGTCTGAGCTGGGATGTCGTCATCCGTGACGCCGTCTGCCCTCGGGGGCTCTTCCGCCTCGTCCGAGGGTGGGAAACGTCATCCATGACGTCGCTTTCCCTCGGAGGCTTCCCCAATCCACGATGCATTTTAGCCCGTAGTCAAAAGGTCCACAGTGCAGACTCATCCTTGGGGATGGGGGTTAAAGACATGGATCGCCATGCCTACCCCTGTAGAACCCTTGTGGTACAAGCTCCAGTACCACCGAGTGACAGTCACCATCCCTCTTATGGATAGCCAAATAGGAATTGAGGCGTACTCGTCCCTGTATGACAGAATGCAGGGGTACCGAGCCCTGTTCTGCCAACCTCCGCCCATGCCCACATATGGCAACAGGAGCGCCACCAAGTACAAGGCGCATGGCTACAGTTGCATCAAGGACGAATAGGACCAGGACTGCGCTAACAAGCGAAGCCTTCCCCGGGAAGGAAGGGGAACAGAAGCCTGGAGCGTCCTCCAAATCAACAGCCTACACCAGGCCCACATTTCCTCCCTCTCTCTCTATTGTACTCCTCCATCTCACCCTACGTATAAAGGGGGAGAATGGACCTCCAATCTCTCTCTTGACTCTCTCTGAACTCATTCACACACACTCATACTCGCATCCACACGAGCTCCCACAACGAACCTCAAACCACATACGCACGAGACCTGGGAACCCGCTTCCCTCTCTCACCAAAGCTTGTAGCTCCCCCCTACGAGCTCTCCTACGCTCAGTAACATGACTCAGTAGAAAACTGGACGTAGGGCGTTCATGCCCGAACCAGTATAAACCTTGTGTTCTCCGGGCGTAACCATCCGATCTCCGACACGCTTAGAAATTTACTCGTTGGCTGTCTAGACCCCGCCATTTTAGACATCGACAGTTGGCGCGCTAGGTAGGGGGCTTTGCGTGTCACCCATATTTTTGAGTATCGGATGGCTTCTCACCACACTGATTTTGCTCTGGGCTCCATTATTCGTTTTGGTAGCCTGGACTTCCAGTGCCACGGGCAGGGGGACAACCTGGTTCTCCGTCGCCCTACGACTTCCTCCGAGGTAGCCGTGGATGCCATCTCGGCATCCATGGCCCACCTCAACCTGCCTCCCTCCGGGGAGCGAGTCGGTCATAGGACAGCCGTCCAGCAGGCCGACTATCCATGGTTCGAGTGCCAGCTCAACACGCTGATGGGACCCCAGCCGACCCAGGAGTCCCTACACAACCTCTACTGCGCGCTCGCCAACGTGACAGTGCAGCTCACGGGAGGACAGCCGCTCTCTCCTGAGCACATCGAAGCGCCTGCTCCGGAGGCACTACCGTTTGGCATGAGGAATGCCGCCGCGTCTTACTCGGAGGCTGTGGCCGCAGGCTTCCGTGCTGACCCCTCGAAGGGGACACGCACCGGACTTGCGTCCCACCATCTCCGGTCCGTCTCCGACCTCCTCACGAGCCTAGAGGCAACGACCTGCGCCGGCTCCAGCCGCGACAGCGTTGACCCCTGGGAGCCTTTGGACTTCGAAGGTCTAAGGGGCCAGGAGGCCCTCTACGGCTTCGTGCACGCCAGTGATTACCTGCTCGGTTGTACCTCGAGCGACGACAGCATCGGCCATGGGCGAGGATGCCTCATGTGCGGCTTCCCGAAGCACGGTGTCGCCGTTGACCCCACCCTCATCGAGGGCGGGGACGACGACGGCAACGACGTCCACACGCCCGACTACAGGGCAAGGTCACCGGAACCCGCCCCGCGGGGCGACCCCCAATCCTCGGATGCTCAACGGCGCTACACGGAGCGCAAACTTGAGGAAGGACAACGACGGTCGGTCTCCAGACGCCTCCCTAGCGTCGCCACGAGCCACGCACCGGGCAGAGAGGCGGTCGGAGCGACCTCCCGCTCCGGCATGGCCAAGGGTTGGCCGCAGCGCGGTGGCGACAACGCGGTCGCATCGGCGGATCGCGAGACCCCTCCTCCCCATGGCGAGGTGAAGGGGGGCAAGTTTGATGTCATGCTCACCGAACCATGCCCACATCACAACATGCCGGTCAGACACACGTTCCGCCAGTGTTACAAAATGGCCAGCTATTTTGCAATCGTTGAAGACGGAGGCCGGGATCGCAACGACCCCAATCCCCTCGTAAACGAATGCCTCATGATTTTTGGCAGCTCGGGAACCAATGACCACAGACGTCGGCAAGAGCAGAAGCCGCGCGAGGTCTTCACAGCCACCCCGACGGCTCCTATCTTCCTTGATTGGTCGGAGTCCGACATCACGTTCGGCCGGGCCGACCATCCGACCTGTGTCACCCATCCGGGGCGCTATCCACTCATCGTGGACCCGATCATAGGGGATGTACGCTTCACCAAGGTGTTGATGGATGGAGGTAGCGACCTCAACATCATGTTTTACAATGCTTTTGAGGCCCTGAAGGTACCCAGGAAGAAGCTCCGCCCGGAGGGATTTGCCTTCTAGGGAATCATCCCCGGGAAGCCGTCCATACCCCTTGGGCAGATCGAACTGCTCGTGACATTTGGGGAATCGAATAACTTCCGGAGCGAGCTCCTCACTTTCGAAGTCGCCCACTATCGCGACGCGTACCACGCGGTGTTGGGCAGGCCGTGTTACGCGAAATTCATGGCCATCCCCAACTACACCTACCTCAAGCTCAAGATGCCGGGACCCCATGGAGTCATCACGGTCACCTCCGAGCTTGCAGAGTCATACCTGTGCGACGTGGATAGTTGCAAGAACGCCATGGCCGCGGTACGGTTTCCGCGACTGGCGGCGACGACCGAAGCAACGAGCAATGAGAGAGAGTCGACTCTAAGGGCACGAGGAACTTCACCCCCCTTGAGGGGGTAAAGGAAATCCCGCTGAACCCGTCTAATACGGACGGCTGGATGCTGCGCATCAGCGCCTCCCTGTGCCCGGAACAGGAGTCGGCGCTCGTCGATTTCCTCCGCGCGAACGGCGATATGTTCGCGTGGAGTCCCTCGGACGTCCCGAGCATACCGAGGGACATAGCCGAGCACGCCCTGAGGATCCAACCCGGCGCCCGTCCGGTGAAACAACGCCTGCGACGTTTCGACGAGGAGAAGCGGTGGGCCATCGGTGAGGAGCTCCATAAGCTTTTGGCTGCCGGGTTCATCAAAGAGGTATTCCACCCCGAATGGCTTTCTAACCCAGTATTAGTCAAGAAGAAGAACGACAAATGGAAAATGTGTGTTGAGTACACTAGCCTGAACAAGGCATGCGGCAAGGAACCGTACCCCGTCCCACGCATTGACCAGATTGTCGATTCCACCTCGGGGTGCGAAACGCTATCTTTCCTTGATGCGTACTCCGGGTACCATCAAATCCAGATGAAGGAGTCCGATCAGCTTGCGACGTCTTTCATCACGCCATTTGGATCTTTTTGTTACATCACCATGCCATTCGGCCTCAGAAACGCGGGAGCCACGTACCAACGGTGCATGCACTCTGTTTTTGGGGACCTCATCGGGAGGACCGTCCAGGCGTACGTGGATGACATTGTAGTAAAGTATAAGCGGGCGGAGACCATGATCACCGATCTCGGGACAACGTTCGAGGCCCTGAAACTCAAGCACGTCAAACTCAACCCTGAGAAATGCGTGTTCGGAGTGCCGCGTGGCATGCTCCTCGTCTTCATTGTTTCCGAACGTGGTATCGAGGTCAATCTCGATAAAATTTCCGCCATCACTAATATGGGAGCGATTCGTAATGTGAAGGGGGTGCAGCAAGTCATGGGGTGCCTCGCATCCCTGAGCCGCTTCATCTCGTGCCTCGGCGAGCGAGGCCTCCCCCTTTACCGACTCCTCAAAAAGACGGAGCACTTCACCTGGACCCCCGAGGCGCAGGAGGCCCTAGACAGGCTCAAGGCAATTCTTACGAGCGCACCCATACTCGTTCCACCGATGCCGCGCGAGGCCCTTCTCCTGTACATCGCCGCTACCACCCAGGTGGTGAGCGCCGTCATCGTCGTCGAAAGGGAGGAGGAGGGTCACGCTCTAAAAGTCCAGCGTCCAGTGTATTTCATCAGCGAGGTATTATCTGAGACCAAAACCAAATACCCTCAGATTTAGAAGCTCCTCTACGCGGTCCTCATCACGCGAAGAAAGCTGGCCCGCTACTTCGACGGCCACCACGTCACTGTTGTATCGTCCTACCCAATCGGGGAGGTGATATAGAGCCATGAGGCCACGGGACGGGTGGCGAAGTGGGGTCTCGAGCTCATGGGAGAAATGATCTCCTATGCGCCTCGGATGGCCATCAAATCCCAGGTCCTAGCGGACTTCGTCGCCGAGTGGACCGAAACCCAGCTGCCGCCAACACCGGAGAACCAGGAGTGCTGGGTCATGTACTTCGATGGGTCGCTGATGAAAACCGGTGCCGGCGCCGCCCTGGTCTTCGTCTCCCCGCTCAGGGTCCGGCTCAGGTACATGATCCGTATATTCTTCCCGGCGTCCAACAACATCGCAGAATATGAGGCCCTGGTAAACGGGCTACGCATAGCAACGGAGCTAGGTATCAAAAGACTCGACGCATGGGGCGACTCCCAGCTCGTAGTCGAACAGGTCATGAAGGAGTCGAATTGTAGCGAACCCAAGATGACGGCATACTGCCAGGCGGTCCGTCGCCTAGAGGAGAAGTTTGACGGCCTAGAGCTCAACCACATCGCAAGGAAGCACAATGAGGCGGCGGACGAGCTTGTGAAGTTGACCTTCGGCCACAGGGCTGTTCCCCCCGGAGTCTTCGCCAGCGACATCCACAAGCCATCCATCATCTGGTGCGCGGATCCTGAAACCGAGGCCCCAATGACATCCCCGGAGGAGGTCATGGACGTCGAGGAAACGCGAAGCGGCACGGATGGCGCACCAGTCGACGACGACGCCCCCCTTCCTGACTGGAGAATTCCCATCCTGGACTGGTTAATTCGGGAGCAGCTCCCAGATGATAGGAACAAGGCGCGCCGCATCGCGCGCCGCGCTAAATCCTTTGTCATCATCAACCAGGAGCTCTACAGGTGCAGCCTCACAGGGATCTTGCAACGTTGTATCCCCACAGAGCAGGGTGTGAGCCTGCTGGAGGACATACATGCGGGGGAATGCGGGCACCACACGCCCCCCCGCACAATCATCGGAAAAGCTTTCCGCCAAGGCTTCTACCGGCCAACAGCCCTAGGGAACGCCACGGAGGTGGTATGCTCCTGCCAGGGGTGCCAGTTCTACGCCAGGAAAACTCATCTGCCCGCGCAGGCACTACAGACCATCCCCCTCACGTGGCCTTTCGCAGTCTGGGGTTTGGACCTAGTGGGACCGCTACACAAGGCGCCCGGGGGCTTCGACCACTTACTCGTCGCTGTTGACAAGTTCTCGAAATGGATCGAGGCATGCCCTCTAGCCCAGATCAAATCAGAATAGGTAGTCCTTTTCTTCACCGACATAATACATCAGTTCGGAGTGCCCAACACGATCATCACCGATAACGGTACCCAGTTCACCGGGAAAAGTTCCTGGATTTTTGCGACAGGAATCATATCTGTTTGGACTGGGCGGCTGTCGCGCACCCACAAACGAACGGGCTGGTCGAGCGCGCCAACGGGATGATCTTGCATGGGCTCAAGCCAAGGATCTTCGATTGGCTCAAAAAATTCGGAGGCCGTTGGGTTGCGGAACTCCCAGCCGTCCTCTGGAGCCTCAGGACGACACAAAGTAGAGCAACCAGATACTCCCCTTTCTTCATGCTCTACGGGGCGGAAGCTGTGCTCCCAACCGACCTGGAGTACGGTTCGCCGTGGGTGAAGGCCTACGATGAAGAAGGCAACCAAGCGAACATGGAGGACGCTGTAGATCAGCTGGACGAGGCAAGGGACATTGCCCTCCTACATTCTGCCAGGTACCAGCAGGCCCTGAGAAGGTACCACGACCGTCGAGTAAAAAAGCGCGAGCTCAACGTCGGCGACCTGGTGCTTCGACTCAAGCAGAGCAACAAGGACAAGCACAAGCTCACGCCACCATGGCAAGGGCCCTATGTCATGGTGGAGGTCCTCCGTCCTGGAAGCTACAAGATCGCCACTATAGGGCCCGACAGCCAGGTCTTCTCCAACGCCTAGAACATCGAAAAGCTACGTTGTTTCTATCCCTGAACACTCCCCCCGAATCATACGTATACGCATGCATCTTTCCTTTAAAAGATCTAGTATGCACGACACAAACAGCCCTCAGCCTGGACGCTGGGCAAGACGCGTGCCCATTCGCGGGTTCACGTCTCGCTCGGGGGCTGGGCAGGGGGCTCTTTCCCCCGGTTTTCTCTTTCAAAGAGCTTCCCCTCACTCCGACCTTTCGCTCCAACACCACTCCCGCTTAATTTGTTCCCTAGGCCGTAGGAATGTTTTTTCTAATACTCGCAGGAACACCCAAGAGCTCGCAGCCGGTGAAGGTCACCCGGGGCCAGGGCCGCGTTTACCCACAGGTGCAAACAGGGTCAGTCCGACCTCCGGCTCAACCCGACTGACGTCTGCAGAAATCGGACGGACGCCTACGCACCGCCATCGATGGGGACAGCCTATGGGCCTAGGTAAGACAAAGGGATAAGGGCTATAGACGCCCCGGCGGTCCATTACGGTCCAGAGATACGGAGGCCACCCGAGCGGGGGTCGAAACGGCCGACTCAGGACGCCAGAGCGAGGGGCGAATAGGGAATTGACACACTAGCGGTCATTAGCCTGGCAACCGGATGCTAAGGTCATTCCCAGATTTCGTATTTGAGTCCGTTTTTACGGATGATTGGTTCATGGTATTCCTATCGAAGGAAGGCAACAGGCCCCCGGGACCCATCGAACGGACCCGGCTACTAGATGAAACCGATTTGGGGTGAGCCACGACATGGGCCACGAGCCGGAACCCTAGCGAACGGGAACCGAACACCCCACTTAGATTTGCCCGTTATTAACTCGACGAGCATCCATGGTTCATCCATCTCGAGGATAGCATGGTTCGGCTCATATTCCCCCTTCTTGCGGAAAGATGTGCGGGGAATGAACAAAAGACGATACGGTCCTAAGACGACTTCCCTACTCCGGGTAGAGACTTAGGAACTAGCATCGCACTTCACCACGGTTCTCGCAACCGGGTGAGAAAAAGGTGGGAACACAAACCTCACGCGTCAGAGGTCCACACAGGTCAATACAAAGCAAATACCACGTCTTTCATACGCTAACTGTCGCAAAAAGTTACCTTCCATTCCAGGACCAGGGGAACAGGACAAACAAGGCGGACTCACACACACACAAAACATTAGGGCAGTTACAATGTGGACTGAAGGGGGATCCCGACCCAGCGCCGATGGAAAGAGAAACAGGGTAGGCATCCAATGCCCTACTCACGCCGGTACCACCATTCCGAGGTCTGCCTGTCAGCAGGCAGACTCCCGACGAGCCGGCTGCCTCGCCTCCTGGGACAGAACAACAGTAGCACTTCCACTTCCAAGACCTGCGCGGTCGACTATGCAGCCGGACAAGGGCCTGACGAGCTGGTCAAGCATTTGTCTGGACCGCGCCTCGCCCGTCGCGCCGAGGATCCAACTACCCTCCGACACGGTAACGCCCCCCCATCTCGGGGAGGCTTTCACCAGCACTGGAGGGCATTCAGGGCCACCACCTCGAGGCTCGGCTAGGCATGCAGCACCAGTGCTTACATAGGTGCTACATGATCACGGCATCACCGCGCCGGAGCGTGGGCCATGCCTGCCTGTTTCCCAGGGCCTCAGACGGTGACGCCATCACGGTCCCACACCAGCGCAACCGAACAAGCCGCCCCTAGGCTCGCCGTGTCTCGACAATGGCATCGCTACCAGCAGGGCCAAGGAACCTCTGGCTTGCAAGACTGCGCGGGCGAACCGCATAGTCTTTCCAGTAGACGCATCCTCGGCCCCCTGTGAAGGGAGACAATGATGGGGCGCCACCACTCCAAAGAAAGAGACTGAGGGAAACCACTGCGAATCTCGCAGGGTCGCCCTCGACCCCTCCTGCCCAACAATGCGAGGCGGTGGCGCCGCCGACGTAGAGATTCCCCTATGTTCGGTGTACCCTCAAAGGGCCGCTCGCTAGGGCGGCTCAAGGGTATCTTCGACGAGACCTCAGAGGAAGAATGAAGGGTAGACCATGCTGGGGGATTATATGTTTCATCCCGCGGCTAACAACCCCCTATTTATAGCCCACCAGGGCACCCGCACGATGGCCAACCCGTGAAGCCACAGCGCTCCGGCTCCCCCAATTAAACCGCACTGTGCTCTAGTGCCAGTTTCTGAGGGGGCGCCGCAAAGCCATAAATGGCCAAGCAAATGGCAGGCTCAGGGTGTGCCAATCGAAAGTTTGACCACACGAGGGCAATGCATCGCATTGCCCACCAACGGGAGAACACTGTGCACCCACTTTTGGGTCAAGAAAGGCGAAGTCAGACCAGGCCGATGCTGACCCGACATCAACTGATCAGGTAGACGCTCAGATCGGAAGACAGCACTACGCAGTCCCGATTCATCACTTCAGGGCGCGTCAGCCCAAGTACAACAGTATGCCCCTGGCAGGGCTAGCATGCAAGCAAGGTTCTGACCTCGTACGAATAGGGCAGTCCTCTTCCGCTCCACACCTCTTGAGAGGGGCAAAAGGATAAATGCTCTAGGCTAGATCGAATAAGCCCTTAGGAGAAAAATCTTTCTCCTAAGGCCTCGAGGGCTACACCCGGCGGGTGCGCTCGCGCGCACCCACCGAAATCCAAAAACATAACCAAACACCATGAGTACTTTCAGAAGCCTCCGGTGTAGTCCATCACTACATCGCAGGCTTGGGGGCTACTGTCGGATACCTTGGAATAGGGTACCCCAACTTCATCCTTCGCGAAGACAAAATCATCCTCGGGAGCCCCTCCGAGCCAGGATGACGTCATCACTCCCGGGGACACATCGCCTTAGCCAAACCAGCTAAGGCAGCGACACCACCTCGGAGGGCCTTCCGCCCCGTCCAAGCTTGGGTGACATCGTCCGCGACGCCATCGACCCTCGGGGGCCTCTCTGCCTCGCCCGAGCTTGGGCAAAGCCCGCGCCAAAACTGGCTAAGGCAACAACACTCCCTCGGAGGACCATCCACCCCGTCTAAGCTAGGATGACATCATCCGTGATGCTGTCTGCCCTCGGGGGCGCTTTCGCCTTGTCCGAGGGCGAGAAACGCCATCCATGACGTCGCTTGCCCTAGGAGGCTTCCCCAATCCACAGTGCATTTTAGCTTGTAGTCAAAAGGTCCACAGTGCAGACTCGTCCTTGGGGATGGGGGTTAAAGACATGGATCGCCATGCCTGCCCCTGTAGAACCCTTGCGGTACAAGCTCCAGTACCACCGAGTGACATTCACCATCCCTTTGACGGACAACCGAACAGGAATTGAGGCGTACTTGTCCCTGTATGATGGAACGCAAGGGTACCAAGCCCTATTCTGCCAACCTCTGCCCATGCCCACATATGGCAACAGGAGCACCACCAAGTACAAGGCGCATGGCTACAGTTGCATCAAGGACGAACAGGACCAGGAGCGCGCTAACAAGAGAAGCCTTCCCCGGGAAGGAAGGGGAACAGAAGCCTGGAGCGTCCTCCAAATCAACAGCCTACACCAGGCCCACGTTTCCTCCCTCTCTCTCTATTGTACTCCTCCATCTCACCCTACGTATAAAGGGGGAGAATGGACCTCCAATCTCTCTCTTGACTCTCTCTGAACTCATTCACACACACTCATACTCGCATCCACGCGAGCTCCCAGAACGAACCTCGAACCAGATACGCACGAGACCTGGGAACCTGCTTCCCTCTCTCACCAAAGCTTGTAGCTCCCCCCTACGAGCTCTCCTACGCTCGGTAACACGACTCAGCAGCAAACTGGACGTAGGGCGTTCGTGCCCGAACCAGTATAAACCTTGTGTTCTCTGGGCATAACCATCCGATCTCCGACACGCTTAGAAATTTACTCGTTGGCTGTCTAGACCCTGCCATTTTAGACACCAACATATGGGCTGGTTCCCTAGAGAAAATTTTCCTATAGGCCTAAACTTGCCTTTACCTTGCTTGTGATGTGTTTGGTTGTTGTCCTGAGATCTTGCCTGTACCAGGCGATGGATGGAGTGACTGGCATAAGCACCTGTGTTGCCTTTATTTATTTTGTATTTTGTTTGTTTCTTATTTAACTGACCGCATGGCCTTCTTATCTTTGGTGATCAGTAGCTGCTTGATGGTTATGAAAGAACAAATTAATCATAGTGTAAACTTAATTGTTTCCTTGCAAATAGTTTTTCATCTTTAGTTTATTAATAAACATGTGGACAAAATAACACAATCATAGTAAAGTATAAAAATATTAGTTTAATCTTACATATAATAGATATAAAACAGGCCCATATATACATGCATGACTCAACTCACTCATTGGTTGGTAGTTCATGTTATATGGCATGTTTGAGCTCATGCACATGCAGGGGCGAAGCCATGTTGGCTTTCCCTAGTGCACATGCACCATGGTAAAGTGGCTTCTCCTGCTCCCACTGGCTCCGTGAGAGGAGAGGGGAGGAGAGATAAAAACAACAGTGTTTGAACAGTAAATGCGTCAGAGAAGCTAGAGCCGCTAGGAGCCCTACCAAATGGGGCCTGCTCATTTGCTAAGTATGGCTACCTTTTTATAATCTCCTCGGATTTTGGGTGTAGTGCCCTAACAATTTATTTATTATATTGGAGAAAGGAGAATATTTTTTTTAAAAATAAGTCAAAAGAAGAAGAAAAACATAGCCTTGGGCTTACTCAAACCCAAGACTAATACTAAAAGAGGAGACACAGTTGCCACTAGACTACACAATCATGAACAATTACAAGGAGATGCAAATTTACTTAGAATGAACAACCATCTGTGGTTTTTTCTATAACCCACCTTCTGCCCAACGACCCACCCATCGTATTCACAGGAATTGATTGCGGTTCTTTCCCCTTCTCCATCCTACAACACAGCTGAGGCGACGAGGAAGATGACCAAAGGCAGTGCAGGCGTGCCTCGAGATGGCCTCTCAACCGCGCAAAGCGAGGAGCCAGTTCACCTCTAGCGGGAAGGGGGTGTGAAAGGTCCTAATCCAAGGCTAAAGGGTGGGGGGTGAATAGCTGTTGGTATTTCTTATGACTATTGGATAAATCTGCAAGCGCACAGATTATACTGTTGTAGCACTTCACCTAGGAGTATTCCAAGGTATCGTAATTTATATTTTTCCCAAGGGAAAGCTGGGCTATAAATGATAATTAGAGAGAGATCCTAGAGAGCACCTCAACTTAGTACCAACTAGTATAGGGTGTAAATGATATATGTGATAGGAAGGGTTGATGAATGAATAAGCCAAGGTAAATGATACTTAGAATGGACTAGATAGTATAGCTAGGTGGGAGGACAACGAGAGAGTAAAGGGACTCCTGTGTAATTCACTCTACTTAAATATACTTAGCCAATTAACTAGCCTAAACACTATAGTTTGCCTCCTCAATACAAGTATGCTAGGCGAGGGGATAGATCAGTAGGAGGACAAAACTCCTACCGGACGACACCCTCTTCTTACGGGGGTCTTACATTTTAAGAACTTGCCTAAAAACACGTGGTGGAATACAAAGACTTGACAAGGCTATCACTCTCTTGCTAGCTACCACAACTATCCGTGCAACAAGCGGTAACCAAGGATAAGGTGATGTATAAGAACCATGCTTACACACAACTTATTACTTTGACTACGATCTATAATCAAAGCACCCTATGACAGGCAATGATCGCATATGGGAAAGGCCACAAGGATCATAGACTATTGATGTAAAGGCTATTAAAGAGCAAAAGAATATACCAATACTATATCTAGTATAGTAATGCTCAAAGTAAATACTAAGTAAAGTAGAGAGAAAAGTAATATATTGATAAAGATAAAGTCTTAGAAAGAAGGAAAGATACAAGAGCTATACCAGACTTTCCAGAAGACGACTCTGGAAATCCCGAGCGCAGCTCGACTCAACTCTAACTCCCACTCTAGACTAACTACTAGAACAATCTAAGGAATAGAGCTTGTAGGCTTCTTCACCATGTGTAGAGAGGGGGTTATGAGCCTCTATTTATAGTGGGAGGTGGAGTAGGGGCTACTCCATCGCCACGTCAACGATCCAGGGGCTTCAATCCTCCACCCTTGGATCCAACCGACCTTGAACCGCCTTTGGATGGATGGTGTTGATTTCCAACCTGTGTCAATGGATATGGCGGTTGGCAGGAGGTGAACCGACCTAGGGGGTGGTCGGCCGACCCCCTTATGGTCTGTGGGCCACTCTCTAGTCTTCTAGATGCAGCCCCACTGGTCAAGGGCCAAGTGGGGGCGTGGTGGGCCCAGGTGATGGTCGGCCGACCCCCCCCCCCTTGGGGGCTCTGGCCCACCTCAGCCTTCCTGATGCTGGTCCCCCTTGTCATTGGTGTTGGATGTTGGTCCTGAGGTGGTTGTCACGTTTATCTCCTTGGTGTGGGCCCATGGATCCATGTGCTTTGCTTGTGAGCCGTTGAGAGAAAGCACAGAGTGATCCAAGGTTTGGAATTCACTCTAAGGTGCTTCTCCTGGATCATGGCCAAGAGGGGAGAGCTGGTGGGCCCATAGGGTGGTCGGTCGACCCCCTATGTGGGTCCCACCGGCTCTCCTTTGCTCCATTTCTTCATTCATGCAATCAAACACTCTATGGACATGTGGAACTTGTTATTTGATAAAGCGTGCTCATGATGTTATTGTTTTATCCTTGATCCTGAGGTTGTTGGCAGCATTTTAGTTAAGTAAAAGTACATCATTCTTGGTGCCAACAATATCCCCCAAGCTTAACCTTTGCTCGTCCCGAGCAAACAATTAAACTTAGCTCGATGGATCAGGAGTAGCTACTATGCTTCATATTTCAAGAGTACTAAATCTACAACAATCATACTTCTCTTTTGAATGGAAAAATTAGCAATAAAGACTCACCCATATTACCTTAGTCCTTCATGGGGCTTGTAGCTTTATCCTTTGTCTTGGGAAGTTGAGAGATAGAACAACTTGACTTGAGCACTAGTGTTCTCATTCTTTCACAAGTTTCATATCGGAGGTTTTGTAAAGTTTTGTAAAAGAAAGAGTTAGTGTTCCTCAAATGGTACTCTCGAGTCGCTCATAAGGTGTATGATTCCTCACCAAGGCACATATCAAAGTTTGCCTTCTTCTCATCCTATCTCTAAGGCTTATGTGGAGCTATAGGTAGGGATGAAAAGATGTAGCAAACTTACCTTGCATATTTTAAAGTCAAATTCTGGATCTAAGGAGAGAAATATCATACTATTAGATCAAGATGTGCAAGTGTGTGGAAACATGGCAATTGATCAATACTCCTATATATGATCTCTCTTTCCAAACTTATTAAATTTGAGACATAGCTATCTTTATTTATTTTTCTATGAGCTTTGAGAATGCTCATCATCATATTTTTTTTTCATGAGCTTTGATGTGCTCTTATATTTTTTTTCATAATTTTGCATAGTCTATGTCTCATTTACTAGCAACATACTAGAGAGATATTTTTCTACTAGAGCATGGAGTATGAACTATGTGGAAAATGTAAGGCATGTTTTTGTGTACTTCCAGTGTAGAAGCAGCATGTATATGTGGCGTGTACGTGATCTTGATCTTGGGAGCATGATAAGTCTCTCAATAAGGGTCACAAAACTTGACAAAACTCAACACAAAGCAAGCAACTTATGTAGAAAGCTTATATCATGAAAGAGCATATATGGCTTTGGTAGGAATTTTCACCATTGAGGAACAAAAAGTGTCATATCATTCTTGCTTAGAACAATATTATAGTAGCTCTTATCTTGTCATATCATGTCTCACAACAACTTAGACTTAGTTACAACATTTGCAACCCACAAAAGTTTAAGGTTCATGATGGTTTCTTTTAAGCCAAGTAATACATACTTAGAGAAATACTAAGTTGTAAACTAAGTACTAAAGAAACATTTAGCAGAGCAACTATTCATCATTTCTATAGAAGATATTAATTTTCAAGGAACATGTGAGAGTAGAGAGGAGTCTTTTTATTCTTTTTATCATATGCATTTTTTTAGATGCAACAACAAAGGATAAGCAAGAAAAATGCATGAAGATAAATGCTGAAATTAAATACTTACCTTAGTGGGGGAAGGGAACCTCCCCCAAACTTATCCTTTGCTCAACATGGTGGTGGCGGATATGAATATAGTTGCCACCATGAGTCCCACTGCCGGTGTTGTTCTTCTTATAATGCTTGGATTTGTTCGGCAGTTTGCTGGACAATGCGTGTTGTCTCACCATGCTCAACGCGCAGCTCGTCAAAAGCATTGGTGAGTTGATCAAATTGTTGCCGTCGTTCACGATGCTCCCTATCTCTTGTGGATGAGAAGGATGCTCGTGGTCCTTGCGGACATGGTGGTCAAGGAGGCATGCCACTAGAAGTGTGCATGGGATTAGAAGATGCATCGTCTTCCTCCTCGCCAACAGCTCCTCGGGAAGGACCACCTTGCTCAAGATGAACAAAGTATAGCCCCTCCTGAGCTCTCCTGTCTGAACCTGCAAAACCTCTTTGCCCAATTCCTTGATCTAAATCAAGGGTTAGCTTATGGGTCCTATACAACTGACGTTGCCTATTTGGAAGAGGCACCTCAATTGTATGGCCACTATAAATCATTTTAAGTTCACCATTGGAATCTCTTTTTAACATTTGAGCAGTTGTAAGGTATTCTTTCGAAATTACTGCTCTAGGTGAAGAGATGTAAACAAAGGGGTAGGTGCCATTTAGAAAGTTTATAGATTCAGCAAGATGAGTAATTAAAGATGTGAATTGAATAGGTCCATTACTCTTAATTGAACTTTGCCAAAATTCTACCAAGCATTTTACAGGAGAGATTTGGATCTTGTTAACCATAGCATAAAGCAATTTTAATTCCGTGGTGCTTAACATGTGAGCATTACTTCCAGGAAATAAAGTCATATTCATCCAAAGATGCATGAAGCGAAGGGTTGGATTATGAATTTCCTCAGATTTGGGATTTGAGCAATCATTTAGAGCAGAGATAGACATCCAAAATTTTCTTTTATTAAACCTACGCATGACAAGGTCTAAATCAAGCAAGCATGAATCATCAAAGCCAAGAGCAACATTTAGATGACTCCAAGTTAGACTAAAGCTTTGATTAAACATGTGAAAAGATATTCCATCATTAGAGCTTTGTAGAGACCACAAGAACTCTATGGTGAGCAACTCAATTGCAAGTTCATCTATTTGCCAAAAGCTAGACCAACCAATAGTAGAAAATATAGTGTTAAATTCAATCGTCATACCTGCGTTGGAGAGAAGAATTGGATTCAATATCCCGAAGAGAGAGATATCTTTGGTACTCTAGTTGGTCAAACCAGAGTCCACTTTGTTGATCATAGGTCCTCATCAGGGGCACCATGAATGCCCCGATATGAGGTACCTCCATCGGCACTTCTTCCTCCTCTTGAGTGTGTTCTTCGGTTTGGACGTTCTCACATGTGTATCAGGCAGAACCTCCCCTTCTTCTTCCTTGGGAAGTATCCCCGGATTGGTGGGAGCGTTGAGATGAGCTCCCACTCAGGATTTTCTTTGCTTTCTTGAACATGGATCTCAGTGGGTTCTTCATCTTCTAGAGAGAAAGAGGGACACAAGGACAAGACTATGACAAATTTGTGTGTAGAGTGGGTTTCCTAGTTTGCCTTGTGGGGATAGGCTTGAGCTAAGAGAAGCTTGATGAAGACAAGGTGTAGTTGTGGACTTGAGAGAGAGAGAGAGTAGCACTACTTCTCTTGAGAACTAAGAACTTCTCTTGGAAGAGGAGAGGAGAGATCAAGGCAAGGAGTGGTTTGAGCTTGAACTAGATTTTGGTTGAGGTATGAGGATTTGAGCTCTCCTTGCATGGGCTTTTATAGGGGAGAAGGTGGCACCAAGGAGGCACCATGGGGTGGTCGGCCGACCCCCTTGGGCATGCCCTTGGGTGCCATGATCACTATCTTTAGGAGATGCCTTACACAAAGCAAAAGGAAAAGGAGGAGGTGACCAAAGGTGGTCGGCCGACCCCCTAAAGTGGGGATTCCACTCACACTTTTTCTAGTGCTTGGTGAAAGGTGAAGCATAATTTGTGATATGATCAAAAGCTGAGCTAAAGTGCTCAAGATTCTCTCTTTAAACAAAGAGTAGTGGGGGACAAAGATATGTCATGCTTTGATCAAAGGTGATTGATGTGTTTTCTTTTTCAAAGCATGACAAAGTGAAAAGTGAAAGGTGTCATGATTCCCCACTTTGAACAAGGAGTAGTGGGAGACAAGGATGTGTCATGCTTTAACCAAAAGTGATTGATGTACTTTAAAGCATGACAAAGATAAAGAGATGTCTCCTAAAGCAAAATCTGAATTTTGAAAGCCTCACTACTCAAATCATGAGATGCTTGGACAAAGGAATGTGGGGAAGAAAGAGGGATGATCAAAGGGTACCTAGGGTGGTCGGCCGACCCCCTAGGCCTTCATTTTTTCTTCTATAAAGGTCAAAAAGAATTCCCTAATTAAATAAGCCAAGGTAGGGTGCATAGGGGTGGTCGGCCGACCCCCCCTATGGACCTACCTTTTGTCAATTTTTAGTGCTAAACTAATCTCAAGTTTTATTTAATCTGAAACTTTATTTTTTTCTAAATTTTAAGCATGATAAAAATTAAATAAATACAAAAGGGAAATAAAAGATGACTACCGACTTACCTTTCGGTGAAGTCTCCTCAATTTTAATTCCTCGGAGTAGGACTCTCCTTCTTGTTCATTCTTGGGGTGCACTTGATGGCTCCAGAGAGGGAGACCATTGTGTGGGCACCTCCTTTGCTTTCCAAGCCTGCCTTGGATTGGCAGGTTCATCCTCCTTGAGTTCATTGATCTTGGCCTCCGAGTACTGCTTCTTTTAGCGTGGAGCTCGAACTCTTCTTCTTGGTGGGTGTGCTTTAACCTATTTGTTAAGTTTATAACCATTAAAGCACACTTTACCTTGTGACTCGGGAACTGGAAGTGGATTTGGTCCGATCCTACGTAGATGACCGCGTTGGTGGGGTTGAGGAAAGGCCTTCCCAGGATGACGGGGACTTCCACGTTGGCTCCCATGGCTAGGATGATGAAGTCGGTGGGGATGTACTCATCTTGGATGTTTACCAAGATATCCCTCGCGAGTCCCTCGGGAAACCTCATCGTTTGATCCGCCATCTACAAACGAACAAATGTAGGGAGCAAAGGTCCCCCTAACAAGTTATCATAAGTTACCTTGGACATGATGTTGACGCCCGATCCAAGGTCGCAGAAGGCGTTGTGGAATGTCTGTTGTCCGATTGAGCATTTGATCGTTGGGTGGCCAAGATCTTCCTTCTTCATGATGAAAGGAGGATCGAGAAGATAGCCCCAATAGGAGCGAAGTGGAGGCTTACTAAACTTTGTTGTTACCATGTTAACATGCTCAACTGAATTCTCTGGTTTCCCAGGAATCATACCTTGTTCTAGAGATGGCATAACTACTGGTAATTGAGCTAACTGGGTTTCTAACATTTTATTAAAGCTCAATTGATTTTTCATAGCAGTTGCAAAACTATCCATTTTTTCACGAAGAGTTTCAAGAACTTTATTAGCAATCATCTTTTTATTTATACCATCATTAATTTTAGATTGACCAAGAACAAGATATTTCAATGAAGGTTGATTATTGTAGGAATTGTAATTATTGTAATTGCTATTACCTCCATTACCTTGGTAGAAGGGGCGTGAATTCCATCCTCCTTGTTGTTGGGGTCGATACCCGTTGTTGTGATTGTTGTTGTTGATGATGAAGTTCACGTCCTCCTTCGATGTCTCAGGGCAATTGTTACCCGAGTGATCATCTCCTCCGCACACCTCGCGCCATGGATTAGCTTCAATAGCTTGTGCGGAGGCGATGGGGTAGATGGCCTCTTGTTCCTTCTTGGAACCTTCTTCTATCTTCTTCATCAGGAGGTCCATCTTGGCAGAGAGCATGTCCACCTCATTAACGGCGTGCATACCTCTCCTCTTTGGCTGGAGACGTTCCTCACCCCATCCTTGGTTGATTACCATCTTCTCGATGAGGTCCTTGGCATTCCTCACTGTGTATTGGAGAAACACCCCTCCAGCGGCATCAGCAAGGTGACTACGGGCCATGCTAGATAATCCGTGGTAGAATCCTTGGATTAAGAGCCAATCGTCTATCCCATGATGAGTACAGGCACGAATGTACTCCTGGAGATGTTCCCATGCTTCGGGAATCGTCTCGTCAGACTATTGTTGGAAGCTTGAAATCTTTCCACGAAGAGCATTGGTTTTGCCCGTCGGGAAGAACTTCTTGAGGAATGCACTAGCACACCTCTCCCATGTAGTGGCCTCTTCTTTGTGGGCATAGAACCATTGCTTCGCCTTCCCCAATAATGAGAATGAGAAAAGACGAAGGCGAATGGTGTCAGACGCCACTCCCTTGATGGTAAATGTGCCACATAACTCCATGAAGTGCTGGAGATGAGCATTGACATCCTCATGGGGCTTCCCGCAAAATGGATTGGCCTTCACCATGTGGATCAAGGCGGGCTTCAGCTCGAAGGTGGCATCCCCGAAGTTGACCTCGGGACCCTGAGCTACGTGGGTAGTGGACGGAGCCGAGAAGTCAGAGATCGCCTGGGCCATAGCTTCCTTGAGTGGTGGTGTAGAGCCTCCTTCCTTGAACGGATTCAGGGTCGAGATGAACCTCTGAGGGGGAACTTGACGACATCTAGTCCTCCTCAACAGCTGCTCGGGATCTTCTAGGTAGTTTCCCGGCAGTTGGAAACTGCTCATACATTGTTTGGCTTCACAAGAAAGGAAGACACAGACAGGGGTAAGCCCCTATGACTAATTGATAACTAAGTTAATGAGAATCTCTGGATTCAATCTAATTAAAATTTCTAGGCTAAGCTTTCTCCGGCAATGGCGCCAGAAATGCTTGTTGGTATTTCTTATGACTATTGGATAAATCCGCAAGCGCACAGATTATACCATTGTAGCACTTCACCTAGGAGTATTCCAAGGTATCATAATTTATATTTTTCCCAAGGTAAAGTTGGGCAAGAAATGATAATTAGAGAGAGATCCTAGAGAGCACCTCAACTTAGTACCAACTAGTATACGGGGGTAAACGATATATGTGATAGGAAGGGTTGATGAATGAATAAGCCAAGGTAAATGATACTTAGAACGGACTAGATAGTATAGCTAGGTGGGAGGACAATGAGAGAGTAAAGGGACTCCTGTGTAATTCACTCTACTTCAATATACTTAGCCAATTAACTAGCCTAAACACTCTAGTTTGCCTCCTCGATACAAGTATGCTAGGCGAGGGGATAGATCAGTAGGAGGACAAAACTCATACCGGACCGCGCCCTCTTCTTACGGGGAACTTACCTTTTAAAAACTTGCCTAAAAACACGTGGTGGATTACAAAGACTTGACAAGGTTGTCACTCTCTTGCTAGCTACCACAACTGTCCGTGCAACAAGTGGTAACCAAGGATAAGGTGATGTATAAGCACCACGCTTTCACACAAATTATTACTTTGACTACGATCTATAATCAAAGCACCCTATGCCAGGCAATGATCGCATACGGGAAAGGCCACAAGGATGACAGACTATTGATGTAAAGGCTATTAAAGAGCAAAATCATATAACAATACTATATCTAGTATAGTGTTGACACAAAAAGCATCAGGATCTGCGAACACCTCGGGCTTATACCCGAATTCAATTTCCAAAGGTGTGCCAGTCGATTTGACCAGTTAATCAACAAGGACGGTAACTAGAACAAGATCTGAACGAGACAACGGCGATGCGCCCGGATGTGAAGGCTCAAACTTGATCAGGATAACTAGAGTAGAGCTGAACGAGACGACAGCGATGCGCTCGGACGTCAAGGCTCAGGTTTCTCAAACGCGGAACTTGCAAGGGTTGACGGAGATCGAAGAGATGCAACCCGTCAAGACTTGAAGAACTCGTAGGTAAACTAGATCTAATGCGATAAAAGTAGAATTGCTAAAAAGTAAATAAGAATAATAAATTTGTTTGATATATGATTGATTATCTTTTTCTCATGACCCCTAGGTACATATTTATACTCCGACAATAGGAGTTGTAGACAGACACGACTAGTACCTTTCCTAAACAAAACAAACCCCTATTTTAAAGGAAATAACTGAATCGCGCAGGAGTCGGACCCAAATAACAATTCTATTTTCCTAAACAAACACCTCTATTTTTAAGGAAACAAACGACTCGTGCAAGAATCGGACTCAAACTTCTATAACAATACTGGTATAAGATCACCAGTTTTCCTTATGTCTTCTCCCCGATGAAACTTTCCATCGACATATCCTTCCAATCCGCAACTTCCTTTTAGCGCTATCGGCAACTGTATGCTCACATTAGCCATGTCATCCCTCATCGGCAACATCCCTGCATGCTTCATCATTAGCGCCCTGGTTTTACTCTCATCGGCAACTTTGACCGATGACCTTCCGATGCCGATAGAAAACGGCTACCGATCAGAATCAACCCTTTTGATAATCTGCAACCTTCTTCTATCGCCATCGGCAGCTCTCTGCTGACACCATCCACTTCATCCTGCTTCCATCGGCATCATCATTCATCGGCAACTTTCCATCTTCATTGGCAATATTCTTCAATCGGTAACTCTTCACTCCTGAACCTGCTGTTACCAACCAACTTATCAGCAAAAATCGTCCAGTTTCCATCGGCAACAAACTTATCTCATTTGCAGCATTCACTCTCATCGGTAATCTCAACCGATGTCCTTCTGATGCCGATAGAAAACGGCTACCGACCAATGCAAGTCTTAGCTCATTTGACACATGCCGAAAAACGGTGTCAACATATAGTAATGCTCAAAGTAAATACTAAGTAAAGTAGAGAGAAAAGTAATATATTGATAAAGATAAAGTCTTACAAAGAAGGAAAAATACAAGAGCTATACCAGACTTTCCAGAAGACGACTCCGGAAATCCCGAGCGCAGCTTGACTCAACTCTAACTCCCACTCTAGACTAACTACAAGAACAATCTAAGGAATAGAGCTTGTAGGCTTCTTCACCATGTGTAGAGAGGGGGTATGAGCCTCTATTTATAGTGGGAGGTGTAGTAGGGGCTACTCCATCACCACATCAGCGATCCAGTGGACTTCAATCCTCCACCCTTGGATCCAACCGACCTTGAACCGCCTTTGGATGGATGGTGTTGATTTCCAACATGTGTGAGTGGATATGGCGGTTGGCAGGAGGTGAACCGACCTAGGAGGTGGTCGGCCGACCCCCCTATGGTCTGTGGGCCACCCTCTGGTCTTCTAGATGCAGCTCCACTGGCCAGGGACCAAGTGGGGGCCTGGTGGGCCCAGGTGATGGTCGGCCGACCCCCCCCTTGGGGGCTCTGGCCCACCTCAGCCTTCCAGGTGCTAGTACTACTTGTCGTTGGTGTTGGATGTTGGTCCTGAGGTGGTTGTCATGTTTATCTTTTTGGTGTGGGCCTATGGATCCATGTGCTTTGCTTCTGAGTCATTGAGAGAAAGCACAGAGTGATCCAAGGATTGGAATTCACTCTAAGGTGCTTCTTTTGGATCATGGCCAAGAGAGGAGAGCTGGTGGGCACAAAGGGTGGTCGGCCGACCCCCTATGTGGGTCCCACCAGCTCTCCTTTGCTCCATTTCTTCATTCCTGCAATCAAACACTCCATGGACATGTGGAACTTGTTATTTGATAAAGCATGCTCATGATGTGATTGTTTTATCCTTGATCCTGAGGTTGTTGGCAGTATTTTAGTTAAGTAAAAGTAATCATTCTTGGTGCCAACAATAGCCTAAACTGAAATTCTAAAAACAATTCTCAACAAGTAGTTAGAATCACAAAAAGCGGAGCGAATGTTGCGCTAGCCTAAGGGGTGATGTGAAGCCACATATCAATCAATGCTAGCCTAATATCTCTAGATGCACTCAAATCCTACACAAGCTACTAAGAACTAAGCTGCCACAAGCAACAACCTAATATGCTACTTGCTAGAAAGAATAAGGTAATGCAAGAGTAGGAGAGGTGATTTTACCGCCGTGTAGAGGTATTGAGCCAAACAAAGGATGAACAATGAAATCCAATCAATCACAAGGGAGACAAGATGTTGACACTTGATTTTTCTCCTGAGGTTCACTAGTTTGCCAACTAGCTACGCCCTCATTGTGTCGGCTCACTCACTTGGAGGTTCATGCGCTAATTGGCATCACACGCCAAACCCATCACCGGGTGCCACACAACCAACACAAGAGAGGGTACTCAACGACACGCGCAATCCACTAGAGTTACCTTTGTGATCCCCCACGGGGAAGGCACAAGAACCCCTTACAATCACGACTTGTGGTTGACGAAGCACAATCACCAAGCTTCTCGAAATCCACACCGCTGCTCCAACCGTCTAGGTGATGGCAACCACCAAGAGTAACAAGAAAACCACAGCGGTATCAACTCCTAAGTGCCACTAGATGAACTCACTTCATGCAATGCACAAGAACACTCAAATCTCTCAAATGGATGATCAATCAATGATGAGATGAGTGGGAGTGTGTGTCACAAGCTCACAAGGGTATGCAATAGCCAAATGTGCAAGATAGACTGCTTGAGAAATGGTCCGGAGCACCTTCTGTCTTCTATCTGCTGAGACCCAGCAACCGGACCTTTGAGAAATGGTCCGGAGCACCTTCGGACCACTAGTCCGGAGCCTCCCAGTGAGACGGCCAGTGCTAGGAGCAGGCCGTCAGACCACCTCCTATGGTCCGGAGCTCCCGAGCAAACTGGTCCGGAGGTATTTCCTTAGTGAGAATCCACTTCTCTTTTCTCCCCTTGTTCTCATGTGCCTCCACCAAGTGTTTCACTTACTTGTGCTCGTGTGTTGGCATATTTTATCAAGTTTTACAAGGGTTGTTCATTAGGATTAGATGCAATGCAATTAATGATCAACCTAATGGCACTTGACAATTGTAACCACATACTATTTTCCTCTCTTAATAGTACGGTTACCTATCCTAAATGTGATCACACCCACTTGGTGTCTTGATCACCAAAAGAAAAGCCCTAGCCTTTTACACCTTTGCCTTGTTTAGCTTAGGGTCTCCTCCTTTTCCACCTTCTCCAAGTGTGAGATTTAGGTCTAGCCTCCTTAGCCTCCTTGTTTGCTCCACCACTTGTCATCATCTTCCCTTAGTGTACTTAACCTACTGTTGGCACAAAATATGGTCCACTTTTATATAACTAAAATGATGCCACCAACCTCAGGATTAAGGACAAATAAACACATCATGAGCATAATTTATCAAATAACTAGTTCCACATGTCCATGGAGTGTTTGAATGCAGGAATGAAGAAATGGGGCAAAGGAGAGCCAATGGGACCCACATAGGGGGTCAGCCGACCACCCTATGGGCCCACCAGCTCTCCCCTCTTGGCCATGATCCAAGAGAGTCACTCTAGAGTGAAATCCAACCATTGGATCGCTCTGTGTTTCCTCTCAACGGCTCACAAGAATAGCACATGGATCCATGGGCCCACACCAAGGAGATAAACGCAAC
This sequence comes from Microstegium vimineum, assembly GCA_022036555.1. NCBI lineage: Eukaryota > Viridiplantae > Streptophyta > Magnoliopsida > Poales > Poaceae > Microstegium > Microstegium vimineum. The sequence goes on along the minus strand of CM039119.1, from coordinate 21,681,629 downwards.
AACCACCTCAGAACAAACAACCAACCTCAATGACAAGTGGGACCAACACCAGGGAGGACGAAGTGGGCCAGAGACCGCAAGGGGGGGTCGGTCGACCACCCCCTGGGCCCAACTGGCTCCCACCTGGTCCCTGACCAGTGGGGCCACTTCCAAGAGGCCAGAGGAGGGCCCACTGACCATAGGGGGGTTGGCCGACCGCCCCCTAGGTCGGTTTGGCCCCTCCAACCGCCATACCACTCTACACATGGTGGAAATCACCACCATCCACCCTTGGTCGGTTCAAGGGTCGATTGGATCCAAGGGTGGAGAATTGAAGGCCCTGGATCGCTGACGTGGCGCTGGAGTAGCCCCTACTCCACCCCCACTATAAATAGAGGGTCATAACCCCCTCTCTACACATGGTGAAGAAGCCTACAAGCTCTATTCCTTAGATTATTCTAGTAGTTTAGTCTACAGTGGGAGTTAGAGTTGAGTCGAGCTGCGCTCGGGATTTCCGGAGTTGTCTTCTGGAAAGTTTGGTATAGCTCTTGTATCTTTCCTTCTTTGTAAGACTTTATCTTATCCAATATATTATCTTTTCTCTCTACTTTACTTAGTATTTACTTTGAGCATTACTATACTAGATATAGTCTTGTTATATGCTTTTGCTCTTTAATAGCCTTTACATCAATAGTCTGTGATGCTTGTGACCTTTCCAGTATGCGATCATTGCCTGTAATAGGGTGCTTTGATTATAGATCGTAGTCAAAGTAGTAAGTTGTGTGTAAGCGTGGTTGCGAACACATGGTTGATATGTGCCCATGATGTTCAGTTTTGTGATGGGTGATTGATCAACACTTGGGTATTTTAGTTTGAGCGTTTATCACTAACTCTTGCGAAAGCATGTTTGTGCCTGTCTATCGGCTTGTGGTTTGCAGGTTCTAGGCCTGGAGACAGTGGTCAATGGCATGGAGAAGGTCGAGTAGAAGCTTGCCATGCCGATGGACTGAGAGCGGTGAAGGGTGGAAGCGGGGCTCGGACCGAGGAGCCATGGGCGCCGGCGGACTAGGCGTGGTGGCTAGTACTTGGCACCGGTGAGCGCGAGAAGACATGGAGGTAGACCGAGTTGATCGAGTCAAGATGGCGGATGAGCGGGCCGAGAAGGAGGCTCATAGGACTCGGAGTCCGATTGGACGAGGACACGGTGGCTCGAGTCGAGCGGTTTGGTGGTTTGGGCCAGAAAACCACCGGTGGACGGTTTCCGAGTTTGGGCCTCAAAACTCGGAGTTCAGTAGTTGAGCCCAAAGCTACTGGTGGTGGGTTTCGCAGGTTTGGGCCTCAAAACCCAGGCGGAGCTTCCGAGGAAGCGGGGATGTCACGTGGCGGAATCCTGGAGGTTGCGCCGAGGCGACGACAACTCCTGGCAGGAAGCGGGGCCTTCCTTTCAAAATTGCGGAGATATTTTCCGGAGCTTGGACTGTAATGTTGAGGCTAGGTAGTTCACTCAGTGTATCTAGGGGGGTCTTTGGGAAATAGCCAAAGCCTGATAAGTAGGGGATGTAGGGGTATCCCTCATCCCACCTCTTGAACCCTAGTCATTTGCATCACCTCTCTCTCTACTTTCTCTCTCTAGTTCATGAGGTCCCTAGTGTAAGGATTTGCACTTTGATTTTGATGGGAATCGGAGGCCTTACCCTCCGTAAGGCATGGTGGATTTGATTTCGTGATTGTGTCTCCTTTGCTTGTGTTCTTCACTAATCGCGTTTTTGCTCCTCTTTAATCCTCTAAGTTCATGCGATGATTTCTCTTGATTGCGAGCGAGTTTTGCGATTCCGTTTGAACCAAGTTGTGCGGGATCACGAATAGAAGATTTGCACCGGAGGGCTTCGTCCCAAACATCTTGGCACATAGATCGGGCAATTTCTTTTTCGTGTTCTTCACTTTTGGAGTTTTTCCCGAAATCCTTTTACGCCCGTTGATTCAATCCAAATTGAGCGATGATTCTCTAGGGAGAGCTCCTCCATAGCCTTGGGATCATGCCCACAAATTTTGGTGGCTATTGTTGAAGATTTGTGGGAGGATTTGGGGGAGGCGATTCAAAATTGCCCCCAAATCGCCTATGTTCCTGTTGACACCGTTTTTTGGCGCGTGTCAATATAATCTAAGGATAGTGACGATCGGCAAGAGGCTGGTTGTTGTTCCTTATCGACATCGGCATATTATCGGTTAGATTGCCGATAGGGGTGAGAATGTTGCTGATGAAGACAGACTTGTTGCCAATGGAGGCGGAAAGGCTTGATGAAGGCAAAGGTCAGCTTGCCGATGAGAAGCCAGTGCCGATGGAAGCTGGAGGTTTCGGATGTTGCCGATGCCGATTGCCGATAAGGTTGATTGGTGAAGTCAAGTCGCCTGGGCTGTAAAGGTGCTGTTGCCGATTACCGATGAGGAGGTGTGCCGATTGCCGATGAGATGTTGCCGATTGCCGATCGGGGAGTATTGCCGATGCCGATGCCGATGAGTACAGGTTGACTTAGCGCTTGATGTTAGAAGAAGATTACCAGTGGCCGAAGAAGGAAGTCGCGGATTGGAGTGATCTGCCGATGGAAAGTTTCCATCGAAGGAGAGACATAAGGAAACTGGTGATTTTATACCAGTCTTATTATAGTAGTTTGAGTCTGACTCTTGCATGAGTCATTTTATTCCCTTAATAATAGTAGAATCTGTTTAGGAAAAGATTGTTTCTGTTTGGGTCCGACTCCTGCGCGAGTCAATTATTTCCTTAAAGTTAGGAATGTTTGTTTAGGAAAGGTACGAGTCGTATCTATCTACAACTCCCTCTGCCGGAGTATAAATAGGTACCCAGGGTGTACGTGAAAGATCATATCCAAGCATATCAAAAACCAATTACTTTTTATCCTATTTATCTTTCCAGCAATTTACCTTTACCGTATTAGGTGTAGTTTACCTACGAGTTCTTTCAAGTTTTCGACAGGCTGCATCTCATCGACCTCCGTCAAATCTTTGTAAGTTCCGTGTTTTGAGCAATCAGAGCCTTGACGTCCGGGCGCATCGCTGTTGTCTCGTTCTGCTATTGTTCTAGTTATCCTTGATCAATCTGAGCTTTGGCATCTGGGCGCATTGCCGTTGTCTCGTTCAGTTTTGTTCCAGTTATCATCCTTGTCGATTAATTGGTCAAATCGACTGGCACACCTACGGACAACCGAGTTTCGGGTAATAGCCCGAGGTGTTCACAGAACCTGACCTTTTTTGTGTCAATAGTTCCGCGAACCGCGAACAGTCCGCGCCCTGGTGGCGGACAGTCCAGGAATCGGGACTGAGGCAGGCTTGCTCGGGTCGTTTGGCTGAGGCGGGCCGCGGACAGTCCGACGTCTTACCACGGACAGTCCGAGGTTGGCTCCTATAGCGCGTCCAGCAGCATCCAGAAATAGTGTTGGTTTTAGTTTTTGGCCAGTGGACAGTCCGGTGCAGACCATGGACAGTCCGAGGCTCCCCTGTTCCCGGCCACGGACAGTCCGGCAGCCAGGTGCGGGCAGTCCGGGAAGGGAACCAGCAAGGTTCCAGAAACTTGTTTTTTCTGTCGTGTGAACAGCGGACAGTCCGCCATCCAACCCCAGACAGCCCGACCTGGTCGAGGAAGTGTGAGGTGGACAGTCCGGCCCCTGTGAGGCGAACAGTCCGTGGTTTCCCAGTTTGGGTGTTTTGCCTCCGTTCTTTCGCGTGTTTGTTTTCATTCGTCTCCGACCGCTCCGCTGCACTGTGGCAGAACCGTCTAAATTATAAGAGATCAAGTACCAAAATAGCCGACTTAACTGCCACTTAGAGCACTTGAGCCCATATAATCCCGGTAGTCCGGAAATCTCGAAGGATTTCTAACAATCGTATATCCGACCAAGATCGCGCAAACTCAGGTATGCACATTCGAACGAACCAACAATTTAAACAAAATACTTGAAGTACGAAATTGAAGTTATTACAACACTTCTATCCAAATAAAGTAGTACTCACGCCACAACACACGTGGCCAAATGAAACATTGTTTTGAGACTCGAACCCAAAGTTTTACTCCACGCTACTACCATTAATAGATAGGGGTGCCAACGAAATCACGTCCGACAATAGCAAAAGATGAGCTCATAGAAGACCTTGCCCAAGGCCTACTCCTCTTCTCCTTCGACAGGGTAGAGACAGTGCTTACAATAGCCAAAGTATACTTGGCCATCTGCAACAAACGGGATAAACCCTGAGTACGGGAATTTACTCAGCTAGACTTACCCGTCTAACTGAAAATAAAGACTCCAAGGATATGCATGGCTATATATGGATTTGGCTAACTTTTCATTTGGGGAAGCGCTAACAAGATGAAATAACTTAATTAAAAGAGCAGTCATTTTCCATCCTATTATTTATCTCTAAGTTTGCACATGTACTAGAGCACTCACTGGATCTAAGCAAACAATTACGATAATACCATATCCAGTTTATTATCAATATTTTAGTAGAACCATTATCGATGTCACATGGAGTTGTACTGTGGTGAAGCTCAGCATAATCCCCCACTATCCGATGGGAGACGACGACTCGAATCGATATACAACCAGCTGGCAAGATTACCTTTAACACACGCTCACACTTCCCCCGTTGGAACCATGCATTGGGTTACCGCTCAACACTGTCCAGGTAGTAACATCGCAAGCTCAAATTGGTCCACCCAATTGTAGAAATCAGTTGGCCTCCACGGGACGAGTCGTATCTACAAACTAGAGGGTGCTAACAGCAGACTCAGAGTCGACTCGGACAGTGTTTACTCGGCTTCGGGGTCGGGAATCGTCACCGGCCCCTATGTGAAAGGGCGCATTCAAAGATGTAAGAGGGCCACCATCGTATACAAACCTATATGATCCAATGGACAGACTGCCTCCAAGTCTAAACCACTTGGTGCCTCTTCCTTCTAGTTGACCGCATTTCATTACTACCACTGGTTCTTTTCCACGATAGCAAAATATAGCCAACCGTGATCGGTATTACCCCCATGGGATAATACTATAAGTAGAAATGTAACCATATGATCTAAGCAGGCTAAGCAGTTGCTTTTACTTTTACTTAACAGGTTAACAAGGTAGGTAATTTAAATATCAAGGAAGGTAATGCAACAAATGGGATTCATCCAACTCCTAGCACCTAATGCATCACAGTATAAAATACTCAAGTAGATTAATTGTAAAAACTAGGAGGCTCAAAGATGCTCTGGGGCTTGCCTTGAGTAAAGGTAGAGGGCTGATGGTCAGGGCACTCGGGGAAGTTAGTGTCGAGCTTGTGGTACTCCTCGTTCAACTCCTGCACCTCCTGGACTCCTTCCTCTGGAAGTGGCACATGGGGTTCCTCTACTGATCCTGGATGGTTGCAATGCATATAAGTAAACTTGATGGTGTAGGGATGATGCTTGAACAAGAATAAACACCCAAGGATTGCTTTTAGACAGCAAGTCTATTATAGATCACCCAGAAAAATCTACCAAAATTACAGAGGACAGAGCAAACCTGCTGGATACTACTGCATAAATTTCACTTAAATCAAAGCTACGAAACAGCAACTACAAAAAGATGAATTTAAATGCAGAAAAAGCACTTTGAACTAGGCCTACTGGCTAACAGGGTGAAACATGCAATATCTTATTTTTACCAGGTTCTTTACTTAGAAACATATTTATCAAGAAAGTTCCATGATCAACGCTACCAGATTATTCTCTATATGATTTTCCAAAGAAAACTCTAGAAAAGAACACTTGAACTACAAGTATCTTTTCTGCAATAACATACCACATATTACATTTTTTCTAAACAGATCATGGTACACAGAGGCTACACAAAAAGTTTCATGATTTATCTAAGCATAGATTTACCACAGGAATTAATCTAACAAAGCAGCAGAAACACATTTTAATAGGTAACAAATAAATTCTACACAAAAACATGGCCACTCATATTTTTCCTAGCTTCTACACAGGATGATAAAGCTAGCATAAAAACCTTACAGTTTTATTTGACCATTTCATGCAAGAACACAATTAACTTTGATAAATGCAGAAAAGAACTATTTAAACATTAGTACTAAATACATTCTCCAAAAATTACTTTTATATTTTTAACAGAAAGACCTTCATTTATAGAGTCTAACAAAATTTATTTCTTAATTTAAGGATTTACCAAACTCTAGATATTAAATAAATAAGCATGAACTACATTTACTGAAAATAGAAAAAAGAAATGCATTCCTGAAATTGGCCCACGGTGTACAGTGCATGGGCTCGGCCCAGGGCACGTGAGTAGCTGACAGGCGGGGCCCAGCGGTCAACCCGGGTCCACTTGTCAGCGAGCGGGAAGCAGAGCAAGGCGCTGACCGGCGCGTTCTTGCCGGCGGGGTGCGGTGCTTGACGTGCTCGTGGTGACGACGCGAAGCGACTGGTGAGGTTGGTTGAGTCAGCGTGGCCGTGTAGGTGACCGGCGGCGTCTGGTGGCAATGCGGCAGTGTGACGTGGCGGGGCCGTTACTGGCGGTGTTAGGCTTGGCTAGCTGTTTGTGTGAGCACCACGGTGATGCGGTGAGTGCAGCGCAAGTGTTGGCTGGGCCGGAGGAGCTCCGAAGAGGTCCGGCCACGTGCGAGCTCCGCGGCGGCGACAAAGGCGCATGGTGCACGGTGCTGCGTTGTTCCAATGTGAACGAGCAAGCGTGTGAAGGCGTTCTTACCTCTACTACCTTTGCTGGTGCTACCCTGGAGATGGTGGCAACGGGGGTGGTCGGGAGAGGAGGGAACACGGCGTGGCGGTTGCGGTGGCGACTGCGAGCCGAGGAACGGCGGCGGCGTTCCAGCATGAGTGGAGCTCGGCTGGCGGAGGCGAGGTGAGCAGGGCGTGTGCAACATGAAGGCGAGGTGGTGTGTGAGGTGGATCGAGCAGAGAAGCTCGGATGGCGGCGAGCGATGAAGGGGACGTTTGCGGGCTCTCGGTGCTCGGCGCGGCGAAGGCAAAGCAGAGCGGGCGAGAGAGCAAATGAGCGTGAGTTCTTGCGGTTGCGAGAGGGGGAGGGTGTGTAGGCGCTCCCTCTGGCGTGGTCGTAGCCGACCGGCGCGGCCGGTGGGGCCTTGACGCGACGGCGAGCCGTGCGGCAGAGCGGCAGTGGTGCGCAGCGGCGCTGCCAGTCTGCGACGTGGGGTGAGTGGCGAGCGGGGACGCAGGCAGCGGAGCTCTTGGTCCACGCGCCATTAAGGCGGATACGCAATTATGCTCGACCGAGGCAGGGCGAGGTCCGGCCGGGGCGCTGGCGTGTGCGGCAGCCAGCGACGCGACGGCGAGGTGACGGCACGGCGCAGCGCTGCCCTCTGTGTGGGTAGAGGCGGCGAGTGGCTAGCGGCTTAGTCGGCGTCCGTGGGCCGGCATCGTTGGCCACGCGGCAGTAACGCCGGCGTACGACGTGGCCGTGGTCGAGCGCTGTGTGCGGGATAGCGCGGGTGCAGACGTGAGCCGGCGCAAGGCCGAGTGGGCCGAATGGGTTGCCTCGGCCCATTCCAGGTTTGTATTCCTTTTTCATTTTTCTTTTATTTCTTTCAAACTGAATTTGATTCAAACCAATTTAAAAACTCAAAACTAGGATTTGAAATGTAAATCAAAGTTGCTCAGAATAATATTCTCTATATTTTTCATGTAGGTCATATTTCCTAAAAACTATTATTTTAAAGGTTGTGGATTTAAAGTTAATTAAACCAATTAGGAAAAAGAATTACTTTAACTTTTGATTAGGAACTAAACTTAATTAATCAAGTTTAAAGCAAGAGCATATAACTCCTATTCAGTTCTAATTTCATAACTAACAAACATACATATGAAATGATGCCATATGATAAACATGAATGCAATGAAATGCTTATGCTTAGTGGCTAATGATGATCCTAATGCAAGCTTGACACAGGGTGTCACATGCACCTCTAGGGTTCTTCCTAGGGTGTCCACCTACTTGTTAGGTCGTGTGCGAGTCGTTTCTCTTGATCTCGGTTTTTGGGCGTGATTTTGGGACAAGGGTCAAGCAATAGAAGTTTCCGAAAGGAATTTTTATTTGGCTCGCATTCACCCCCCCTCTGGTCGCCGTTCTTGGTCCTTTAATTGGTATCAGAGTCGGTTAAGGATCATTCCACCTTAAACGGTTCTTGATCCGCAAAGGCGACATGGAGCGAGGTGCTGGCAAACCTCCGTTCTTCGATGCAACGAATTTCGCCTATTGGAAGGTGCGCATGTCTGCTTACCTTCAAGGGCTTGATTCGAAGATTTGGGAGATTTGTGAGAATGAGGACTACATGGTTCTTGGCGCTCGGATCACCGAACTCCAAGTTACGCAACATGCATCAAACGCAAGAGCCCATAGCATTCTCTTCTCGAGTTTGTCTCTTCCTGAGTTTGAGCGAGTTTTGAGTCTCACTACGGCACGAGAGATCTGGCAAACACTCTTGAGATATCATGAGGGAAACCTTCAGATCAAGTCCAGACTCTTCGACACGTACCGTAGGGAGTACGAGAACTTTATTCAGTTGGTCGGCAAATCTGTTGACGGGATGTTCAATCGCTTCCAATCTATTGTCAACAAGATGCGTGCTAATCGAGCCAACTTGCCTTATAATGATCATGAGATGGCTATCAAGCTTTTGCATGCTCTTGATCGGAAGGTATGGGAGATGAAGGTGGCTGCCATTCAGGAGTCATCGGGCTATGATGCTCTGACCGTGGATGAGCTGTTCAGCAAGTTCAAGTCCTCAGAGATTGACTACCAGACCCGGGCCAAGCTTGAGAACCCGTCGAACCCATCTATGGCGTTGGTTTCCGGCCCCGGCGGTGTCTTCTTCTTCCTCTAACCCTTCACACTCTTCGTTTGCTTTGTCTTTGATGTCTGTGATAGAGGAACAAGTGGAGTCTCTTGGAGATGACGAGCTGGCCTTGGTCATCACTAGGTTCTCGCGGTTCCACAACAACCGCTTGAACCGACGACGTGGTGGCACGGCCAAGGGGTGCTACCGCTGCGGTGATGAGGATCACTTCATCGCAAACTGCCCCAAGAAAGCTGCGGGGGACTTCACCAAGTGCAAGGACAAGTGCGAGCACCACCACGGCAATAAGCACAAAGCCAAGGGCCACTACAAGCGAAGATCCGCCAAGGCGGTGCTCAACAAGGTGAAGGCCGATCACCGAGCCTTCCTCGCCTCCCTCAGCGACATCGATTGCTCCTCTGATGGAGGCGCTTCCTCGAGCGACAATGATGAAGGGAAGGTTGAGGACAAGCTCAACGGCCTATGCTTCTATGCGGACGCCAAGCACGGTGGCTTTTGCACCATGGTGATCGAAGCAGACAAGGTCGGTGAGCGCAAGGACGACTCTGACTACGACTCCAACACTCCCGAGGTATCACCCACCATCGGATCTCTCTCTCGAGCTTGAGACCTTGAATGCCACATACATGAGTTAGGACTCCGTGCTCAAGCGTGCGATTAGAGAGAGGAACGATTTCAAGGCTAAGTTTCTAAAAACGCTAGAAGAGCTTGAATTTGCTAAGTCGTCAGTGGTGGTTACCGAGGAGGTAGAGTGCGATTCTTGCGCCATTCACATGTCTGATCTTGTCACTATCCAGGACAAGTATGGCACTCTACTTGAGGAGATCAGTGAGCTGAAGGCTAGGCCTAGCTTACTTGGTGCGTGCAAGTCTTGTGAAGGCTTGCGTTCTGAGCTGGCACAGAAGGAGAGTAGGATTGCTATGCTAGAGAAGGTCAACTCCGATAGCACTAGAGAGTCGGATCGTGTTGAGGCTTTGGAGCTTGAGATCACGACGTGCCGACACGACAAGGCGCATACCGAGGAGGATAAATCGCACCTCCGGTCCGTCTTAGCTTGGGTGTCTAGCAGAGAGCCACAGCTGGGGATGTTGTACAGCCAATTCAGGCGGGCTGGCAACACGGGAGTAGGCTTTGTTATAGGTGGGAAGGGTGATAACACTTTTGGCAAGATCAGTGAGTGCAGTGGGTTGAGCGAGAGTGAGAAACCCACTACAATCCCCAAGTTCACCAAGTTCACTCCACCTAAGCCTACCAACCCCTCTGAGTTACCTGTGAGAGATGGTGTGTTTGAAGAGCCACCCAAAACCACTCCATAGAAGCAAGTGTGGATTCCCAAACCGAACCACCTTCGGAACCCACTTGACACTTTGCCCGACATCTCTAGTGATCCCCTTCCTAAGAAAGCGAGAGCCACCAAACCCAACAAGAGTGCCTACGAAGAGTGTGGTGAGGTACCACTGTGAGTATTGTGAGCGGGATGGGCACTTGGCTGAGTTTTGCTATAGGAGGAAGAGAGATGAGCGGCGCCAGGTTGAGATGAACAACCGGGACATGTACCACCCATCGATTGGGGTGCGTGAACCGGAAGTTTGGAGGCGCACTACTAGGCCTAGAGGTGTAATTCCTCAAGGTGCTCGGCCTCAGGAGGCGAGACCACACGGTGGTCGTGCCCGGCGAGGTACCGGTCGTGACCCATATGACTACGGGCCTCGTGGCGGTGGCTTCACTCCCCACACCTTTAGCGGACCACATTTTTCCTATGGTGGTGATCGCTATCCCCCTATGGGAAGGGAGATGTTTGGTATGCCTCCTAACCCTTTCTTTAGGAAAATGTGACAACACTGGTATCCTTCTCAGTTTACTAACCCCAGTGTTGCGCCGTTTGCTCACCCTATGTCTTTTTATTGATGTAGGAAGGAGGACTGGAGGAGACTTGGCTTGTGGATTCCGGATGCTCACGCCATATGACCGGAAGTGCCAAGTGGTTCTCCAGCCTCGACCCCGTGCGCCACACCGAGTACATCACATTTGGGGATAAGAGTAAAGGTAAGGTTGTGTCCCGAGGGTCGATCTGAGTCAATTCGTCTTTTGTCCTCAAGGATGTTGCTTTGGTTGCGATTTTGCATTTATCCTTCTGTCGGTTTCGCAACTCCTTGATGATGGTTTTGAGGTGAGCTTTAAGCCCAATCTCTCTCGGATTTTGGACTCTCGGGGTGAGCTTGTTTGCCGGATTTTACCCTTCAAGAAGGTTTTTCGTGCGGATTTTTCTACCTCTTCCGGACCTTCTTGTTGTCTTCTTGCCGGTTCTTCTTCCGATCTTTGGAAGTGGCATAGGAGATTGGGACATTTGAGTTTTGACTTGCTTGCAAGGCTTAGCTCAATGGACCTTATCCAAGGATTGCCAAAGCTAAAGTTCGAGAAGGATTTGGTTTGCCATCCTTGCCGGCATGGCAAGATGGTTGCCGCTTCCCATCCTTCTGTGACTGAGATCTTGACCACTCAACCCGGCGAGCTCTTACACATGGACACAGTTGGTCTAGCTCGGGTCAGGTCGGAGGGAGGGAAGTGGTATGTGGTTGTAGTCGTTCATGACTATTCGAGATACTCTTGGGTGTTCTTTTTGGAGAATAAGGATGAGGCTTTTATGCATGTGCGTGATCTGATTTTGAGATTGCAAAATGAGCTACCTAAGCATGCCATGAGAGCTATTCGTAGTGACAATGGCACAGAATTCAAGAATGTTCAATTTGCATCTCTTTGCTCTTCTTTGGGTTTGGTTCACCAATTTTCCTCTCCTTACACTCCTCAGCAGAATGGCATTGTTGAGCGCAAAAATTGGACCCTTGTTGAGATGGCTAGGACGATGCTCGATGAGCATAGGACTCCTAGGAGGTATTGGGCCGAAGCGATTAATTCTGTTTGCTATGTTTCCAATCGCATTTTTCTCCGAGCTTTCAAGAAGAAGACTTCTTATGAGTTGAGATTTGGGAGACCACCCAAGGTAAGTCACCTATGGGTGTTTGGATGCAAGTGTTTCATCCTCAAGAAGGGTAAGTTGGACAAGTTTGAGTCACGGTCTTCAGACGGTATATTTCTGGGTTATGCATTACATTCTCGTGTTTATCGTGTACTTAACCTTGAGACTAACTGAGTGATGGAGACTTGTGAGGTGACTTTCGATGAGACCATGCCCTGTGTTTTGACTGCTTTTGAGCCTGCAGGTGATGATGAGGTGAACACTAACATCTTTGTGGAGGAGGAGCAGGACGACGCCGATTGGGATGATCCCGAGTCGACTCCACCGGCTGCCCCAGTCGACCCTGTGACGTCCACTTCAGCTCACGACCCCGACCCCCTCTACTTCTTCGACATGGGGGCCGTTTGAGCAGCCTCCTCAGTCCGTGCCTGTTGCACCTGAGGGAGCTCCAGCTGCTGTTGAGGGGGAGGCGACTTCTTCACGTGCGGCACCGCTACACATTCAGCATCGCCACCCTCCTCAGACTATGATCGGCGACATCGACGAGCGCACAATGCGCTCCAGGTTGTATCGTATTTCCCACTTTTCTCATTCGTCTTTTGTCGCGTCTTTTGAGCCCCGAGATGTTGGACACGCATTGTTGGATCCGGATTGGGTTAATGCCATGCATGAGGAGTTAGAAAACTTTGAGCGAAACCGCATTTGGGTCTTAGTGCCACCACCACCAATTTGCCAGCCCATAGGTACCAAATGGGTTTTCAAAAACAAACAAAGTGAGGACGGGGTGGTAGTGCGTAACAAGGCTAGGTTGGTAGCGCAAGGCTTTTGTCAAAAGGAGAGAATAGACTATGAGGAAACCTTTGCTCCCATTGCCCGTTTAGAAGTCATTAGAATCCTTTTAGCCTTTGCTGCTTCCAAGGGGTTCAAACGTTTTCAAATGGACGTTAAGAGTGCTTTCTTGAACGGGTACATAGAGGTGGAAGTGTATGTTAGGCAACCTCCTGGTTTCGAAAATCCCAAGTATCCAAACCATGTTTTTAAACTTCACAAAGCTTTGTATGGTTTGAAACAAGCACCTAGAGCATGGTATGATAGGTTGAAAACGTTTTTGCTTGCTAAGGGTTTTAAAATGGGATCGGTCGATAAAATGCTTTTTCTCCTCAAGGAAGGCGAAGACACTCTCCTAGTCCAAATATACGTGGATGATATCATCTTTGGTGGTTCTTCTCATGCTCTTGTTGCCAAGTTTACAGATCTTATGAGCAGGGAGTTCGAGATGAGCATGATGGGCGAGCTAGCTTTCTTTCTCGGGTTGCAAATCAAGCAAACCCGAGAAGGGACATTTGTGCACCAAGGCAAATACACGAAGGATATCCTGAAGAAGTTTGACATGGGCGAGGCAAAGCCTCTTTCGATGCCCATGTCGACTACGACTGCCTTGGATGCGGACGAGGACGGAGAAGCGGTGGATCAGATGGAGTACCGAAGCATGATCGGGTCGCTCTTGTACCTGACTGTGACTCGGCCGGACATTCAGTTCGCCGTCTGCCTATGTGCACACTTTCAGGCGTCACCTCGCACTTTGCACAAGCAGGCGGTGAAACGCATCATGAGGTACTTGCGCTTCACTCCTGAGTTTGGCTTGTGGTTTTCCACCTCTTCCTCTCTTGGTCTTTACGGCTATTCCGATGCCGATTTTGCCGGTTGTCGTCTTGATCGGAAGTCCACGTCGGGGACTTGTTAGTTTCTCGGATCTTCTCTTGTGTCTTGGTCTTCTCGCAAACAATCTAGCGTTGCTCAGTCTACCATGGAGGTTGAGTATGTGGCTGCCGCTAGCTATTGTTCGCAGTTGCTCTGGATGATTGCGACTTTGAAGGATTTTGGTCTTGAGCTTACTAAAGTGCCTCTGCTTTGTGATAGCACAAGTGCCATTAGTGTAGCCAAAAATCCCGTGCTTCACTCTAAGACCAAGCACATTGACGTTCGGTTTCATTTTCTGAGAGATCACTATGAGAAGGGCGACATTGACCTCTGGCATGTGGATACCCAAAACCAGCTCGTAGACATTCTCACAAAACCTTTGGATCAAGCTGCGTTTTCTCGCCTTCAGGGCGAGTTGGGTGTTTTCTTTCCTTTTTAGAGGAGGAAAGCTTTGTGTATCATAGTTCTTGTTTTGGTTTTTATTTTGACCTTTCTTTTTGTTTCTTAGTTTTTAGTTGGTGTCAGTTTTCATTTTGCATCTCATTTGCATTTGTGACATAGTTCATTTTAAGCTTCATACCTATAGCCGATATAATGAATCTATGCTCTGTTTGAGGTGCTTTATGTGTCTATGGTGTTGCCTAACTTAGACTCTTTGATCTCTTGATTTGCAATAGAGCTAAGTTAGAAAAGCATTAAAACTGAATTTAAGTCCCCATGTCACCTCTGAAATGACACTAGCATGTGTAGGCTTTTGAATATCCTTCTTGGTTGTCTTGTATATAGCTTGTAACTATGGCTCTTCATTGCTTCATTCACTTCCATTGAGCATCATGATTAAAATTGATCTAAAATGAAATTGCTCTCTGATTTGTGAATTGGAAAGATCGAGTTGGGTCTGCATTGTGAGCACTTCACCGTGTGTTCGAGACTGCTTCCCATATGGGTTGAACTTGAGCGGTGTCGTGCATGACCGAAACCGGTGTGTCAAGTCCTTTGACTTCGCCAGGTTGGTAAGTGGCATCACCTTGCTTACAACCACTCGCATACAACTTGAAATGTGCCTAAAACTGAAATTTGGCTGCGAACCTCTGAAACTTGAAAATTTTATTTAGTTGGGTCATTGGCTTGTTGTATGAAGTTTGCTAGGGATAGTTCTACTTGCTATACATGAGATAGATCCTATCTTGTTTGCCATGTTTAGTTGTCCCTAGGAGGTGATACCCATTCCTTGCTCACACATGTAATCTTCTCTTTTGTATCTTCTAGAGTGATCATTAGCTCAACTTGAGTCTTTGTTGGGCACGTAGAGCTTTTCCTATTCTCACAGGATCACATCACTTAGAGCATCCTTTCATTGTTTTAGCTCTATGTATGAAGCTTTTGCACTCATTTTGCATTTCATGGCATGTGTGGCCTTTTCTTGAGTTTTGAGCTTTGATGAGCTACATGTGTCAACAAGGGGGAGAGTTGTGCATTTCACTCTAGTGGGGAGAAAGCATGCATTTCATACCTTCCTTAGTCAAGGGGGAGAGATGTGGTCAAGGGGGAGAAAATGTGCACTTTGTGAAAATCTTGCATTTTTGGCTCTTTTCATCCGTCTTGGTATCTTGAGTATGCTTTTGCCCAGGGGGAGTTTTGCTAGATGTGTTGAGCCTTTGCCTCTTCTGGAGGGTCTAGCTTGTGTTGTTGACTCCGATAGGTTTTGATTGGCCTCTTGAGTTTTATGTGATTTAATTGGTATCTTGAAGAGGTTCTTGCCGTAAGGCGTTTGGTATCTTTGGCTTGCTAGCGGTGTTGAGCCCGTTTCTGCCTCTTCTTGAGGGCTAGCTTTGTTTTGCTTGGTTGCGTTGAGCTGTTGCCCATGTCTTTGGGAACCAAGTTTTGGATGCGATTTGCTTCTCTCAAGTGACCCTGTTTTTTGCTTTCTTAGCTTTTGGTCATTTGGAGAGCTTTACCTTGTTGGCTCAAATCTGAAATGCACTTGTGTTGACAATGCACTCATCAAGGGGGAGATTGTGAACACATGGTTGATATGAGTCCATGATGTTCAGTTTTGTGATGGGTGATTGATCAACACTTGGGTATTTTAGTTTGAGCGTTTATCACTAACTCTTGCGAAAGCATGTTTGTGCCTATCTATCGGCTTGTGGTTTGCAGGTGCTAGGCCCGGAGACAGTGGTCAATGGCGTGGAGAAGGTAGAGTAGAAGCTTGCCATGCCGATGGACTGAGAGCGGTGAAGGGCGGAAGTAGGGCTCGGACCGAGGAGCCATGGGTGCCGGCGGACTAGCTGTGGTGACTAGCTCACGAGACTCGGAGTCCGACCGGACGAGGACATGGTGGCTCGAGTCGAGCGGTTTGGTGGTTTGGGCCGCAAAACCACCGGTGGACGGTTTCCAAGTTTGGGCCTCAAAACTCGGGGTTCGGTAGTTGAGCCCAAAGCTACCGGTGGCGGGTTTCGCGGGTTTGGGCCTCAAAACCCGGGTGGAGCTTCTGAGGAAGCAGGGATTGCACGTGGCAGAATCCTGGAAGTTGCGTCGAGGCGATGACAACTCCTAGCAGGAAGCGGGGCCGTCCATTCAAAATTGCGGAGATATTTTCCGGAGCTTGGATTGCAATGCTTAGGCTAGGTAGTTCACTCAGTGTATCTAGGGGGGGTCTTTGGGAAATAGCCAAAGCCCGATAAGTAGGGGATGAAGGGGTATCCCTCATCCCACCTCTTGAACCCTAGTCATTTGCACCACCTCTCTCTCTTCTTCCTTAGTGTAAGGATTTGCACTTTGATTTTGATGGGAATCGGAGGCCTTACCCTTCGTAAGCCTTGGTGGCTTTGATTTCATGATTGTGTCTCCTTTGCTTGTGTTCTTCTCTAATCGTGTTTTTGCTCCTCTCTAATCCTCTAAGTTCATGCGATGATTTCTCTTGATTGAGAGCGAGTTTTGTGATTTCGTTTGAACCAAGTTGTGTGGGATCATGAATAGAAGATTTGCACCGAAGGGCTTCATCCCAAACATCTTGAGCACATAGATTGGGCAATTTCTATTTCATGTTCTTCGCTTTTGGGGTTTTTTCCCGAAATCCTTTTACACCCGTTGATTCAATCCAAATTGAGCGATGATTCTCTAGGGATAGCTCCTCCATAGCCTTGGGATCATGCCCACAAATTTTGGTGGCTATTGGTGAAGATTTGGTGAAGATTTGTGGGAGGATTTGGGGGAGGCGATTCAAAACAGCCCCCAAATCGCCTCTGTTCCGCGAACCGCGGACAGTCCGCGCCCTGGTGGCGGACAGTCCGGGAATCGGGACTGAGGTAGGCTTGCTCAGGTCGTTTGGCTGAGGCGGCCGTGGACAGTCCGGCGTCTTACCACAAACAGTCCGAGGTTGGCTCCTGTAGCGCGTCTAGCAACATCCAGAAATAGTGTTGGTTTTGGTTTTTGGCCAGCGGACAGTCTGGTGCAGACCACGGATAGTCCGAGGCTCCCCTGTTCCCGGCCGCGGACAGTCCGACAGCCAGGCGTGGACAGTCCAGGAAGGGAACCAGCAAGGTTCCAGAAACTTGTGTTCTCTGTCGTGTGAACGACGGACAGTCCGCCATCCGACCCCGGACAGTCCGATGTGGTCGAGGAAGTGTGAGGTGGACAGTCCGACCCTTGTGAGGTGGACAGTCCGCGGTTTCCCAGTTTGGGTGTTTTGCCTCCGTTCTTTCGCGTGTTGGTTTTCATTCATCTCCGACCGCTCCGCTGCACCTCTAGGGTTCTTCCTAGGGTGTCCACCTACTTGTTAGGTCGTGTGCGAGTCGTCTCTCGTTCCCGGTTTTTGGGCGTGATTTTGGGACAAGGGTCAAGCAATAGAAGTTTCTGAAAGGAATTTTTATTTGGCTCCCATTCACCCCCCTCTGGTCGCCGTTCTCGGTCCTTCAGTGGTGCTTATACATCATATTACCCTTGGTTACCGCTTGCTGCACGGATTGTTTGTGGTAGTTAGCAAGAGGTGACAGCCTTGTCTAGTCGTTGTATTCCACCATGTGTTTTTAGGCAAGTTCTTAAAAGGTATGGCCCCCGTAAAACGAGGGCGCGGTCCGGTAGGGGTTTTGTCCTCCTGCTGATCTATCCCCTCGCCTAGCATACTTGTATTGAGGAGGCAAATTATAGTGTTTAGACTAGTTAATTGGCTAAGTATATTGAAGTAGAGTGAATTGCATAGGAGTCCCTTTTACTCTCTCGTTGTCCTCCCACCTAGCTATTCTATCTAGTCCGTTCTAACTTCCTATTACATATATCATTTACCCTCTTATACTAGTTGGTACTAAGTTGAGGTGCTCTCTAGGATCTCTATCCAATTATTATTTCTAGCCCAACTTTCCCTTGGGAAGATATAAATTACGATACCTTGGAATACTCCTAGGTGAAGTGCTACAACGGTATAATCTGTGCGCTTGTGGATTTATCCAATAGTCATAAGAAATACCAACACCTACTCAACACTTAGAGCTAGGTTAGCACTTAGGTTTCATAAATTAACCAAAACACTAGAGATCTCTCAATCTCCCCCTTTTTGGTAATTGATGACAACCGAAAATAAAAATATGAAATATGATTTTGATTCAACTTGAAATGCTTGTCCAAGAAAGATATCATAAAAAGAGGTGGACAATCATTTCAAAGTTGGTTTGATAGTGTTTACTCCCCCTACATATGTGCACTTCTATGAATATAAGTCAAAGCTTTGCACATATGCTTTAGATAGAACTTTTGGAGGGGTGAACAACTAGCAAACTATGACATAATGCTAAGGTATAAGAGATGGACCTTTGAAGCATGATACCAAATGGAGTACGTCTTTCTACATACCTTAGCAACATGGTTTGCTCGATACCAATTGATTAAATAAAAATAAGATCCTAGAAGGTTATCTAGCTAACTTCCTATGCATGCTAAGATGGCTAGAGAGTTGCATACATCATTTCAAGATTAACACTTAGCATACACCACACAAGCATATCATTTTGAATTGAAATACAATGCAAACAAGCATATGTGTGAATGCACACTCAAATGCAACAACTTGTTCATAGGCTTGCTCCCCCTACTTGTGTGCTCAATTTTTTAATTTTCCACTTCCAAATCTCTTCTCCCCTTTTTTCCTATCATTTCATGTTTTATATCACATTTCTCTCCCCCTTTGTCATACATTACCACAAAGGGACTACTTGTTAAAGTTTCATCAAGTCAATTTAGAAAATGATGTGTGATTATCAAATCAAGTTCACTCTAGACCACTTGTCCTGCATATTTAACACGATTTAAACCATGGACAAGCTTGTTCACACATTTTGCAATGGTTATCTTATCCATGTTGGTTAAATATAATAACAAATATTCTAGACTAAACATGGGAGGTTGCAAGTTTATCAACATGCCATATGGTACCACTAGATCAATCAAGACATAGAAGCAATAGTGGCATCATATGTACATACAAATCATTTGTTTTTCATGAATGAGCCTAAGTGAGTGATGTCTATATGCTCTACACAAGTCTAGCAAAGGATGAATGCATATGTCACCCAATTGCACCTTGCTTTCTTGGAGTAGAGGCATGTCATATAAGTGGGGGTGCATCAACGAAATCCAAGATATTCAACTCATTCCTTAACTTGCAAAACCTCTTCTCATCAAGTGGCTTGGTGAATATGTCGGCTAATTGATCATCGGTGCCCACATTGTCAATGTAAATGTCACCCTTTTGTTGATGATCTCTTATGAAATGGTGTCTCACATCTATGTGCTTTGTTCTAGAGTGTTGGATGGGATTGCTTGTAAGCTTCACCGTGCTTTCATTGTCACATAGCAAGGGAACCTTCTTGAATTTGATTCCATAATCATTCAATGTTGCTTTCATCCATAATAGTTGTGCACAACAACTTCCCGCACTAATGTATTTGGCTTTGGTGGTAGAGAGTGCCACACTATTTTGCTTCTTGGATGACCATGAGACTAGTGATCTTCCCAATAGTTGACATGTTCCACTAGTGCTCTTTCTATCAACCTTGCATCCGGCATAATCGGAATCCGAATATCCAACCAATTCAAACCTTGATCCCTTGGGATACCACAATCTAACATCTTGTGTATGCTTTAAATATCTCAATATCCTCTTTGTGTCTTTCAAATGACTCTCTCTAGGAGAAGCTTGAAATTTAGCACACATGCATACACTAAACATGACATCCGGTCTTGATGCGGTCACATAGAGTAGACTACCAATCATTGATCGATATAGTGTTTGACCAACCATCATGCCACTTGTGTCACTATCCAAGTGTCCATTAGTCCCCATGGGAGTACTAATGCCCTTTGCATCTTCCAAACCAAACTTCTTGATTATATCCTTGATGTACTTGCCTTGACTCATAAAGGTACCATTCTTCATTTGCTTGATTTGGAGTCCAAGGAAGTAACTAAGTTCACCAATCATTGACATTTCAAATTCATTTGCCATCATCTCCCCAAACTCTTCACAAAAATCTTGATTTGTAGACCCAAAGATAATGTCATCCACATAGATTTGCAAGACAAACAAGTCACTTCCAATCTTCTTTGTGCATAGGGTGGTGTCAACCAAACCAATCTTGAATCCTTTAGAGAGGAGAAAGCTTCTCAACCTCTCATACCATGCTCTAGGTGCTTGCTTCAATCCATTGAGAGCCTTTTTGAGCTTGTAAACATGGTTTGGCTTCTTTGTATCTTCAAATCTGGGTGGTTGCTCAACATACACTTCCTCATTGATGTACCCATTGAGAAAAGCACTCTTCACATCCATTTGATAGAGCTTGATGTTGTGAGCACAAGCATAGGTGTTGGTATTTCTTAACGCACACAGATAAATCCGCAAGCGCACGAATACCGTTGTAGCTTTCACCCGTGAGTATTCCAAGGGTACCGATTTCCACAGGGAATGTGAAGTGAACTTGTTAAGAACTAAGAGCATCCAAGGATAGATAAGATAACTGGGTAGAGAGATTTTAGAGTTTTCTAAGGGAGTTATCTAATCAAAGGCCCACGATACTCTACTTACTTTGGAGCAATAGTACCTTCACGACTCTCGACAAAGACTAGGAAAAAGGTAGTCGGGGGGAGGCTGCCAAAACCTCTACGAAAACACCAACCCGAACGTGATGGACTACAAAGGCCTTACAGAGCTGTCACCTCTGGGGCTACCACAACTATCCATAGGATTGGGCGCAAACTCAGGTAAACTCTAGTCTAGACACCACGTCTACACTATCGCTTACTACTCTAATCCGATATCAAAACTAGAGCACTCAATACGAGCGGAGATCCCGTAAATAGAATAAAGCAAGAACTGAAATAAGATACTTAGAAATAATAAATGAAGAACCTGGAGATTGCTCCGAACCAGATGCTGCAAAGGTACAATGTTGAGGAAGATCCGACAGATTTGGCTCCTCCTAGCTCTCTCCTCCTCTCTCTCACCTCTAATTACAACTAGATGAACTAGAACTAGAAGAACTAGATCTAGACAACTAGAGGGACCTCTCTCCTTCTCTACTTCTAATTGAAACCCTAGCTTTTGCTCTGGAGAAGAATAATGAGATGAGATGATCCTCAGGGGGGTCAGGGGCCTTCCTTATATAGCCTCCTCAAATGAACGTGGGTCGTTGGATCAAACCGACCTATATGAAGGGTTTAGATTCATCCTCAAAGGCGGTGGAGCACGATCCGCGAAGCAGAGCCTGATTGGCTCTAGGGGTAGGGCGGGCGCCCTGAGCTCGAGCCCGACTCGGCTCCCGTTCGTTCTGGTGTCTCCTGGAACCTTCTAGAGTACAGAAAATTGTGCGGATGATAAATATCTCTATGTAAACATGACATGTGGGCCTTTCCTTGGTATTTCCTGATAACCCCCTGCAGAAACAGACATTCACCAAAACTCATGGAATTATATTAGTATAAACCCTAATTCTAGCTATGGGTTTCATTTAGATCCTTTTCCTTGTTTAGTTAACGGTTAAAATTGGTACTTAAGGACCATCAACAATAGGCAATAAAATTCTAATTGCCTCTAATCTTGCCACTGGTGCATATGTTTCACCAAAGTCAAGACCTTCAACTTGAGAGTAACCTTGTGCCACTAGTCTTGCTTTGTTTCTCACCACTATTGCATCTTGATCTTGCTTGTTCTTGAATACCCATTTTGTTCCAATGAAATTATGATTTATTGGTCTTTCTACTAGTTCCCAAGCTTGGTTTCTTGTGAAGTTGTTAAGTTCTTCATGCATAGCATTGATCCAATCCACATCCTTCAAAGCTTCATCAATCTTGGTTGGCTCAAATGATGAGACAAAAGAGTAATGCTCACAAAATGAAGCTAATCTTGATCTTGTTTGAACATCACTTTGAATGCCACCAATTACTTGATCTAGAGGATGATCTCTTGCAATATTGGTAGGTTGAAGCACTTGCATGTGAGAATCTTGAGCATTTGGTTGAGATGATGGGATATCTTGATCTTGTACTTGAGCTTCACTAGCACTTGCTTGATCTTGAGTTGGAGAGCCACTAGCTTCTTCATTTATGGGAATGGTCACTTGATCTTCATCTTCATGTTGTACTTGTCTTGGTCTAATGTCACCAATATCCATATCTTTCATTGCATTGACTAACTTGTTACCTCTTACATCATCCAGGTTTTCTTATTCATCTTGAGAGCCTTGTGTTTCATCAAATTCCACATCATACACTTCCTCAAGAATTCCACTAGATGAGTTCCAAACTCTATAAGCCTTGCTTGATGTAGAGTAACCAAGTAAGAAGCCTTCATCACATTTCTTTTCAAACTTGCTTAGCCTTGTACCCTTCTTCAAGATATAGCACTTGCATCCAAATACCCTAAAGTATGCAATATTTGTCTTTCTTCTATTCAAGAGCTCATATGGGGTCTTCTCAAGCATTCTATGACAATACACACGTTGCTAGAGTAGCAAGCCGTATTTATAGCTTCGGTCCAAAAGGAATGACTAACATTGTATTCACTCAACATTGATCTTGCCATGTAAATCAAGGTTCTATTCTTCCTTTCAACTATCCCATTGGATTGAGGAGTGTACTTTGGAGAGAATTGATGGTTGATTCCAAAGTCATCACAAAGTTCATCAACTCTTGTGTTCTTGAACTCACTCCCATTGTCACTTCTAACTCTCTTGATAGTTGTTTCAAACTCATTTTGGAACCTCTTGACAAATGACTTGAAGATATCAAATGTGTCACTCTTGTCACTCAAGAAGAATACCTATGTGTATCTTGTGAAGTCATCTACTATCACAAATCCATAATTGTTTCCACCAATACTTGTATATGTTGTTGGTCCAAAGAGATCCATGTGCAATAACTCAAAAGATTTGCTTGTACTCATAATGCTCTTCTTTGGATGAGTGTTTCCAACTTTCTTTCTGGCTTGACATGAGCTACATAGCTTGTCCTTCTAAAATATGGCATCCTTCAAGCCCTTCACTAGATCATGCTTGACTAGCTTGTTCAATTGCTTTATGCCAATGTGTCCAAGCTTCCTATGCCATAACCAACCCATGCTAGACCTTGAGATGAGACATGTTGAGAGTTGTGTCTCACTAGCATTGAAATCCACTAGGTATAGTTTCTCATACCGAAATCCCTTGAAGATCATGTTTGACCCATCCACACCAATGATTTCCACATCCTCAACACCAAAGATGCAATTGAAACTGAGATCACACAATTGGGCGACCAACAATAAATTGAACTCAAGCCTTTCCACTAGAAGCACATTGCTAATGCTAAGATCATTTGAGATAGCAATCTTTCCAAGCCCTTTCAACTTGCCCTTGCCATTGTCACCAAACGTGATACTATCAAAGCCATGATCACTATCTTGATTGATTGAGTTGAACATCCTCCCATCACCGGTCATGTGTTGAGTGCACCCACTATCAAGCACCCAATGCCTCCCTCCGGCTTTGTAATTGACCTACAAGAGAGATCAATTCTTTTTAGATACCTAAACTTGCTTGGGTCCTCCAAGGTTAGTTACCAAGGATTTTGGTACCCAAATGGACTTCTTAGTAGTCATCCATGGTGCACCAACAAACTTGGCATGAACTCCATTAGTACCCTTGGAAAGGACATAAAATGAATCAACTCTCGTGGAGGATACATCTTGGTTGGCCTTCTTGTTCATGCATTGTTGCTCAAGGTGACCAACTTGCTTGCAACTCTTGCAATACCTACTAGTGTCCTTCACAAAATGAGTCTTGTGAGGGGCAAACGCAGTCTTGCCTTTCTTGGGGGTATAGCCCAATCCCTCTTTGTAGAGAAATGCTCTTTGGATACCCAAGCACATAAGCAAGCGGTCCTCACCTCCATAAGCCTTAGCTAAGGAGTGATTGAGCTTTGTAACCTCCTTCTTGAGGGTTTCATTTTATACCATTAGTGAGGCATCACAAGTGAAACCATCACTAGTAGATGAAGTAGGAGTGGAAGTGCTACAAGAGGGGTTAGTGGGAGCAACAACAATAGGAGTATAGAATGATTCATCAAGAATATCACAAGTTACTCCCATGTCACATGTTTGAACAACCTCTTTCTTACTTTGATCTAAGAGAGAGAAATGAGCTCTTTCAAGCTTAGTGTGAGACTTCACTAGCTTCTCATGGGCTTCCATTAGCCTCTCATGAGATGCTACGGCCTCATCAAGGTTTTGCTCAAGAGCCTCATTGGCCTTGCACAATTCCTTGCATTCCTTCCTCTTCTTGTTAATGTATTCCTTAGCTTGTTCAAGCATGTCCATGAGTTCCTCCTTAGAGGGACCCTCATCCTCACTATCACTCTCACTCTCACTCTCATCATGAGAAAGTACCTTAGCAGACTTAGCCATGAAGCATGATGATGGAGTCTCAAATAGAGAGATCTTATCCTTCATAGCAATGCTAGCAAATGCCTTCTTCTTGGTAGATGTCTTCTTTTCTTGATCATCATCACCACATGAAGAAGAATCACTATCGCATGTCACTATGTGAGAGTAGCCCTTCTTCTTCTTGTCAAAGGTAGGCTTCTTCTCTTTCTTGCTTCTATTCTTGTGATCATCATCATCCTTGTCACTATTGTAAGGACAATGAGCAATGAGATGAACAAAGCTTCCACACTTGAAGCACTTTCTTGGCTCATCAAAGTTCTTGGAAGAGTTCTTCTTTCTTCTAGCCCGGTAGCCCTTCTTCTTCATGAACTTGCCAAATTTCCTCACGAAGAGAGCCATTTCTTCTTCATCAACATCACTAGCACTTGAGTCTTCATCATCACTTGATTCTTCACTCTTGGTCTTGCTCTTGTCCGATGAAGTGGCTTTGAATGTCACACTCTTCTTCTTCTCATCCTTCTTCTCTTCTTTCTTCACATCTTCCTCTTTGTTGTCCTGGTAAGCATCTTCGGTCATCACATCTCCCAAGAGTTGATTAGGGGTCACGGTGTTCAATCCACCTCTCATAATTAAGGTCACAAGAGTGTCAAACCGGGGAGGAAGACACCTCAAGAACTTGTGAGAGAAGTCCTTGTCCTCAACCTTCTCACCAAGAGCCATGAGATCATTGACTTGCACTTGGAGCCTATGGAACATCTCTGGCACATTTTCATCATCCTTCATCTTGAAACTTGCAAATTTCTCCTTGAGAATATATGTCTTGGCCCCCGTGATGGCTTGTGTGCCCTCAAATGATTCTTCAAGCTTCTTCCAAGCCTCATGAGCACTCTCTAGATTCTTGATTTGCTCAAACACCTTCTCATCAACAGCCTCATGAATAGCACTAAGAGCAATGTCATTGTGTTGCAACTTCTCTTCTTCGGTGGCGGTTGGATTCTCCTCATTCACCACCTCAAACTTCTTGTCCACCACAAGCCACACCTTCCGGCTAATTGACTTGATGTGAGCGGTCATCTTGACTTTCCAATAGCCATAGTTGGTGCCATCAAACTTGGGTGGTTTCTTCATGTTGTTGATATGAGCCATCTTCTCACCGTAGGTTGTTAAGCCTCAAATCAACAGTGTTAGGCTCTGAAACCACTTGAAAGTTCCTAATCCAAGGCTAGAGGGGGGGTGAATAGCCTAAATTGAAATTCTATAAACAATTCTCAACAACAAGTTAGAATCACAAAAAGCGGAGCGAATGTTGCGCTAGCCTAAGGGGTGATGCGAAGCCACCTATCAATCAATGCTAGCCTAATAGCTCTAGAAGCACTCAAATCCTACACAAGTTACTAAGAACTAAGCTACCACAAGCAACAACCTAATATGCTACTTGCTAGAAAGAATAAGGTAATGCAAGAGTAGGAGAGGTGCTTTTACCGCCGTGTAGAGGTAGTGAGCCAAACAAAGGATGAACAATGAAATCCAATCAATCACAAGGGAGACAAGATGTTGACACTTGATTTTTCTCCTGAGGTTCGCTAGTTTGCCAACTAGCTACGTCCTCGTTGTGTCGGCTCACTCACTTGGAGGTTCACGCGCTAATTGGCATCACACGCCAAACCCGTCACCGGGTGCCGCACAACCAACACAAGAGAGGGTACTCAACGACACGCGCAATCCACTAGAGTTACCTTTGAGATCTCCCGCGGGGACGGCACAAGAACCCCTTACAATCACGACTTGTGGTTGACGAAGCACAATCACCAAGCTTCTCGAATCCACACCACTGCTCCAACTGTCTAGGTGATGGCAATCACCAAGAGTAACAAGAAAACCGCAGTGGTATCAACTCCCAAGTGCCACTAAACTCACTTCATGCAATGCACTAGAACACTCAAATCTCTCAAATGGATGATCAATCAATGATGAGATGAGTGGGAGTGTGTGTCACAAGCTCACAAGAGTATGCAATAGCCAAATGTGCAAGAGAGACTGCTTGAACCTGCAACACACCCTTAAATAGCCCCCTCAAAGGAACTAGCCGTTATGCACTTGGGCTACTGAAAATCCAAACCGTCAGACCACTTTCAGCACCGTCGGACCATAGCGTCTGGTCCGACGCTTTGGTCTGACGCCTTCTGCGTCTGCCATGCATCCTTCACTTTCTGAAAATAGACCATTGGTGCGCAACTCTGGGCACCGTCAGACCACCTCCTATAGTCCGGAGGCCTGGTCCGACGCCTAGTCCGACGCTCTTCCAAGAGCTCACAAGTTTATGCAGTAAGCACCTAGGGTCCGAAAACCTGGTCCGGAGGTTACCGTCGGACCAATGCTCCTGGTTCGACGCCCCTACCTGTCTTCTGTCTGCTGAGACCCAGCAACCGGACCTTTGAGAAATGGTCTGGAGCACCTTCGGACCACTAGTCCGGAGCCTCCCAGCAAGGCAGCCAGTGCTAGGAGCAGGCCGTCGGACCACCTCCTATGGTCTGGAGCTCCCGAGCAAACTGGTCCAGAGGTGTTTCCTTAGTGAGAATCCACTTCTCTTTTCTCCCCTTGTTCTCATGTGTCTCCACCAAGTGTTTCACTTGTGCTCGTGTGTTGGCATATTTTATCAAGTTTTACAAGGGTTGTTCATTAGGATTAGATGCAATGCAATTCATGATCAACCTAATGGCACTTGACAATTGTAACCACATACTATTTTCCCCTCTTAATAGTACGGTTACCTATCCTAAATGTGATCACACCCACTTGGTGTCTTGATCACCAAAAGAAAAGCCCTAGCCTTTTATACCTTTGCCTTGTTTAGCTTAGGGTCTCCTCCTTTTCCATCTTCTCCAAGTGTGAGCTTTAGGTCTAGCCTCCTTGCTTGCTCCACCACTTGTCATCATTTTCCCTTAGTGTACTTAATCTACTCAACACTTAGAGCTAGGTTAGTACTTAGGTTTCATCAATTAACCAAAACACTAGATCTCTAAGGGTGTCATGCCAGCATGGCACCTCCTACCAGATTGAGTGCGACTCTTCTGATGAAGATGTGAAGCCCGACATCGAGGTTCGAATGACAAGGTCCATGAAGACGAGGGCCACGACGGTCGCCGAGTGGCAGGTGATGAGAGCGGGAGCCACCTCATCTGTGTCCAAGACGAAGAACCCGGTCACCCGTGACAAGAAGGCGAAAGGGCCATCCTCATCTGCCGCTAAGATGAAGACCCCGGTCGCCGCCGACAAGAAGGCTAGTGGGGCATCCTCCTCCGTGATCAAGAAGAAGAGCCGAAATAAGGTGACATATGCTACTCTAGTACCCCTTTTCAATTTGGCTTATTAAAGTAGTAATTTTGGTAGTTAGGGTTTAATTAGGTTTGAACTAGTAAATTCATGTTGTTAATTAGCATATGCTCATTTTAGGTTAGTGATATGGGAGTTAGGGTTGTAATTAGGTTGCAATTTTGAATTCCTTATTAGCAATGTGATGGTCTATTTTGTCTAGGAGTAATCAGTTATTTTCATCTCCCAATTCTGTAGTTAATTTATCCCACGCCAGTTGGTTGGAATTTATGTCATGATTCATGCTATTAATTTATCCCTTGTTTACATATTGAGTTTGCAAAATTCATGTTGAAATATATCCCATGCTTGCAGGGGTACTACAATTCAAGTGAAGAGGATTGAAAGGATCAAGATGCCCAAGAGGGGGGGTGAATTGGGCTTGTTTTAAATTTCTAAAGCAAATATGAAAACCTATCAAATGCCAATCACCCCCTAGTGCCTACCGTCCGTGTGTCCTAGCTAGAAAGCGGTAGCAGTTCATGGAATTTAAGAACAACCTAAGCAATTCTAGTAGGAAACATAAGAACACAACTCGAAGTAAATGCAATAAAGTAAAGAGCTAGGGAAAGAGATTCTCAGTGACGCAGTGATGTTTTCCCGAGGTATCGAGGTGTCAACACACCCCCCGTAGTCCTCGTTAGAGCACCTCGCAAGGTATCGCTCCCCCTCTACCCGCGCAAGGGTAGAGTGCTCTCTACGGGCTGATTCTTCGCCACTCCGGCTTGGTGAATCACCCACAACCGATCACAGAAGCTTGGAGAAGAGCCGCCGACAATCTTCCGGCGGTCACTTCCTCCGAACACCACCAAACCGTCTAGGTGCTATCGAACACCAAGAGTAACAAGCACAAGACCTTCACTTGACTAACTCAAGGCTAGGAAGGTGGATGGATGCACACAAGTCACTCCTAATCACTCTAGGAGGGAAGAACAATATGAACTCTCTCAAATCTCTCCCTCACTAGGCACTTGGCTCTCCAAGGATTCTCTCGAGGTGTAACCAGCTAAAACAATGGCCAAGAGACCTCCTAAGGACGGAGGGGGCAACTATAAATAGTCCCCACCTCCAAAACTAGTCGTCTTTTGCTTTTTCTTTTCTCTGCGAAGCCACCGGACTAGTCCTGAGCTCACACCACCGGACCAAGCACACTGGTCCGGAGCTCACTCGTAATTCAAACTCAGGCACCGTCGGACCACTTGCCTTAGTCCGACGCCCTAGTCTGACGCACTGGTCCGGAGCCAGGGTGCTCACTGAGTGAAAATATTTTCTCTCCTTCGAACCACCGGACCACTCTCCTTGGTCCGGAGCCCTGGTCCGACGCTCTGGTCCTGAGCCAGGGAGCTCTCTGCATGGAAACGACCTGCTGACTTGAAGCGTCGGACTAGCCGTCGGACTCACCGTCGGACTAGTCCGGAGCCTTCTCTCAGGCTCTCTCTCTCTCTGACACGAGCCATCGGACCACTCTCCTATGGTCCGACGCTCTCCAGACGGGTGGTCCGGAGCTTCTCGAGCTGGACTTTTGCCTAAGTCAGGGACCGTCGGACCACTCTCGTTGGTCCGACGCCTACTTGGTAGACAGGTTCGGAGCCTCTTTCTCCCCCTGTTTCAACTATTTTCTCTAAGTCTTTTCTAGGGGTTTTGCTCCTACCATTTTTAGGGTTAACAAAGGGTTGAAAGCAAGGTCTCTAGGATAGGTGTGACAAGTGTGCATATACCCACTTTCCTAAACTCTCCTAGGTCAAGCTACTAATATCATACCCCCCTTAATAGTACGGTCAAAGGAAAAACAAAGCCCTAGCTATACTTAGTGCCCTTCTCAACCTTATGGCACTAAGAACTAGCCTAGTCTTCAACTTGTATCATCATCCTTTGCAACCGAAACGATTTCCATCTTGGGGGCATGAATATCCATTAAGCTCATTCAAATTGTATCACTAATGACCTAACACAAATGACTTTGCCTCTGCAAAACACACGTTAGTCATAGTGACCTAGCATTGTCGTTAATCGCCTAAACACAAGGGTCCATGATTCTTCAATCTCCCCCTTTTAGGTTATTGACGATAATACAAGCTCGAGTAGAGAATAAAGAGTGAATTTTGATAAGAGAAAAACATGATTTGACATGAGATAGGCATGGGTTAGTGATAAGAAAGACAAAAACATGCCTAACCATTCAAGCCATGAAAAGCACAGTAGATATGAGTTGAGCATAGTACTTGATTTCATAAAGGATATGTTGTAGCCAAAGGATTAGAGATTAGAGCAGAAGCAATATAGCATAACCATGTGACATGATATATATAAGTAAAGTTCAACACATGTCACACAACCATCAGGTCTCAACCACCACACATATCATACAATGCATAAAAGACGGTAAACGTGATGCATGATGCGATAGAGTTAATACACATAAAAAAAACGAATCCTACTAGCTCCCCCTGAAGCTAGCCCATCTACTCGACTCTCCCTCTCCCCCTTTGGCGTCAAAGCACCAAAACTAAGCATCTGGAGGCGGAGTGGAAGCAACCGTGGAGCGGTCAAGCACCCTGAACTCTGCCAATTAGGCCTCATCATCTGAGTCCTCCCCCTGAGTGTCTGACGCTGGAAGGGAAGCAGTCTGGGGGACAGGAGCTGACGTGTCGGCTATCTCTGCTGTCGAGGACTCTGGAGCTGGAGCTGGGGTAGGAGTAGGAGCAGAATCTGGTGCCACTATCTCTGTGGGAACCTCTGGAGCTGCGGTGTCCGGTTGTGCCTCATGCACGGACTTGACCGGAGTCTGAATAACCGGAGGCTACGGAGGCTGTACTGTAGTCGTAGTAACTACAGTGGCATCGGTAGCAACAACAGCTGTGGGTGGAGTGGATACGGCTAGAGCCCGACTGTCGTGTGTGGCTTCTGAGGAAGCAACTGAGGAACGGTGCTGACCAGCTGTCGGTGCAACCATTTTTGCCTCAACTTCTGCTGCTATCTGCTGACCAGTGGGGGACGGCTGCCCTGTGATGTCGCTGAACGACGCGGAGAGATCTCTGGCAGTAGCACCCATCGTAACAGAGAGCGGCATGAAACCAGTAGTGAGAGGGGTGAATTGCTGCGTCCGGCCGAAGGTGTCCAACCACTGTGTGACCTGAGTCGCCGGGGACTGGAACGGGGTGGTCATTCCGGCACCCTGAAGTCCACTAGACTGTACGGCTGGGGTGGGAGTGACGGTCTGTCCGGCGGAACTTGAAGGGGCCACTGAGGGGCCAACTGAGTGTTGTGGTCCTGCTAGCTAACCAACTGACTGAGAGGGCTATGATGTATACTTATCATCTGGATCTGAGGTGCAGCTGGGAACTCAAGAGGAGGTGCACCCGTCCACTTCATCATGTGAGCCATAAAGGCCATATTCTGCTGCTGAAGCTGCTGAGACTGTAGCTGTAAGCGCTGTGACTCCAACTGCATGGCAAGCATCTGTCGCTGCATCTCAAAGTGGCGCTCCTCAGACTGCCTTTGCATCTCATCCTATCTCTGCTGGACCTGAGTAACTACAGTGACTAAGGAGCTCTAGTGCTCATTGAGACGATCAAGTATCTTCAGCATCATAGTCTCTGTAGCGGAGCCAGAGCCGCCAGCCTCAGTGTCGTGAGCCCGTGGGGGCATAGGAGGAACTGGCTGGAAGTCGGCGTCTGAGCTATCGGAAGAAGTATCCTCAGGGGTAACATTAGCTCCAGTATCCAAATCATGAAGCTCCTGCTGCTCAACACCTCGAATTGACTCATCCTGAGTATCCACATCATCTCTGTCGGCTGGAGCAGTCCTCTCCCTAACGAGGCGTAGCACCCGGTTCCCGAACCGACTGTCAAAAGAACTAAGAACCCTGTAGGCTGGGAAGGAAGTTGGTGACTGATCTAGCAAGACATGGAGTCCGGGGTTGGCTCCCTCAAGCTCAATAGCTATGATAGAAGAAATCCAGTGAGCATATGGAAACTGATGTCGTGCCCTTATACCATCAGCAATCACATCCTCAATCTCTGACACAAGAAAGTCTGCTATGTCGAATGGTGTCTGAGAGACAAGGGCCTGAAGTAGTAGTTGCTGCATGTTAGTCAATCCTTCCTTGTAACCAGTGCGAGGCAGCAGGGTACGCCGGAGAACTTCGTTCAGACGGTGAACGGTAGGACGGAGCTCTGCTAGGGTACGACGGGAACCCTCTGAGAAAGGTGGTTTGAAGAGAGGAGCAACCTCCTAAACGGTCAACGTACGGCCACCTCGAGCTCGGCGAGGCACAGAGACTCCTCTGTAGCAGTCATAGTGAAGGTTGAGCTCTCCGGCTGTCTGAGTGAGGTGAAGGATCTCTCTGAGCCAAGTCATATACAACCTGTAGCGCTCTCCTCTAAAAGTATACTGAAGAAAGTGATGCTCCGGATCAATCCACACTGAGGCATAGAACTCCCGGACCCACCTCTCAATATAATTCCCGGAACGACCAAGAAGGTCGGCGAGTCCCGGAAGATATGTGATAAAGGGTCGAATCTCCTCTCCAGCCAACTCAACAATGCTTTTCAAGGAGCAAACTCTGTGAGGTCTGATCTGGATGCTAGTAAGCTGAGCTGCTCTGTAGAAATCCTCCATGAGAGGTGTGTGCCATCCTGGTGAGGCTCTAGGGTCACGCTGATTAGGGCACCACTTCTCAAGAGCCACAAAACGAAGCTTCTTCACCTGCTTTGCTGTGAGATTCCTCAAATCAAGGTGAGCGGATGTTGAGGCTGTCGTAGGAGCTGTTGAGGCACTCTGAGGTGACTGAGCTGCCTGAGACTGAGTAGCTCGCCCCCAGGAAAGAGGTGCCAACGGTGTACCAAGAGCTTCTATGACAAGCTCTTGCTCCTCTGGAGCTTCCTCGGTCTGTGACTGAGTAGGAGTAAACGGTAAATCCCGCGGAGGTTGCCAAGTCTGACTGAACCTCAACGACCACCTCGCTTTGCATAGTCTGCTGCATCTGCCACTGCCTCTGCTTTCTCAGCCTCTGTTAGCTTTGGCTTCTTCTTCTTAGGCTTCTCAACAACTGGCTTCTTGCCCTTGTCCCTTGAAGGACGTGGAGGGGGAGGAGTGTCATCACCAGAACCACTGACACGAGCACGAGAGCCACGAGCCATCACTGATCAATCAAAGAAAGCACTACCCTTTGAAAAAAACCACTGACAGACACAAGAACCACTGCCAACTGCAAGAACCACTGCCCACTGATCAATCAAGCAACAACTGACAGAGAGGCATGCAAGCCACTGGACTGAACCTTTTGAGGCTTTGCCTCAATCCTTACTCGCGAGCTTTGCCCCAAGTTTAAGCTGCCACTGACTGCTGCTAGATAGAATACACAGGATATATATAAGCATATATAAAATCTAGAGATAAGAATCCATATGGAAGCAAGCATCTAGATAAGAAATAGAATGAAATCTATCACGGTACCTGAGGTAAGTGAGAGTATCTAATCAGAGCAATTCAAGTTCCAAACCACACTCCTCAAGGAGAATTTGCCAACTGTGAAACACAATTGACATTTTGATTTAGTGAATGGGAGACTGATTGCAAGGTCAAGGTATAAGTACTAAGGCATGAGATGATCAATAGCTAGTCAAAACGCTAAACACTATGATCAAGGGCATACCCTAGAAGAACAATGAAGCGCAATCGGCGAAGTCGAATCGACGAAGACGAGGTCGGATTTGGATGAATTCAACGTCAGCTCCCCAAACCCTAGGTTTAGACAAACCCTAAGGGTGGGGATCCTTCTTGGCAATGTCAATGGCAATGAGGATGGTGGATGAGGCAGGGGAGGCAGTGGAGGTGGTGCTTGGCCTCCGGCGAGGGGAACTTCGACGGCGAGGTCTGTGGGCGGCGGCGATTGGCGGTGGAGGTGGTGGCAGGCGGCGGAGAGCAGCTGGTACTGCTGCTGCTCGGCGAGGAGAGAAGCAGAGTAGTGAGGACGGCGGTGCTCCGGTGAGGGATTCACCGGCGGCGAGAGGCGCGGGTACAGGTGGGCGGCGGAGCTAGGGAAAGCGGCGGCGCGGCGTACGGATGTCAGTGAAAAAAGCAACTGCCAGAACAGATCGGCCCGCGGGGAGTTATCACAAAATTTTAGAGCGTCGGACGACTCTGCATGGTCCGGTGGGTGGTCCGACGGAGGGGTCCGACGGACTGAGGAGAAAAATAGAACCAATGCAGAGAGCAACCGACCGTCGGACTAGGGCTTCGGACGAAGCGTCGGACTAGTCCGACGGTCCTTTGACTGAACAGTTTGGCGCTGACTGAGGCACCAGACCACTTTCCTATGGTCCGGAGGAGCGTCGGACAGGTGGTCCGACGGTTTCTGTGACTGGAGAAATTTTTATGCAGAGAGGGACAGGGCGTCGGACCACTGAGCGTCGGACCATGCAAAGTGGTCCGGAGGGTGGTTCGGTGCTTGATTTTGCTCTGAATTTTCCTATTTTTCTCTCCAATCTTTTCTCTTAGCCAAGTACCAACACAAAAGAGCAAAAAGGAACACTTGTTGGACTTAGCATAAGAATCAACTCTCAACCCCTCAATTTAGAAATAGTCTGCCATAGGCTAAGATTAGTTTTCATAGAAAAATAGTTCAATAAAGCTCCAAGGATCACCATAGGGGCACAAGAGGGGTATTAGCTGAAGCTAGAGCATTGAATTGCTCCCCCTAAGTGACGGACCTAGAGGATGACCAAAACTTAACCGAAAAGAAACGACGAAGCAACACACATGCATATGCAATGCAAAACGGAATTTGAATCTAGGTTGCTTGCAAGTTTAAACCGCGGTTAAGCTTTGTCACACGCTTTGAGGGTGGTTATCTTAACCGTGTTAACCAAGCCTATGTGCATTACCAAATTAAACATGTTATATTACATATGAATGCATGGTTCACACAATCTCATCTTTTAGTGAAGTTAGAGTGATCAAGCACATTCAACTCTCTTCTCAACCTACAAAAGGTTGTTTCATCGAGTGGTTTAGTGAAGATATCCGCCAACTGATCTTCACTATTAACTCCAACTAGTGTGATGTCTTTCCTAGCCACATGATCTCTAAGAAAGTGATGGCGAATATCTATGTGCTTGGTGCGAGAGTGTTGAACCGGGTTGTTAGCAAGCTTTACGGCGCTTTCATTATCACACAAAAGTGGAACATCTTTTAAAACAACGCCGTAATCAAGAAGTGTTTGGGTCATGTATAAGATTTGTGCACAACTTGCTCCCATGTCAATGTATTCCGCCTCGGTGGTTGACAATGCCACACTGTTTTGCTTCTTTGAGAACCAAGAAACAAGTGATCTTCCTAGCATGTGGCACCCGCCGGAGGTACTCTTCCTATCAACCTTACACCCGGCATAATACGAATCGGAATAGCCAACTAGTTGGAAGGGAGCTCCTTTGGGATACCAAAGACCCATGCTAGGGGTGTGCCTTATGTACCTAAGGATTCTTTTAACTGCACAAAGATGCAACTCCTTAGGGCTTACTTGAAATCTAGCACACATACACACACTAAACATGATATCCGACCTAGATGCGGTGAGGTAAAGTAAACTACCGATCATAGAAGGATAGAGAGTTTGGTCAATCGGTTTACCTCCCTCATCGAGATCGAGATGCCCATTAGTAGGCATTGGGGTCTTGATTGGCTTGCAATCCTCCATCTTGAACTTCTTAAGTAGATCATGAGTGTACTTTTCTTGAGAGATGAAGGTCCCTTCTCTCATTTGCTTCACTTGAAAGCCAAGGAAGAAGGTTAGCTCACCAATCATTGACATCTCGAACTCCTTGGACATCAAGTCACCAAATTCCTTGCAATGGTCTTGGTTTGTTGACCCAAATATAATGTCATCGACATATACTTGGCAAACGAAGATCTCTCCATTAAGCTTCTTGGTGAATAGTGTTGTGTCAACGATCCCGATCTTGAAGCCCTTCTTGAGTAGGAAGTCCCTTAGCCTCTCATACCAAGCTCTTGGAGCTTGCTTCAATCCGTAGAGTGCCTTGGACAACCTATACACATGATTAGGCAAGTTTGGGAATTCAAACCTGGGAGGTTGTGAGACATAGACAAGTTCATTGATGAAACCATTTAAGAAAGCGCTCTTCACATCCATTTGAAAGAGTTTCATTTTGTGATGTGAGGCATACGCCAAAAGGATACGGATGGCTTCAAGTCTTGCAACCGGAGCAAAGGTCTCTCCAAAATCGAGTCCTTCTACTTGAGAGAACCCCTTTGCCACCAATCTTGCTTTGTTCCTCACAACCACGCCTTGATCATCTTGCTTGTTCCTAAAATCCCACTTGGTGCCAATGATTCTTGCATCCTTTGGCTTCTCTTCAAGTGTCCACACTTGGTTCCGGGTGAAGTTGTTGAGTTCTTCATGCATGGCATTCACCCAATCCGGATCTGCAAGTGCTTCTTCAACACTAGTAGGCTCAACAAAGGAAACAAACGAGTGATGTTCAACATAAGATGCAAGTCTAGAGCGAGTCATTACTCCCTTTGATGGACTCCCAATAATTTGATCATGGGGGTGAGCTTGAAGGATAGGTGTTGATCTTCTATTTGTCTCTTGAGGAGGGGGATGCGGTGCTTCAACATTGCTTGCTTCGGCCTCGGCTTGATCTTGAGGGATGTGAGTGTCTTCTTGAGCTTCCCTCACTTGATCTTCTTCATCAACTTGAGGCGTGTGAGGTGGGGAAGGATCTTGATTTTCTTCATCTTCAACTTCTTCCACCTCTTGCGGGTTGATAGCACCAATTGGCATATTCTTCATTGCCTCCCTCAAGGGTTCATTACCTACATCAATATCCTCAAGTGCTCCTTGGGAGCCATTAGTTTCATCAAACTCCAAGTCATACCTTTCTTCAACTAAGCCGGTGGCTTTGTTAAATACACGGTATGCCTTGGATTTAAGTGAATATCCAACAAGTAAACCAATGTCACACCGTCGTTGGAATTTACCCAAGTGTTGGCGCTTCTTGTAGATGTACACTTTGCAACCAAACACCCGGAAGAATGAAATGTTCGGCTTCTTCCCATTGACAAGCTCATAGGGGGTCTTCTTTAATAGCCTTTGGACGAAGAGACGATTTGCCGCATAGCACGCGGTGTTGATTGCCTCCGCCCAAAACTTCTCCAGAGTGTTGTACTCATCAAGCATAGACCTTGCTAGAGTTATGAGCGTCCGGTTCTTCCTCTCTACGACACCATTTTTGTTGTGGAGTATATGTGGCGGACACCTCATGCTTGATCCCAACTTCATCACAATAATCTTCAATCTTTGTGTTCAAAAATTCGGTGCCATTGTCACTTCTAATCTTCTTGATCTTCACATCAAATTCATTTTGAGCTCTTGTAGCAAACTTCTTGAAGATGCCTTGTGTCTCTCCCTTGTCTTGAAGAAAGAACACCCAAGTGTACCGAGAGTAGTCATCCACTACCACTAAGCAATAGAGATTTCCTCCAAGACTAGCATAGGTGGTAGGGCCAAATAGATCCATGTGTAGCAACTCTAGGACTCTTGAGGTTGACATGAAAGCTTTGGTTGGATGAGTGTTTGCCACTTGCTTGCCGGCTTGACATGCACTACAAAGTTTGTCCTTCTCAAACACCACATCCTTGATTCCTCTAACCATTTCCTTCTTGACAAGCTTCTTAAAGGTTGACATGCCCACATGAGCTAATCTTCTATGCAATAGACAACCCAAAGAATTCTTGGAGAATAGACAAGCTTGCAAGTTTGCTTCATTTGAAGTGAAGTCCACTAAGTAGAGGTTGCTGTGCCGAAACCCTTTGAATATCATTGATGAATCTTCAATCTTGGTCACAATCACCTCATTTGGAGTGAAGAGACAATGAAACCCGAGATCACAAAGTTGACCAACCGATAGAAAATTGAAGCTCAATGATTGTACTAGCAACACATTGGAAATTGATTGATCTTGGGAGATAGCCACTTTGCCTAAGCCTTGAACTTTGCCCTTTGAATTATCCCCAAAAGTAATCTTGTCTTGATTTGCACAATCCTCATCAAGTGTGGTGAACATCCGGGGGTCGCCGGTCATGTGTTGAGTGCAACCACTATCAATTACCCAATGGCTCCCACCGGTCTTGTAGTTCACCTACACACAAGCAACTTGGAGTTAAGCTTGTTGTTTGGGAACTCCCTTAGTGCGGGCCCCCATTGCCTTGTCAACCAACTCCTTAGAAACCCAAAGAACCCTAGGCTTGTTCTTCATTGGTGGTCCAAGGAACACCACAAGTGGTCTACCCTTGGAATCTTTGTTGATGACATAGTGAGCATCATGAGAAAATGGCCTAGTTTGCTTGGGCAAGGTCTTGGGAAGTGGAGTCTTGCATTGAAACTCGAAGTGACCAACTTGTCCACATCCAAAGCACCTCTTAGGCTTGGGCTTTGGCTTCTCTTGATTGTAGCCATTGTACTTGTTCTTGTAGTAGTTCTTGGCTTCAATCTTGACCTTGGCCTTCATCACTTGGTTTTCCTTGAACCCAATACCGGTCTTGTCATTCTTCATGATGGTGCTCATTAGAAGCTCACTTTGGAGATTGTGGCCCTTGGTGAACTTTTCAAGGCCACTTGTAAGCTTGGTCTTGTCATTCTTGAGCTTGGCAATTTCTTCTCTAAGAGAGTTGATCAAAGTGATAGCATCTTTGTCTTCTTCTTGAGCCAGCTTGATGGTGAAGGGCTTGTTTGCCTTGAGGTTGATTAGCTCTTCCTTGAGCTTTGAGTTCTCTTCCCTCATCTTCACATAATCATCATACTTGTCGGCTTCTACAACTCTCTTGCCCTTGCACTTAGCACTTTGCTCAAGAGCCACATCATCAAGCTCGATTTCACAAGAGGTAGCACTTGCACACTTAGCACACGGGTTAGTAGCAACATGTGTAAGATCTTGAGTAAGCAACTCATTTGCTACCACTAGTGTGCCATGATCACTTTTCACTTGGTTGTAGTCATCTTTTAGCAAGTTATACCTTGTGTGGAGCTCTTGGGATGACCTCTCAAGCTTATCATGTTTCTCATTGGCATGCTTAAGAGAGGCTTTGAGCTCCCTAGTGCTAGATGTGAGAGAATTAATCTCAAGCTTCAAATCATCATTAGCACTAGACAAGTTGTCAAGCTTATCATGCAAGTTTTCTTTGATCTCAAGAAGTTTTTCATTTTTACTCTTGTACTTCCTTATGATGCTAGCGTACTTGTTGCAAATTTTAATTAGCTCATCATAGGAAGGTGCTTCTTCATCGTCACTATCATCACTAGAGAGGTCATCACCATCATCCTCTTTTTGTACCTTCTTGTCACCTTTAGCCATAAGGCATAGGTGTGTAGAGGATGAGCCCGGCGATGAAGGAGGAGGTGGCGGTGGAATAGAAGAACCAATCACCAAGGCGGCCACCTTCTCTTCTTCACTCTCATCATCGGAGGAGTCACTTGAATCATCAATATCGGTGAGCCAATCACCCACAATGTAAGCCTTCCCATCCTTCTTCTTGTGTAAGTTGAAGTTCTTCGTCTTCTTGTATGGCTTGTCTTGCTTCTTGTCATCATCACTTGAGTCATCACTGCCGCCCTTGTTCTTCTTGAAGTTCTTGAACTTGTCTTTCTTCTCTTCGGGGCACGCATGAGCTAGATGACCAAGAGTGCCGCAATTGTAGCACTTCATTTGGGAGATTGGCTTCCTTGAAGAGCTTGTGAAGAATTTCTTCTTCTTTGAGTTAAACTTGACTCCATTCTTGTTTAGCCTCTTCAACATCTTGGCAGTCTTATTCACCAAAAGAGCGATGTTGTCTTCATCATCATCATCACTTGCACTCTCAATGACATATTGATTCTTGCACTTCTCCTTAGAAGATGCCTTGAGAGCCAAGTCCTTCTCCTCCTTCCCTTTCTTCTTGGAGGAGGATGAACTTCCATCATTGATCTTCATGTACATCTCATGAGCATTTATCTTGCCCAACACTTGTGTTGGTGTAGTTGCGGAGAGATCGCCTTGATGAAGGACCGTGATGATGTGGCTATACTTGTGTATTGGTAAGACACAAAGTATCTTGCGCACCACATCGGCCAGTGTCATTTGAGTGAGCCCAAGGCCATTCAACTCCTCTACAAGCACATTCAAGCGAGAGTACATTTCATTAGCATTTTCATGAGATAGCATGGTGAAAGCATTTAACTTAGCAATGATGAGGTGATAGCGCTCTTCTCTTTCACATTTGGTGCCCTCGTGTAGAGCGCAAATGTTTGTCCAAATTTCATGCGCGGTTTTGCAATTTCGCACACGGTTGAACACATCCTTGCAAATGCCACGGAAAAGAATGTTCTTTGCCTTAGCATTGTTCTTCTCAAAGAAGAGATCCTCAGCGAACACCGATCCGCCTATGGTGGCGGCTTTGTGAACGCCGACATCCACGGCCTCAAGGTAGGCCTCCATCCGCACTTTCCAATAAGGAAAGTCATCCCCATCGAACATGGGTGGCGGTCCATCCCCATGGGACATCTTGCTCTAGGCGGTGAAGCCTAATTTAGAGCAACCTCGCTCCGATACCAATTGAAAGGATAAAGATGCCCAAGAGGGGGTGAATATGAAAACCTATCAAATGCCAATCACCCCATAGTGCCTACCGTCCGTGTGTCCTAGCTAGAAAGCGGTAGTAGTTCATGGAATTTAAGAACAACCTAAGCAATTCTAGTAGGAAAGATAAGAACACAGCTCGAAGTAAATGCAATAAAGTAAAGAGCTAGGGAAAGAGATTCTCAGTGATGCAGCGATGTTTTCCCGAGGTATCGAGGTGTCGACACACCCCCCTAGTCCTCGTTGGAGCACCTCGCAAGGTATCGCTCCCCCTCTACCCGCGCAAGGGTACAGTGCTCTCTATGGGCTGATTCTTCGCCACTCCGGCTCGGTGAATCGCCCACAACCGATCACAGAAGCTTGGAGAAGAGCCGTCGACAATCTTCCGGTGATCACTTCCTCCGAACACCACCAAATCATCTAGGTGCTGTCGAACACCAAGAGTATTAAGCACAAGACCTTCACTTGACCAACTCAAGGCTAGGAAGGTGGATGGATGCACACAAGTCACTCCTAATCACTCTAGGAGGGAAGAACAAGATGAACTCTCTCAAATCTCTCCCTCACTAGGCACTTGGCTCTCCAAGGATTCTCTCAAGGTGTAACCAGCTGAAACAATGGCCAAGAGACCTCCTAAGGTAAGGGGGCAACTATAAATAGTCCCCACCTCCAAAACTAGCCATTTTTTGCTTTTTTTTCTCTGCGAAGCCACCGGACTAGTCCGGAGCTCACACCACCGGACCAAGCACACTGGTCCGGAGCACACTCGTAATTCAAACTTAGGCACCGTCGGCCCACTTGCCTTAGTCCGACGCCCTAGTCCAACACACTAGTCTGGAGCTAGGGTGCTCACTGAGTGAAAACATTTTCTCTCCTTCGAACCACCGGACCACTCTCCTTGGTCCGGAGCCCTGGTCCGACGCTCTGGTCCAGAGCCAAGGAGCTCTCTGCATGGAAACGACCTGCTGACTTGAAGCATCGGACTAGCCGTCGGACTCACCGTCGAACTAGTCCGGAGCCTTCTCTCAGGCTCTCTCTCTCTCTCTGACACGAGCCATCGGACCACTCTCCTATGGTCTGACGCTCTCCAGACGGGTGGTCCGGAGCTTCTCGAGCTGGACTTTTGCCTAAGTCAGGGACCGTCGGACTACTCTCCTTGGTCCGACGCCTACTTCGCAGACTAGTCCGGAGCCTCTTTCTCCCCCTGTTTCAACTATTTTCTCTAAGTCTTTTCTAGGGGTTTTGCTCCTACCATTTTTAGGGTTAACAAAGGGTTGAAAGCAAGGTCTCTAGGATAGGTGTGACAAGTGTGCATATACTCACTTTCCTAAACTCTCCTAGGTCAAGCTACTAATCTCATACCCCCCTTAATAGTACGGTCAAAGGAAAAACAAAGCCCTAGCTATACTTAGTGCCCTTCTCAACCTTATGGCACTAAGAACTAGCCTAGTCTTCAACTTGTATCATCATCCTTTGCAACCGAAACGATTTCCATCTTGGGGCATGAATATCCATTAAGCTCATTCAAATTGTATCACTAATGACCTAACACAAATGACTTTGCCTCTGCAAAACACACGTTAGTCATAGTGACCTAGCATTGTCATTAATCGCCTAAACACAAGGGTCCATTATTCTTCAAGGAGTCTGAAGATGAATACTATGTTCAACCTTGTGTGTTTGGAGAAGATCCTGATCTAGACGATTATTTCAATGAGAAACTAGTTGATTCTCTACAGAATGAGTTGTGTAGCTTCATCGATGACAATGTAAAGTTTGAGAAGG
Organism: Microstegium vimineum; assembly: GCA_022036555.1. Lineage (NCBI taxonomy): Eukaryota > Viridiplantae > Streptophyta > Magnoliopsida > Poales > Poaceae > Microstegium > Microstegium vimineum. Next base: position 21,639,382 of record CM039119.1, on the reverse strand, counting down.
CTCATGTGAAGCAGAAGATAACCCAGTTCAACAACTGCATGGTCGCCCAAAGGATCCTTGCTGGCCAGCGGCAGATATGATCTAATACAGAGTACTATATAGTAGGCGTCTTTGCTCAAGCTGGCCAGTGTGAAGTCGTCTTTGATGTCATATATATATATATATATGCTTGCTACATGGTAGTATTTTGGACTTGGTTTTCTTCATGTCTTGGGGTACTTTGAATGGATGGAGAATAAGCATGCAATACTAATAATTGAGATTTAATCATTGGTTGTAGTTTTTTAGCACTTCGTTGCTTTGTGATGCTTTGCTTGTTTATACATAGAGAATTGGTAACGTTTATTGAGCAATAGTTTGGATGTGTTTTATAAGGATCTTTCACTGGTTTTGTCAAAGTCGTGAAAAAAACACTTGATTTGGACAAAATACGTGAATTCTATACATGTTCAAATGTTTTGGTATGAATCCACAAAATGTTTATTCACACCCAAACAAAATCATATAAGTTATCAAATAAAAAAGTTATCATCTTGGCCTCTACCCCAGAAACAATTGGTGCAACAACTCCATCCTCAATGTACGTGTCATCTTCCTCATCTTCATTGTCATCAAAGTCAAAGGCCGCCTAGTCAGGTTCATCAACTGCTTCGGCCTGCACCTGAGCAATAACAGAGACATCCCCGATTGTGCCTTCCTTGTCCGATCTTGTCCAATTTGTTAAATCCTCTTGTCCACTGAGTTCTTCAGTTGTGATGCCTTGTATACCCACATCAATCGAGTCCTCCAGTTCTAATTCAGGCATGGCAAACAAGTCCCTTGGTTTCATCGCAATAACACTGCTCCAACCAGGTTTGTTTACCAGATCCACATAAAACATCTATTCTGCCTATGTTGCTAGAATATAGGGTTCATTCTTATACCTGTACTGAGTAGTATCGATATCAATAACCCCAAACTGATCCTTATTGTATCCTCTGCCTCTGCTGGTACTGCAGCAAGCACATCATACCAGTCACACTCGAACAAAATAACTTCTTTTTGTCCAGCAAATTCTAGTGAGATAATTCTTTTAATCACCCCATACCAACACATGTTGCTAGTAGTACAGTCGCCCTTGACAAGCACACCACTATTCTGTGTTACGAGGCTTTTCTCAATGTCAACTATTCAAAACAACCAATTATTGATATGACATCTATGCAATGTACGAGCTCGATTGTCCGTCCAATTAGCAAGTGCAAACATCTCTACACTTACTTCCCCTTTGGCATATTGCTCTCTGACCTTGCCCTCAAACCATCTCACAAATTGTTCCTTGTGTCGCCTATTAAGATTTGTTGAACCATATTCCTTCAGTTCTATCATATGCGCACTGCATAGAAAAGTATATTAATGTTAGTTTAAAATATAAAATTTAAAAATAATGATGTTTAATAATGTAACTTACTCGATCCATAGTTTAACTTCATCACAATTAGATATAATGTAGTGTTTCATCTTCCGCATCTCATCTCTTTCAAGGATCTGGATAGTCAGCCCTCTCCTCTTGTAATCCATTGCAACAAATATGCTGAGACCAGATGGTGGCTCATTCACAACAATACTTTCATGATGATCAACATGATTCAGTTTGGTGTCCATGTCCAAGAATCTAGAGCAAAATGTAAGCCACTCCTCGAGTATGTATCCCTCGGCTATTGAGCCTTCAGGGTACGCCTTGTTCCTCACATATCCTTTCGCAGTACGTAGGTACCGCTCCACTGGGTACATCCATCTATAACAAATGGGCCCTCCAAGTTTTGCCTCTTCAGCTAGATGAATAGGCAAATGCATCATGATATCAAAAAATGAAGGTGGGAATAACATCTCAAGACGGCAAAGAGTCTCAGTAATTGTAGCACTAAGTTTGTCCAAGTCTGCTTCCACTAGCTCCTTGGAACATAGTGCATCGAAGAAATTACTAAGCTGGATCAATGCGACAACAACTTGTTCTAGCAAAATCTTCTGCACCACTAAGGGTAACAGTTTCTGGAGAATTAGATGGTAATCATGAGATTTCAAGCCAGACACCTTGCATGCTTTTAGGTCAACACAACTTCTTATATTGGAGGAAACCCCATCAGGCATTTTCACTCCATATAGAAATTTGCATAAATTTTGCTTATCATTCACATCTAACTTGTACAAGGCTGGTGGCAAGGTATACTTATCATTCTTAATCACATGATGTTGATCTGATCTTATCCCTAGATGCTCCATGTCAAGCCGAGCCTTCTCCACATCCTTACATTTACCTTCCAATTTAAGCAGAGTGCCTAATATGGCCTCACATATATTTTTCTCAATGTGCATCACGTCCAAATTATGCCTGATGAGCAAAGAAGACCAGTATGGAAGCTAAAAAAATACTCTTCTTCCTGCAGTTGTGCCATCTTTGATCATCATCATGCTTGCTTTTTTCATGTCATCTTTCCAAATCTAAGTTGTTCAAAACTTTCATACTGCTCAAGTACCTGTGCACCAGTAAGTAGTACTGGTGCCTCCCTAGTTTCGACCATGTTGTTGAAGCTGACCATGTTCTATCGCCATGCATGATCCAAGGGCAAGAAACGTCGATGTCCCATGTAGCAGTGCTTTCTCCCATGTTTCAACCACAAATACTCAGTATCTTTGTGGCAATATGGGCTTGTAAACTTTCCTTTCGTGCTCCAACCAGAGAGCATAGCATATGTTGGGAAGTCATTAATTGTCCAAAGTAGAATAGCACGTAATCTAAAGTTCTTCCTAGTTTGTGCATCCCATGTGTCAACACCATTTTCCCAAAGCTCCTTGAGCTCCAATATAAGGGGCCTCAAATATACATCAATATCCATTCTAGGAGATTTTGGACCAGGTATCAACATTGACAACATCCAGGTAGATTGTTTCTCACACAACCAAGGAGGCAAATTGTAAGGTATTAGGATAACAAGCCATATGGAGTAGGTCGTATTTTGCATCCCAAAGGGATTGAAGCCATCAGAAGCAACACCCAACCTAATATTACGACCTTCTTTTTCAAACTAGCTATATTCTTTATTCACGTGCTTCCATGCCTTTGAGTCAGCAGGGTGACGCATTTTTTGATCATTGACCCTCCCTTTGTTACGCCATTGCATGTCCTCTGATGTTTGCTTTGACATATACATTCTTTGCAGCCGAGGAATAAGAGGAAAGTAGCGTAGGATCTTCACTAGAAACTGCTTCTTCGTCAAAGTAGCACCATCGTCCGAGGTGTTCTCGACAACTCTCCACCTAGACTCCCCACATATGGGGCATGTATGCAGCATTGTGTTTTCCTTAAAAAATAACACACAATCATTCTTACATGCGTGTATCTTGACATAGTCAGAGCCTAGGTCTTGAACCACCTTTTGCACTTTATCCAAGGAGTCAGGGGTACAATGGCCTTCAGGAGAACCCTTGAGAATAGATTAAGTATGGCCTCCAAACATGCATTACTAATACCATACATGCACTTTATCTGAAAAAGTTGCATGATAAAAGAAACCGTTGACGCCAAAAATTGGGCTTCCAGCGTCAGCACTGCATAAGGCCTGCGGAGACCGTGCAACAATAGAGCTTGATCTCCTAAACCTCTAAAGCGGCTCAAGCCACCTCGGGGATCGATCTCAGGCGTGCTAGTCAATTTGACCTGTAATTGACAAGGAAACGAAACGTCAAATTATGGAACCTGCCAGTTGTTGCCAGACAATTCCATGAATGTGCGACTCTCATATAGACGATGTATATAGGATATTGACTAAAGAGTCAACTCTAAACAGTTTAGAGCACAATGGTAATGTACATACGGCTATTGCGGGATATTCATGTATAGGGTGTACAAACTAGCCGATCGTATCGTAATGATAAAGTAAAGATGCGATACATGCAACATTATCGACTCAAAACATCAAATGTATCGAATGTATCAGATAAAGATTAATCATCAACAGAGGTGTATTCCCATTCAGCCATGATGACAATTAACCCGATAAACTGACCGGTTTACTAGCATTGGGGTGTTTCCATGCAGCCATAAAAGTAAACAAACCAAACCACGTCCAATACATCTAATAGATCTAACAGATTAAGACGACAAAGCACATGCACCGTATGAATGAAGCATAACCAGACCAGGTATGTTAGCCGATATGGGATCCATGAGGCTTGAACAAGATCCATACGTTTATCCTCGGATGGGTCTAAGGTTGGACAGACATAATTCAATACACATGGCAGTGGGGTCCGGTAGATGCAGCCGTACCACGTATGTTGGACTAGATCTAAACACCCTCAAACCAATCTAATGACCGATTGTATGTTTCGTACCCGTAACATGTAACAATCGCAACCAAAGGATTAGCCGATATGATCTTAGATCTATCGCCTCTCTAAGTATAAGAGTAAAAACATTGGAGGCAGTAGATCCAGATAGAAAATAACGCGCGGGTGTTGGTATTTCTTATGACTATTGGATAAATCCACAAGCGCACAGATTATACCGCTGTAGCACTTCACCCAGGAGTATTCTGGGGTATCGTAATTTATATTCTCCCAAGGGAAAGCGGAGCTAGAAATAATAATAAAAAAGAGATCCTAGAGATCACCTCAATTTAGTATTAACTAGTGTAAGGGGGTAATCGAATAATGATAGGAAGGTGATGATGCAACAAACCAGATAAAGATAAATAAGAGTTAACTAGTCGGCAACTATGTGGGAGGACAACGAGAGACTAAAAGGACTCCTATGATTCCAACTCTACCTTTGTGGGTTTAACTATGGCACAAAATTGATACAGACATCGATTGATTCCTCACTACAAGTATGCTAGGCGAGAGGATAGATCAGTAGGAGGGCAAAACTCCTACCGGACCACGCTCTATTTTATGGGGGCCTTACCTTTTAAGAACTTGCCTAAGAACACGTGGTGGAATACAAAGACTAGACAAGGTTGTCACTCTCTTTCTAGCTACCACAAACAATCCATGCAGCAAGCGATAACCAAAGGCAAGATTAAGTATAAGCACCACGCTTACACCTACTCTCACTACTCTAATCGTGTATATGACAATTAAAGCACCCTATGACAGGCGATGATCGCATACAGGAATGGCCACAAGGATCTCAATCTAGTTTATAACAACGAAATGACAAGATAAACCACAACAATACTATAGCAAGTATAATATTACAAAAAGTAAAGACTAAGTAAATTAGAAAAGGAACATTATATTAAATAAGCAAAGTCTTACAAAAGAGAAAAGATACAAGAGCCTATACCAGATTCTCCAGGAAGACAACTCCAAAAATCCTGAGCAAAGCTCAACTCAACTCTAACTCCCACACTAGAGAACACCACTAGACCAATCTCCACTTAAGAACTAGAATGGCTTGTATGCACTACATCATGTCTAGAGAGGGGGGTATGAGCCTCTATTTATAGTGGGGAGTGGAGTAGGGGCTACTCCAGCACCATGTCATCGATCGAGGAGGCTTCAATTCTGGTTCCTTGGATTCACCGCCTCCAACCCGACTTAGAATGGAGGGTTAGGATTTCCATCATGTGTTAAATGCATGGGAGAGTCACCAGGTGCCCTAGAAGGTGTCCCCACTGGTCAGGGACCAAGTGGGAGGGTGTTGCCCCCTTTAGGGTGTCGGCCAACCCCCCTAGGGGTCCTGTTCCCACCTCTGCCTTCCAGACTCTGGTCCCACTTATCGTGGAGCTTGTTTGATATTTTTGAAGTGTTTGTCACGCTGGTTCTCTTGATGTGAGCCCATGGATCCTTGTGCACTTGATCTAAAGCGTTGAACGAAAGCACATGTTGCATCCAAGGGTTGGAATGGCTTTGTCATGGATCATGTTGGCTTGGGTAGCCAGAAGGGTCCATATGAGTATCGACCGATCATGTTTTGACTCCTTTGGAGCTAGGATTTCTTGTGGGAGCTCCTAGACATGTCAGGAGTCCCATGGTATGGATGTTCTGGAGTTTGGCTCAAATCACACATCGGGAGATGTGCAAAAAGGAGCTTCCAACATTGCTGATTGGCCTGAAATTTTATTCCCTGCAAGACAAAGCTTTCCAAGTCCATGTGGAACTTATTAGTGGCAAACATGTTCATGTAATGTTATTCTACCCTTGATCCCGAGGCTGTTGACGGTATTTTAAATATGTAAAAGTATGTCATTCTTAGCGTCAATAGCGGGCCAATCCATTAGTTAAGATTAGGCAAGATATTATAGCAATAGATTAAACAAAGCATAACAGACAATATCGATAACTTAATGAATCTATTAGATCACCAATCTAATAGAGCCGATAACTAGCTTGAAGCCACGATTCTTGTGAGATTGAAGCAATGCAGCCCCAGGAACAATAGATTTAAATTGATAACTAGCTCATACCGAGCTTGCACGAGTTACACAATACAGCCGTACAAATGAGACATGAACCAAGGCTAGACTTACAAGAAAACAGGAGGTCAATCTGGTCGATGCAGCCCGGTCCGTCCAAGGTTCACCGAAGATCTACTCTACTCCTACTCCTAGGGTTGGCCAGAGGCCGGAAACTATGAACTAGTTGTGTATTTGATTCATTGGATGTCCTTTACAACTTTCCTGGCCTCGCTATTTATAGACCATAGCATAACCCTAGCTTGAACCGGCCGCTGGCCGAAATAAGGAAACTTGGATGTCTTGGTCCTCAATCTTTGGCGCAGCGCACCGCACGTATCTTAACAGCCGATACATGTGATCTTCTTCGAGTCGGTTCCCTTAACCAGCCTTCTGGGTCCACCTGTGCAGCATATTCCTTTCATCTTCAGGACCCACCCGTATTTACTTGGTCATGCCAAAATACGGTGTTAACACATGCCCCCTAGTTTTGGGATGAAATTCATTTCATTCCTAAAACTGCAAGTGCCCTCTTCCTTTTAGTCAATCTACCCGAGCTTGGGTATTCACCAAATTTCCATTCATCCTTCTTCCACTCGGCTTTTAACCCTAACTTTTCAAACCACCTCGACGCCGCCATAGATCTGAATACCATACCGCCATCAGGGCATATCAGCTCATAACAAGATGGCTTCACTGGACATCATCCCTGAGGTACGGCTCTATTGTGCCTTGTTCTACCATCCTCTTTCTCGATGTCTTCACTCTTGTCCTTGAATTGGATCAGGAGCTCAAGAATCGTGTGCTAATTCCGTTGGCCGACCAACCCAATTGTTACTTCCTTGGCCCCATGGGTAATCCCGATCCAACTCCTGTTATCGTGGCTGAGACTAACAGGATACCCTTCAAGCAGTCGTCCATGGAGTTGGGTCAATGGGACAAGAAGACCTCATTTAGGAATTGGCCTTCCGTCATTTCAGGTTGGAGAAATTTGTTTGTGAAGCTTTCCAACCATAGAAACACTTACTGGGGTAACATCGAGCAGTGCATATCTCTTTCTTTGTCCAATATGAGGAAGAACGAACCTTTGCTTCAGGCAGCCTGCTACTTCTAGTCCAACACTTATAATGCCTTCATCTTTGGTCATGGACCAATGACCCTCACTCTGGCCGACATTCACATGTTAACCAGCCTTAATATTACAGGAGATATACACCCTCATCGCCTGGCCACCAAATCTTTGATTTCAGCGAAGAACTTGAAGACTGGAGGCTGGGGTCAATATATCAAGAACAGTGAATCTACCCCAGTTATTGAAAATGAGCTTATACTTTTCTTGAATATGTGGTTTCACAGGTTCCTCTTTTGTGGACAATCATGCACGCTTACTGGCAATTACCTGTCTTTGGCCGAACATGTTCATTCTCAGAATGACATTCCTTTGGGCAAGTACCTGCTTGGTGCGCTTTATCATCTCTTGAACCAAGTGTATTGGCATCTGGTGAAGAATGAAACCATCCCAACCATCACAGGGCCATGGTGGTTCCTTCAACTCTGGCTCAATTTGTAGATGCACAGAATCATTGTTTTAAACTTGGCATGCCTGTCTTTCCCTTCGAAGACCTTCTATTGACACCAAAGGTGGCAAACGGATAAAAGACCGCAAGCGTACGGTTGTCAAGTGTAGCTTTCACCAGGAGTATTCCAGGTATCGTATTTTCCATAGGGAACGAGAAATGAGTTAACTAGGAATAAGGTTATGTCCTATGATGAGACAAGGGAGACTATAATAACTAGGTTGAGAGGTTCGATATAGCAAAGATATCTAACAAGGTAAAGCTGGTTATACTAGGTTTATCAGCCCTTCTCTTGCAGGAGGCGATGGGATAGATTAGTAAGAGGTAAAACTCCTACCGGACCGCGACATCATGTTGTATTGAGGCCCTACCTTTTAAGAACCTATCTTACACACATGATGGAATACAAAGACTAGATAGGGCTGTCACCACCTACTAGCTACCACAAACAATCCGTGCGATAAGCGGTAAAGGCAAGATTAAGTTTGACACCACGTCTACACTAATCTCACTACTTTAACCTTGGCCTAAGATTGAAGCACTTTACTCAGAGCAAAGCAACGAACAAGCGTGAAAAGTTGTATAACAGCTAAATCAGATTTAGAATATTAAATGCTATAAAGAACTTGAAAGAATCACTTACAAGTGGGGCAAACTTGTTTGCATCTCAGTTATCTAGTGCCACTTGAGCGATCTAACATTGTGATGCATTAGGATTGAGTAGCATGGTGAGAGCAAGTGAAAATGCTTTGATAAATGTTTGTGAAAATGCTAACACACATGCACAAGGTGAGGGACATGTTTGTGTTAGCACATGAAAATCAAAGGAAGAAGTGTGGAAGTGTTTCGGCTGAGAAACAGGCTCGAGACCAGGTGTTAGGGGGAGCTTCGGACCATACGTGGTAGTCTGGAGGCTAACCCGAGCCCTGGCCGCCTCACTGGAGGCTCCGAACTAGAGGAGTGCAGAGGCTCTGGACCAATGTGCACTAGTTCGGTTGCTTTGACTCAGCGGTCAGTAAAAAGAGAGGAGACTCCAAACTAGAATTGTTAGTCCGAGGGCCAACGTGGTGTCTGACGTTTTGGAGCTCTCTATTGTGCATTGGACTCAAGGGGTGAGCTTTGGACGAGTTGGCTTTGGACCAATGCGAGTGGTCTGACGGTTCATAGAAAGTGTGCCAACGGTCGTTTTCAAATGGTCATCTACACGTGTTGCGCAGCGGTTGGGTTGGGGAGGAGCTCCGGACCTTGTGATTTAGTCCGGAGCCCCCGATTCTGGTCTGGAGGTTGGTCTGGAGGTGTCCACGTAGTGCTAATGGCTAGCTATCTTTCAGAGGCTTCACTGCGGGCGTCGGACTGTCCGTTGGTGTGTTGTTTCCCAACGGCTAGTTTGGCCTCTCCCTCTATATATAGATGGGTGGCCAGCACTTGGGAGGTTTGAGCACCTTGGGGATGTGTTTCCCTTATTTGTGCTTGGTGTTGGAGCCCTCTAACTCACTTGTTCTTGTAAGAGTGTGATTCAATTGCGAATGAGTGATCTCTAGTGTGTTGCTTATAGAGATAGCTTTGTGTGGCACTAGGTGATCGTGTTGCAAGCTGGTGGTGCTTGTTACTCTTGGAGGTTGCCACCTCCTAGACGGCTTGGTGATCATGGCTCCATCGAAGCACGCAAGAAGCTTGTGTGTGGCTCCGGAGAAGTGCTTGTGAGGGTTGTTGTGCTTGCCCCATGGGAGATCATGAAGAGCAGCTCTAGTAAGCATGTCATTGAGCTACCTGAAGAATCATGGCCCTAATGGTTTCGGTGATTAATGGCAATAAGGGATTATTCTGGCTAATGTGTGTTTTACAGAGGCTATGCGTAGCTTAGCCATAGTGATTAACATGAATGGGCATCAATGGTTATCACTTAGCCCCCAAGATGGATATTGTTTCAGATTTCAAAGTCGACATGACGAAGACCCTAGAGTGATAGGCTAAGTTCCATAAGGTGATGAAGGGCACTTAAAATTAGATAGGGCTTTATTTGATCTTTGACCGTACTATCAAGGGGGGTCTAGACTAGTAGCTTGACTTAGGAGAGCTTCATGACTTAGGTGTGGTGCACAATTGACTTCCTTAGCTCTAAGAAAGCCTATGGTGACCGTAAGATAGCCTAGAACAACTTCCATATTCATCGCGACGAAAACCAAAGTTGAGAGAGCCAGTTTCTAGGCATCGGACGCTAAGGCCAGAGGCGCCGGACGCTGTCTGGCGCGCCAGATGCTGGCGTCGGACGCTGGGGTGAAGCCCTAGCAGCATCTGGCGAGCCAGCAGAGAGCTCCAGAAACGCTCATTTTGCGACGGACGCGTCTGTCGCATGGGCATCGGACGCTTGCGACCATCCGAAAATATTTTCCCAGAAACCCGAGAGCAGCCAGTTGGCGCCGGACGCTGAGGCGCAGCGTCCATCGCCAAGCGATGGAGCGTCCATCGCCTGCTGACATACACAGTAACTAGCCATTGGGCAGGGCGTCGGAGCATCCTTCGCCTAGCGACGGAGCGTCCGTCACCAACTTAAAATAGGCAGTTTTTCTCATCCCGAGGCAGTTTGTGAGAAGGGCTATTTACAGCCCACCCCTTGCCTTTGCTCATTTGAGTTGCTGAGTTCTTTGAGAAGGTTGGGAAGAGAGCAAGAGCCCTAGAGAGAGAGTGATTTGCGAATCCATCCATCTTTCTCTCCTCTAGTTCATCCAAGAGTTCAAGTGTGCATCCACTCTAGTTGTGAAGCTTGAGTGAGTCAAGTGAAGATCAAGGCCTGTTACTCTTGGTGATCGACATCACCTAGATGGTCCGGTGGTGCTTGGGAGGAAGGTGATCGCCGGAGTATTGTTGGCGGCCCTTCTCCATTGACTTGTGATCGGTTGTGGGTGGTTCACCGAGCCAGAGTGGCAAAGAACCAGCCCGTAGAGAGCACTCATCCCTTGCCCGGGATTGAGGGGGAGCAATACCTTGCGAGGTGCTCCAACGAGGACTAGGGGGGAGTGTCGACTCCTTGATACCTCGGTAAAACGTCGCCGTGTCAAGAATCTCTTTCCCTAGCTCTTTCATACTGCATTACATTCCGCACTTGTTCTTCAATTCATACTAGAATTGTGTAGGGTGTTTTTACTTTCCTTGGCTTGCTACCGCTTTCATAGTCTAAGGCACACGAATCGTTAGGCACGGGGTGATTGGCACTTGATAGGATTTCATATTTTCTTTAGAAATTGAAATAAGCCCAATTCACCCCCCCCCCTCTTGGGCATCTTGATCCTTTCACTACCCTCACTTATGGGTGGATTCTTGCGGCCCCAATTGTTGGGATAGGTTTGTGGATACCTATTAGCCGCCAAATCACCAAGTGTGTGGTCGACACAATGGGGACTAGCTTGGTGGCGATCAAGTGAACCTCGGGAGAAAAATCACCGTGTCAACCTTGTGTACATCTTCTTGGTGGTTCGCATTCTCCAAATCACTAGCTTGTATTTACATGTTCATACTTGTGCTAGTGATTAGTTGTTTCTCTTCTAACTTGTTTAGCTTGTGTAGCTTAATTAGTTACCTTTTAACTTGTGTAGCTTAGAAGTAGCGTTTGCGTGGCTAATTGGCTTGAGTAGCCTTGTTAGTCACATTGCTTAGTTTGTGTAGCTAAGTAAGTTGAGCTCTCTAGTTGATTTGTGTAGTCTTGCTAGAGAGCATTGCTAGTGAGCTTAGGTGCTTTGTGCTTTGCTTACTAGTATGTGTAGGAGCTCCCAGTTTGCTTAGAGTACTAGTTTCTTAGGTTTGTGTGACCTTGCAACCTAGACTTGTTTAGGTGAGCTTCCTAGCCTGGCACCTTAGTAAGCCCAATTAGTATACTTTGCTAGGTGCTTGAGTTATAGATAGAGGGGTATAGTCTTGGCTAGACCGATAGTTTTAATTCTGAATTTGATTTGGTTAGCCAGAACGTTTAAGTTTTAGAAAGGACTATTCACCCCCCCCTCTAGTCTGCCATCTCGACCCTACAATGAGCTAACCCTTGCAAAATGACTTGAACAAAATGCTAAACACAAGCACTAAGGAAGTAAACTTGGTGTTTAGCACCTTGGAGCCAGGGTGGAGATGATAGAGATGAGAAAGGGCTCTTGAAAGAGCACCAGACGTAAGGCACTAGACACGTCCGGTGACATACCCTAGTGCAACCCATGCACAATGAAGTGCACCAGACACATGGTGAGTCCATTGATGGTTCACCGGACGCGTCCGGTGTGTCTGGAAACTCTCCGCGTGACATGAAACGTAGGCACCGGATGCGAGACTCAAAAGCACAGTGAGTCTAGTGCTATGGAGATGAAGTGCCTATTAGTAGGAACCGGACACTGAGAAGTCCGGTGCATAGGCACCGAACGAGTTAGGTGTGAGAAAAACCTCTTTGCATAGTCAGTGCACACCACCGGATGCTCCTATGTAGCGAGTCCGGTGCTCACACAAGTTGCGAGGGTGTGAAGAACAGTATGCGCATGAAGTAGCCGTTTCAAATGGCTAGTACACGTGGCACCTTATGTTGCACCGGACGCGTCCGGTGCAACATAATGGTGCATCTGATGACCCTGAGTTTGGGGTAATGACTCTATTGTTTGAGGGGGTGCTATATAAGTGTGTTGGCCGGCTTAGGCGGACATCTCTTGCACATTTTACATTCACTCGACATCTCCTAGAGCTGAGCACACTCCCTCCACTCATCTTCATGCTTGATTAGTGAAAACCAAAGTGATATTGAGTGATCCAAGTGCATTTGCTTGATAGCTTGCATCTAGTGGCACTTGGGAGTTGTTTTCACTACGGATTTCTTGTTACTCTTGGTGATTGTTGTAGCTGTTGATGGTAATTAACTACAATATTATATAGGTCAATAAAACTATAAAAAGGGTATAAAAGCAATCACCAACATAGAATAGGGTTCAAACTGACAATATTCCATAGTTTTGGTGAATTATGACTCTGTAGGGATTAAAACAGGAAAACAATAGTTGGAATCAAGATACAACTACAACCGAACGGGATCTAGCGTATCGGACAAGTAAAGCTAGGTGGGAAGACTCTAGAAGGCATAAGAAGACTCCACGCGGCGGCGGGGGCCGAGAGCCCGCCTGGGGGGCTAGCCAGCCCCACCCCTAGGTCGGCCGGCCTAGGCCTGGGCCCGCTGAGGCCCATCTTCGTGTGGTGTACCCTAACTGACATATGGATCCAATCTACGTCGTTTGTCAAGGTCGATTTGATCCAAGGGCCGTGGTTAATCCCACCAGAAGATATTAGGTGCAACGCATTAGTACCGTATCACCTGTTCAAGGATTCCTCCACCTATCCAGGACTATAAATTAAAAGGTAGACCCCCCCCAAGGCATATCTCATTGAATATTATATTCAATCAGTTCCAGTTAGGTAAGAGGTGTCCCCTGAAAGGATAACCTCGTAGCTCCACCAATATAGCATAGCTAGATTAGAATAGAATTAGAGGCGGCAAGCATAGCTTGCATTCTGGATCAGTCACGAGGAGACTCGATAAATCCTTGTAATCCTCTCTTGTAATACAATATTATTCATCTAGTTCTTCATTGTTCTTCATTGTTCATCTCCGTTCTTCTAGTTCTTATTCTAATTCTTATTCTAGATCTAGTTGAATCTTATTGCCTAGATATGGCTTCATACTTACTTGTTTATACATTCTTAATTATAATACTCATCATCTACTTTGGTTATATATCTAGTATAGATCAATTATATAAGTGTATTTATTCATGTTCTATAGAGCTCATTCATTTGATCAATGGGTGGGTGATAATCAATGTGTAAGCGTGGTGCTTAGACAATGTTTATCTACGGATGTCCCCTATTTTTTAGGCCATGTGGTAGATTGCGGGTGTGATATTCCTGTTGAGTCCTCTGTAGCCCACTCCCCAAATTTAGGACTATGCATGACTGCTAAAGTCTTGGGTCACAGTTGTGCTCTGTTCTTAGCTGGGCTTAGGGATGGTCGCTTGGGTAGATTCATAAGTATACTTTATCTATGATTGCTAGATATAATTGCAGTAATTAGAGTAGGTTATAACTTATGATTAGAATAACATAGGGACAGTCTTCAATCTTCTATTCTTGTCAATGCTAGTGCTATATGTGGAAAGGCTACTGAGATAATCCTGGACATGTCTTTATCTATCTTCATCATTTATCATGTTTATTATATTGGATTGATATCCCTACTTAAGTAATAATCTAGTGGAACTCATATCATAGGTGTGTGGGCATAAATATAAATATAAATAAATATAAATATAATAACTTACTAGTATCCTACCTCCTAAATCCTTCCTAAGGTAAAATATAAATAATGATACCTAGAACTTTGCTGGGTGAAGTGCTACGATGGGTGTATTTATCTGTGCGCTTGCGGATAACATTTTCATATATATATATAGAGTAAGTATCATGAATATAATACTGTCATGTCTCTAGTGTCATGTTCGTGATGACAACCTGGCTTAAGTGATACTTTAGATGTGACCCTACATTTCTAGCGTCGTTATCGAGGATCCCGTACTTTGGTAATTCCGCTATGAAATGTCAACAAGCATTTCTGGTGCCGTTGCCGGGGAAGGCAAGGAGGTAGCTAGAATAATTAATTAAACTTGAACATTTAATAAATATGCGTACACACTATGATATTCGAGATACACTATTGATTATTTTTCTTAAGCAGGCTCACCCTGGCTTTGTCTATTTTTCCTTATCTTTTATGCAAAGTGATGTATGTTCGGTTTTGAACTTCCGATGGACTACGTTGAGAATCCTAAAGCTTTATTCAAGAAAACCAGAGCCAAGCTCAATAGGAATCCGACCACTTTGTCAGAAGTCAACCAATTAAGAAGAAGTTTGACACTAGATTTTGAAGCCATGGTTGACAAGACTCTCCGTGAATTCTCCGCACCAACAATTACCAACATCAGGATTGGTTCAGCAGTTAATGTGGGGGATAATGGATTTGAGTTGAAGCCAACTTTGATGAACATGGTGCAAGCGAGTCAGTTTTGCGGAAAGGCACATGAAGATGTTTGTGCTCATCTTCAACACTTTTTGGAGATTTGTAGTACTTTCACCATCAAGGGAGTTTCTAGAGATGCAACCTTACTCCATCTTTTCCCACTCTCACTCTTGGGAAAGACGAAGCAATGGTTCTATGCTAACAAAGAGAAGAACACAACATGAGAAATCTGCTCTACTGCCTTCCTAGCAAAATTCTTTCTAGTGGGCATGCCCTACGTGCGAAGATTTCAAGCTTTCAGTAGCAGCACAATGAGTCCATCCTAGAGGCATGGGAGCGCTTCCAAGATTACATCTCAGAATGCCCTCACTGTAAGATGGAGAATTGGCTACTTATGCAAACATTCTATCATGGGCTCACCATGAGTACCCGTGAGAACATGGATGTAGCTGCTGGAGGATTGTTCTTATCACTCACTATTTGTGATGCAACCGCTCTTGTTGAGAAGATGGCTTTTAACCAGGGATGGAACGAAGAATGCTCTCAACCATGCAAGAGAGGAGGAGGAATGCATCAAGTCAAAGAAGTAGACATGTTGTCTACTAAGATGGACCTGCTCATGAAGAAGCTTGATGAACGAGACTACGAGAACAACCAAGTCATGCACATCCGTGATTCTCGCATTGGCCACTCAGGGAGTAAGTGCCCCAAGATCCAAGAGGACATGACCTACATCATCAACACCAACAACACCAACTATCGTCCTCAACAAAATCAAGGATGGAACCAGCAAAAAAGGCCCAATTACCCAGGTAACTACTCAAGTAACTACCAAGGTAATAATTTTAACTTACCACCCTTGAGAGAAATTATTTCTAATCAAAATAAAGTTATTGATAATATGTCTAGCTTCTAATGATAAAATTTTATAAACCATTAATAATAGGATGGATAGCTTTACTTCTACCATTAAGAGTCAAAATAGATTTAATAAAATGATTGAATTACAAATATCACAATTAACAGCATCAGTTCCTGTCACCGAGAAATGTAAAATTCTAGGGAATTCGGAAGAATTAGAAACTGCGAATCTTGTAGACATTTTTAATGCAAGACACTTCTTCACCGTGCTATCAAGGGCATGGAAGGATGATACCCTTCCAATCAATAGAGGAGATCTAGGAAGACCTGTCATCCCGATCTCCATTGGAGAACACATCTTTGAAGAAGTTGTCTGCGACCTTGCAGCAAGTGTCAACATTATGCCAAAGGTAATTTATGAGAAAATTCATGGTGAACCATTGTTGTATACAACCATGTGTTTGCAGCTTGCAGATCAGACACTTTGCTACCCCAAGGGAATTCTTGAAGATATCTACATTCGAGTTGGACACTCATACGTACCAGTTGACTTTATGGTTGTAGAGACGGGTGGCAATAAGAGATCACCGATCATCTTGGGACACCCATTCTTAAGTACAACCAAAGCCATCATCTACGCCGAGAGTGCCAAGGTCAGTTTCATGATAAAGGATAGAAAGGAGAAGTTCACTTTCAAGAAGCATACAGTTCAAGCTCCTGCTCATCCTCAGACACCATACCCCATGAGCTTACATCTACTGCTACCAAAAAGAACACCAACAGTAGGAGAAGGAAGAGTAAAGCTCAACAACCAAGAGAAGACTCAGTGAGGATGGTCAACACTGTTAACTTAGGGTATGATCAACTCCATCCATCACCTTACCTTGCAAAGCTAGACAATCTAGGAGTACCTACCACTGATTGCAAGATCAAGGAAAGTACATTCTACAAAACATTCTGTGACATTTGATCGAGCGTCAACATAATGTCTAAGGTAACATATTAGCATTATTCGGTAACAGACCCCTATATCAGACATATATGCAGCTGCAGCTGGCGTGTAACACCCTAGGGTGTTAAGCTTGCATTGCATATCATTTCATGAGCATGAACACAAGCATCATTGCATTCATGCATTTCCATGATCACATGAAATGATAAGCCTAAGTGATCATTTTGTTTGCATATGTGTATGTGTTAAACCTACACCTAGCTTTGTATGAGTTATACTTGTTTAACCAAGTGCTTGATGTTTTGATCACTAATGACCATCTAGAAATGCTTAGGGATGAAAATGGAACCCTGTTTATGTTCATGATCAAGTCCAAATAAGCTTCTAGGGTTAAGCTCTAATGGTTGTCCCTAGAAACCCTTTTGCTTAAGTTAACATATTGACTTTGCAAATGACCTTGTATGAAAAAGTTGGTTTAAGCAAAGTTGTAGAGTTTTTAATTCTGAACAAACTTTGTTTAACTACCTTGAGGTGATTTGGATCCTAAAATACCCTAATTAGTCAATTAAGGCTGATTTGGGGGTGGTTTAGTTTCTGAAATTGCCTAAGTCCTAAAGTGGTTTGCAGTTTGAAAGTTACCCTGTTTGAATGCTTGTACTTTGAAATCTAGGTCGTTTCAGTTCAAACAAATTGCACCAAAATTGGAGTTCAACTATAGCTCTACAAAAGTGTGCCATTAGTTGAAGCTAAGACGCAGACGTTAGGGAGTTAATCGCTTTGCAAAACCTGTCGCCAGTCGGCCTGATCGGGTGTTCAAATGCAGAGCTGAGCGCGTGCTTGGTCGGTGGCCGACCATATCGGGCATCGCCTGCCGTGTGGCAGCCGTACGCCGGAGTTGGACCCGCGCCGGTCGCGCCTTAGACGCCTACACACTCCACCTCGCGACCAGACGCTCCCTCGCCCTCGCTCTCTTCCTCTCCTCTCTGCCTCGCGCAAGAAAGCGGAGCGCAGCGCCACCGCCGCAGCACCACCGTCGCCGAGCTCCACCGCGAAGCACACCGCCGCATTGGCCGCCAAAACCCAACCACAGCTTCGCCTTGCTCCGCTCCATCGTTTGCACCACACAGCTTCCACGCTAACCGCCCAGGTGAGCCATACCGTGCAGAGCAGAGCCGCCATTGACGACCTAAGCTCCGCCAAGCTTTGCGCCGCCATGGCTAGCCCAATCCAGAGCCCTCCCTTTCTTCTAGCCCTTGTACACGGTAGCCCAGAGGGTGTAGATGCTCGCCATGGTGTTGGTTGAAGCGATTAGGGTTAGGGTTCGCCGGAACGGGAACTCCGCCGCGTGCGAGCGCATGGCACCCGCAACGCCGGCGAGGTTACGCTGAGCTCGGTAGTGTCGCTTCAGCTCATCTTAGTTGCATTAGGGTTAGCTGGTTAGGTCGTGGTTAGATAGCTGGAATTGGTTGAAGCATCCATGCCTTGCCACCGTCGGAACAGAAGTGTCGCGCCGCCGTGAACTCGCCACTGTGCCGCTGTGCATTTGGCTGAGCTCATCGGAGGCTTTGTACCGCCCCAATCCGGGCTAGATCAAACCGCTAGGGTTCAGTGTAAGTGTAGCTACCGCCAGTTTGGCTAGAGAAAGCTTGCGCCAGCCAGCGCAAGAATCGCAGCGCCGCCGTGCCGCCATGGACGTCGTCGAGCATGCTCCGGTGGACCTGGGGTACAACCAGTTACATGGATTGATGCGGGTTGCGAAGGAGGGCATTGTTGACACTTCTTAGCGTCGCACCACAAATAGAGATAAATCCCTATCCCCGGTACGGCACCAGAAATGCTTATGGGTATTTCTTATGACTATTGGATAAATCTGCAAGCCCACAGATTATACCGCTGTAGCACTTCACCTAGGAGTATTCCAAGGTATCGTAATTTATTTTATCCCAAGGGAAAGCTGAGCTAGAAATGATAATTAGAGAGAGATCCTAGAGAGTACCTCAACTTAGTACCAACTAGTATAGGGGGTAAATGATAAATGTGATAGGAAGGGGTTGATGAATGAAAGAGCCTAGGTAAATGATACTTAGAACGGACTAGACAGATTAGCTAGGTGGGAGGACAACGAGAGAGTACAAGGGACTCCTATGCAATTCACTCTACTTTAATATACTTAGCTAATTAACTAGACTAAACACTATAGTTTGCCTCCTCAATACAAGTATGCTAGGCGAGGGGATAGATCGGTAGGAGGACAAAACTCCTACTGTACCGCGCCCTCCTGTTGTCTTGAAGCCCTACCTTTTAATAACTTATCTGACACGCGTGGTGGAATATAAAGGCTAGATAGAGCTATCACCTTCTACTAGCATCCACGAACAATCCACGCAATAAGCGGTAATCAAGGATAAGCTAATATATAAGCACCATGCTTACACACAACTTATTACTTTGACTACGATCAATAATCAAAGCACCCTATGATAGGCAATGATCGCACACAGGAAAGGTCACAAGGATCACAGACTATAAATGTAAAGGCTATTAAAGAGCAAAAGCATATAACAATACTATATCTAGTATAGTAATGCTCAAAGTAAATACTAAGTAAAGTAAAGGTAAAGGATAATTTATTGATAAAGATAAAGTCTTACAAAGAAGAAAAGATACAAGAGTTATACCAGACTTCCCAGAAGACAACTTCGGAAATCCCGAGCAAGCTTGACTCAACTCTAACTCCCACTCTAGACTAACTACTAGAACAATTCTAAGGAATGGAGCTTGTAGGCTTCTTCACCATGTCTAGAGAGGGGGAGTGACCCTCTATTTATAGAGGGAGGTGGAGTAGGGGCTACTCCATCACCACGCCATCGATCCAGGGGGGCTTCAATCCTCCACCCTTGGATTAACCGACCTTGGAACCATCCTTGGGTGTGTGGTGTGGATTTCCGCCATGTGTCCTTACATATGGCGGTTGGAGGGAGGCCAACCGATCTAGGGGTGGTTCGGCCAAAACCCCCTATGGCCAATGGGCCCTCCTCTGTCCTCCTGAAGGTGGCCCCACTGATCAGGGACCAAGTGGGGGCCTGGTGGGCCCAAAGGTGGTTCGGCCGACCCCCCCCCTTGGGGTGTCTGGCCCACCTCGGTCTCCCAGGTGCTGGTCCCACTTGTCATGGATGTTGAATGTTGGTTCTGTGGTGGTTGTCACGTTAATCTCCTTTGTGTGGGCCCATGAATCCTTGTGCTTTGCTTATGAGCCGTTGAGAGAAAGCACAGAGTGATCCAATGGATGGATTGCACTCTAGAGTGCCTCTCTTGGATCATGGCCGAGGGGGGAGCCAGGTAGGCCCATAGGGTGGTCGGCCGACCCCCTATGTGGGTCCCACTAGCTCTCACTTGCTTCATTTCTTCATCTCTGCACTCAAACACTCATGTACATGTGGAACTAGTTATTTGATAAACTATGTTCATGATGTGTTTGTTTTATCCCTGATCCAGAGGTTGGTGGCACAATTTTAAGTATACAAAAGTTAATCATAACTTGTGCCAACAGGCATGACCATGGGGTTGGTTCGGCTAGAAACCTCACCGCCGGCGAGGAACCGACGGTCGAGCACCTGGGATGCATTGGTTCTGGTAGAGAGAGGGCTGACCAGTGGGTCCCATGTGTCATAGACTCTAGGGTTTCTCTGTTTTTGTCTTTTTTTAGTTTTGTTTTCCAACTTTGGAAATTCATAACTAATTACAGAAAAATGCTAAAAATGTGAAACTAGTTCTGTTCGCTTTGTTATGCTTTTCTCTATACAGGAAAAATTTTAAGTAACCTGTTGTTACTGTTTTTCTGTGTTGTTTTAAGTAAAATGAACAGCAAGCTTTCTATGCTTAGTTTCACTTGTTTAATTCATATTTAGAGTTTGGTATGTGCTAAAATCATGGTTCTTGTTATGTTGAGCTTGTCTCAGTATGCACTTCCCACGAAAAATATTAAAGTACCAGTAACCTATAATTTAGTAACATGTTATAGTTCTTTTGGTTATATGCTTGTTTATTTGAATGCAATATTGTTTAAATTGCTAAACTAAGTTCAATGTGCTTGCTATGCTTGTTAATTTTTGTACATATATTAATTTCTTAGTATAAGCTAAAAAAAAGGTGAAATCTGTTGTTTCACACCTTTCAAATTGTTAAGTAATATTTGTTTAACCTGTGTTTGTTTTCCTCATCACCAGCAAAGAACTAATTTTAACCCTGTTTTATGTATGCTTTTTGTTGATGTGGTGAATACCAAAGTGGTATCTAATTATGTAAACTAGCTTTTCTAATTTTATCATAATTTTTGGAATTCTAGTTAACAGCTTTATATATGTTTTTAGTGCTCTCTGAAATCTGTTAAAACAGCTTGAGCATGTTTCTTGTTAGAATTGTTTGAGCTACTTATGGTTAGTTTCAGTAGTAGCTACAATAGACTTTGTTGTAGATAACATGTTAATCTACCTAGTGTTAAATTTTCACAGCCATGACTTGTTTATTTTAACCTAGGTATATTTTACAAGTTTAACTTCAAATCTGTGTTTTGTTGTTTCTTCAAAACAGTCTTTCTTGATGTGTCTGTTAGGCCTTTTTAATAATAGATTTAGCTGGGGAGTTTATGGAATGGTTTGTATATAATTTCATGAGCTTTCCATAATGTCTTAGTTTGTAATTTTTGGTTGTGTGTAGCTCCAGCTACACAGTTTTCTTTCAGCTGCTGTTTTCAGTGTTTGTATGCCATGTTGGGTGTCTTACAAGTGATGTGTGTGCTTTGTGTAAGTTAGGCAAATGTCTTAAGCCATGAAACTTGTTTAATGCAGGTGTAAGAGAGCTAACCTCGGAATAGAAGCTCTATTACAAGTTGCAAAAGAAGGTTAAGTGTTAATCTCTCTACAACCGAAGAGATTTGCACATATTCGGTCAATAAAATAACATGTTGCATGAAACATTCATCATGAGCATTCATTCATGTGCATTAGACATGTCTCATCTCTAATATATGACTTGTCATATATCTTGGATCATCATACATATATACATGCATCCAGGATTGCCGGAGGGAGTGACCTTGCTAGAGTTCGGGGAGATCGAAGGAGGAGTCCCACCGGAGTTGCAAGCTCCAGAAGCTCCAGAAGAAGGAGAACAGGGTGCTGACCTTCCTGAGTGCCTTAACCACCTTTCTTCCACCTTCGTGAAAGGCAAGCCCCGGAGCATTTATTCACCTCCCTTATTCTATTTAAAGTATTTTACTTATAATACAACCACTTGTCTGTGCATTAAGTTCATAGGAATTGAGATGAAACCCTTTGCTGCATTATATCTCCTTGTCCACTTAAAAGAACCTTGTAGGCCCAGGATCGAAACTTCTGCTTAGCCATGCTTAGACCGGTAGCGTGGGTGGTATATCATCCCCCACAAAGATAGGTGTTGGTCACGGTTGGCTATAGCTTGCTATCGTGGAAAATAACCATGTGGAAGTAATAAATCGAGACCGGGCGGACAAGGTGTTGTGAGCCACTTGACTTGGAGGTCTTGTGAGCGGGTTCTCTCCGCCTGTGTCGCTAGGCACTGGATCGTGGTTGGACATCTGCCGAGATTGAACGCATGTCTCCTTCATAGCTGGCCGAATAAATCGTTTCGACCGCGAAGCCTAACTCTGTACGTTCGGGTCGGGCTTCCCTCCTACTTGGGTCATGAAGACTGCGAGCGGAGTACTAGACCGTGGGCAAGAGTGACCTGAGCTACCTAGCTGGGACCATGGGCAGGCACTACTTGATTGACCTAGCTACCGTGAGTCGCTACTCATGCCTGTAATTGGGACCTCGCGGCTACCCGAGCTATATTGAAGGTGACCCGCATAAGTGTGTCGGCAGGCATACTTGGGTGTGATTGAGGAATAAACCTCCAGCTGGATAGGAATTTGATTCGAATCGCAACCTCTCCCCGTCAGTGAGAAACTTGAAAGATCTTCCTCCCACTGTAGAAACCGGAACTCTAATAAGTAACCAAAAGATGGTTATATGGTTTTGATGCCAAGCACAATATGGTTATTATTGTTTGATAACTCAGTGTTTGCTCTAGTACAAGTGCTAATGAGATCCGATTAATGTTACTCAATCTACTGCTAAATGTTGTTTTTCTAAGGATGAGAATACATGAGTAATTAGGATACTCTTTTATGCAAATTTATGCTATCTCATGAGATCCACCTGATAAAGCCTTTCATAATCCTTGAAGTGTCTATTGTTATGTATCTATCTCTCTGTCGGGTAAGTCTAGCTGAGTACAATTGAGTACTCAGGGTTTCTTTACCCTTGTTGCAGATGGTATGGTGTATTCTGGCTATTGCCAGGTGTGCCTCTACCCTGCATGTGATGAAGAGTGAAGGCCATGGGCAATGGTGAATTCCGATGTCTCTCCTTGTTGCTTTTGTTGGGACTGTACTAAGCCGGCACTATATTTGTGTTAAGCAGTTTGCAATAGGTTTTGTGAAACCTAAACTTCCGCTACTTTGATTTGAACTCGGTGTTGTAATAACACTTCTTTAAACTCTGTTGTAATATTATTTCGTTTCGAACTTACCACTGTGGATGTGCGGTTACTGAATCTAGTGTTCGGTCTCGGGTTGTTACTAATTGTGGTTTGAGATCCTTCGAGATTTCTAGGACTACCGGGCTTATATGGGCTCTAGTGTGACAGTGTCGTCAGAAATGATGATCATTACACTAGTGCTCTTATATGTTGGGTGGTTCCATGACATGGTGGACCAATCATTCTGATTTCCGAAGAGAATAGTGAAGGACGTTATGGTCAACATTAGAGGTCACAATGTTCCCACCGACTTCATGGTTCTAGATATGGGAGATGAAGACGATGTCCACCTCATTCTAGGAAGACCTTTCCTCAACACCACCAGCATAATCATCTACATGAAAACAGCAAAGATCCACTTCCAGTTCCATGAACAAAAGGTATGTTGTTACTTTAATAGCTATACCATGAGGAATCCAGGAAGACTAGGTCAAGGAGACGTCGCTCTCGACGCCAGAGGAAACAAGCCACCAAGGATGGATGGGTAGACTATCTAGGAGAAGTAACTAGATTTGAAGATCAAACCAATAATGAAGATAAAGATTCTCTGGTAGCATGAGCCGTACCACCAACAGAGGATGTACTCCCTATCAAAGAAGAAGCTCGAACCCCAGACCAGTGAACCTCAAGAAGCAATATCTCAGACCATAGAGGAATGGAAGAAGGAAGAGACACCATCAGAAGCATCGACATGAGATGAGCAAACATCCAAGTCCTCACCAAGATTGGACAATGCTCCTCAAGATAATTGAACCAGAAGAGATGTCCAGTTCGACGGACTTGAATCTCCAAACCTTAGCCGAAAGGTAAACTCGGTAAGTTATCTGCATATTTAATTATGCATATTTACATTCCACTACTATAATTAATTCTGGCTCTATTGACAATCATATAATCAGCCCTATCATTGCATATTTAATTTCCACATTGCATTAGTTTAGCTTACACACTTAGAAGCATTTCTAATGATGTTTTGCTCTATTATCATCCATTGCACAATCACCTTAACCATTGCATACACTTAAATAAATCCTTAGCACCAATCTATTAAAATAATTAATTGCATAATCATCATAGCATATTTATATTTTTGCATTGCATTGCATTGCATTATAAAAATAAAAATCATTAAGCCCCATGTGAATTAGTCTTCCAACTATTTACTATGGAGGCACAAAAAATATTGCAGTAGTCATTTGCATATAAAAATTAAAAATTCAAAAATATTTGAATATTCGAATTCGGTAAGACTCTAGATAATCAAGGCATAGATGGTTTACCGCTAACACTTAATCTATTCCACGAGCTTTGTTGTCTATTTGAGTTTAGCGGGATTTGGAAAGATGAGACATGACTAGATACTTCATCCACTTTGAGAGTATTATTACATCAACTTTCAATCATTGAAGGCTCAGAGGAAGTGAAGTACGTCTACAACTGTCAATATGAACGACTACGTCAACATCCAGCTTGGGGGAAGCAACCCCTACACAGCATATCGAGATAAGTATTCTTACACGTATCGGGTTATTATATTATAAAAATTATAAAAATGATTGCTATATTATATAACTAGTATTATCGCTATAAATATTATATGGGAATTATTAAATACAGATTTATGTTATACAGATATACGTGTATAAATGATTATAATTATTAATATACACGTGTTTATATATACTATGTTATTATTATTAAACGGATTATTATTATTAAACGGGTTATTATTATATTATATGCACTATGCTATTATCTATATGGGTTATTAATACTATCTATTATCTATCTATTAGTTACATATTAGGTTTGAATAAATTTAGTAATAAATAAATACAAGAGAGTTTACAAGTTGCTTGCCTAATTAATTGAGCTATCAAATAATCTATATGCATGGAAATGATGAATAGTTGCTCTGTCGTAATTCCTTACAAGTACCTAGTTTTTAGCCTTGAATTCTCCCGAGTTTTAAATATGATTGTTTTGACATAAGATTTGCTCTGAACCTGAAGCCCGTGGGTTTCAAATGCTTGAGCTAAGTCTAGGTAGTTGACTGGTATGATATGAGAAAGTTTGAGCTACTGTTTATCTTGTTCCTAGCAATACTTGAGTTTTGGAGAATTTATCTTTGAAAATTGAAAACCCTTCATGATAATCTGTATGACGAGAGCTTGAATTCCTACCATAGCCATATATACATGCCTAGTAGATTAGGAAAACCTTACACTAATATATTTACTGCTTGCACTACTGAAAACTTGAAATTCCCTGACCAACCTCAGGCAAAACTGGAATTACCCTGTCGAGCTAGTCCTGACAGTATTTTTATTTTCCCTAACGGTATGTGCACCGTAAGAAATTTTATGGCGATATTTTTATTTTTTATGATGATACATACATTTTCATGACGATATTTTTATTTTCCCTAACGATAGTGCACCGTAAAGGAATTTCAGGTTTCTAGTAGTGTTGTCTTTGCATTGAGTTTTGTCAAGCTTTGTTGACCCTTAGAGACTTGTCATGCTTTTTGAATCAAGATCACGTACTCCACCTATATACTTATATACCATATATGCTACTTCTACTCTGGAAGTACGTATCCACATATTTTGCCATCTAGATCCACTAGAAAAAATGTTCTACTCCGATCCTGGGAGTGAGCAACCAAAAATATTTATTTCCCAGTTTTCCCACATATTCCATTATTAACCCAGTTATATCTGCTCCAAATGTTTCCCTTGTTATCTCTCAAAAGCTTTATTATAGAAAGAGACTTGGAGCTGTGAAAAAAGGAGAGAGAATAAAAGAGAGTAAAACATGGACAAGTGTCATACCAAAACAATGGGTACTAAGATGCTCGCCTCTCTGAAAAAAGAAGAAAGAGCAAGCCCAAGTCCTCTCAAAATTCCAAATTCCAAAAGAGAGATAGATACATATATGTTCAAGGAGCAGGGTAGAATTAGGTTTCCACATATACCTTCATACACCATATCCCATCAATATACCCTTATACATCCACCATATTATTCCACACACATGCACATATTGATTTGATTGTATGTCCTGTTTCTTTAAATCCATTGTTTGACTTTACAATATATGCTTTGCAAGTATGTATGTGTTGTTTCTCCCCACCTATGAACTCCATATATTGCCTATTAGTTATAGGGTGAGAGAGAGAAGGCATAATGATACTTTGCCTGTTCCAAAAATACTACATATTCTGAGAGAAGAGAGAAGGCATACCACCATTATTGCCTTAGAGAGGATCCATAAATACCACATATTGAGAGATTTGAGAGGGTCATACAATAGAAACTTTGAGTTTTATTTTGAAACGTTTGCAAAAACTCCAGGATAAAGGTAAAGTGAAGAGCTTGAGACATAGTACCTAACTCTATCATTCTGCTTTTCAATTTACTAAAGACCCAAGTGAAGGCTATAAGCCCCATGGTTGAAGGTAATATAGGTAAGTTTGAAAGTTAGAATAATTTACTTTAATCCAGAGGAGACTTTTTGTTTGAAAGCATGTGTACTTTTGAAGCATGAAAGAATTGTAGCAACTCCTGATCTATCCGAGTGGTTTGCTAAGGGACTAGCAAAGGTTAAGCTTGGGGGAGTTTGTTGATGTTAATTAACTACAATATTATATAGGTCAGTAAAACTATAAAAAGGGTATAAAAGCAATCACCAACAAAGAATAGGGTTTAAACTGACAATATTCCACAGTTTTGGTGAATTGTCACTATACAAGGATTAAAACAGGAAAACAGCAGTCAGAATCAAGATACAACTACAGCTAAACGGGATGTAGCGTATTGGACTAGGAAACCTAGGTGGGAAGACTCCAGAAGGCATAAGAAGACTCCATGTGGCGGTGGGGCCCAAGAGCCCGCCAGGGGACTGGCTGGCCCCACCCTTAGGTCGGTCGGCCTGCTGAGGCCCATCTTCGTGTGGCGTACCCTAACTGACATATGGATCCAAACTACGCTGTTTGTCAAGGTTGGTTTGATCCGAGGGTCGCGGTTAATCCCACCATAAGATATTAGGTGCAATGCATTAGTACCATATCGCTTGTTCAAGGATTCCTCCACCTATCCATGACTATAAATTAAAGGGTAGACACCCCCCCAAGGCATATCTCATTCAATATCATACTCAATCAGTTCCAGTTAGGTAAGAGGTGTCCCTTAAAAGGATAACCTCATAGCTCCACCAATATATCATAGCTAGATTAGAATACAATTAGTGGCGGCAAGCATAGCTTGGATTCCAAACTAGTCACGAGGAGACTCGGTAAATCCTTGTAATACAATATTATTCATCTAGTTCTTCATTGTTCATCTTTGTTCTTCTAGTTCTTATTCTAATTCTTATTCTAGATCTAGTTGACTCTTATTGCCTAGATATGGCTTCACACTTACTTGTTTATACATTCTTAATTATAATACTTATCATCTACTTTGGTTATATATCTAGTATAGATCAATTATATAAGTGTCTTTATTCATGTTCGTATAGAGCTCATTCATTCGATCAATGGGTGGGTGATAATCAATGTGTAAGCATGGTTCTTAGACAATGTTTATCTACGAATGTCCCGTATTTTCCAAGCCATGTGGTAGATTGCGGGTGTGATATTCCTGTTGAGTCCTCTGTAGTCCAATCCCCGAATTTAGGACTGTGCATGACTGCTAAAGTCTCGGGTCATAATTGTGATCTGTTCTCAGCTGGGCTTAGGGATGGTCGCTTGGGTAGATTTATAAGTATACTTTATCTATGATTGCTAGATATAATTGCACTAATTAGAGTAGGTTATAACTTATAATTAGAATAACATAGGGATAGTCTTTAATCTTCTATTCTTGTCAATGCTAGTGCTGTATGTGGAAAGGCTACTGAGATAATCCTGGACATGTCTTTATCTATCTTGATCATTTATCATGTTTATTCTATTGGATTGATATCCCTACTTAAGTAATAATCTAGTGGAACTCATATCATAGGTGTGTGGGCATAAATATAAATATAAATATAAATATAAATATAAATATAAATATAAATATAAATAAATATAATAACTTATTAGTATTCTACCTCCTAAATCCTTCCTAAGGTAAAATATAAATAACGATACCTGGAACTTTCCTGGGTGAAGTGCTATAATGGTTGTATTTATCTGTCAGCTTGTGGATAACCTTTTCATATATAAATATATATATATATATATATGTATGTATATATATAAAGTAAGTGTCATGAATATAATACTGCCATGTCTCTAGTGTCATGTTGGGGATGACAACCTAGCTTAAGTGATACTTTAGATGTGACCCTACATTTCTAGCGCCATTATCGAGGATCTCGTACTTTGGTAATTCCGCTATGAAATGTCAACAGTCACCTAGATGGTTTTGAGTACCGGAGGTGGATTGGCAAGAGTTGGAGATTGTTCTTGGCCACCACCAAGTGATTGTGAGGGGTTCTTGTGCCTTCCCCGCAGGAGATCGCAAAAGGAAACTCTAGTGGATTGCTCATAGCTTGTAGATCCTCATCTTGTGTTAGTTGTGTGGCACCTAGAGATGGGTTAGGCGTGTGATGCCTATTAGCTCGTTAGCCTCCAAGTGAGTGTATCGCTACAATGAGGATTAGTTTGCTGGCAAGCAAGTGAACCTCGGTAAAAAAATCATGGGTCACTCTTCTCTATCGAGGACTCCTCATCTTGTGATTGTGATCGGATTATCTTATTGGATCATCTATCTTCTCACTGGTATAATCTCCAATTTCTCTCTAGCATTACTGTCCTTTTATTCTTGCTAGTAGAGTAGTTTATCTTTTGTGTAGCTTCCTCTTGTAAGCTTCATATACTTTGCTTTGTGATAGCTATTGTGTGATTTAGATCTTACTAGGTTAGCACTCACTTAGATAGGAGGCTTGCAACCCAATTAGGCTAGTGCATAATTTGCTTCGCCTTTTAGTTGTCTAACTTGTTGTTGAGTATAGTTTGTCGATTTTATTTAGGCTATTCACCCCCTCTAGCCATCATTCGGACCTTTCACCAATTCACAAAGATTGAAGATAGGATCTTTACCAACCTTGTTCCAAGATACAGATGAATTTGTTCATCCTTGAAAATAAATCCATAAAATTGTATGAAAGAGAGATTAGGGAGATGCATGAAAGGATTGAGTTGTAGATGACCTTTATCTTGCTCTTGAGAAGTTGAGATGATGGAGCAACTTACTCATGATTCATCCATGCATAGAGAGCAATTAGTTAGGGTTTAAGGAGTTGAGCTCAAGATAATGAAATGGGAGAGTTCTTGAGATAACCATGAGATGGATGGGATGGAGATGCTCATGAGCTTGGCTTGGGGCTCATCTTGTTGCCCTTTTTTTTCCTTGATTTCTCATCTTCTCTTCTTCTCCTATTATTCATCTCCTCTACCTTATCTTGTTCCTTTCTGGAGAGAGGGGGATGGTGGAAATGAGAGACTGAAGGGGTAGCTAAGCTAAATTTTGGTGTCTTCACCCTTCCACTCGTGCTAACATGTGGGACCATCTTGGGTGAGTTGAGAACAACTCACTCTCCACACATTTTTTGATTCAATGAATTGACAAACAATCTGTCGAAGATGCCAGAACATTCCATCAATTCTTAGTCTTCGAGAATTTGATTTAGAGATTTGGTGTTTTTGAGAGGTCAATATTGATGTCCAAGAGATGGATAATCATATGCAGAGAGATTTGGGATATTAATTAGCACCTCCGAGAGAATACCTTCAAGATGTTGACTTCAATTTGACCCTAGTTGACTTTTGTTGACTTTGAGAGAATCAAGGAGATCAAATTGCAAATTTGGAGTCTTTGTCCTAGTAGCGAACACTAGGAATATTTTTAGAGGGTGTCAAGTTGATACTTGGGAGTCTGAGGGTTGCTGCAAGGTAACCGAAAAGATTTATTTTAAAAAAGTTTAGTTGAAATGACTCCGTGTAATCTAAGCCAAAATCATGGTTAGGTCACATAAATATGTGGCCACCGGGTATAACCAAAAACATCCCCACAAGTGGCAAATATGTGTTCATGTTTCAATGAGAGCCTTACTCCATGGATTGTTTATATTATATATGTAACACCCTAGTGTTAAGCATTGCATAATTCACATGATCATTTGAAAAGCATTCATCTCATTAACATCATCATATGGCATCATGTCATTTCATGTTAAAAAAATGAAAATAAATTGAATTGCTTTGGAATGTTTATGTGAACTAGTTTATAAAAGTGTTTGGTGTTTTAATTAAGTCTTAAACACTCTAAGAGTAATTAAGCATGATTTTAACTAGGGGTTTTTGAAAGGTCTAGGAATGGCTAGAGGGGGGTGAATAGCCTATTTAAAATTTCTACAACAACACTTAAGCAAACTTGTTAGAATAAAACACGGCATAAAGAAAGTTTGCGCTAGCACTACGGTTAGGCAAGCCACCTACCAATTCTAGTTACTAGCAAAATAGAGACTAAGGCACACAAACTAGCTATCAACCTAGAAAGCTCTAAACAAGGCTACACTAGCAAGAGAGCTACTCTACTTTGCAAGAAAGTAAAGAAAGTAATGCAAAGCTAGAGTTAGAGAGGTTATACCGCCGCGGAGAGAATACCAATAGATAGCCAATTAATCACAATAAGAATCCTCGGTGAAAGACAATGTGACACAAGATTTTTTTACCGAGGTTCACTTGTTTGCCAACAAGCTAGTCCTCGTTGTAGCGATACACCCACTTGGAGGTTCACGCGCTAATTGGCATCACACGCCAAACCCGTCACCGGGTGCCGCTCCACCAACACAAGATGGGGATCCACAAGCTACGCGCAATCCACTAGAGATACCTTTTGCGAACTCTCGCGGGGAAGGTTCAAGAACCCCTCACAATCCACCGATCGGAGCCGGAGACAATCACCTTCCTCCGCTCAACGATCCTCGTCGCACCAAGCCGTCTAGGAGGTGGCAACCTCCAAGCATAACAAGAGCTCCCGCGATGACGACGATCACCAAGTGCCACTAGTATGCAATCAATGGAGCAATGCACTTGGTTCACTCAATCTCTCACGAATTGATCAATTATGTCAAGAGGATGAGTGGGTGGAGCAATCTCAAGCAAGCACAAGTGTATGAGTGAAGTAGGAGTGCAAGAGTTGCCCCTTTGGGCTGGCCATATCACTTATATAGCTCTCACACACAAGCTAGCTGTTTTGCCCCTTCAAAAACACTTCCTGTGAGTCCTCCGGACGCTAGCAACAGTGAGGGTCCGAACCATCAACATTGTCCGGACACCCCTCACCAGCACAGACAACCCCTCAGTTTCACCCTCCGAACACGGCCTCCAGACGTGCACAACGCATGGTCCAGACCAATGGTCGTGCGTCCGGACTCCTTACCGTTTGAACCAGCCACTTCGCGCCTTTGCCTCTACTGTAACACCCCGGGTGTTAATAACTTAATTAAAATTTGATCATGTCATCATATGCATTAAGCATCATTCAATTGTTTGAAAACCTGGATATGCATTGAACTAAAATGAGTTTACTTGCTTGTGTTTGATCAATCGTGCAGGTCATCTTTTCAAATTCTCAAATTTAAATTTAAATCCAAACCCTTTTCCCAGAGGGGGTGGATTAAACCCCAAACATGATTTTCAAAATCTATAAAGTTTTTGCTTATGGTTGTTTAAGCAAAGTTGTAGATCTTAAAATTTTGAGCATCTTTTGTGTTCAAAGTTTTTCCTGAAAACCCCTGGAAGCTTGAGCATTTTGCAAATAGCCACAGGGTCAGTTCTATCCTTTCCTCGAGCAGCTGCTTGGCAGGTTGTGCTCGACGGTGCCCGACGCCGACACCTGTCCAGGGACGCACGTCTTGTCGAGTACGTGGCGAAATCACGGAACCTGTTGCCATCTTTAAAAGCGGGGCACCGTCCTCTCTGTTTCCCTTTCCACGCCACTGCTCTTCTCTGCTCTGCTCCGTTTTGCTCCGCCGAGCGCTCCACCTCCATTGACGAACTCGTCCGAGCTCGTTAGCCACTTCCCATCACTCAATCCTTCGCCATTGTCTTCGCTTTGATCTCGCGCCTCCTCGGGTCAAGTTGGTTGAAGTCGTCGAGCTTGCTGTCGTTCACTGCGGATCCGTCTTCCTCGGCTCCGACGAGAGCGCCGCTGCTCTGGTCAGTCTTCGATCGGGCTACGCAAGAGCCGCATTGACTTTGTACCTTGTGTTTCTTGCTCCTTGTTCATCTCTGAATCTTGTCGGTTTCTCCGTTTTGCAAATGGTGGACCATAGTTCCGGAAACATCTTCGTTGCCGCGCAGTTCTTCGTCCCCGCCGGCACGTTCTCCGTCAACGGTCGTATCTGCTTCATCTCCGGCCACGCTTGCTAGTGCTCCGTGACCAGGGTGAGCTCCTCGACCTCTTTGCTCTACTCGTTTATCCTTGTGTCGAGCCTTCGAGCTCTGTCCTCGAGCGTCGCCGCTATTCTTGTTCGGCGCGGAGGTCTGTCCGTCGTCTAGTCATTGTAGTTGATCTTTTCGAGATCCAAGTCTTGCGCTAGCTTCGCCTAGCCGTCCTGAGTCTGTTTCGAGGGGTATTTGCCCTCGAGCGCGTGCGTGTTTCTCCAGCGCGCGTCGAGCAGATCTCCGTCGACCGCCAGTGCCGTCGTCGAGGGTGTTGCGTGTAGCTCTGAGTCCGTCTCGTCCGCGTTTCGCGTTGTTTGGGGGCCGCTAAGCTTGCTGGAGTTGTTGGTTGTTCTCTGCTCGAGGCCTAGCTCCTTTGATCGAGGCCTGTGTCCGTCGGCATGTGTGCGGTCGAACTCAGTTCGCTGCCTTTGTCATCGACGAGGTCTCCTGGGTAGGTTTTAGCCTCGTTTCTGTTGGGCATTTTGCTCTCGGTTGTCCTCTGAGTCGTGATCGAGGTATAGTGTCTCTGATCGAGGTCTAGCTTCATCGATCGAGGTCTGTGCTCGACGGTGCGAGATCGGTCGAGCCCCATCCGATCATCCGGACCCTCGATGAGGTGTCTCTAAGGGTTTGTTAGGGTCGTGGCGTACCTCGTTGGGTTCGGCTCGGCGAGCCGAAGCAAGTTCGAGGGGTAGCCGTTCGGTTTGGTCACCGACGGCGACTCGCCGCCGTGTTTTGTGGTTCTCGACGCCGCTCGAGCGTCTGTACCTCTGTTGGGCAGGTTTTCGCCGTCCGTAGGTTTTGTGCATGGTTTTTCCTGTTTCCTGTTTAGTTTATGTTTTTTATCCTATTAATATGCCCTGTTTAGTTATAAAATGTTTAGAAACCCTTATAACTTTAGGCTTTGAGTGATTTTGGATTATTTGATACATATGGTCATTTGTCCAGTGACAAACACAAGTTGGACATGCTCGATGTAATGTTGTTTGCTCAGTTCTTTTGGATGTAAATATTAACTTAGATACTCAAGATAAATAGGGTTTAATTAATTTGCTTGTTAACCTAGTGTTGCTTTCCTTCATGAAGGGAAGTTGTACTCAAGGTGTAATCTGTTTTAGTCTTCTCTTATGAGCATGTTTGTTTGTGTTGAGCATCATGTTTACTATTCAAGCATCATCTAAGACATGTCATTATATCGTGTAGATTGTTCGTCGATTGGGTTGGATACCTCCAGTGAAGAGGTTTTCTCTCTTGAATCTGAGCCCGAGTTCGTTTATCCCTCCAACCAAGGCAAGCCCCGGTGCATTCAAACACTTCCTTGTATTCAAAATGTTTGCTTTAAATACACATATGTTTACACTATTGCATTATGGTATTCAATCAAATTCCTACTTGATGCATAGCCTTACCTTGAATTTTATTCCTGTACCTTGATACCATTTTAAAAATACGATTGTTTCTTTTTGCTGCTTAGCAATGCTTAGACCGATAGAGTCAGATGATTTCCTGTCATCTGCGAGCATAGGTGATAACCTGTTTGCTTCGGCAATGGTTCTGTTTTCGAGAAGAATAGCAGATTGTTGCGGCAAATGGCTATGTCCTCTTGATGGAAGTAATAATCTGAGACCGGGCGGACACGGTGTTGGAGAGCCATCAGCGGTGTCTGGTGAGCGGGTTCTTTCCGCCTGTGTCGATTAGGAACCGTCCGTTGTAGACGTCCAAGGGTTGTGACTTTGGAGTACTTATCACATACTCCGGGAAGCTGGACTCTGGCTATTCTCGCTTGAAGAACGGTTAACCCGCACTGGGAGTGGAGATATGGCGAGTAGTGTGTACCCTCCAAGTTAGCGAACTGGATGGAGGTGTACTGTGCTCTCGGGTGGCGGAACCCCGGTCTTGGCGAGAGGATCCAGGGAAAGGTAGTCATATGCGTGCTTTAAGCGGCTGTATATGTCGTGTGATAGGGAAGCCCCAGCTGGGATAAACCGGTTCGAATCGTCGTGTTCCTCGGATATGGAAACATGACCCTGTCCTCTACCGCGTAGTAGTACACTTTAACTGGATACTTGTTGGATCCCTTTGTGGATGGTTATTACCTTGTTATCGATCATACATCTAGATCGATACTTGAGTAATCTTATGGATAACCTAAATGATTTCAATTCTTTTTATAAATGCTCATTTATGCAAAATACTTGATTCTTGCAAACCACACCTTGAATCCTATGACTTGCATACTGTTTTGTCCACCAAATATTTTTCTTTGTCGGATAAGTCTTGTGGAGTACTCCCGTACTCAGGGTTTGTTAACCCCTGTTGCAGATGAGGATCCCAACCCGGTTTGTGTGGCTTCTTGTTGCATGACCGTGGTCAGTGTAGATGAAGAGGAAGAATGAACTGTCCTTGCTTGACTCTTGGGCAAGAGTAACTCGGTTGTCTGTTCTTTCGCTATCAGCAGCTTGATGTAACCTTATCGTATGACACTAAGTTATGTTTCAAAACTTATGGTTTGTAATATGACTTTAAATTTCCGCTACTTTGATGTAATGTAAAAATGTCGTATTACTTCTGTCATGATTGTAATGAGGTGATCCTGTTCGGAAAGAGGTGGATGACCCGCTGCAAAGTGGCGACACCTGATGGGCTAATTAAGATTTGGATCATCTGTTGGGATTAAGTTGGTTAATCCTGGCAAGTGGGCCCTATCTTAAGAAGTTTTCTCACATCTACTCGCCACGTGTCTCCGGACGCGAGCCACAGTGGCCACTCCAAACCAGTGCCTGCAGCGTCCGGACTGGTTAGAGAAACCACACGAGAGCACCAAACCTCCGGACGCCGCGTCCGGAGTCACACATTCGGACACAACTTCACATCCGGACTTCATTTCTAGAGAAGTCCAGTGAGCGCCAAACCCCGGACACCCTGTCCGGAGCCAGCGTCCGGACCGCAAACAGCGTCCGGATCACTGCTCATCGACTGAAAAACCCTAGCATTTGCCTCCGGACACACGCCAATGGTCCGGACCAAGCACACCCTAGCGTCCGGACTGCCTGTCCGGACCCCCTTCTGCTGCTCAAACGCTTCTCCAACTTCTTCCAAGCTTCTAGGGGCTAACACTAAGTGATTCAAGCACTTGTGCACGTGTGTTAGCTTTTAGTTCACATTTTCTTGGAATTAGTTGGTTCTCCTCACTAGTTCATGGATTTTAAATGCAATTCTTATGAACCTAGTGGCACATGATAACCGCAATCAAACACAAGAGCTCCCTCCTTGATAGTATGGCTATCTATCCTAAATGTGATCACACCCTCTATGGTGTCTTGATCACCAAACCGAAAATGGATTCCTATTTCACCTTTGCCTTGAATCCTTTTCTTTTCCACCACCATGCTAGAGCTTATGCCATCAACACTTTGATCCACCTTGCTCCATTACATGGCATGTACTAACCTATCTCATGATTCACACTTAGAGATCAAGATTAGTACTAGGTAGGTTTCATCAATTACTCAAAACTAAACACTGGGCTTTCAATCTCCCCCTTTTTGGTAATTGATGACAACCTTTCCTTAAAGATATGAAATATAATCATTTTGAACTTGAGTTGCTTGTCCAAGCATTTTGATCAAAGATTTTAAATTTTGGACAAGTCACACAAATTTGGTTTGGTAGTTATTAGATCCCCCTACATATGTGCTTCATAAGTTTGGTTCAAATTGTGCACATATGCATGGATTGAAGTTGTGGGAGAGTAAATAACTACAAAAAGATGCTAAGGTTTAAGAGTAGACCTTTGAAGCGTGATATCATCGGAGTGCGGAATTAGAATCACCCTTAGGACCATGATAAGCTAGTGACCAAGTCAATACTAGAAACCCCGTGAGATCAACATTAAAAGCAAGGATTCTAGACACCACTTGAAAACCCACTTGAAGGAACAAGAATCCAGCTTACCATCCTATGCATGCTAGTTGATCAATCATCATTCAATTTGTATCACTTGCAATCACCACACAAGCATGAAAATTGAATTTTAAGTACTTGTGCAACAATACATATGAGGGTGCATCATTCAAATGCAACAAAAGTGTTCATGAGCTTGCTCCCCCTATTTGTGTGTTCTTTTCAAAATCGATTTTTCATTTTCTTCCCCTTTATCTTTCAATTTCCCCTTTTAAGTATATATCTTTTGTTTCTCCATTTGGTCAATTTTATATATTTTCACAATTTCTCCCCCTTTGTCATCCAATTGACACAAAAGGTGGGACCGGTTATAGATATTCAAGTTTTGCTCCCCTTAGTGTGAGATAGGGTGAAAGATTGTTTTCAACTTTGGTTTGAACTAAGCTACTTGCCCAAGATATTTAATTCGGTTTAAACCATAGACAAGCTTGTTCACACATGCTAAGATGGTTATCTTGCCTATGTTGAATTAAACACTTAAAGCTCATAGACAAAGATCAAACACTAGGATTGCAAGCACATCAACATGTCATATGCTACCACTAGATCATATCAAGACATAGGAGCTATAGTGGCAGCATATAAGCATCAAATTCATTTGATTTGTATGAATGAGCCTAGAATGCATGAGTGATGACTATATGCTCTACACAAGTCCTAGAAACGTATGCATGAATGTTCTCAAACAACTTGTACCTTGCTTTTGTCGGGGTAGAGGCATGTCATATAAGTGGGGGTGCATCAACTCATGTTGGAGAAATCAAGTATGTTCAACTCATACCTTAGCTTGCAAAACCTTTTGTCATCTAGTGGCTTGGTAAAGATGTTGGCCAATTGATCTTCGGTGCCCACACTTGTAATTGAAATGTCCCCTTTCAATTGATGATCTCTAATGAAATGATGGCGTACATCAGTATGCTTTGTTGTTGCGTGTTGGACCGGGTTGTTAGTTAGTTTGATTGCACTTTCATTGTCACATAGCAATGGCACTGTTGGCACCAAATATGATGCACTTTTACATGACCAAAATGATGCCACCAACCTCAGGCTCAAGGATAAACAAACACCTCGTGAGCATAATTTATCAAATAACTAGTTCCACATGTCCATGGAGTGTTTGAATACAGGATTGAATAAATGGAGCAAAGGAGAGCTAGTGGGGCCCACATAGGGGTCATCCGACCACCCTATGGGCCCACCAGCTCTCCCCTCTCGGCCATGATCCAAGAGAGGCACTCTAGAGTGAAATCCAACCCTTGGATCACTCTGTGCTTTCTCTCAACGGCTCACAAGAATAGCACATGGATCCATGGGCTCACACCAAGGAGATAAAACATGATGATCACCACAGAACCAACCATCAACCTCAATGACAAGTGGAACCAACACCTGGGAGGATGAAGTGGGCCAGAGACCCCAAGGGGGGGTCGGCCGACCATCCCCTGGGCCCACCTGGCTTCCACCTGGTCCCTGACAAGTGGGGCCACTTCCAGGAGGCCAAAGGAGGGCCCACTGACCATAGGGGGGTCGGCCGACCGCCCCCTAGGTCAGTTTGGCCCTGCCAACCGCCATACCTCTTGGCACATGCTGGAAATCATATCCCTCCATCCTTGGTTAGTTCTAAGACGGATTGATCTAAGGGTGGAGGATTGAAGCCCCCTGGATCGCTGACGTGGCGGTGGAGTAGCCCCTACTCCACCCCCCACTATAAATAGAAGCTCATACCCCCCTCTCTACACATGGTGAAGAAGCCTACAAGCTCTATTCCTTAGATTGTTCTAGTAGTTTAGTCTAGAGTGGGAGTTAGAGTTGAGTCGAGCTGCGCTCGAGATTTCCGGAGTTGTCTTCTAGAAAGTCTGGTATAGCTCTTGTATCTTTCCTTCTTTGTAAGACTTTATTCTTATTCAATATATTACCATTTCTCTCTACTTTACTTAGTATTTACTTTGAGCATTACTATACTAGATATAGTATTGTTATATGCTTTTGCTCTTTAATAGCCTTTACATTCATAGTCTGTGATCCTTGTGGCCTTTCCCGTATGCGATCATTGCCTGTCATAGGGTGCTTTGATTATAGATCATAGTCAAAGTAATAAGTTGTGTGTAAGCGTGGTGCTTATACATCACCTTATCCTTGGTTACCGCTTGTTGCACGGATTGTTTGTGGTAACTAGCAAGAGAGTGACAGCCTTGTCTAGTCTTTGTATTCCACCACGTGTTCTTAGGCAAGTTCTTAAAAGGTAAGACCCCGTAAGAAGAGGGCGCGGTCCAGTAGGAGTTTTGTCCTCCTACTGATCTATCCCCTCGCCTAGCATACTTGTATTGAGGAGGCAAACTATAGACTAGTTAATTGGCTAAGTATATTGAAGTAGAGTGAATTGCATAGGAGTCTCTTGTACTCTCTCGTTGTCCTCCCACCTAGCTGTTCTATCTAGTTCGTTCTAAGTATCATTTACCTTGGCTTATTCATTCATCAATCCCTTCCTATCATATATATCGTTTACCCCCTATACTAGTTGGTACTAAGTTGAGGTGCTCTCTAGGATCTCTATCTAATTATCATTTCCAACTCAACTTTCCCTTGGGAAAATATAAATTACGATACCTTGGAATACTCCTAGGTGAAGTGCTACAACGGTATAATCTGTGTGCTTGCAGATTTATCCAATAGTCATAAGAAATACCAACAGGCATTTCTGGCGTCGTTGCCGGGGATAGGGATTTATCTCTATTTTTGGTGCAACGCTAAGAAATGTCAACAAGCATTTTCGGCGCCATTGTCGGGGAAAGCATAGCCTAAAAATTTTAATTAGATTGAATCCAGAGATTCTCGTTAACTTAGCTATCAATTAGTCATAGGGGCTTACCCCTGTTTGTGTCTTCCTATCTTGTGAAGCCACACAGTTTATGAGCGGTTTTCAACTGTCAGGTGTTGACATTTCTTAGCGTTGCACCAAAAATAGAGATAAATCCCTATCCCCGGCAACGACGCCAGAAATGCTCGTTGGTATTTCTTATGACTATTGGATAAATCCGCAAGCGCACAGATTATACCGTTGTAGCACTTCACCTAGGAGTATTCCAAGGTATCGTAATTTATATTATCCCAAGGGAAAGTTGAGCTAGAAATTATAATTAGAGAGAGATCCTAGATAGTATCTCAACTTAGTACCAACTAGTATAGGGGGTAAACGATATATGTGATAGGAAGGGGTTGATGAATGAACAAGACAAGGTAAAAGATACTTAGAATAGACTAGATAGAATATCTAGGTGGGAGGACAACGAGAGAGTACAAGGGACTCCTAAGCAATTCACTCTACTTCAATATACTTAGCTAATTAACTAGTCTAAACACTATAGTTTGCCTCCTCAATACAAGTATGCTAGGCGAGGGGATAGATCAGTAGGAGGACAAAACTCCTACCCGACCACGCCCTCGTTTTACGGAGGCCTTACCTTTTAAGAACTTGCCTAGACAACACGTGGTGGAATACAACGACTAGACAAGGTTGTCACCTCTTGCTAGCTACCACAAACAATCCATGCAGCAAGCGGTAACCAAGGGTAAGATAATGTATAAGCACCACGCTTACACACAACTTACTACTTTGACTACGATCTATAATCAAAGCACCCTATTACAGGCAATGATCGCATACAGGAAAGGTCACAAGGATCACAGACTATGAATATAAAGGCTATTAAACAGCAAAAGCATATAACAATACTATATCTAGTATAGTAATGCTCAAAGTAATTACTAAGTAAAGTAAAGAGAAAAGATAATATATTGATAAAGGTAAAGTCTTACAAAGAAGGAAAGATAGAAGAGCTATACC
The DNA here is from genome assembly GCA_022036555.1 of Microstegium vimineum. Classification (NCBI taxonomy): domain Eukaryota; kingdom Viridiplantae; phylum Streptophyta; class Magnoliopsida; order Poales; family Poaceae; genus Microstegium; species Microstegium vimineum. The sequence continues at coordinate 21,598,655 of CM039119.1, read as the reverse complement.
AGATTTCCCAGAAGACAACTCCGGAAATCCCGAGCAAGCTCGACTCAACTCTAACTCCCACTCTAGACTAAACTACTAGAACAATCTAAGGAATAGAGCTTGTAGGCTTCTTCACCATGTGTAGAGAGAGGGGTGTGACCCTCTATTTATAGTGGAGGGTGGAGTAGGGGCTACTCCAGCGCTACGTCAGCGATCCAGGGCCTTCCATTCTCCACCCTTGGATTCAACCGACCCTTGAACCGACCAAGGGTGGATGGTGTGGATTTCCACCATGTGTCCTTGCATATGGCGGTTGGAGGGAGCCAACCGACCTAAGGGGATGGTCGGCCGACCCCCTATAGCCAGTGGGCCCTCCTCTGGCCTCTAGGAGTGGTCCCACTGGTCAGAGGACCAGGTGGGAGCCAGGTGGGCCCAGGGGGTGGTCGGCCGACCCCCCCCCTTGGGGTGTCCTAGCCCACTTCTTCCTCCCTGGTGTTGGTCCTACTTGTCATTGAGGTTGGATGTTGGTTCTGAAGTGGTTGTCACATTTATCTCCTTGGTGTGGGCCCATGGATCCATGTGACACTCTTGTGAGCCGTTGAAGGAAACACAGAGTGATCCAATGGTTGGATTTCACTCTAGAGTCTCTCTTGGATCATGGCCGAGAGGGGAGCCAGGTGGGCCCATAGGTTGGTCGGCCGACCCCCTATGTGTGTCCCACTGGCTCTCCTTTGCTTCATTTACTCATTCCTGCATTCAAACACTCATGGACATGTGGAACTAGTCATTTGATAAAATATGCTCATGATGTGTTTGTTTATCCTTGATCCTAAGGTTGATGGCAGCATTTTGATTATGAAAAAGTATATCGTAATTTATGCCAACACCGGAAAACTACCTAGAAGATCTCGAGCAGCTGTTGAGGAGAACTAGGCGTCATCAAGTTCCCCCTCATAGGATCATCTCGACCCTGAATTCGTTCGAGGAAGGAGGCTCTACACCACCACTTAAGGAAGCTATGGCCCAGAAGGCGATCTCTGACTTCTCGGCTCCGTTAGCAACCCACGTAGCTCAGGGTCCTGAAGTCAACTTCAGGGATGCCACCTTTGAGCTGAAGCCCGCCTTGATCCACATGGTGTAGGCCAATCCGTTTTACGGGAAGCCCCATGAGGATGCCAATGCTCATCTTCAGCACTTCATGGAGTTATGTGGCACCTTTACTATCAAGGGAGTGGCGTCTGACGCCATTCGCCTTCGTCTTTTCCCATTCTCGCTATTGGGAAAGGCGAAGCAATGGTTCTACGCCCACAAAGAAGAAGCCACTACATGGGAGAGGTGTGCTAACGCATTCCTCAAGAAGTTCTTCCCGACGGCCAAAACCAATGCTCTTCCTGGAAAGATCTCAAGCTTCCAACAACAATTTGACGAGACGATTCCTGAAGCATGGGAGCGTCTTCAAGAGTACATCCGTACCTATCCTCATCATGGGATAAATGATTGGCTCTTGATTCAAGGATTCTACCACAGACTGTCTAGCATGGCCCGTAGTCACCTTGATGCTGCCGCTAGTGGGGCATTTCTCCAACACACAGTGAGAAATGCCAAGGACCTTATCGAGAAAATGGTGATCAACCAAGGATGGGGTGAGGAACGTCTCCAGCCAAAGAGGAGAGGTATGCACACCGTCAATGAGGTGGACATGCTCTCTGCCAAGATGGACCTCATATGAAGAAGATAGAAGAAAGTTCTAAGAAGGAACGAGAGGCCATCTACCCCATCGCCGCCGCACAAGCTATTGAAGCTAATCCATGGTGCGAGGTGTGTGGAGGAAATGATCACTCGGGCTTTTGTGAGAAACGACTTGGTACTGGCACTGTAATGAACTAAGTGTGTGTGAGTTTGTTTCAAAACTATTTCCGCTGCAAGACATTTGGTGTTGTAATAACTTTTATTCGTACTCTGATGTAATTTGTATTCGAACTTTATGTAACGTATGAATGGTATGTTGAACTAAGCGATCTTGACTGAGATGAGCAAGGAATGAAACCCGTCGTGGTTTCACGAACTACCGAAGTTATGAAAGCCTAAGGACGAAAATTTATTACATCAGTGAAGGTTTTTGGACTTATATATATATATATATAGAGGGAGTTTCATTTCAATAATAAATGTATATTGTGAATACAAGTCATAAACCCTGGTGATGTCAATAATAATAGTTTTTTTATATAAATGTATTTCTTTACCGGTTTAAAAAATACAATCAACTACTAAAAATAATATTATTCTTCAACTGCATATGATTTATAGTTATCTCTTATATACTTTTTTTTAACTCTTATATATATATATATATATGTGTGCGCGCTATTCTACACCTTAGGTGTAGAATATTCTAAACCATGCACCCAACTAATCAACCCACCCCGCCCCACACAGCTCGCGCGTCCGACCCGTCCCGCGCGCCGCCAGGAGGCCAGGACCAGCACGAGTGCACGAGCGCTCCCGCACCCCACCGGCCCACCACCTCGTGGGCTTCGCTTTTTTTCTCGCGAGTCCGACCGGTCCCCGCGCGTGCCCAGGAGGCCAGGACCCAGCATCAGCGCTCCCGCACCCCACCATCTCGTGGGCTCCCCTTTTTTCTTGAGCTCGACACATTCGGCGGCACCACGTTTTTTTTATTCCATGCTGGTCTACAGTCCCACGAAATCTGATAACACTCTGCTAAAAAAACGAAATCTGATAACACGTGCACAGCCCACTTGCAACACCCATACTGATTAGAGGGATCAATACACATACAGATTTGGGTGTCAGTACTCAAATATTCAGTATTTGTTAGTATTTTCAGTATTTTATTACGAATACTAATTAGAGTGTAAATATTGGTATTTTTATTCCAGTAGTTGTTTGTATTTATGAGTATTTACCAGTATTTTTATTAGAAAACACTGATCAAGTTGTCATGTGTAGCATTTTTAGCTAATAGTTGTCAGTATTTGTTTTTATTTATCAGTATTTTTATTTTGATAGTTGTTATTATTTGTTTGTATTTATCAGTATTTTTAATTATAAAGACTAGTTTAGGTGTCAATATTCAGTATTTTAAATTCAGTAGTTGTCAGTATTTGTTAGTATTTTTATTATAAATACTATTTTATGGTCTCAATATTAATTATTTTTATTCTAGTAGTTGTTAGTGGTTGTCAATATTTATCGGTATTTACTAGTATTACCAGTATTTCTTTCATTAGTATCGGTGCTTATTGGTATTTTGTTTCGTAATTGTCAATATTTTTCACTATTTTTTTCTTAAGTACTTTTATTACACAGTGACTTTAGTAATGGCTAGTATCTTTAAATAGGTTCAAGTATTTCTTAGTTTAGTATCTTTTTCGCATGATTTTTGTGTTGTAGTATCTTTAAGTAGCTTCAAATATATTGACTACAGTAGTTTCTAGTATCTTAAATTAGTTGTTAGGATTTAGTTATGTTGAAGTAGTTGACAGTACTACTGTTTTAGTAATCGACAGTATCATACTCTTTTAGTTGTCATATTTCTAGACTATTTTTGCTTTTGGTATTTGTTTCCCATGAATCAGAAAGCAGTGATCATTATACTTTTTTTTTGGCTGCTGATTTGCCTTACTGCAAACCCAGCGACAATACTTTCCATCTTCCTCAGTTTTCTGCCATGTTTGTTTCCCAAATCAGTATGGCAAACATATTCAGTACATTCAGTATTTTACAAGAGATGCGTTAGCACTACAAAGCAAGATGCGGTAAGATGCATGACTGAATCAGTAAGGTTATAGCAATTGGAACACATGATTGAAGACTAAAAAAAAACATCAAGAGCTCCTATATACTGGATGATACTAACTGATTTTAGCACATCAGATCAGAATCAGTCCTGCAATACATGAGATTCAGATTTCAGTACTGTGCGAGGTGGCCCAGCCATAAGGTGCATGCGGATGTGATGGGGCCCCGGCCTGGCCGTGCGTCGGCCGCGGCTGCCTTCCCACGAGCGTCGTCTCTGCCCCGATCTGCTTCTGCTCCAAGGTCGGCGGAGATGGGCGGACGCAGGGGACTGTCGGGGGAGCGGGACACGCCATGCTGGCCGGAGGGGTGCGGGCAGACACGGTGATGCGCTGGGAAGGGAGGTGCGGCGCCAAGGTGGACGGAGGGGTGCGGGAGGACCCGGTGGTGCGCCGGGACGGGAGCGGCGCCGATGCGATCGTCGGGGTGGGGGAGGATGCGGGTGCGAGGTAGCCGGAGGAGTCAGATTGATTTTTTTTTTCTGATAAGGTGGCTTGTTTGGTGGTGCCGGACCGTGACGGGCTGGTGGGGTGGTTGGATCGGGTGACTGGTTAGGTTCATGGTGCAGAATAGAGTATATATATATATATATATATATATATATATATATATATATATATATATATATATATATATATATATATATATATATATATATATATATATATACCAAACTGTTATACCGAATAGAATTCAGTATTGTTCAGTATTCGTGTTTCAGTATTATTTAGTATTTTTGTGGTATTGGGTATAATACTGACAGATACTGAAAGTTGTCTAGTACTGCTCAGTATTTTTTCATTTTAGTTTTGTCTTGTGGTGTACAATAATATTCTAGTACTGCTCATTATTTTTTCATATCAGTATGCTCCAATGCAAGTAGCCAAGCACCACCTCAGAACACTCGACAACTCCAGATCAGGTGATTCCCATACCCCCCTTCAATCCTTGCCGAAGTCGCACTGTAGTGTGCACTGGACTCGAGCTTCTTGGCGTCGTTCAGCTTGCGCACAACCTGAAACAATGCCATCACAAAGGGATGGGAAGGGGTTTCATAAGAACGGGAAGGGGAGGCAAGACTAACACCAAGCAAGCTCAGTTTATTTGAAGAAAACTGGGGCATGCAAGCACACCTTCATGAAGTCCTCATGGATTACATAGTCACGCTCCACTCGGATAGCAGCCATGTCGGCTTCGGTGCAGACGTTGGACAGATCGGCTCCGTTGAAGCCATGTAATACATCGCAAGAGCCATCTTCTCCTGTATGTGGCCGTACGTCGTGGGCAGAGCCCGACTCGACGGAGACCCTGGACCGGCTAGGAACCGACGCAGCGCTGAAGCCTAAGTTTGGTTTGGTTAATTGATGAAACCTATGGACTAACCCTATTGCTAAGTGAATGATCAAGATAGGGTGATCCAACATGTGAGATGGAGCAATGTGCATGATCATGATGCATTGATCAAGTGTTTCATGAACCAAGGAAAAGAAGAAAGAGAAAAAACAAAATGGCCCGGGGCAAAGGTATTTCATAGGGGCATTTTCGATTTAGTGATCAAGACACTATATAGAGTGTGATCAAATTTAGGATAGATAGTCGTACTATCAAGAAGGGAAAAACTCGTGTCGATTGCGGTTATCATGTGCCACTAGGTTTGCATTGCATGCATAATTAAAATGAACCTAAGTGATATGAAACATGAATTAAATCCAAGATAATATCGTGAAAAAGCTAACACAGGTGAACAAGTGTATGGATCACAAGGTGTCAGCACATGAAAGCTTGGAGAAGAAGAAGCAACCTGTTTGGACAAAGAGACAAGGTCCGGACACAGGGTCCGTACGCTGACAGGCTACACTCCGGACTAATGAAACAGCGTCCGGTGGGCAACCCTACCTCTCGGCCTCGGCATACAGGTGATCCGAACGCTGATGTGTGTCCGGACACAGGCACCGGACACGCGTCCGGAGAGCAGGGGCTCTCTGTACCTCTCTGCAAAAGGTGACCAGACGCTAGGTGTCGTCCGGACTCAAGGCTCTGGACGTGCGTCTGGGTTGTTGGAGCTCTCTGGATGCTCTCTGCGTAGATCCGGACGCAGGCGCTGATGGTCCGGACGCGCACTGTGCGCAGCATCCGGAGGCGACATGTCAGCACCAGACGAAGGCGGGAACGAGCTGATTCAAACCGCAGGGTGACCGGATGCATGCGCATTGGTCCGGACAGCGTTTTGCGCGCGTCCGGACGGTGCGTCCGGACTGGAAGACAGAGGCTCAGGCTCTCGGCAGGTGAAGGGTCCGGACGCAATCTTTGGTCCGGACTACCAGGCAAAACAGCGTCCGGAGGCACGCAGTCAGTGGCAGTGAAGGGGCAAAACGGCTAGCTCTTGTGTGTGGACTATATATATGTTTTGGCTGGCTCAAGGAGCTCTCTCTTGCACCTCTCATTCATTCTAACACTTTTGTGCTTGCTTGAGATAGCCTCCAACTCACTCTCTTCACTCTTGTTTGCATATTTGTGAGAGTTTGAGTGATCCAAGTGCTTTGATCATTGCATTGCATCTTAGTGGCATTTGGTCATCGTCATCGTCGCGGGATTTTTTGTTATTCTTGGTGTTTGCCAACACCTAGATGGCTTGGCGATTGAGGGAAAGCTTCGGCACGTGTTGGTGATTGTTCGTGGCCGGCTTCATCGATTGTGAGAGGGCTTGTACCCACCTCGGTGGAGTGCCAAAGGGTAACTCTAATGGATTGCTCGTGTCATTGATTTACTCTCATTTGGGTGGTTTCTTGTGGCGCCCGGGTAGTGGGCTTGGCTTGTGAATTGCCAATTAGCCACCGAAACACCACTTGAGTAGTTGGCACAACGGGGACTAGCTTGGTGGCAACCAAGTGAACCTCGGGAGAAAAATCATCGTGTTCATCTTGTCTTCCGGCTACTCATTGGTTTTCTTTGTGATTGCCTCTCTATATTGACATCCATACATCACAAGGCATTGGTATATCAATCACCTCTATCTCTTGCACTTATCTTTCTTATCTTGCCTAGTTAGCTTGCTAGTTAGTTTCTCGTGTTAGTTGTTCTTGCTAGCTTGAGCTAAGTGCCTTAGGTTCTTGCTATTGTTTGTTAGGCACTTAGCTAACTAGAAATGCATTGGATAGGTGGCTTCGCACCCCTAGTAGAGCTAGAGCAAAAAGCTTCGCTTAATTGTCATCTAACCTTTTGCTCTAGTGATTTGTAGATTTTTTATTAGGCTATTCACCCCCCCTCTAGCCATCTAGGACCTTTCAAGTGGTATCGGAGCCGTAGTCACCGCTATTATCAAGGCTTAACAATCTTCAGTGTTAGTGATGGCTCAAATACAATTCAACCATGTGGGGAGCAAACCGCCAATGTTTGATGGTACTTCATTTGATTATTAGAAGAGGAAGATGAAGATGCATCTAGGCTCAATACATGAGAAGGTGTGGAGTGTGACCGAACATGACTTTGTCATTCTTGATGAAGCTGCTCCCACACCTAGAGAGCAAGAGAACCGGCAATGCAACATCATGGCACTCAATGTGATCTACAATGGCATTGATTCCAAGGTGTTTGAGCAAATCAAAGATCTTGACAAGGCAAGTGAAGTGTGGAAGAGACTTGAAGATACTTATGAAGACACTTCAACGGTAAAGAATGCCAAGTTGTATATGCTCAAGGACAAGCTATCTCATTTCAAGATGAAGGAGGATGAGTCCATCCCGGAGATATTTCATAGGCTCCAAGTTATCGTCAATGATCTCAAGAGCTTAGGCGAGAAGGTCAAGGATGAAGACTTCTCAAACCGCTTTCTTGGTTGTTTGCCTAAGAAATACAAAACTTTAAGGCAAATAATTAGGAGAGATGGTTTGGACAAGATCACTCCCAATGAAGTACTTGGTGAGATCATGACCGAAGAGCAATACAATGAAGAAAGTGAAGAAGAAGAGGTCAAGGAAGAAAGGAAGGAAAAGAAGAACTTGGCTTTCAAGGCATCATCATCCAAGAGCAAGGGCAAAACAAAGAAGCAAGAGTCAAGTGATGATGATGAAGCTAGTGATATTGATGATGAGATGATGGCACTCTTTGTGCGCAAGTTTGGCAAGTTCATGAAGAAGAAGGGCTATGGTGCTAGAAAGAGAAGAGATAACTTCAAGAGCAAAGAATATGAGAAGAGATGCTACAAGTGCAAGAGCACCGGTCACATGATTGCGGATTGTCCCAATCATAATGATGATGATGAGAAAAAGAAGGGCAAGCATGACAAGAAGGAGAAGAAGCTATCATTCACCAAGAAGAAGAAGGGTGAATCTTATATGGTGACTTGGGATAGTAGTAACTCCTCCGATGATGACTCTAGTGATGATGAGAGGAAGAAGTCCAAGAAGAAGGCATTGGCTAGCATTGCTATCAACAACAAGCCATCTATATTTGATACTCCATCATGCTTCATGGCTAAGCCATCCAAGGTACAATCTCATGATGATAGTGATAGTGATGATGATAGTAGTGATGATGAGGAGGAGTACTCCAAGGAAGAACTAGTAGACATGATGAAGCAAACTTATAAGTGCTTTGAGAAGAAGAGGAAGGAGTGCAAAGAATTGAACAAGAAGCTTAAGGCTCTTGAACAATCCTTTGATGAGCTCAATGACTCTCATGAGAGGCTAATGGAAGCCCATGAGAAGCTTGAGAGAACTCACTACAAGCTTAAAAAAGCTCACTCCTCCCTCCTTGATCAAAACAAGGATAAGATTGTTGCATCATGTGATATTGGAGTTACTTGTGATATTCTAGATGAATCATTTCTCACTCCTATCATTGTTGCACCAACCGACACTAGCACATCCACTTGCACATCTACTAGTGATAGCTCAAAGGATGATGCTACACTAGTGATTGAAAATGAAAAATTTAAACATGATGTTAATGAACTTACTCATGCTTTGGGTAAGGCATATGGTGGAGATGCCCGCTTGCTAAAGTGCTTGGATAGCTAAAGATTTTTCCCACTACAAATAGGGATTGGGCTATACCCCCAAGAAAGGCAAGGCCGCCTTTGTAACTCCAAAGCCTAGCTTTGTGAGAAGCAATGGTCGGTATTGCAATAGTTGAATAGTTGCAAGCAAGTGGGGCATGTTGACCAATATTGCAAACTTAACATGAGCCAAATCAAGTTTGCTAAATCCACCTCCATTCATTTTGATTCATGTTATATGCTTACCAAAGGGAGAGATGGTGTAATGGCTAAGTATATTGGCACACCCATTGTTGGCCCAAAGAAGAAGGCAATTTGGGTGCCAAAATCCTTGGTCACTAACTTTGGAGGACTCAAACAAGTATGGGTACCTAAGAAGAACTTATTTGTTTTGTAGATAAATTATAAAGCCGGAGGAAGGCATTGGGTGCTTGATAGTGGGTGCACTCAACACATGACCGGGGATTCTAGAATATTCAAATCAATCAACTCCAACACCAATGATGGCATTGATAGTATTACTTTTGATGATAATGACAAGGGCAAGGTCAGAGGTCTTGGTAAGATTGCAATATCCAATGACTTGAGCATATCCAATGTCTTGCTAATTGAGAGCTTGAACTTCAATTTGCTATCTGTGGCTCAATTGTGTGATCTTGGATTCAAATGCATATTTGGGATAGATGATGTTGAGATCATTAGTGTTGATGGTTCAAACTTGATCTTCAAAGGCTTTAGATATGAGAACCTCTACCTAGTTGATTTCAATGCTAGTGAAGTTCAATTGTCAACTTGTTTGCTCACTAAATCAAGTATGGGTTGGTTATGGCATAGAAGACTTGGTCATGTTGGCATGAAGCAATTGAATAGATTGATCAAACATGACTTAGTGAGAGGCTTGAAAGATGTTGTGTTTGAGAAGGACAAACTTTGTAGCTCTTGTCAAGCCGGCAAACAAGTTGGTAACACCCATCCTAAGAAGAGCATGATGAGCACTAGTAGAGCATTTGAGTTGTTGCACATGGATTTATTTGGACCAACAACATACACAAGTATTGGAGGCAACAAGTATGACTTTGTGATAGTGGATGATCTTACAAGATACACTTGGGTATTCTTTCTCAATGACAAGAGTGATACATTTGCCACCTTCAAATCTTTTGTCAAGAGATGTCACAATGAGTTTGAAACTACCATCAAGAAAGTGAGAAGTGACAATGGAAGTGAATTCAAGAATACAAGAGTTGATGAGCTATGTGATGAGCTTGGAATCAAGCATCAATTCTCGGCTAAGTACACTCCACAATCAAATGGCCTTGTTGAGAGGAAGAATAGAACATTGATTGATATGGCAAGGTCTATGCTTAGTGAGTACAATGTGAGTCACTCCTTTTGGGCCGAAGCTATCAAGACCGCTTGCTACTCTAGCAACCGACTATATTGTCACCCATTGATGGAGAAGACACTATATGAGCTATTGAATGGAAGAAAACCCAACATTGCATATTTTAGAGTCTTTGGGTGCAAATGCTACATCTTGAAGAAAGGCACAAGACTTGGAAAGTTTGACAAGAAATGTGATGAAGGGTTCTTACTTGGTTACTCAACCACAAGAAAAGCCTATAGAGTATGGAATTCGGCTAGTGGTATACTTCAGGAGGTTCATGATGTTAAATTTGATGAAACCAATGGCTCACAAGATGATCATGAGAATCTAGAAGATGTGAGTGGACCTCAATTGGCTAATGCAATGAAGAACATGGATATTGGTGACATTAGGCCAAAGCAAGTAATTGACATAGAAGATGACAAAGATCAAGTGCTCAACTCACCTCATGTGCAAGCTAGTAACTCTATAGTGCAAGATCAACAAGTTGCTAGTTCATCTCAACCAAGTGCAAGCAATCAAGTTCCAATCCTCCAACCAACCAACATTGCAAGAGATCACCCCATTGACTAAATAGTTGGTCATATTACAAGTGGTGTGCAAACAAGATCAAGATTGACATCCTTTTGTGAACACTATTCCTTTGTGTCATCCATAGAGCCCACAAAAATTGAAGAAGCCTTACAAGATGTTGATTAGGTCAATGCTATGCATGAAGAACTCAACAATTTCACTAGAAACCAAGTTTGGAAACTAGTTGAAAGACCCAAGAACTACAATGTGATTGGCACAAGATGGGTATTTAGAAACAAGCAAGATCAAGATGGTATAGTTGTGAGAAACAAAGCAAGATTGGTAGCTCAAGGTTACACACAAGTTGAAGGTCTTGACTTTGGAGAAACTTATGCACTGGTTGCAAGATTAGAGGCAATTAGAATTCTATTGGCCTATGCATGTGCACACAACATCAAGCTATACCAAATGGATGTGAAGAGTACTTTCTTGAATGGATACATCAATGAGCTAGTATATGTTGAGCAACCTCCTGGATTTGAAGATGACAAGAAGCCCAACCATGTGTACAAGTTGAGGAAGGCTTTATATGGCTTGAAGCAAGCACCTAGAGCATGGTATGAAAGATTGAGGATTTCCTCTTGTCCAAAGGGTTCATCATGGGGAAGGTTGATACTACTTTCTTCACCAAGAAGCTTGGCAAGGATCTATTTGTGCTCCAAATCTATATGGACGACATCATATTTGGTTCAACCAATCAAGATTTTTGTGAAGAGTTTGGCAAGATGATGGCAAATGAGTTTGAAATGTCAATGATTTGTGAACTTAGCTACTTCCTTGGTCTCCAAATCAAACAATTGAAGAATGGTACCTTTGTGAGTCAAGGCAAGTACATCAAAGATATGATGAAGAAGTTTGACTTAGAAGAGTCTAAAGGCATTAGCACTCCTATGGGCACCAATGGACACTTGGATAGTGATGTAGTGGCAACATGGTGGATCAAAAGTTGTATCGGTCTATGATTGGAAGCCTACTCTATGTGACCGCTTCTAGGCCGGATGTGATGTTTAGTGTATGCATGTGTGCAAGATTCCAAGCCTCTCCAAGAGAAAGTCACTTGAAGGCTACAAAGAGGGTATTGAGGTACTTGAAGCATACACAAGATGTTGGATTGTGGTATCCCAAGGGGTCTAACTTTGAGTTGATTGGATATTCGGACTCCGACTATGCGGGATACAAGATTGATAGAAAGAGCACATCGGGCACATGTCAAATGCTAGGCATGTCACTTGTATCTTAGTCATCAAAGAAGCAAAATAGTGTGGCACTCTCTACCGCCGAAGCCGAATACATAAGTGCGGGAAGTTGTTGTGCTCAATTGCTTTGGATGAACGCAACTTTGAATGACTATGAGATCAATTTCAAGCAAGTGCCATTGCTATGTGACAATGAAAGTGCAGTGAAGCTAACCAACAATCCGGTTCAACATTCAAGAACCAAGCACATTGATGTAAGGCACCACTTCATAAGGGATCATCAACAAAAGGGTGATATCAAGATCACAAGTGTTGGTACCGATGATCAACTTGCTGATATGTTCACCAAGCCACTTGATGAGAAGAGGTTTTGCAAGCTAAGGAATGAATTGAACATTCTTGATTATTCAAACATGTGTTGATGCACCCCTCTTATATGACATGCCTCTCCTTCGAGCAAAGCAAGGTACAAGTTGATTGACATGTCATTCATCCTCTATTAGGACTTGTTAGTGCATCTAGACATCAACTCATTAGGATCATTCATGAAAAACCAAATGAATTTGATGCTTATATGGTACCACTATTGCTTCTATGCTTGATTTGATCTAGTGGTAGCATATGACATGTTTGTGGGCTTGCTATCCTAGTGCTTGATCTAGAATATGACCTTCAATTGGTTAACTCAACATGGGCAAGATAACCATTCTAGGATGTGTGAAGAAACTTGTTCATGGTTTAAACCGAGTTATCTATATTGAACAAGTAATCTAGATTGAGCCACATCTAAGTTTCTCTCCAATAATCAACTCTTTGAGCACATCTTTTATGATAATAGATGACAAAGGAGGAGAAGTAAGTAGTAAGACAAAAAAAATAATTTTGAATTTTTTAAAAAATGAAAGCACACAAGTAGGGGGAGCAAGCCTATGAACAAAGTTGTTGCATATCTTTGTGCATTCATAAGTGCTTGCTTGCATATGTTCTTACATTCATGATATGCTTGTATGGTGAATGCTAGAAACTAGATTGACTTGATGCTTGAAGTACTAGTATGCTTAGATCTTTCCAAATAGCATCTTTTCAAGTAGTATTTCAAGTGTGCCCCTCAAAGTGTTTTCAAGTGGTTTCTAGGCATTCATGGTGCTAAGGATGGTTTCATATTGCACTCCGATTGGTATCACGCTTCAAAGGTCCATCCTACACACCTTAGCATCATTTGGTAGCATTCACTCTCCCACAATTCTTTTTCATGCATATGTGATCAAAATGAACCAAACTCATATATCACATATGTAGGGGGAGCTAATACTACCAAAGTGGAATTTTCATCATATATATTCTTTTATGAAAGGTTATCATCAATTACCAAAAAGGGGGAGATTGAAAGCCCAAGTTTGGTTTTGGTTAATTGATGAAACCTATAGACTAACCCTATTACTAAGTGAATGATTAAGATAGGGTGATCCAACATGTGAGATGGAGCAATGTGCATGATTATGGTGCATTGATCAAGTGCTTCATGAACCAAGGAAAAGAAGAAAGAGAAAAACAAAATGGCCCAAGGCAAAGTTATTTCATAGGGGCATTTTTGGTTTAGTGATCAAGACACTATAGAGAGTGTGATCACATTTAGGACAGATAGCCGTACTATCAAGAAGGGAAAAACTTGTGTCGATTGCAGTCATCATGTGCCACTAGGTTTGCATTGCATGCATAATTAAAATGAACCTAAGTGACATAAAACATGAATTAAATCCAAGATAATATCATGAAAAGGCTAACACAGATGAATAAGTGTATGGATCACAAGGTGTTAGCACATGGAAGCTTGGAGAAGAAGAATCAACCTGTTTGGACAAAGAGACAAGGTTCGGACGCAGGGTCTAGACGCTGACAGGCTACACTCCGGACTAATGAAACAACGTCCGGTGGGCAACCCTACCTCTCGGCCTCGGCATACAAGTGATTCGGACGCTGATGTGTGTCCGGACACAGGCACCGGACACGCGTCCGGAGAGCAGGGGCTCTTTGTTCCTCTCTGCAAAAGGTGACAGGACGCTAGGTGTCGTCCGGACTCAAGGCTCCGGACGTGCGTCCGGGCTGTTGGAGCTCTCTAGATGCTCTCTGCGTAGATCTGGACGTAGGCGCTGATGGTCCGGACGCGCACTGTGTGCAACGTCCGGAGGCGACGTGTCAGCATCAGACGAAGGCGGGAACGAGCTGATTCAAACCGCAGGGTGACCAGACGCATGCACATTGGTCCGGACAGCGTTTTGCGCGCGTCCGGATGGTGCGTCCGGACTGGAAGACAGAGGCTCAGGCTCTCGGCAGGTGAAGGGTCCGAACGCAATCTTTGGTCCGGACCACCAGGCAAAACAACGTCCGGAGGCACGCAGTCAGTGGCAGTGAAGGGGCAAAACGGCTAGCTCTTGTGTGTGGGCTGTATATATGTTTTGGCTGGCTCAAGGAGCTCTCTCTTGCACCTCTCATTCATTCTAACACTTTGTGCTTGCTTGAGATAGCCCCCAACTCACTCTCTTCACTCTTGTTTGCATATTTGTGAGAGTTTGAGTGATCCAAGTGCTTTGATCATTGCATTGCATCTTAGTGGCACTTGGTCATCGTCATCGCCGCGGGATTTCTTGTTATTCTTGGTGTTTGCCAACACCTAGACGGCTTGACGATTGAGGAGAAGCTTCGGCACGTGTTGGTGATTGTTCGTGGCCGGCTTCATCGATTGTGAGAGGGCTTGTACCCACCTCGGCGGAGCGCCAAAGGGTAACTCTAGTGGATTGCTCGTGTCATTGAGTTACTCTCATTTGGGTGGTTTCTTGTGGCGCCCGGGTAGTGGGCTTGGCTTGTAAATTGCCAATTAGCCACCGAAACATCACTTGAGTAGTCGACACAATGGGGACTAGCTTGGTGGCAACCAAGTGAACCTCGGGAGAAAAATCATCGTGTTCATCTTGTCTTCTGGCTACTCATTGATTTTCTTTGTGATTTGCTCTCTATATTGACATACATACATCACAAGACATTGGTATATCAATCACCTCTATCTCTTGCACTTATCTTTCTTATCTTGCCTAGTTAGCTTGCTAGTTAGTTTCTCGTGTTAGTTGTTCTTGCTAGCTTGAGCTAAGTGCCTTAGGTTCTTGCTATTGTTTGTTAGGCACTTAGCTAACTAGAATTGCATCGGATAGGTGGTTTCGCACCCCTAGTAGAGCTAGAGCAAAAAGCTTCGCTTAATTGTCATCTAACCTTTTACTCTAGTGATTTGTAGATTTTTTATTAGACTATTCATCCCCCTCTAGCCATCTAGGACCTTTCAAGCGCCCCCGACATGGCGTCGTGGCGGGCGAGGTGGAGGCGGGTGGTCGTGGCCCGGGGCGGCGGAGCCTGGTCGTGGTGGATCCTGGCGTGGCGGCTCCTCCTCCGGGGGCGCTCCTTCGACGACCGGGGAGGCGGCCAAGCGTGAACTCACGCTTGGGATTTGGGGGAGGGGCTAATTTGAAAAAAAAAAACACAATTACTAAGTGGGCTGGCGGGCGTTTATGTGTAAAATTACCTCACCTCTCTCCGTAGTCATCGGATGAGCATCCTAAGGTCTAGATCGAGAGTTTTCAAGTTTACATAGGATACATGGCCTATATATATATCCTTCTCCTTATATTATATGTACAACTATAAAGAACAACATTAAGACCGCCGCTCGGTGCACCTTTGCTTT
Source organism: Microstegium vimineum (assembly GCA_022036555.1). NCBI lineage: Eukaryota > Viridiplantae > Streptophyta > Magnoliopsida > Poales > Poaceae > Microstegium > Microstegium vimineum. The sequence goes on along the minus strand of CM039119.1, from coordinate 21,582,969 downwards.
GGGTCTCCCAGTTCCCCGTCATGCGATCTTTGTTTTTTTAGAAACAAATCATATGTCGTGCAATCTGCCAAAGTACAAACAGTCACACCTTATGAGGACCAAGCCCCGCGCCGCGCGAAAAACGCTCGCCCAGCCCCGCCCCCCGCCCCGCGCCGCGCAAAAACACCCGCGCCGCCGTCGCCCGCGCAACCCTGCGACGCGCCACCCAGCCCGGACCCCCGGAGACCGCGCGCCGCCCAGCCCCGGCCCCCGACGACCGCGCGCGGCGCTCCGGCCCCCCCACGATCGCGTGCGTCGCCCCGACGCGGCCGACGACGACCGCGCGAGCGCGCTCAGCCCCGGCCGTCAACGACCGCCCGCGAAGCCCGCCCCGCCCTCTGCCCTGCGACGCGCCGCCCCGATGCGGCCGCCGGCGACCGCGCGCGGCGCTCCGGTCCCCCAGGACCGCGCGCGCCGCCCCGACGCGGCCGACAACGACCGCGCGAGCGCGCTCGGCCCCCGCCGTCAACGACCGCCCGCGAAGCCCGCCCTCTGCCCTGCGACGCGCCGCCCCGATGCGGCCGCCGACGACCCCGCGCTCCACCCCTTCACCTGTGCCGTCGTCCTCGCCCTGTGCCTGCGCCATCGGCGGGGCTGAGATCCGGACCGGCGAGGGCGGAGCGGAGGCGCGGAGCCGCGGATGCCGAGCCGCCGCGCAGCCGCAGCCAAGGCGTCGGACAGCAGCAGGCGGCGGCGCGGCACCACGGGCCACGACAGTCGGCAGGCCCACGGCTGACGGGCGCTGCGGCAGTGGAGGCGGGTGGCGTCGTCGGGCCACCGCCTGGTCCAAGCAGGAGCCGAGCACAGGGCGGCATCCCGCAGTCGGCAAGGGCCTCTGCCAGACGGCCACATCCTGCGGCCTGCGGACAGAGCCAGACAGAGACAGGTATAGCTTTTGTTTTTTTTTATCTTGTATAGATTGCTTCTAATGATTTATGAATGAAGAATACTACAATGTGAATCCGTCATCATCTATCGTCCATTTCGGAGAGGGATATTGGGCCAGGGTGAAGGCTTCCTGAAGGAATACATCTATGCGCATAATTTATTCATGAGTTGAAAATTCAGCTTTCAATCACTTGAAATTTAACACTGACATGCATGTGGTTCAGTGTTGAACAACACCAACAACCTACGTCAAGAAGAGCAGGCATCGGTGCTTGAATGTGCAGAATACAGATCAGGATCAGCCCCCACTCTAGAGTCCTAGACATGGCCCTGCCATTGAACGCAATTTCTCAAATTGTTGTGTGTGTGCCTATGGATTGTGCTTAGCGGACGGTTAATTTCTCCTTGTGATGACTTGTAGGTAACTAGCTGAGATCAAGTCAATTGCAAGTATCAACGCCATTGAATCATATATATTTCTTGCATCTGACTGACCATGCTGTTCAAGATTGGTGGGGGCCGACCTATCGAGAAACCAACAGCACATATCATAGGTCAAGGTGATCGAGGTCGCCAACATGTGTTTCAGGGCGATTATAATTTTTCTCACCAAGAAACAGGTGTGGTTCCTATTGTAGCCCAAATGCAAAAACATGGAACTCATGTAGTTTAATCTACCATGATAGTGAATTAGTAATTTCTTTATGACATGGATATGTTTTTTTAGGTATTGAGGGAGGGTAAACCACTCTTTTGTCCAGAAACAAGTGTTATTTTTCTTTGTCATTTGTTTAACTGTTTCTAAGCTGTGAAACTCACCGTCGTGGTCTTGGAGGTCGTGAATTTTTTTCACGCCGCGCAGGCCAATGTCCGCAAGAGCGCCGAGATCGGCTACACCCACAAGGGCCTCTCAAGGTGGCTCTCTGAGGGGTGGCTGGACCGTAAGCCGTCGGATGCCACCAGGATGAGTGCCACCACCGCTGCCACCAGGTGGAAGGGCAGGTAAGGTGAGATTCTGACATGCCACTGTTTCAGATTTGTTCGAGGGGATGGTTCCCTTTTCGATTTGTTAGGAACTCTTTTGTCAGAGCAAAATAAATGTTTAGTGCCTATATTAGAAGCACTCGACAATGTCTTCAGTCAGTAAAAGACGCTAGGTTTGTGGTAAGATAGATAGCATGCTTTCCTCTAATTTCTACTCATGTTCTACCACAGTCCATGTGGGGGAAAATGCACCATTGACAAAGCAACATACACGTTATTTCATTCTGCTTGATATACAGTTGCAATGGCAAATTCTTTTGGCCATAAGTATGGGTCACATGGATTGGTTTTGATTTGGTCCTCATAAATCATAGCATTAACTGAATTGTTAACCTCCTGATCCATGGAAATTAAATTCTGGGTTCCTCCATATGGACAAAAATTGCAATGCGGTGATGCATGGATATATTTAACTATGCATGAATATATTCAACTAAGGATTATACTAAATATGCACAACTGCACCTTATTTTTTATTAATTATCTTATGTTCGACTTTCAGCCATCCACAAGAAGCAGACCAGCACCTTCTGTTTCCTATCCATGCATGGCTAACTGTATCGGACGTTCTTCATAGGGATTAATCATTGAGGCCACCAACAACATGTTCCCGACAGCTCATTCAGAGGTAATCGAAATTTGAAGCCCTTTAGCCTGTGCTATATTCTGTCAAAGGTCATTGCCAATTGCAAAATTCATAGATGCGCATTTGGTTCCTTGTAGGCAGTGGCATTTTCTTTCAAAAAAATGAAAAAGTCAAAGTCTAATGATTCTGAAATCAATGTGGGAAAAAGCTGATGAAGAAGTCAAAGTCTAATGAAGAAATCAATGTGTTTCCAAACCATTTAGCAAGGTCCTAGCAGACAAAATATTCTTTGTGATGCCAAGTTAAGTTCTGACAACTTTTAGGGGATGGCTTTCTACTTGCCTCCAGTTTTTCATTAGACTTGCAAAACTATAAAAAGAATAAAGAGTGGAACAAAACTTGGTGCGACATACACCTTATAGTGGACAAAATATTTCTTACTGATGCCAAGATTGCTTCTTTGCCCCTTTTTCTTATTTGGTTTTATTGATTGATGATACTGTCATAGCTTTGGTAATTGTCATCTTTTTTTTGCAGTCTTTGTGATTCTACTCTGGGCTGTGATTCTACTCTTTGTGATGGGTTTTATAGCAGGTGACTTCATTCTAGGTGCTGTTCACAACGAAATTTTGCTGATAGTTGTTGTGGTGATATTTTCATGACATGGAATAGCAAATATCTACTTTATAATCTTCTCTGGGAACCCAAAACTGTTGTGGCTTCCACGTGAGGTTTATTTCAGATAGCAAAAAGAAATTACTGATTCAGAGGATGATTGACAAATCTTCAGTGAGAAACACAGGTCAACCTTGTCACGAGCCTTCACGTGCGGCTGCACTGCCAATCCATCTCCAACATGAGTTGAGGGAGGGCGCTGTTGCCTTGGGAGGCTAGGTGATCGGGGCTAAGGAGCTAATGGCCAGATGGGGGTTTATTAGGTATGGAGCAGAAGCCATTGATCGTTGGAACATCATTGTGTTGTAATTTTTTTGATGAACTGTAGTTCAAATTCACTATGCACAGCATATCGATGGTGCAAATAATGTTACACCCTTGCCTAAATTCTTTACACCTTCGTCCAGAAACTGTAGTTAAAATTTAGTGTAATAATGATGACGGTTGAAAGTATTCACACTTTAAGATTATGTTGGAAAGGCTAACAAGGTAAGGTCGGAGAGGCTTTCTTCTACATAGCCATTAGAACCGAAAGATTGAAGCAGTAGTGTCTATTCTGGTCCCTGATGTCTATAGACCAGGTTGATCTATTTTGTTTGTAATGAGAGGATTTTAGTCTGTTGTGAAGCAAGCAAATATTTTCCTTGTCACACTAATATGTAGAAACCAAGTATTGAGGTTATATATGCTACTGAAAATATCTCTGTTTACTGATTGTGCAATTTTCAAGGACCGTATGTATAAAAGTCTTGTAGTCATGGTGTTCGATAATTCTGAGAATGAACAACGGGTATTAGTCGATAATTCTGAGAATGAACAACGGGTATTAGTTATTACTATATATAGTCCAATTGCCAATATATTATACCGTGGTTGTGTTAATTGTAGGAACTTTGCTTTTTAAGATCAAATGTCATTTAATGTTGGTGTTTAATTTAATACCATTATATTATTGTTATATACAGTCATGGCATTCGATAAGTATGAGCATGAACAATTGGTATTAGTTTGAAAGGATCAAGATGTCCAAGAGGGGTGAATTGGGCTTGTTTTAAATTTCTAAAGCAAATATGAAAATCTATCAAATGTCAATCATCCCCTAGTGTCTACCGGTCGTGTGTCCTAGCTAGAAAAACGGTAGCAGTTCATGGAATTGAAAAACAGCCTAAGCAATTCTAGTAGCAACGGAAAGAACAAGACGAAATGTAATGCGAAAATGTAAAGAGCTAGGGAAAAGTAATTCTCGTTGATGCAGCGATGTTTTCCCGAGGTATTGAGGTGTCGACACACCCCCTAGTCCTCGTTGGAGCACCTCGTAAGGTATCACTCCCCCTCTACCCGCTCAAGGGTAGAGCGCTCTCTACGGGCTGATTCTTCGCCACTCCGGCTCGGTGAATCGTCCACAACCGATCACAGAAGCTTGTAGAAGAGCCGCCGACAATCTTCCGGCGATCACTTCCTCCGAACACCATTAAACCGTCTAGGTGCTGTCGAACACCAAGAGTAACAAGCACAAGACCTTCACTTGACCAACTCAATGGCTAGAAAGGTGAATGGATGCACACAAGTCACTCCTAATCACTCTAGGAGGGAAGAACAAGATGGAATCTCTCAAATTTCTCCCTCACTAGGCACTTGGCTCTCTAAGAACTCTCTCCAAGGTTCCTCAGGTGTAACACAGGCCAAGAGAGGTCCTAAGGACGAGGAGGGCAACTATAAATAGTCCCCACCTTCAAAACTAGCCGTTACTTGCTTTTTTCTCTTTTTTGCGAAGGCACCGGACTAGTCCGGAGGACACACCACCGGACCAAAGCAACTGGTCCGGAGCTCACTCGCAATTCAAAAACACTGGAAAGCAGGCACTGTCGGACTACTCGCTATGGTCCGACGCCCTGGTCCGACGCTCAGGTACGGAGCCAGGGTGCTCATTGAGTTGAAAACTCAACTGAGCTTGGCACCACCGGACCACTCGCTATAGTCCGGGGCCCTGGTCCGATGCAGTGGTCCGGAGCCAGGGTGCTTACTGAGTTCTCAAACTTCTTTGACTAAGAGCGTCGGACTAGCCGTCGGACTCACCGTCGAACTAGTCCAGAGCCTCCTCTGAGGCTGACTTCCTCTGGCAGGGACCACCGGACCACTCGCCTATGGTCCGGTGCTTTCTAGACAGGTGGTCCGGAGCTAACTCTCTGAGCTTTTGCCTAAGTCAAGGACCGTCGGACCACTTTCCTTGGTCCGACGCCTACTAGGCAGATTGGTCCGAAGCCTCTTTCTCCCTCTGTTTCAACTGTTTTCACTAAGTCTTTTCTAGGGGTTTTGCTCCTACCATTTCTAGGGTTAATCAAGGGCTGATAGCAAGGTCTCTAGGACTAGTTGTGACAAGTGTGCACACACCAACTTTCCCAAACTCTCCTAGGTCAAGCTACTAGCCTCATACCCCCCTTTATAGTACGGTCAAAGGAAAAACAAAGTCCTAGCTATACTTAGTGCCCTTCTCAACCTTATGGCACTAAGGACTAGCCTAGTCTTCAACTTGAATCAACATCCTTTGAAACCGAAACGATTTCCATCTTGGGGGCATGAATGTCCATTAAGTCCATTCTTAGCATCACTATTGAACTAACTTATAATGACTTTGCCTCTGCAAAACACACGTTAGTCATAGTGACCTAACATTGTCGTTAATCGCATAAACACAAGGGTCCATGATTCTTCAATCTCCCCCTTTTAGGTGATTGACGACAATACAAGCTCGAGTAGAGAATAAACATGACTTGACATGATATAGGCATGGGTTAGTGATAAGAAAGACATAAACATGTCTAACCATTCAAGCCATGACAAGCACAAAGGATAGGAATTGAGCATAGTACTTGATTTCAAAAGGATATGCTATAGCAAAAAGATCAGAGATTAGCGCGGAAGCAATATAGCACAACCAGGTGACATGATATATATATATATATATATATAAAGGTCCACACATGTCACACAACCATCAAGTTTCAAACATCACACACATATCATACAATGCATAAAGACGGTAAACATGATGCATGATGCATGATGCGATAGAGAATAAAGCACATCAAAAGAACGAATCCTACTAGCTCCCCCTGAAGCTAGCCTACTACTCGACTCTCCCTCTCCCCCTTTGGTGTCAAGACACCAACAACTAAGCGTCTGGAGGCGGTGGAGGGACAGCAGCAACGGCCTGGGCACGATCAAGAATGCGGAACTCGTCAAGATCATCATCGTCGTCGTCTGAGTCCTCCCCCTGAGTCTCTGGAGCTGGAAGCGAAGCGGTCTGGGGAGACACTAGACGAGAGGCTGATGGGCCTGCTAACTTTGCTGCTGAATAGTCGGGAACTATAGCTGGGGCAGGAGTAGGAGTAGGATCAACTGCCACTATCTCTGCCGGTGCCTCTGGAGCGGCGGTGTCCAGTTGTGCCTTGAGCACTGACTCTCCTGGAGTCTCAAGAACCGGGGGCTGCTCAGGCCGATCATGAGTAGACGTAACGACTGTGGCATCTGTCACAATAGCAGCAGTAGGTGGAGTCGACACGGCTGGAGCACGACTGTCGTGCGTAGCCTCAGAAGAAGCAACTGAAGAATGGTGCTGACCAGCTGTCGGTGAAACAAGTGCGGCCTCAATCTCTGCTGCTATCTGCGGACCAGTGGGGGACAGCTGCCCTGTGATGTCGTTGAACAACGCTGACAAGTCTCTGGCAGTAGCACCCATCGTAGCGGACATTGGCGTGAAACCAGTAGTGAGAGGGGTGAACTGCTGAGTCGGGCCTAGAGTGTCCAACCACTGCGTGACCTGGGTAGCCGGTGACTGGAACGGGGTGGTTAGTCCTGCACCCTGAAGTCCACTAGACTGTATGGCTTGGGTGGAAGTGATGGTCTGTCCGGCTGAACTGGAAGGGGCCACTGAGGGACCAACCGACTGCTGTGGTGCTGCTATCTGACCAACTGACTGAGATGGCTGAGACTGACTCATTATCTGGATCTGAGGTGCAGCCGAGAACTCAAGAGGAGGAGCACCAGTCCACTTCATCATATGGGCCATAAAGGCCATGTTCTGCTGCTGGATCTGCTGAGACTGGAGCTGCAAGCGCTGGGACTCCAACTGCATGGCAAGCATTTGACGCTGCATCTCAAAGTGTCGTTCCTCATACTGTCTTTGCATTTCATCCTATCTCTGCTGGACCTGGGTGACTGCAGTCACTAAGGAACTCTGCTGCTCATTAAGATGATCGAGAATCTTCAGCATCATAGTTTCTGTGGCTGACCCAGAACCACCGGCCTCTGTGTCGTGAGCCCGTGGGGGCATGGTAGGAACAGGATGGAAGTTAGCGTTAGAGCTGTCAGAAGAAGTATCCTCAGGAGTAACATCAGCCCCAGTATCCAAGTCATGAAGCTCCTGCTGCTTAACACCTCAGATCGAATCATCCTGAGTATCAACATCATCTTGGTCAGCAGGCGCAGTCCGTTGCCTGACTAGGCGAAGTACACGGTTCCCAAATCGACTGTCAAAAGAAGCTAGTACTCTGTACGGTGGGAATGAAGTCGGTGACTGATCAAGCAATGCACGGACTCCGGGATTGGATCCCTCAAGCTCAAATAGCTAAGATAGAACTAATCCAATGAGCATAAGGAAATTGCCGTCGTGCTCTCATCCCATCAGCAATCACATCCTCAATCTTTGACACTAGAAAATCAGCTATATCAAACGGTGTCTGAGAGACGAGTGCCTGAAGTAAGAACTGTTGCATATTTGTCATACCCTCCTTGTACCCGGTGCGAGGCAGCAGTGTACGCCGTAGTACATCATTCAGGCGACGAACAGAGGGGCGTAGCTCTGCCGGGGTACGTCGAGAACCCTCTGTGAAAGGTGGCTTGAAGAGAGGAGCAACCTCCTGAACTGTCAAAGTACGGCCACCTCGAGCTCGGCGTGGCACAGAGACTCCTCTGTAGCAATCATAGTGAAGGTTGAGCTCTTCGGCTATCTGGGTGAGGTGTAGTATCTCTCTGAGCCGAGTCACATAGAGCCTGTAACGCTCTCCTCTGAAAGTATACTGAAGAAAGTTATGCTCCGGATCAACCCAGAATGTAGCATAGAACTCCCTAACCCACCTCTCAATGTAATTCCCGGAACGACCAAGGAGGTCGGTGAGTCTCGGAAGATACGTGAGGAAGGGTCGAATCTCCTCTCCAGCAAGCTCAACTATACTCTCCAAGGAGCAAACCATGTGCGGTCATATCTGAATGCAAGAAAGCTGAGCTGCCTTGTAGAAATCCTCCATAAGAGGTGTGTGCCATCCTGGTGAAGCTCTGGGGTCACGCTGATCAGGGCACCATCTCTCAAGTGCCACAAAGCGAAGCTTCTTCACTTGCTTCGCAGTAAGGTTCCTCAAGTCAAGATGCACTAAAGCTGAGGCTGCCGTAGGAGCTGCTGAGGCACTAGGAGGAGCACTGTCACCATGCGGCGGAGTGTCCTGAGCAGTCTGAGAGCGAGTGACACGCCCCCAGGGAAGAGGTGCCAACGGTGTACCAAGAGCTTTTGTGACTAGCTCTTGCTCCTCTGGAGCCTCCTCAGTCTCTGACTGAGCTGGAGGAGTAGACGGTAAAACCCGCGGAGGGTGCCAAGTCTAATAGAACCTCGGCGACCACCTCGCTTTGCGCGGTCCGCTGCATCTGCCACTGCCTCGGCCTTCTCGGCCTCTGTCAACTTGCGCTTCTTTTTCGTTGACTTCTCGACAATTTGCTTCTTGCCCTTGTCCTTAGAAGGACGCGGAGGAGGAGGAGGATCATCACCAGGACCATTGACACGAGCATGAGATCCATGAGCCATAGCTGATCAACAAAGAGAGCACTGACCAGAGCTAACTGTCAGAACCGCTGTCACAAACCAACTACAAGAACCACTGACAAGAATCAACTGTCACAAGCACCACTGTCACTGATCAATCACAACTGTTAAGAGAGGCTTGCCAAGCCACTGGACTGAACCTTCTGAGGCATTGCCTCAATCCATACTCGCGAGCTTTTCCCCAAGTTTATACTGCCACTGCTAGATAGAATAGCTAGAAGTATATAAGCATATATAATCTCTAGAGATAAGATACCGTATGGAAGCAAGCATCTAGATAAGATATAGGATGAAATCTGCCATGGTACCTGAGGTAAGCGAGCGTATCTAATCAGAGCAACTCAAGCGACGAACCACACTCCACAAAAGAGTTCACCAACTGCGGATTGCAATAAGTGAATGAATTTAGTGATTTGGATTTGATTAAGTGTTGGAAAGGAATCACTCTAGGACATAATGTGATCTATAACTTGACAAAACGCGAAATTAAAGATCAACATCATACCCTAGCAACAATGAAGCAAAGTCGATGATGACGAATCGGATTCGGCAATGGATGAAGACTTCGAAACGAACCCAAACTAGGGTTAGGCAAACCCTAGAGGGTGAATCCTCTGGCTTGCAATGTGAATTGGGGGAGTGGTGGAGCTGGGCAGGGTGAAGTAGAGGGCAGAGGTGGTGCTTGATCGCCAGCGAGAGGGGCCTCGACGGCGAGCGGCGGTGGTGATGGCAGGCGGCGGCGCTGCTCTGTTTTGATTAGTGCGAGGGAGCACGAGCAGAGCAGGCAGGGGCAGGGGAGGTGGTGCGGCGGCGCTCCGGTGTGGATCACCGGCGGTGAGAGGGGTGGCGCAGGAGTAGGCGCAGGCGAGCGGCGGCGCTCGGGCAGGGAGGAGGAGCGGCGTACGGACGAGAAAGCAACTGCCGAACACAAATTGCCAGCGCGGGGGTTATCCGCTAAAATTCAAAGCGTCGGACTAGTTTCCATGGTCCGGAGGGTGGTCCGACGGAGGAGTCCGACGGAACCAGAGATTTGAAAAATCCATGCAGAGAGCACCCGACCACCGGACTATGGCGTCGGACTACTCGTCGGACTGGTCCGACGATATGATGACTAGAGAGATTGGCGCTGACTGGAGCGCCAGACCACTTGCCTATGGTCCGGAGGAGCGTCGGACGGGTGGTCCGACGGATTCTTTGTCTGGATGAAAATGAGCAGAGAGGGACAGGGCATCGGACCATCTAGCGTCAGACCATGCCGAGTGGTCCGGAGGGTGGTCCGGTGCTTGATTTTGCTCTGAGTCTTCCTATTTTTCTCTCCAATCTTTTCTCTTAGCCAAGTAACAATACAAAAGAGAAAAAAGAAACACTTGTTGGACCTGGCATAAGAACCATCTCTTAAACCCTCAATTTAAAAGTAGTTTGCCATAGGCTAGAATTAGTTTTCATAGGAAAATAGATCAAGAAAACTCCAAGGATCACCATAGGGGCACAAGAGGGTATTAGCTGTAGCTAGAGCTTTGAATGCCCCCCTAAGTGACGAGCCTGGAGGATGATCAAGCTTAATCGAAAATAAACGACGAAGCAACACACATGCATATGCTATGCAATACGGAATTTGAATCTAGGTTGCTTGCAAGTTTAAACCGCGGTTAAGCTTTGTCACAAGCTTTGAGGGCGGTTATCTCAACCGCGTTAGCCAAGCCTATGTGCATTACCAAATTAAACATCTTATATCACAAATGAATGCATGGTTCACACAATCTCATTTTTTAGTGAAGTTTGAGTGATCAAGCACATTCAACTCGCTTATCAACCTACAAAAGGTTGTTTCATTGAGTGGTTTTGTGAAGATATCCGCCAATTGCTCTTCGCTCTTAACTCCAACTAGTGTGATGTCTTTCCTAGCCACATGATCTCTAAGAAAGTGATGGCGAATATCTATGTGCTTGGTGCGAGAGTGTTGAACTGGGTTGTTAGCAAGCTTTACGGCGCTTTCATTATCACACAAAAGTGGAACATCTTTTAAAACAACGCTGCAATCAAGAAGTGTTTGGGTCATGTATAAGATTTGTGCACAACTTGCTCCCATGGCAATGTATTCCGCCTCGACGGTTGACAATGCCACACTGTTTTGCTTCTTTGAGGACCAAGAAACAAGTGATCTTCCTAGCATGTGGCACCCGCCGGAGGTACTCTTCCTATCAACCTTACACCCGACATAATCTGAATCGGAATAGCCAACTAGTTGGAAGGGGGCTCCTTTGGGATACCAAAGACCCATGCTAGGGGTGTGCCTTATGTACCTAAGGATTCTTTTAACCGCACAGAGATGTGACTCCTTAGGGCTTGCTTGAAACCTAGCACACATACACACACTAAACACGATATCCGACCTAGATGCGGTGAGGTAAAGTAAACTACCGATCATAGAACGATAGAGAGTTTGATCAATTGGTTTACCTCCCTCATCAAGGTCGAGATGTCCATTAGTAGGCATTGGGGTCTTGATTGGCTTGCAATCCTCCATCTTGAACTTCTTAAGTAGATCATGAGTGTACTTTTCTTGAGAGATGAAGGTCCCTTCTCTCATTTGCTTCACTTGAAGGCCAAGGAAGAAGGTTAGCTCGCCAATCATTGACATCTCGAACTCCTTGGACATCAAGTCACTGAACTCCTTGCAATGGTCTTGGTTTGTTGACCCAAATATAATGTCATCGACATATACTTGGGAAACGAAGATCTCTCCATTACGCTTCTTGGTGAATAGTGTTGTGTCGACGATCCCGATCTTGAAACCCTTCTTGAGTAGGAAGTCCCTTAGCCTCTCATACCAGGCTCTTGGAGCTTGCTTCAATCCGTAGAGTGCCTTGGACAACCTATACATATGATTAGGCAATGATGGGTCTTCAAACCCGAGAGGTTGTGAGACATAGACAAGTTCATTGATGAAACCATTTAAGAAAGTGCTCTTCACATCCATTTGAAAGAGTTTCATTTTGTGATGTGAAGCATACGCCAAAAGGATACGGATGGCTTCAAGTCTTGCAACCGGAGCAAAGGTCTCTCCAAAATCGAGTCCTACTTGAGAGAACCCATTTGCCACCAATCTTGCCTTGTTCCTTACAACCACGCCTTGATCATCTTGCTTGTTCCTAAACACCCACTAGGTACCAATGATTCTTGCATCCTTTGGCTTCTCTTCAAGTGTCCACACTTGGTTCCGGGTGAAGTTGTTGAGTTCTTCATGCATGGCATTCACCCAATCCGGATCCGCAAGTGCTTCTTCAACACTAGTAGGCTCAACAAAGGAAACAAACGAGTGATGTTCAACATAAGATGCAAGTCTAGAGCGAGTCATAACTCCCTTTGATGGACTCCCTATAATTTGATCATGGGGGTGAGCTTGAAGGATAGGTGTTGATCTTCTATTTGTCTCTTGAGGAGGGGGATGCGGTGCTTCAACATTGCTTGCTTCGGCCTCGGCTTGATCTTGAGGGATGTGAGTGTCTTCTTGAGCTTCCCTTACTTGATCTTCTTCATCAACTTGAGGCGTGCGAGGTGGAGAAGGATCTTGATTTGCTTCATCTTCAACTTCTTCCACCTCTTGCGGGTTGATAGCACCAATTGACATATTCTTCATTGCCTCCCTCAAGGGTTCATCACCTACATCAATATCCTCAAGCGCTCCCAAGTGTTGGCGCTTCTTGTAGATGTACACTTTGCAACCAAACACCCAGAAGAATGAAATATCCGGCTTCTTCCCATTGACAAGCTCATAGGGGGTCCTCTTTAATAGCCTTTGGACGAAGAGACGGTTTGCCGCATAGCAAGCGGTATGATTGCCTCCGCCCAAAACTTCTCCGGAGTGTTGTACTCATCAAGCATATACCTTGCTAGAGTTATGAGCGTCCGGTTCTTCCTCTCTACAACACCATTTTGTTGTGGAGTATATGTGGCGGATACCTCATGCTTGATCCCACTTCATCATAATAATCTTCAATCTTTGTGTTCACAAACTCGGTGCCATTGTCACTTCTAATCTTCTTGATCTTCACATCAAATTCATTTTGAGCTCTAGTTGCAAACTTTTTGAAGATGCCTTGTACTTCTCCCTTGTCTTGAAGAAAGAATACCCAAGTGTACGGAGAGTAGTCATCCACTACCACTAAGCAATAGAGATTGCCTCCAAGACTAGCATAGGTGGTAGGGCCAAATAGATCCATGTGTAGCAACTCTAAGACTCTTGAGGTAGACATGAAAGCTTTGGTTCGATGAGTGTTTGCCACTTGCTTGCCGACTTGACAAGCACTACACAATTTATCCTTCTCAAACGCCACATCCTTGATTCCTCTAATCATCTCCTTCTTGACAAGCTTCTTCAAGGTTGACATTCCCACATGTGCTAGTCTTCTATGCCATAGCCAACCCAAAGAATTCTTGGAGAATGACAAGTTTGCAAATTAGCTTCATTTGAGGTGAAGTCCACTAAGTAGAGGTTGTTGTGCCGGAACCCTTTGAATATCATTGATGAATCTTAAATCTTGGTCACAATCACCTCATTTGGAGTGAAAAGACATTGAAACCCGAGATCACAAAGTTGACCAACCGATAGCAAATTGAAGCTCAATGATTGTACTAGCAAGACATTGGAAATTGATTGATCTTGGGAGATAGCCACTTTGCCTAAGCCTTGAACTTTGCCCTTTGAATTATCCCCAAAAGTAATCTTGTCTTGATTTGCACAATCCTCATCAAGTGTGGTGAACATCCGGGGGTCGCCGGTCATATGTTGAGTGCAACCACTATCAATTACCCAATGGCTCCCACCGGTCTTATAGTTCACCTACACACAAGCAACTTGGAGTTAAGCTTGTTATTTGGGAACCCCCTTAGTGCGGGGCCCCATAGCCTTGTAAACCAACTCCTTAGCAACCCAAAGAACTTTAGGCTTGTTCTTCATTGGTGGTCCAAGGAACACTATAAGTGGTCTACCCTTGGAATCTTTGTTGATGACATAGTGAGCATCATGAGCAAATGGCCTAGTGTGCTTGGGTAAGGTCTTGGGAAGTGGAGTCTTGCATTGAAACTCGAAGTGACCAATTTGTCCATATCCAAAGCACCTCTTAGGCTTGGGCTTTGGCTTCTCTTGATTGTAGCCATTGTACTTGTTCTTGTAGTAGTTCTTGGCTTCAATCTTGACCTTGGCCTTCATCACTTGGTTTTCCTTGAACCCAATACCGGTCTTATCATTCTTCATGACGGTGCTCATTAGAAGCTCACTTTGGAGATTGTGGCCCTTGGTGAACTTGTCAAGGCCACTAGCAAGCTTGGTCTTGTCACTCTTGAGCTTGACAATTTCTTCTCTAAGAGAGTTGATCAAGGTAATAACATCTTTGTATTCTTCTTCCTTGGTCCACTTGATGGTGAAGGGCTTGTTTGCCTTGAGGTTGATTAGCTCTTCCTTGAGATTTGAGTTCTCTTCCCTCATCTTCACATAATCATCATACTTGTTGGCTTCTACAACTCTCTTGCCCTTGCACTTAGCACTTTGCTCAAGAGCCACATCATCAAGCTCGATTTCACAAGAGGTAGCACTTGCAAACTTAGCACACGAGTTAGTAGCAACATGTGTGGCAAGATCTTGAGTAAGCAATTTATTTGCTACCACTAGTGTTCCATGATCACTTTTCACTTGGTTGTAGTCATATTTTAGCAAGTTATACCTTGTATAGAGCTCTTGGGATGACCTCTCAAGCTTATCATGTTTCTCATTAGCTTGCTTAAGAGAGGCTTTGAGCTCCCTAGTGCTAGATGTGAGAGAATTGATCTCAAGCTTCAAATCATCATTAGCACTAGACAAGGCATCAAGCTTAGCATGCAAGTTGTCTTTAATCTCAAGAAGTTTGTCATTTTTACCTTTATACTTCCTTATGATGCTAGAGTACTTGTTGCAAATTTTAATTAGCTCATCATAGGATGGTGTGTCATCATCATCACTTTCACTACCACTTGAGTCACCACTATCATCATCATCCTCTTTTTGTACCTTCTTCTCACCTTTAGCCATGAGGCATAGGTGTGTAGAGGATGAACCTGATGATGAAGGAGGTGGCGGCGGTGGAATAGAAGAACCAATCACCAATGCGGCCACCTTATCTTCTTCACTATCATCATTGGAGGAGTCACTTGTATTATCAATATCGGTGAGCCAATCACCCACAATGTAAGCCTTGTCATCCTTCTTCTTGTGGAAGTTGAAGTTCTTCTTCTTCTTATATGGCTTGTCTTGCTTCTTGTCATCATCACTTGAGTCATCATTGCCGCCCTTGTTCTTCTTGAAGTTCTTGAACTTGTTGTTCTTGAACTTGTCTTTCTTCTCTACGGGGCAAGCATGAGCTAGATGACCAAGAGTGCCGCAATTGTAGCACTTCATTTGGGAGATTAACTTCCTTGAAGAGTTTGTGAAGAATTTCTTCTTCTTTGAGTCAAACTTGACTCCATTCTTGTTTAGCCTCTTCAACATCTTGGTGGTTTTCTTCACCATAAGAGCGATGTTGTCTTCATCATCATCATCACTTGCACTCTCAAGTACATATTGAATCTTGCACTTCTCCTTGGAAGATGCCTTGAGAGCCAAGTCCTTCTTCTCCTCCTTCTCTTTCTTCTTGGAGGAAGATGAACTTCCATCATTGATCTTCATGTACATCTCATGAGCATTGATCTTGCCCAAAACTTGTGTTGGGGTAGTTGTGGAGAGATCGCCTTGATGAAGGACCGTGACGATGTGGCTATACTTGTCTATTGGTAAGACACAAAGTATCTTGCGCACCACATCGGCCGGTGTCATTTGAGTAAGCCCAAGGCCATTCAACTCCTCTACAAGCACATTCAAGTGAGAATACATTTCATTAGCATTTTCATGAGATAGCATGGTAAAAGAGTTCATCTTAGCAATGATGAGGGGATAGCGCTCTTCTCTTTCACATTTGGTGCCCTCGTGTAGAGCACAAATGTTTGTCCAAATCTCATGCGCGGTTTTGCAATTCCGCACACGGTTGAACTTATCCTTGCAAATGCCACAGAAAAGAATGTTCTTCGCCTTAGCATTGTTCTTCTCAAAGAAGGGATCCTCGGCGAACACCGATCCGCCTATGGTGGCGGCTTTGTGACCACCGACATCCACGGCCTCAAGGTAGGCCTCCATCCGCACTTTCCAATAAGGAAAGTCATCCCCATCAAACATGGGTGGCGGTTCATCCCCATGGGACATCTTGCTCTAGGTGGTGAAGCCTAATTTAGAGCAACAAGGATCCGATACCAATTGAAAGGATCAAGATGCCCAAGAGGGGGGGGTGAATTGGGCTTGTTTTAAATTTCTAAAGCAAATATGAAAACCTATCAAATTCCAATCACCCCCTAGTGCCTACCGGTCGTGTGTCCTAGCTAGAAAAGCGGTAGCAGTTCATGGATTTGAAAAACAACCTAAACAATTCTAGTAGCAACGGAAAGAACAAGACGGAATGTAATGCAGAAATATAAAGAGTGAAAGGATCAAGATGCCCAAGAGGGGGGGTGAATTGGGCTTGTTTTAAATTTCTAAAGCAAATATAAAACCTATCAAATGCCAAACACCCCCTAGTGCCTACCGTCCGTGTGTCCTAACTAGAAAGCGGTAGCAGTTCAAAGGAATTAAAAACAACCTAAGCAATTCTAGTGGGAAATGTAAAAACAAGACGGAAATGTAAAGAGCTAGGAAAAAGAGAATCTCATGGACGCAGTGATTTTTTTCCCGAGGTATCGAGGTGTCGACACACCCCCCTAGTCCTCGTTGGAGCACCTCGCAAGGTATCGCTCCCCCTCTACCCGCGCAAGGGTAGAGTGCTCTCTACGGGCTGATTCTTCGCCACTCCGGCTCGGTGAATCGCCCACAACCGATCACAAAAGCTTGGAGAAGAGCCGCCAACAATCTCCCGGCGGTCACTTCACCCGAACATCACCAAACCGTCTAGGTGCTGTCGAACACCAAGAGTAACAAGCACAAGACCTTCACTTGACCCACTCAAGGCTAGGAAGGTGGATGGATGCACACAAGTCACTCCTAATCACTCTAGGAGGGAAGAACAAGATGAACTCTCTCTAATCTCTCCCTCACTAGACTCTTGGCTCTCCAAAGGATTTCTCAAGGTGTCACCAGCTGAAACAATGGCCAAGAGGGCCTCTAGGGACCAAGGGGGCAACTATAAATAGTCCCCACCTCCAAAACTAGCCGTTTTTCACTTTTTCTTCTTTCTGCGTAGCCACCGGACTAGTCCGGAGCTCACACCACCGGACCATGCACACTGGTCCGGAGCTCACTCACGTTTCAAACTTAGGCACCATCGGACTACTCTGCTTGGTCCGACGCACTGGTCCGACGCTCTGGTCCGGAGCCTCGGTGCTCTCTGAGTGAAAACCTATCTCTCTTTTACACACCACCGGACCCCTCTCCTTGGTCCGGTGCCCTGGTCCGACGCTCTGGTCCGGAGCCAGGGCGCTCTCTGCATAGACCAAACTTCCTGTCTTGAGGCGTCGGACTAGCCGTCGGACACACCGTCGGACTAGTCCGGAGCCTTCTGACTCTCTGAACCAAGCCACCGGACCACTCTCCTATGGTCCGATGCTTTCCAGACAGGTGGTCCGGAGCTCCTGGAGCTGAGAATCTGCCTAAGTCAGGGACCACCGGACTACTCTCCTTGGTCCGGTGCTCACTTAGCAGAGTGGTCCGGAGCCTCTTTCTCCCTCTCTTTCAACCGTTTTCGCTCAGGTTTCTCAAGGGATTTTGCTCCTACCACTTCTAGGGTTTATCAAGGGCTGAAATCAAGGTCTCTAGGACTAGTTGTGACAAGTGTGCATATACCCACTTTCCTAAACTCTCCTAGGTCAAGCTACTAACCTCATACCCCCTTTATAGTACGGTCAAAGGAAAAACAAAAGCCCTAGCTATACTTAGTGCCCTTCTCAACCTTATGGCACTAAGAACTAGCCTAGTCTTCGTCGTGTATCTCCATCCTTTGCAACCGAAACGATTTCCATCTTGGGAGCATGAATATCCATTAAGCCCATTCAAAATGCAACACTCATGACCTAACATAAATGACTTTGTCTCTGCAAAACACATGTTAGTCATAGTGATCTAGTATTGTCATTAATCGCCTAAACACAAGGGTCCATGATTCTACAATCTCCCCCTTTTAGGTGATTGACGACAATACAAGCTCGAGTAGAGAATAATGAGTGAATTTTGATAAGAGAAGGCATGACTTGATATGAGATAGGCATGGTTTAGTAATAAGAAAGACAAATACATGCCTAACCATTCAAGCCATGACAAGTACAATAGATATGAAATGAGCATAGTACTTGATTTCAAAAAAAAAATATGCTATAGCCAAAAGATCAGAGATTAGCGCGGAAGCAACATAGCATAACCAATTGACATGAGATATATATAAAGGAATGTCCACACATGTCACACAACCATCAAGTCTCAACCAACACACATATCATACAGTGCAATAAGACGGTAAACGTGATGCAATAGAGTTTATACACAACAAAAGAACGAGTCCTACTAGCTCCCCCTAAAGCTAGCCCATCTACTCGACTCTCCCTCTCCCCCTTTGGCGTCGAAACACCTAAACTAAGCATCTGGAGGTGGAGTGGAAGCAGCCGTGGATCGGTCGAGCACCCTGAAAGCTGCCAGATATGTCTCATCATCTGAATCCTCCCCCTAAGTGTCGGTAGCTGGAAGTGAAGCGGTCTGGGGGTCGGAAGCTGACAGGGCTGCTGCGGTCGAAGACTCAGGAGCAGTAGCTGGAGAAGTAGTAGGAGCGGTAACCGGTGCTAGTGTCTCTGCCGGAACCTCAGGAGCTGCTGTGACCGGTGGTGCCTCATGCACTGACTCGTCTGGAGTCTGAAGAACCGGAGACTGTTGAGGCTGGACTGGAGTCGAGGTGACAACTGTAGCATCGGTAGCGACTGCAGCTGTCGGAGGGGTAGACACGGCTGGAGCCCGACTGTCGTGTGTAGCCTCAGAGGAAGCTACTGAGGAGAGGTGCTGATCAGCTGTCGGTGCTACAAGCTCGGCCTCAACCTCTGCTGCAATCTGAGGACCAGTGGGGGACGGCTGACCGGTAATGTCACTGAAGGACGCTGACAGATCTCGAGCAGTAGCACCCATCGTAGCGGTAAGAGGAGTGAAACCAGTAGTGAGAGGGGTGAACTGCTGAGTAGGTCCAAAGGTGTCCAACCACTGAGTCACCTGAGTCGCCGGGGACTGGAACGGGGTGGTCAAACTAGCACCCTGAAGTCCACTGGACTGTACGGCTGGGGTGGGAGTGACTGACTGACCGACGGAGCTCGCAGGGGCCACTGAGGGGCCAACTGAGGGTCCAACTGAGAACTGTGGCCCTCCAAGCTGCCCAACTAACTGTGAGGGCTGAGAAGTGCTCATCATCTGAATCTGTGGAGCCGTAGGGAACTCTAGAGGAGGAGCGCCAGTCCACTTCATCATGTGTGCCATGAATGCCATGTTCTGCTGCTGCAGCTGCTGTGACTGTAACTGAAGTCGCTGGGACTCTAGCTGCATAGCGAGCATCTGTCGCTGCATCTCGAAGTGACGCTCCTCTGACTGTTGCTGCATCTCATCCTGTCTCTGCTGGACCTGTGTAACTGCAGTGACGAGAGAGCTCTGCTGCTCATTCATCCTGTCAAGGAGCTTGAGCATCATCGTTTCAGTGGCAGAGGCAGAGCCGCCAGCCTCAGTGTCGTGCGCCCATGGGGGCATCTGTGGAACCGGCTGGAAGTCTGCGTCTGAGCTGTCAGAAGTATCCTCTGGAGTCACATCAGCTCCTGTATCTAGACCATGTAGCTCCTACTGCTCAACACCACGGATGGCCTCATCCTGAGCATCAACCTCTGCTCTGTCAGCTGGTGCTGTCCTCTCTCTGACAAGACGGAGGACCCGGTTTCCAAACCGGCTATCAAACGACCCCGGGACTCTGTAATCGGGGAAAGAAGTAGGCGACTGGTCCAATAGAGCACGGAGTCCAGGGTGTGCTCCCTCTAGCTCAATAGCAATAATCGCAGAGATCCAGTGAGCATAGGGAAACTATCGTCGGGCCCTCATGCCATCTGCTATCACATCCTCTATCTCTGACACTAGAAAGTCTGCAATATCAAATGGTGTCTGAGATACCAGGGTCTGAAGGAGAAGCTGCTGCATGTTTGTCAATCCTTCCTTGTACCCCGTGCGAGGTAGCAGAGTATGGCGGAGCACCTCATTCAATCTATGAACTGTAGGCCTGAGCTCTGCGGGGCTACGCCTGGAGCCCTCTGAGAAAGGTGGCTTGAACAGAGGAGCCATCTCCTGCACTAACAAAGTACGACCTCCTCAAGCTCTACGAGGCACTGAGGCTCCTCGGTAACACTCGTAGTGCAGGTCAAACTCACCACCCTCCTGACGAAAGTGAAAGATCTCTCTGAGTCTGGTCAAGTATAGCATGTACCTCTCGCCTCTGAAGGTGTACTGCACATACTTGTGCTCCGGATCCACCCAAACTGAAGCATAGAACTCTCTGACCCATCGCTCTATATAGTTACCAGAACATCCGAGTAAATCGGCGAGTCCCGGCTGGTAAGTCAAGAACGGGCGAATCTCCTCACCAGCTAGCTCAACGATGCTCTCTAGGGAGCAAACCCTGTGTGGTCATATCTGAATGCTGGTCAACTGAGCTGCTCGGTAGAAATCCTCCATGAGAGGTGTATGCCACCCTGGTGAGGCTCTAGGGTCTCTCTGATCCGGACACCACTTCTCTAGAGCAACGAATCTGAGCTTCTTCACTTGTTTCGCTGTAAGATTCCTCAGATCGAGGTGAACTGAGGCTGAAGCTGCTGTGGGAGCCGCTGACTGAGGTGACTGAGTAGACTGGGAGCGGGTGGAGCGCCCCCAGGAACTAGGTGCCAGCGGTGTACCCAGGGCCTCTGTAACAAGCTCAGGCTCCTGTGGAGTGTCCTCAGTGTGGGACCCAGCTGGAGGAGAAGTGGGAAGATCCCGCGGAGGGGTGCCGAGTCTCACGGTACCTCGGCGACCGCCTCGCTTTGCGCGGTCCGCTGCATCGGCCACTGCCTCGGCTTTCTCAGCCTCTGTAAGCTTGCGCTTCTTCTTCTTAGCTTTCTCAACCACTGGCTTCTTGCCCTTGTCTCTGGAAGGACGTGGAGGAGGAGGAGCATCACCACCAGACCTAGCTGCCTGAGCACAAGTGCTGCGAGTCATACTGAAACAATCACAGAATCACTGCACACTGACAAGCAACCACTGATAGATCACAAGAATACTACCTCAAGAACCACTGATCTCTGTCACAAGAAACACTGATCGCTGCAAGTAACAATTGTCAACTGATCAGACAATGTACCACTGACAGAGGGGCCTCCAAGCCGCTGGACTAAACCTCTTGAGGCTTTGCCTCAATCCTTACTCGCGAGCTTTGCCCCGAGTTCAACTGCCACTGACTGTTGCTGGATAGAATAGACAGGGTATACATAAGCATATATAACATCTAGAGATAAGAAACCGTATAGAAGCAAGCATCTAGATGAGTGATAGAATGAAATGCTGACAATATACCTGAGGTAAGAGAGCGTAACTATTCAGAGCAATCTCAAGTACCAAAGCACTTTCCGAACGGTATATACCAGCTGCGAATCACAATTGGCAATTGAATTTAGTGGTTTGGATTGAATTTCTTAAGAGATATTCACAGAATTACTCTAGGGCATAACTCAATTTACGATTCGACAAAACGCGATATCGAAAGTGAATCCATACCCTAGAAGTGAAGTGGTGGAGATGTCAACGACGAAGGCGAACACGGTCGCGAACGAGGACATCGAAGACAATGACGACAAAGGAAGTTCGTTCGAGGGCGAACGCGTCGAAACCTGATTTCGGTCGAGGACGAATGTCGACACCCCAAACCCTAGGTTAGGGCAGCCCTAGCCCTTGAATTTTCAGGACAATGGAGATGGTGGGGGGGGGAACCCTAAGTGGCTCAGCTTGGCAGGGAGAAGAGTGGAGCTTGGGCGGAGCTGCTTGCCGGCGGCGAGGTGGAGGACGGTGGTGGTGGAGCAGGGAGGCGCAGGGCGGCGGTGGAGCGGAGTAATGGTGGTGCAAGGCGGTGGAGAGCAGTGGCGCGGTGAGATGGTAGGCGGCGGAGCTAAGGAGGAGAAGGATCTCCGGCGGCAATGGCGCGGCGGCGAGGCTAGGGCAGAGCTGCGGCGACGGCGGCGAGACGGCGTACGGACGGCTGAACGAAGGAAGTGGAGAAACAGACGCGCACGCGGGGGGGTTATCGCAAAATTTCGATGCGTCGGACCACTCCGCTTGGTCCGGTGGCTGGTCCGACGGGTGGTCCGACGGTACCAGAGAAGGAAATCCAGTGAGCAACCGACCACCGGACAACTGCGTCGGACGACTCACCGGACTAGTCCGATGGAGCATCGGACTGGTCCGACGGTGAACAGATTAGAATGACAGAGGCACCGGGCAACTTGACATTGGTCCGGTGCAGCGTCGGACACTGGTCCGACGGATTCTTTGGCTGGAGACGATTTATGCAGTGAGGGACAGGGCGTCGGACCACTGCGTCGGACCAATGCAGAGTGGTCCAGAGGGTGGTCCGGTGCTTAATATTGCTCTGAATTTTCCTATTTTTCTCTCCAATCTTTTCTCTTATCCAAGTACCAACACAAAAGAGCAGAGAGGAACACTTGTTGGACTTAACATAAGAACCATCTCTCAAACCCTCAATTTTAGAAGTAGTTTGCGATAGGCTAGAATTAGTTTTCATAAGAAAATAGTTCAATAAAGCTCCAAGGGTCACCTTAGGGGCACTAGAGGGGTATTAGCTGAAGCTAGAGCGTTGAATTGCTCCCCCTAAGTGTTGAGCCTAATGATGACCAACAAACTTAACCGAAAAGAAACGAAGAAGCAACACTAATGCATATGCAATGCAAAACGAAATTTGAATCTAGGTTGCTTGCAAGTTTAAACCGCGGTTAAGCTTTGTCACACGCTTTGAGGGTGGTTATCTTAACCGCGTTAGCCAAGCCTATGTGCATTACCAAATTAAACATGTTATATTACATATGAATGCATGATACACACAAGCTCATCTTTTAGTGAAGTTAGAGTGATCAAGCACATTCAACTCGCTTCTCAACCTACAAAAGGTTGTTTCATCGAGTGGTTTAGTGAAGATATCCGCCAATTGATCTTCGCTCTTAACTCCAATTAGTGTGATGTCTTTCCTAGCCATATGATCTCTAAGAAAGTGATGGCGAATATCAATGTGCTTGGTGCGAGAGTGTTGAACCGGGTTGTTAGCAAGCTTTACGTCGCTTTCATTATCACACAAAAGTGGAACTTCTTTTAAAAACACGTCGTAATCAAAAAGTGTTTGGGTCATGTATAAGATTTGTGCACAACTTGCTCCCATGGCAATGTATTCCGCCTCGGCGGTTGACAATGCCACACTGTTTTGCTTCTTTGAGGACCAAGAAACAAGTGATCTTCCTAGCATGTGGCACCCGCCGGAGGTACTCTTCCTATCAACCTTGCACCCGGCATAATCCGAATCGGAATAGCCAACTAGTTGGAAGGGAGCTCCTTTGGGATACCAAAGACCCATGCTAGGGGTGTGCCTTAAGTACCTAAGGATTCTTTTAACCGCACAAAGATGCGACTCCTTAGGGTTTGCTTGAAACCTAGCACACATACACACACTAAACATGATATCCAGCCTAGATGCGGTGAGGTAAAGTAAACTACTGATCATAGAGCGATAAAGAGTTTGGTCAATCGGTTTACCTCCCTCATCGAGATCGAGATGTCCATTAGTAGGCATTGGGGTCTTGATTGGCTTGCAATCCTCCATCTTGAAATTCTTAAGTAGATCATACGTGTATTTTTCTTGAGAGATGAAGGTTCCTTCTCTCATTTGCTTCACTTGAACGCCAAGGAAGAAGGTTAGCTCGCCAATCATTGACATCTCGAACTCCTTGGACATCAAGTCGTCAAATTCCTTGCAATGGTCTTGGTTTGTTGACCCAAATATAATGTCATCGACATATACTTGGCAAACAAAGATCTCTCCATTAAGCTTCTTGGTGAATAGTGTAGTGTCGACGATCCCGATCTTGAAGCCCTTCTTGATTAGGAAGTCCCTTAGCCTCTCATACCAAGCTCTTGGAGCTTGCTTCAATCCGTAGAGTGCCTTGGACAACCTATACACATGATTAGGCAAGTTTGGGTCTTCAAACCCGGGAGGTTGTGAGACATAAACAAGTTCATTAATGAAACCATTTAAGAAGGCGCTCTTCACATCCATTTGAAAGAGTTTCATTTTGTGATGTGAAGCATACGCCAAAAGGATACGGATGGCTTCAAGTCTTGTAACCGGAGCAAAGGTCTCTCCAAAATCGAGTCCTTCTACTTGAGAAAACCCCTTTGCCACCAATCTTGCTTTGTTCCTCACAACCACGCCTTGATCATCTTGCTTGTTCCTAAACACCCACTTGGTGCCTATGATTCTTGCATCCTTTGGCTTCTCTTCAAGTGTCCACACTTGGTTCCGGGTGAAGTTGTTAAGATCTTCATGCATGGCATTCACCCAATCCGGATCCGCAAGTGCTTCTTCTACACTAGTAGGCTCAACAAAGGAGACAAACGAGTGATGTTCAACATAAGATGCAAGTCTAGAGCGAGTCATTACTCCCTTTGATGGACTCCCTATGATTTGATCATGGGGGTGAGCTTGAAGGATGGATGTTGATTTTCTATTTGTCTCTTGAGGAGGAGGATGTGGTGCCTCAACATTGCTTGCTTCGGCCTCGGCTTGATCTTGAGGAATGTGAGTATCTTCTTGAGCTTCCCTCACTTGATCTCCTTCATCAACTTGAGGCGTGTGAGGTGGAGAAGGATCTTGATTTGCTTCATCTTCAACTTCTTCCACCTCTTGCGGGTTGATAGCACCAATTGGCATATTCTTCATTGCCTCCCTCAGGGGTTCATCACCTACATCAATATCCTCAAACGCTCCTTGGGAGCCATTAGTTTCATCAAACTCCAAGTCATACGTTGTTTCAACTAAGCCGGTGGCTTTGTTAAATACACGGTATGCCTTGGATTTAAGTGAATAACCAACAAGGAAACCAATGTCACACCGCCGTTGGAATTTACCCAAGTGTTGGCGCTTCTTGTAGATGTACACCTTGCAACCAAACACTCGAAAGAATGAAATATCCAGTTTCTTCCCATTGACAAGCTCATAGGGGGTCTTCTTTAATAGCCTTTGGACGAAGAGATGGTTTGCCGCATAGCAAGCGGTGTTGATTGCCTCCGCCCAAAACTTCTCTGGAGTGTTGTACTCATCAAGCATAGACCTTGCTAGAGTTATGAGTGTCCGGTTCTTCCTCTCTACTACACCATTTTGTTGTGGAGTATATGTGGCGGACACCTCATGCTTGATCCCAACTTCATCACAATAATCTTTAATCTTTGTGTTCACAAACTCGGTGCCATTGTCACTTCTAATCTTCTTGATCTTCACATCAAATTCATTTTGAGCTCTTGTAGCAAACTTCTTGAAGATGCCTTGTGTCTCTCCCTTGTCTTGAAGAAAGAACACCCAAGTGTACCGAGAGTAGTCATCCACTACCACTAAGCAATAGAGATTTCCTCCAAGACTAGCATAGGTGGTAGGGCCAAATAAGTCCATGTGTAGCAATTCTAGGACTCTTGAGGTTGACATGAAAGCCTTGGTTGGATGAGTGTTTGTCACTTGCTTGCCGGCTTGACATGCACTACAAAGTTTGTCCTTCTCAAACACCACATCCTTGATTCCTCTAACCATTTCCTTCTTGACTAGCTTCTTCAAGGTTGACATGCCCACATGAGCTAATCTTCTATGCCATAGCCAACCCAAAGAATATTTGGAGAATAGACACGCTTGCAAGTTTGCTTCATTGGAAGTGAAGTCCACTAGGTAGAGGTTGTTGTGCCGGAACCCTTTGAATATCATTGATGAATCTTCAATCTTGGTCACAATCACCTCATTTGGTGTGAAGAGACAATGAAACCCGAGATCACAAAGTTGACCAACCGATAGCAAGTTGAAGCTCAATGATTGTACTAGCAAGACATCTGGGATTGATTGATCTTGGGAGATAGCCACTTTGCCTAAGCCTTGAACTTTGCCCTTTGAATTATCCCCAAAAGTAATCTTGTCTTGATTTGCACAATCCTCATCAAGTGTGGTGAACATCCGGGGGTCGCCGATCATGTGTTGAGTGCAACCACTATCAATTACCCAATGGCTCCCACCGGTCTTGTAGTTCACCTATACACAAGCAACTTGGGGTTAAGCTTGTTGTTTGGGAACCCCCTTAGTGCGGGGCCCCATTGCCTTATCAACCAACTCCTTAGCAACCCAAAGAACCCTAGGCTTGTTCTTCATTGGTGGTCCAAGAAACACCACAAGTGGTCTACCCTTGGAATCTTTGTTGATGACATAGTGAGCATCATGAGCAAATGGCCTAGTGTGCTTGGGCAAGGTCTTGGGAAGTGGAGTCTTGCATTGAAATGATAGATGACCAATTTGTCCACATCCAAAGCACCTCTTAGGCTTGGGCTTTGGCTTCTCTTGATTGTAGCCATTGTACTTGTTCTTGTAGTAGTTCTTGGCTTCAATCTTGACCTTGGCCTTCATCACTTGGTTCTCCTTGTACCCAATACCGGTCTTGTCACTCTTCATGACGGTGGTCATTAGAAGCTCACTTTGGAGATTATGGCCCTTGGTGAACTTTTCAAGGCCATTTGTAAGCTTGGTCTTGTCATTCTTGAGCTTGGCAATTTCTTCTCGAAGAGAGTTGATCAAGGTGATAGCATCTTTATCTTCTTCTTGAGCCGGCTTGATGGTGAAGGGCTTGTTTGCCTTGAGGTTGATTAGCTCTTCCTTGAGCTTTGAGTTCTCTTCACTCATCTTCACATAATCATCATACTTGTCGGCTTCTACAACTCTCTTGCCCTTGCACTTTGCACTTTGCTCAAGAGCCACATCATCAAGCTCGATATCACAAGAGGTAGCACTTGCACACTTAGCACACGGGTTAGTAGCAACATGTGTAAGATCTTAAGTAAGTAATTCATTTGCTACAACTAGTGTGCCATGATCACTTTTCACTTGATTGTAGTCATCTTTTAGCAAGTTAAACCTTGTGAGGAGCTCTAGGGATGACCTCTCAAGCTTATCATGTTTCTCATTGGCTTGCTTAAGAGAGGCTTTGAGCTCCCTAGTGCTAGATGTGAGAGAGTTAATCTCAAGCTTCAAATCATCATTAGCACTAGACAAGTTATCAAGCTTATCATGCAAGTTTTCCTTGATTTCAAGAAGTTTGTCATTTTTACTCTTGTACTTCCTTATGATGCTAGCATATTTGTTGCAAATTTTAATTAGTTCATCATAGGAAGGTGCTTCTTCATCATCACTATCATCACTAGAGAGGTCATCACCATCATCCTCTTTTTGTACCTTCTTATCACCTTTAGCCATAAGGCATAGGTGTGTAGAGGATGAGCCCGGCGATGAAGGAGGAGGTGGCGGTGGAATTGAAGAACCAATCACCAAAGCGGCCACCTTCTCTTCTTCACTCTCATCATCGGAGGAGTCGCTTGAATCATCAATGTCGGTGAGCCAATCACCCACAATGTAAGCCTTGCCATCCTTCTTCTTCTTGTGGAAGTTGAAGTTCTTCTTCTTCTTGTATGGCTTGTCTTGCTTCTTGTTATCATCACTTGAGTCATCATTGTCGCCCTTGTTCTTCTTGAAGTTCTTGAACTTGTTGTTCTTGAACTTGTCTTTCTTCTCTTCGGGACACGCATGGGCTAGATGACCAAGAGTGCCGCAATTGTAGCACTTCATTTGGGAGATTGGCTTCCTTGAAGAGCTTGTGAAGAATTTCTTCTTCTTTGAGTCAAACTTGACTCCATTCTTGTTTAGCCTCTTCAATATCTTGGCGGTCTTCTTCACCATGAGAGCGATGTTATCTTCATCATCATCATCACTTGTGCTCTCAACAACATATTGAATCTTGCACTTCTCCTTGGAAGATGCCTTGAGAGCCAAGTCCTTCTTTTCCTCCTTCTCTTTCTTCTTGGAGGATGATGAAGTTCCATCATTGATATTCATGTACACCTCATGAGCATTGATCTTGCCCAACACTTGCGTTGGTGTAGTTGCGGAGAGATCGCCTTGATGAAGAACCGTGACGATGTGGCTATACTTGTCTATTGGAAGGACACAAAGTGTCTTGCGCACCACATCGGCCGGTGTCATTTGAGAGAGTCCAAGGCCATTCAACTCCTCTACAAGCACATTCAAGCGAGAATACATTTCATTAGCATTTTCATGAGATAGCATGGTGAAAGCATTTAACTTAGCAATGATAAGGTGATAGCGCTCTTCTCTTTCACATTTAGTGCCCTCGTGTAGAGCACAAATGTTTGTCCAAATCTCATGCGCGGTTTTGCAATTCCTCACACGGTTGAACACATCCTTGCAAATGCCATGGAAAAGAATATTCTTTGCCTTGGCATTGTTCTTCTCAAAGTATGGGTCCTCGGCGAACACCAATCCACCTTGGGTGGCGGCTTTGTGAACGCCGACATCCACGACCTCAAGGTAGGCCTCCATCCTCACTTTCCAATAAGGAAAGTCATCCCCATCGAACATGGGTGGCGGTCCATCCCCATGGGACATCTTGCTCTAGGCGGTGAAGCCTAATTTAGAGCAACCTTGCTCTGATACCAATTGAAAGGATCAAGATGCCCAAGAGGGGGGGTGAATTGGGCTTGTTTTAAATTTCTAAAGCAAATATA
Source organism: Microstegium vimineum (assembly GCA_022036555.1). Lineage (NCBI taxonomy): Eukaryota > Viridiplantae > Streptophyta > Magnoliopsida > Poales > Poaceae > Microstegium > Microstegium vimineum. The sequence goes on along the minus strand of CM039119.1, from coordinate 21,553,890 downwards.
AAACCTATCAAATGTCAAACACCCCCTAGTGCCTACCGTCCGTGTGTCCTAACTAGAAAGCGGTAGCAGTTCAAAGGAATTAAAAACAACCTAAGCAATTCTAGTAGGAAATGTAAAAACAAGACGGAAATGTAAAGAGCTAGGAAAAAGAGAATCTCATGGACGCAGCGATTTTTTTCCCGAGGTATCGAGGTGTCGACACACCCCCCTAGTCCTCGTTGGAGCACCTCGCAAGGTATCGCTCCCCCTCTACCCGCGCAAGGGTAGAGTGCTCTCTACGGGCTGATTCTTCGCCACTCCGGCTCGGTGAATCGCCCACAACCGATCACAAAAGCTTGGAGAAGAGCCGCCAACAATCTCCCGGCGGTCACTTCACCCGAACATCACCAAACCGTCTAGGTGCTGTCGAACACCAAGAGTAACAAGCACAAGACCTTCACTTGACCCACTCAAGGCTAGGAAGGTGGATGGATGCACACAAGTCACTCCTAATCACTCTAGGAGGGAAGAACAAGATGAACTCTCTCTAATCTCTCCCTCACTAGACTCTTGGCTCTCCAAAGGATTTCTCAAGGTGTCACCAGCTGAAACAATGGCCAAGAGGGCCTCTAGGGACCAAGGGGGCAACTATAAATAGTCCCCACCTCCAAAACTAGCCGTTTTTTCACTTTTTCTTCTTTCTGCGTAGCCACCGGACTAGTCCGGAGCTCACACCACCGGACCATGCACACTGGTCCGGAGCTCACTCACGTTTCAAACTTAGGCACCATCGGACTACTCTGCTTGGTCCGACGCACTGGTCCGACGCTCTGGTCCGGAGCCTCGGTGCTCTCTGAGTGAAAACCTATCTCTCTTTTACACACCACCGGACCCCTCTCCTTGGTCCGGTGCCCTGGTCCGACGCTCTGGTCCGGAGCCAGGGCGCTCTCTGCATAGACCAAACTTCCTGTCTTGAGGCGTCGGACTAGCCGTCGGACACACCGTCGGACTAGTCCGGAGCCTTCTGACTCTCTGAACCAAGCCACCGGACCACTCTCCTATGGTCCGATGCTTTCCAGACAGGTGTCCGGAGCTCCTGGAGCTGAGAATCTGCCTAAGTCAGGGACCACCGGACTACTCTCCTTGGTCCGGTGCTCACTTAGCAGAGTGGTCCGGAGCCTCTTTCTCCCTCTCTTTCAACCGTTTTCGCTCAGGTTTCTCAAGGGATTTTGCTCCTACCACTTCTAGGGTTTATCAAGGGCTGAAATCAAGGTCTCTAGGACTAGTTGTGACAAGTGTGCATATACCCACTTTCCTAAACTCTCCTAGGTCAAGCTACTAACCTCATACCCCCTTTATAGTACGGTCAAAGAAAAACAAAAGCCCTAGCTATACTTAGTGCCCTTCTCAACCTTATGGCACTAAGAACTAGCCTAGTCTTCGTCGTGTATCTCCATCCTTTGCAACCGAAACGATTTCCATCTTGGGAGCATGAATATCCATTAAGCCCATTCAAAATGCAACACTCATGACCTAACATAAATGACTTTGTCTCTGCAAAACACACGTTAGTCATAGTGATCTAGTATTGTCGTTAATCGCCTAAACACAAGGGTCCATGATTCTACAAAGAGCTAGGGAAAAGGAATTCTCGTTGACGCAACGATGTTTTCCCGAGGTATCGAGGTGTCGACACACCCCCTAGTCCTCGTTGGAGCACCTCGCAAGGTATCGCTCCCCCTCTACCCGCTCAAGGGTAAAGTGCTCTCTACGGGCTGATTCTTCGCCACTTCGGCTCGGTGAATCGCCCACAACCGATCACAGAAGCTTGGAGAAGAGCCGCCGACAATCTTCCGACGATTACTTCCTCCAAACAGAACCAAACCGTCTAGGTGCTGTTGAACACCAAGAGTAACAAGCACAAGACCTTCACTTGACCAACTCAATGGCTAGGAAGGTGAATGGATGCACACAAGTCACTCCTAATCACTCTAGGAGGGAAGAACAAGATGGAATCTCTCAAATTTCTCCCTCACTAGGCACTTGGCTCTCCAAGAACTCTCTCCAAGGTTCCTCAGGTGTAACACAGGCCAAGAGAGGTCCTAAGGACGAGGAGGGCAACTATAAATAGTCCCCACCTTCAAAACTAGACGTTACTTGCTTTTTCTCTTTTCTACGAAGGCACCGAACTAGTCCGGAGGACACACCACCGGACCAAAGCAACTGGTCCGGAGCTCACTCGCAATTCAAAAACCACTGGAAAAGCAGGCACTGTCGGACTACTCGCTATGGTCCGACGCCCTAGTCCGACGCTCAGGTCCGGAGCCAGGGTGCTCACTGAGTTGAAAACTCAACTGAGCTTGGCACCACCGGGCCACTCGCTATAGTCCGGTGCCCTGGTCCGACGCAGAGGTCCGGAGCCAGGGTGCTTACTGAGTTCTCAAACATCTTTGACTGAGAGCGTCAGACTAGCCGTCAGACTCACCGTCGGACTAGTCCGGAGCCTCCTCTGAGGCTGACTTCCTCTGGCAGGGACCACCGGACCACTCGCCTATGGTCCGGTGCTTTCTAGACAGGTGGTCCGGAGCTAACTCTCTGAGCTTTTGCCTAAGTCAAGGACCGTCGGACCACTTTCCTTGGTCCGACGCCTACTAGGCAAATTGGTCTGAAACCTCTTTCTCCCTCTGTTTCAAGTGTTTTCACTAAGTCTTTTCTAGTGGTTTTGCTCCTACCATTTCTAGGGTTAATCAAGGGCTGATAGCAAGGTCTCTAGGACTAGTTGTGACAAGTGTGCACACACCAACTTTCTCAAACTCTCCTAGGTCAAGCTACTAACCTCATACCCCCTTTATAGTACGGTCAAAGGAAAAACAAAGTCCTAGCTATACTTAGTGCCCTTCTTAACCTTATGACACTAAGGACTAGCCTAGTCTTCAACTTGAATCAACATCCTTTGAAACCGAAACGATTTCCATCTTAGGGGCATGAATGTCCATTAAGCCCATTCTTAACATCACTATTGACCTAACTTATAATGACTTTGCCTCTGCAAAACACACGTTAGTCATAGTGACCTAGCATTGTTGTTAATCGCCTAAACACAAGGGTCCATGATTCTTCATAGTTATTAGTGCACACCGTCCAATTACCAATATACTATACCGTAACTGTATTAATTTCAGGAACTTTGTTTTTTTTATTATATATCATTTTAATGTTGATGTTTAATTTTCTAATATTATCGTATTATTATGCGATCTAGGTATTTAATACAAATATTTTATTACCCTGTAGCAACGCATGAGCACACGATATATATATATATATATATATATATATATATATATATATATTCAGTAGCTAGCTATAGAATAGCCTATTCTGTAGTCGAGCCAACCGACCCGCACGGCCGCACCAGCCTGCTGGCCTCCGCATGCTCCTGGCTTGTAACAGACGGAAAGCCAACCGAGCAGTAATGAGCCCCGACAGCCACAACCATTAATGGTAATTAGATTTAATTCACGTAATTAGCGCATTGTGATCATGGCGACTTCGAATCTGCCGTGTGTGCATGCAAGATAGAGGAACGAGTGGTTACTAGAATTAGCCTACACATGCACACAAGTGAATTAGCGTATGCATGGCATGCACTATCGTCTATACCATCAAATTTTTACGATAAAAGATTGGAGGAATTTGGTCAATTAGACCTCAAAATTTTAGAAGAACTATACTTGTAATAAGTTTATTATATGAATCGTTATAATTAATGTAAATATTATGAGACAATAATGTAAATATTATGAGACGTAGTTGAGTTACTATAATTTGGCGTCATGGTACTGCATAGTAGTTTACTACAATTTAGACGTCATGGTACTGTATGTGTACTATAATTTGTGTAGTTACTATAAAAAAATGATCAGTTACCATAATTTGACGTCCTTTGTTTCCTAGCAAGGCAGGGGTATATATGCACCCGAACAGCGAACAAAACAATGGTAAGTGACGATAATGTGGCTAGTGATTTACCAAAAGTGAGTAAAAATAAGCTAAGAAAATCGTAATTGGACAATAATGAGTTACGATAATCACATTATCATTTACCATAATCGAGTTACTATAATGAGATATTTGGTTTATACTACAATATTTGTGAACGAAAAGCACATTTCAATTACCATCATCGATTTACCACGATACCATATTCCAGTTTACAATAATACATGAGAAGAAATACTTCAATTTACTAAAAAAAATAGTAATTCCTTGAATTGGTTTTCTTGCACATTATGTGAGAGTATGAGAAGAAAGAAATTGAATATGACACAAACTTATGAAATGCTTTCCTTGCAAATTCTAGGACAATGCTCTCGATCACATATAACATGTGCTCACATGCACATCACACAACATGTACTTTTGGCGAATACGATTTGCTGCTATTCATCATAGCTCTGAGCTCTAACAGATTCATAGAGTCGTTCTCATGGGAGAAGGCATCTTGTCGATAGACAGCAACCTTCTCATGTTGGCCTCCGAAGATAGCTAGGAAGCCCGATCCAAGATGAGGGCGTGAACACACACGGAGAATGATTTTAATCATCCCTGCCAAGCGGTCTCATCTGCTATGAAAAAGGCAGCTGTAAATTGTATGATGTATTTAATTACTACATAATATCCTAGTGAAATCGGCATTTAGGAAATATGGATACAGACACATATATATAATCGAATAAAAAGAGATGGCATCATGTCATGCGACAGCAAGAAGTCGATGTTCCTTTGGGCTGGGCTAACCCACCAACGGAATAATTGGATATACAAAATGAATCAATATCGACAATGGAAACGGCAAATCGACTCCTAATCCAAACATTCGGGCTTCAATGTACACGTTGAAGGAGTACGGGTATGATATAGTTTTGTGCCTGCTCACCTCATGGTCATATGGCGTACGTCTTGTCTCTCCGCCGCCGGCCTGCACACGGACGGAAGGATAGCATTGACCACCGGTGCATGGATAGCGGCAGCAAACCAATGCAAGATGACCAACAACCTTCGTATGTAGCAGTGGGAACGTCCGTAGCACTGTACAGAAGCATCGAAAAGCATATGGCCGCCTAAAAGGTATAGCGACGTAATTTAGGGGAAGGAGCCGTGCATGGACGTCCACAGGGGAATTGAATGGTGTTTTAATTACTAATACGGAGTAATAACATCGGGCCTGGTCAAAGCCATGCGTGAGCTACCCATGTGAACGGCCGGGCCTTGGGTGGGATGGTGTGCTAGTCTGATCAGGCTACAGAATAGTTTATTCTATAGCTAGCTATGAAGTAATAGTGGATTTAGTGATTGATCAAAAGCTTGTTGAATATTGTTGTCCAAAATAATAAAAGCTTATTGAATGCTCGGTCCAAGTAAGCTCGGGTCTGTTTGGTTCAAATCTAAATTTATCACGCTGAATTTTCGTCAAACTGGAGAAAGTGATACGAGAAAAACCGAAGCTAAACTTGTGATAAGTTTTAGCAAAAAATGAGTATCACGTGTGATCTAAGGTAAATAAGTTTAGTATACTATAGTTATGGAAGTATTTTAAACACATGCCGCAAAAACTATAATAACACATCTAATTTGCAGCATGACAAGTTTGGACACCTGCCACTCCGCCGAAGACGCCCTCAGAACTCGGAAGAATACCACCCCGGCACGCTGTGCTTGACCATCCCTGGCACGCTGTGCTTGACCATCCCTTGCACGCTGTCCAAAGGTATCCGGAGCCACCGACAAAGGCACCTCCACCGCTCTACGGCGACTGGCGTCAAGAAAGGGGAACGGACGACTCGACCCAGCAAACCCCACGAGCCCTCTCTTCATAGGTTCCTCGGTTCCTCCTCCGCGTCCTTCCCCCCACGGTGCGGCGCGATGATAGAGCTCCTCTTCACGCTGCTAGCGGCGGAGGGCGCCGTGGCGGCGACCCTGCTCTTCAAGACACCGCTGCGGAGGCTGACCGTGCTCGCGCTCGATCGCCTCAAGCGGGGCCGGGGGCCCGTCATGGTGCGCACCATTGCAGCCACCGTGCTTGTCGTGCTCGCATCCGGCCTCCACAGCATGGCCAAGATCCGCGGCCGCGCCGAGGGGGAGCTCGACGGCGCCGGGGTCGTGGGGCTCACTCCCACCGACCAGGTCCTCTTTGCGCGGCACCTCCTCGAGGCCTCACTCATGGGTACGCACGCTAGCACGATTGGTTGAATTCATTCACTCTTCTTTCTCTCTTTAATCAGTTTGTTCGATCGTCCTGATGCCGGGTGCCGGCGGCTGTGAACTTAAAATGTCGGAGAGTCTATGTGTGGGGAGGGAAATTTCGGAATTTGACGCCAATTTCGCGTGTCTCATCACCTATTAATAAGGGATTTAATTCGCACGCCTTCCACGCCCACGAACTCTTTCAGTTCAGGGGACTTTCTTATTTATATGTCTATTTTTTTTTAATCTTCTATCTCCATCCATGCCCGGGGAATAGATACTCGCCGATTGCTTGTGTTAGCAACCACATTCGATTGGTTCCCTGACAACTCGATTGAGAGGTAGCAGGATAAAGATTTCCACCTCCGGAAGAGGGAGGTCGGGAATCAGCGGGCACGGGGAATTGGGAAGAAAGCAGGGATCTGGTACAAAGAGGAAGAGACATTTGGGGAAGACGAACAGCAAGGCCTCCGTGTCATATGAAACACCCACTCTCAATAGATAGTTTCATTCTATAGTTTCATAGTTATTTAATTTCATAACTCATATAGATTTAGTGTTGGTGCACAAAGAGTTTATTTAGATAAAATATATTTCTTCTCTCTCTTTTTAAATACAATGCGATGTCACCAAAAATTCCTACGTGATAGTATCTACTACTCCTATATTGCTAAGACCCACTTAGAGGGTCCCCTCCAATCAGATTCGAGGATTTGTTAAAAGTGATGTCATCTTACATCAGGTGATGTCATCAGCCCACTAACCCCCATTTATCTCCCCACTAGCTATTTCATTTTGAAATATAAAAAAAGTCATAGCACTTAAACCAAGTTCATAATTAAAATCTAATTGCACCATGGTGTTCCTCGCAAGAAACTCTTCAAAACAAGACCCCACATGAATATATTTCGATAAGATATATTTTGATAACTCTCTCCTGCGCCTCCATGGGCGAAACCCGTGTTTCTGAGCAAAAATGTGAGAAAACTGCATATCACATGGATTTTGTGAGGTCTTCCAAAACGCCTCAAGAAACCATACACAAAACTACCAGAACTCTTGGGAGGGGAGATGCCCCTCGGGTATATTATGGGAAGAGGGTTCATTTGAGTGAAACTTTGGGGTGAAAGGCTTCAAAAACACTAAGGTTTACGAGGACCCTCTAACTAGGCTCCACTGAAAGCCGGTGACTCCCCCGGCCGCCGTAGTTGGCCCGTGGCCCACCGTCGCTTTGGAATACCCGAAACCAGTGTTTCTGAGAAAAACGTGGCAATAGTGCATATCACATGGATTTTATCGGGCCCTTCAAAACGTCTGAATGATCCATACACAGAACTTTTAGAACTCCTGGTAGGGGAGATGCCCCTCCGGTATATTAGGAGGAGAATACACAGAACTATAAGAACTCCTGGTAGGGGAGATGCCCCTCCGGTATATTAGGAGAGGGTTCGGTTGAGTGAGACCTCAGGTGAAATGCTTCGAAACCACTAAGGTTTACGATGACCCTCTAACGAGGCTACACCAAAGATCGGTCACTCCCCCAGCCGCCGTGGTTGGCCCGTGGCCCGCCATGGCTCTGGAATACCCGCAGCAAGGCGCGGGGTATCCACCTAGTATTTAATACGAATGAAACTCAAACGAAACTCCGACTGAGATTGCAAGGAGGAGAGGTATTTGATACCCCTTTGGCTTCCACCGCTGCCTTTTTGTAGACAGGCCAACACGAGATGCCGACGCCAGCCTGTTCCTCGGCCCATATGGGAGTGAGTCCTGACATTCCCCACCCTTTGAACTGCGGCTTGCCCTCAAGCCGCAGCACTGATCTTCGGTGAGCTCGCATCGGCTGCCACGGCGTGCTTGTGCAGTAGGATGACGACGACACGTCCATGTCCAGCCTGCAGCGTCCATCATTCTATCCGCTGAAAGCTCCAGCACCTTCCTGGCTGTGCAGAGCGTCGGCGGCCTTGCCGAACTCAAGCGCGTGTGCTGGCCGGTGACGAGCGCCATCAGCAGGATTCCGAAGCCGAGCATGTGTGTCTTCTTTGACGTCAACCCTATGAAGATGGACCCGGGCACGATGTGCCCTGCTGTCATTGCCGTGGTGACGTGCAAGTCACGGTGGTCCAGCAGCGTAGCGATGCCGAAGACCCCCTTGATGGCCTTGTGGTGCTTGACCAGTAGCATGTTGGTGGCCTTGATGGCCTGAGGAAGATCTCGGGGACATACTGCTCACGCGAGGCGTCTATCGTGAATTCGTGATCCACTCCAGTGTCGGCCAATCCAGCACTATCTTCCCTCGCACCTCCAGCCATGCGGTGTCCGCTGTGTAGTCCGCGGAGCTCGCGTACACCATGCGGTCCACCGCACTGCGTTGAGCGCCCTCTGGAGGGAAATGCGGTTGCGCGTGATGACGCTGAACTGGTGGAGTCTGCTGCCGTTGGAGAGCATGCCGCCCAGGGTGAGGCGGGCGAAGTCTGTCCAGGACGCCTTGGGGCAACCCGTGGGTTTCATTGCCCCAGTGGAGCACTGCTCCTCCCAGAACGCACCGCCGGTGATGTCGGGAAAGCAGTGGTCGAACAGCTGATTTTCGTTGATCCTGCAGCAATGATCCATGCCAGTTGGCCACCACCTGTGGCGCCGACATCAGAGTGGAGCGCAACTGCAGCTGCGAACGCCTGGCCGACACGACTGATGGCTCGGTCGAGCGGAAGCCAGACTCTGGGTCATCATCGACGGAGCCGTTGCAGCTACCGAGCGGGATTGCGTGGAGCGCGCACTCAAAGGGGCCGATGTGGAAATACTCGAGGGTGTGTAGATGTTGTAGGCACACTCAGGGTCGGTGTCGCGTGGGTCGAGGTCGAAGGCGATGATGACGGCGGGGTTGCTGTGTGCACGGTGGTCATGTGCGAAGGTGGCAGAGCAGGCGCTGCAGAGGCAGACGAGTTGTGCGGGCACGTCCCCAGGGACGGCATCCGAGACGTCATTGCGAAAGCGGTGGAAACTCAACTATCCCTTGTTGGTGAAGACAACACCGACAAGTACGAGCGCCATGAAGTCGCCAAGCCCCTCGATGCCCACGAGCGGTGTGGTTGTGACTCGTGTGTGCGTTGTATCGCTGTCACGAATGCTGAGGAAGGCACTGGTGTGGGCGTGTTGCAGGCAATGAAGGAGCAAACGAAACGCGCAGGCGCGTTTGTGGGAACGACGTCTGAGATGTCATTGCGAATGAGGTAGAAGCTCTGCTCTCCCCTGCTGGCGAAGACGACGCCAGCGAGTCTGAGTGCCATGAGGTCACCGATCGCGGGGACCTTGCTGTTGAGCTTGATGTTGGCGAGGTCAAGGCGGACGTGGCTGAAGATCCTAGCGGCTTCGTCGAGGAGGGTCGAGGCGCTTGGTGCTAGCGGGAAGGCCTGAGATGACGCCAACCTCGCGGGGGCTCTTGGGGTGGAGGTGTGGGTAAGCTGCGGGCTATGGAGCCAAGGTGTAGGCGGATTGGGCGGGTACATTGTTATTGGTGTCGACGAGAATGGAGACAAGCACATCCGATTTGGCCTCCGCTGAGCCGGGGGCGATGGTGCAGATGGGGATGGGGATGGAGGCTTCGGTCGTGGTTGCGGCGGGCGACCTCATCCCATTGCGGACGCAGATGATGGAGCCGATGAAGCACTCGCCAAGCTTTTGCAACATGCAGACGACCTCGTGGAGACAAAGTGCCCCAGGGCGGTGATGTCGATGGTGTAGTCAGGGACCTCGAAGGAGACGACAACGTGCAACTGCGCGGCGAGGAATGGGCCGGTGGCGTGACTGTCCTACTTGACGCGCGCGATAAGAACCTTTGAACACTTGGCCTCCTAATTCACGACCTGCTTCTTCTGGATGGCCTGTGCGACCTTCACGGCACATTGGGTGACCGAGGTGGTGGAAGAATGCGCAGGCATGGGCGTGAGCGCGGGCGTGACTGAGGCGAAGGAGGACCAGGTGGACAAGTCCTTGCTGCCGTTGAAGAGCTCGCCCTAGTCGTCAACAACCACTGGTGCGTCACGCTCCTGTAGGATGTGGGCAGGCTACTTGAACAGCCCACCCTAGTTGTCGGTGACCACCTAGGCATCGAACTGTGCCACAGCTCAGAGACGTCGACATGGGGCTCGACGGTGGCACTCCACTTCTCCCGCCTGGTTAGGAACTCGGAGAGGCGCTGGTCCCAACAAAGGCAAGCTAAAGTTGGGGGAGAGGGATTCATGGTGCTAGACCGAGAATCGAAAGGATCTAATACCAGTTGTTAGCAATCACACTCGATTGGTTCGTTGACAACTTAATTTAGAGATAGAAGTATACATGACCTCAGAAGAGATAGCAGGAATCAGCAAGCACGGGAAATGGGAAGAGAAGCAATTACACATGAAAACGTAGCAGCCACAACGCACGCACACTCTGTTGGTCCCTAGATCAACAGCAAGGTGAGTGAACCACTCACCAGCACCCTCACACACTAGAGCTAGAGGTGGAAGAAAGGGTTGAGCACAGAATACACACACACGCACACAGGCTGCAGCTCTGCTGCTGCTTGTGCTCTGAGGTAGTGGGAAACTGAACTGATTTCATTGACTGAAATGGCTGATACATATACAACTCTATCTACCAACTAAAGGTACACTAGTACCACTAAAGTCAACAAATACTGCCATGCTGATGACAGCCACTACTTGGCACTATTTGCCATACATCTACAGTAGATAGATAGTACAACAGAGTTGACAAACTTGCCATACACCCTGCTGCGCACCCTGCTGTGCAGGTATAGAGTAGGAGCAGCAGATTATGTCTTGCAATCTTCCCCTAATCCTGCTGCTACCCTAATGCCTTGACCTCCACCGAGCCAATCATCTTCTTCAGCTCAGAGAACCGAAGTCGCCGAGTGACTTGGTGAGGATGTCAGCGAGCTGCCGAGCGGTCTCAACGAACTCGATGACGATCTGTCCTCCATCAACGCAATCCCGAAGGAAGTGAAACTTGACGTCGATGTGCTTGCTCCGGTCATGGAGGACAGGGTTCTTGGCGAGGGCGATGACTGGCTGGTTGTCCACCATCAGAGTCGGTGGAAGAGCTTCCCCGCCGATCAGCTCACCCAGCAGCCGGCGCAGCCAAACTGCCTGGCACGCCGCTGTGGCTGCTGCCACGTACTCCGCCTCGCATGTAGATAGTGCCACCACCTTCTGTTTCAGCGACAGCCATGAAATTGGGGCCGAGCCAAGGAAGACGAGCACACCTGAGGTGCTCTTCCGCCCATCAATGTCGCCCGCCATGTCTGCATCGCTGAAGATTGTGAGCTTCAGCCCACTTCCGCCGCCTGTCTTAGGGAAAACGATCCCCTGATCCACCGTCCCCTTGACATAGCGCAGGAGCCGCTTCACTGCAGCCCAGTGATCCTCCCGTGGATCTTCCATGAAACGGCTGACATAGCCCACAGCGAACGCAATGTCCGGCCTCGTGTGGACTAGATAGCGCAGCCCGCCGACGATGCTCCGGTAGAGTGTCGCATCTACCTTCGCTGCGGTGCTGGCCTTTGTCAGCTTCAGCCGCTCCTCCATCGGAGTCGCGCACGGCTTGCAATCAACCATGCCGCTCCGCTCCAACAGCTTCGCCGCGTACGCGCTCTGACCAAGCGCGAGCGCCTCCTTCCCTTGCTTCACTTCAATGCCGAGGTAGTAGGAGAGTTTGCCGAGATCGCTCATTCGAAAACGAGCTGCCATCTCGCGCTCGAAGCTGTCGATGTCCTCCGCACGCGCGTCGGTGACGATAAAATCGTCCACATACACACCGACGATGAGCTCCTCCTTCCCCTGTCGTCGCGTGTACAGCGCGTGCTCTGTGGCACAACGGTTGAACCCAAGCTCGCCCATTGTGGCATCAAGCTTGGCATTCCATGCCCGCGGGGCTTGCCTAAGCCCGTAGAGCGCCTTGCGCAGCCGCAGCACCTTGTGCTCTTCTCCCTTCACGGTGAAGCCCGGAGCTTGCTTGACGAAGACCGTCTCTGCCAGCTCGCCGTTGAGGAAGGCCGACTTGACGTCCAGGTGATGGACGCGCCAATCCTTCGCTGCTGCTAGGGCCAGCAGCAGCCGAACGGACTCCATGCGCGCCACTGGCGCAAAGACTTCCTCGAAGTCGATGCCCTCGCGCTGGACGAAGCCGCGGGCAACGAGGCGTGCCTTGTGCTTGACGATGGCACCGCACTCGTCCTGCTTCACCTTGTAGACCCATTTGAGCACAATCGGCCGGCAGCTAGCCGGCGGATCAACGAGCTCCCATGTCTCGTTCTCCTCGATCGCCCTCATCTCCTCCAGCATCGCCCGCCTCCAGTTTGCGTCCTGTTCGGCTTGCGCAAACGTGGGCGGCTCCTCCGCACTCACCAGGAGCAGCTCCTGATCATCCAGCAGCCGGCTCGCCAAGCCTGGAGCCGCTGCATTGCCGATGACGTTGTCCACGCGGCGGAAGCGCACCTCCTCGCCGTCATGGAAAGCATCCATGAACTGGTTGAAGTCGCTGGGTGGAGAGGTGAACTCCAGCGGAGGTGTCCCTTGTCCTGCCATCGCAGGGGACTGTGGTGGAGATGAATGCGCTGCTGCTGATGGGGACTGCTCTCCAGTAGCAGCCTGCTCTGCACCAGCAGCAGCTGCTGTCCAGCAGTAGCAGCCGCTGCCTGCGCTCCAGCGACAACGCCACCTCCATGGATGACTAGGTGTTCGACGACGAAGGTGCTGCTGAAGCTGCTAGCTTCTCCTTTGCCCGGACCTGCCCAGTCCCAGGCCGCCTTCTCATCAAACAGCACGTCGCGGGAGATCACCACCTTGCCTTCGCGCGGGTCATAGAGCCGATATGTCTTGGTGCCCTCCTCGTAGCCCAGGAGCACCATTGGCGTGCTCCTGTCTTCCAGCTTGGTGAGGAACGGCTTCGTTTTCTTGACGTGGCCGATGCAGCCGAATGTCCTGAGGAAGGACACATCCGGCTTGCGCCCGTACCAGGCTTCGAACGGCGTCACACCCTTGAGAGCCTTCGTGGGCGCGCGGTTGAGGATGAACACCGCAGTGGTCACCGCCTCGCCCCAGAAATCAGCCGGCATGCCCTTGGCTTTCAACATGGATCGAGTCATGCCAATCACCGTCTGGTTCCTCCGTTCCACCACGCCATTCTGCTGTGGCGAGTACGGCGCGGTGTGGTGTCGCACCACACCCTAATCTGCGCAGTACGCAGCGAATTCCACCGAGGTGAACTCGCCGCCGCGATCTGTCCTCAGCACGCGCAGCTTCTTCCCGGACTCTGCCTCTGCTTGCGCCTGAAACTTCTTGATCGCTGCTGCTGCCTCGTCCTTGCTGGTCAAGAGCTGCAGCCACATATAGCGGCTGTAGTCATCCACAAGCAGCAAGAAATAGCACCGCTCCATGCGTGGCAGGCGTGATTGGCCCACAGAGGTCGCCGTGGACCAGCTCGAGGGCATCCACCGCGCGATACTTGGCTGCCTTGGGGAATGGCAGCCTCCTCTGCTTCCCAGCTAGGCAGCTGTCACATAGCTCCCCTGCGTGCTTGATGCGAGGCAGCCCCTTGACCATCTTCTCCAACTTGCCAAGGGCGTCGAAGCTGAGATGGCCATAGCGTGCATGCCACAGCCATGGCTCATCCATGCATTGTGCAGCCAGGCAGATGGGCTGCTCCACCTTCAAATCGAGCAGGTACAGCCGGTTCTTGGACCTCTTCACCTTGGCTAGAAGCCGCTGCTCCCTATCCCGAATGCTCAGGACGCTGCTCTTGATCAGCACCTCGCACCCGCACTCGTCCAGCTGCCCAATGCTGACGATGCTGGAACGCAGCTGGGGAATGTAGTACACCTCCGTTAGCGCGCGGTGTTCGCCATTCTGGCACCGGAAGATCACAGTGCCACGACCTCGAATCTCCACCTTCGAGCCGTCGCCGAACTTCACCGACCCCGTCACGCTGCCATCGAGCTCGGAGAACGCCGCCTTGCAGCCAGTCATGTGGTTGCTGGCACCGGAGTCCAGGTACCACTTCTGCTCTGCATCGCCGCCCACCCGTCCGAGATGGACTTGGGCGCGTGGCTCGTCAAGGTCAATGGCCTGCGATGCCTTCCCCGGCTTCGGCTTCGCCACCTCCTCTGTCTTCTCCTCTGCCTCGACATCGTGCAGCGCACAGAACGTCGCCATCAGGAGAGTAGGCTCGTCGTCGTCCACCTGTGCCAGGTGAGCCTCGGCCTTCTTCTCCTTCCTGTTTGGGCACTCCTTGGCCCAATGGCCAGTCTTCCCGCAGCGACGGCAAGTGTTCCTGCCGATAGGTTCGCCATCCTTCTTCTGCGGGGGTTTGCCGCGCCGTTTGGTATCACCGCCGCGGCTGGAGGAGCCTCCCCCGGCCTTCTTCTCCTTCATCCGGGCCGCCCACTCCTCTGTCAGCAGCAGCTTGCCGCTGCTGGGTGTCGGTGTCACCGTCGCCTTCGCGCGCTCATCCACCGCCCGCAAGCGCCCAGTCAGATCCTCAATTGTGAGGGTCGACATGTCCAGCATCGTCTCGATGGAGAGAGTGATCTGGGTGTACTTGGCCGGCACGACGCGCAGATACTTGGAGACGGCCTCCTCGTCGTTGATGGTGACGCCATGCGCCGCCAGCTGGCTGACGAGGGACTGCAGCCGGAGGGAGAAGCCCTCCACTGCCTCTCCGTCGTGGAACTTGAGGTTGTCGTACTCCCGCCGCAGCTGCTGCGCCTTCGCCTTCTTTGCGCGGTCAGACCCGACCCGCATGGCCTTGAGGGCAGCCCAAGCTTCCTTGGCTGAGTTCTTTGACCCCAACGGTTCCCGATACTCCGGTGGTACGGCGGCTAGGATAGCCTCCAACGCCGAGCAGTCCTCCTCCTCATCTTCAGTGCCGGGTCGATCGCCTTCCAGAGCCGTCGGGCTCTGAGCTTGACCTTCATGGTCACTGCCCACTCGCCGTAGTTTGTGCGGGTTAGGACCGGCAAGCTGGTGCCACCGACGTCCCTCACGGTCCGCACGACGACCTCCTGGCGTGGCTGAGCACCAGCAGTGTCTCTACCGCCGGTGCCCAAACCTGAGCTGCTCGCCGTAGCCATTGCTGGTGATCAGCCGAGCAATGAGAACAACCTTGCGGCTTTGATACCACTTGTTGGTCCCTGGATCAACAACAAGGTGAGTAAACCACTCACCAGCACCCTCACACACTAGAGCTAGAGGTGGAAGAAAGGGTTGAGCATAGAATACACACACACACGCACACAGGCTGCAGCTCTGCTGCTGCTTGTGCTCTGAGGTAGTGGGAAACTGAACTGATTTCATTGACTGAAATGGCTGATACCTATACAACTCTATCTACCAACTAAAGGTACACTAGTACCACTAAAGTCAACAAATACTGCCATGTTGATGACAGCCACTACTTGGCACTATTTGCCATACATCTACAGTAGATAGATAGTACAGCAGTGTTGACAAACTTGCCATACACCCTGCTGCGCACCCTGCTGTGCAGGTACAGAGTAGGAGCAGCAGATTATGTCTTGCACACTCACCCCTATGAACACACATACAGAAACCCTACCCCTGTGAGCACCTCTGAAGGACTAAGTCGGCAGACCTTAAAATTCACGAAGTTGGCACTTGCGCCTCATTGTCAACAGAGACGTCGCTTACCACTGCCGCTAAATATTGGAATAACTCCTAGAAAATGCAAGGACCCGTGCCTCGACTTGAACCTGGGTGGGCAGGTTCAACCACATGAAATCCAACCAAATAATCATATTCGCATATCCCTCTTTATTAATATACAAAGGAGTGCGGAACTCAAATTTAATTCATGGGTGTCATGATGACGTGAGAATTAGTTTCTACTAGGTACCACGATGATGGGTTTAGTACTTTAGTTTGCAGTCTGTGATAGTGAGTTGAGCTCAGGTTAAAGCCTCTTCTATTTAATTTCGTTCCCTGTCTGATGAGGAGTTTGCTCCATCAACTTTTATGGTTCAGTTTTATAGGAGTTTGAATTTTAATCCAAACAGTCCATATTATGAAAACACAATGTCTCATCATCATGAAGCACCTATGAAATAGGTCTGTCACATTTACTGTGATGTGTGAACTAATAACTGACCTCAGGGTTGGTACCTCATTGGCACCAGTAACTTATACGACTTGGTTCCACTTCAACTAACTAGGATTTTGGTTTGGAACCTCCTATCGAAACAGGTCCTGGGGATGAAAAATATGTATCAGAGCATCTCGAGGAACCAATGAACTATGGCTGTCTCATTTTTGTGCAAAATTTTCATTCATCTATGCTCTATATAAGTTCAATCTGTGTTACCTTGTTGTGTATCTTAGTGTGCTTTCATAACATAAATCATTTTGTTCTAGAGACCTCTGTATCATGCAAAGTCAAACATTGCAGAAATATTGAAATTCTGAAGAGTTTGACATAGAGTATATTAAAAAAAAAATGTTCACGAAAAAAAAAGAGTATATTAAAAAAATAGTTTCATAAATAATAGAATAAAATTTGTGTTTGCCCAGTTGCCTTTCACTTAAGGTGGTGTATAAACAATTGACAGAAGCGTTATTTGGCATGGAAAGTTTTTGATGGCGCAGTACCCTTTCCTGCCATCAAATTTAATATTGAACGTGTGGCAGAACGTTTGAACATGTCAAGAAATACAGAAATAAGTAACGTTCTTGTTGTGTTCTTATGTTCGCCTAACTGCACTCTGTATCTTCAGTTGTGGCTTAATTATAGAGATACAAATGATCTTATGGATGTTCATAAATACCTCATCTTTGGTTAGAGCAGAAAATGGACAAAAATTCTTTCAGATATGGTTGCGTTGATTATTTGTTTATGAATCCTAAATGGTGTTTTCTTCCAACATCCATTTCTTATTTGGTGATGTGGATCATTTGTATTCTTAATTCTATAGTTGTTTGATGTTCAGTTGAGATTGATCCTGATTCCTCAGTATGCTTAAACATAGCGTCTTTGTTTGACATCCAAAGACCAAGGGTCCTAGTATGGTTGGATCCCAAGCCCTATGAAAATTGTAGAAGGTATTGTGGAGTTCAAAATGTTTTTACATATCATTATGGCATTATTTCTTACAAATGTTTTGTGCTAACTATAGGATTAATAAGTTTGCAAAGTTTTTGGATTACCTTTCCTTGATATTGGTGTCATGTATTTTTTTTATCATCTTTAGTTTTTTTTTTCATTTTCACTCACTAGCCATTTAGATATTAAGTTGGTATGTGCTCACATATCGAGAACGGGCCTCTAGCTGAGTTGGTTAACTCTAGTAGCACTCTTCAGGTCCTGAGTTTGACCCCCTTTGGAAGCAAATTTCAGGCATGGGTTAAAAAAAAAATCCTATGTCAAAGCACAAGTTTAAGGCCTGACCTAGGTTGTTGGTCGCTCGTACAGGGGCTATGGTGCCGCTATGTAAGGTTGGAGCAGGGGTTTAAGGATTTTCTTGACCTGTGTAAGAAAGTATTCCCTATCATACAATGCTTGGTGTTGTCTTTTTCTGTGCTCCCTATATGCTAACTAATTTAAGACTGTAAAGACATGTAGCATGGTCGACTAAAAAACTAAGGTAAAGGTATCTTCCATGAATCAGTCAAATAAAGACTTTATTCAATATATGTACTTACTCATGTACTGAATACTTTGCTCCTGGAAAATTTGCAAGTTTGTCTTGTGGTTTTCTTGCTTTCTGTCTGAATCAGATTAGATACGTACTGCCTTTCAATATGTCACAATGAAAAACAATCGTGGCAAAGTATTTGATGTTCTATTACACCATTTGTGCAGTTTCGCAAGCAATTTTTATTCACAACATTGCATTCTTTCAGGATACTCGTTATTCCTTGCTTTAGTCATTGACCGGCTCCACAACTATGTCAAAGAAATTCGAAGGCTCAAGAAGGACTTGGAAGCTGTGTCGAAACAGAATAAGACAATGCTAAAGGAAGCAACACATGGAAAGCCAGAAGAGAACAAGCCTGACCAGAAAGACATTTCCGATGCAGAGGATAATTAAGTACGGCATGCGGTCAAGGTAAATCTACTCTTGCCCACGTCATATAAATGTAATTGTGATGAGAGGTCTACTTACTCGTTTGATTCTGCATCCACAGAGACTCCTGCCATCACTGCTTATGTCTGAATAGGATGCCGGTCACTGATAATATCTCATTTGAGAATGAGCATTTGTACATGAATGCTTGGTTACAACGTGTTGAATCTCATACAGCTAGGCATCTGGCCGGCCTAGTGCTGGGTGATGCCCATATGTAAATACATGATGCTACTGCTTTATACTAAATGTTAGTCGTGTCCTCGTGTGGCCAAATTTCATAATGCTACCAATGTAACGCCGGTGCTGTGAGGACTAAAGACTAAAGATTGTGTTCTGCCTGTAAAATGCATTTCTGTGTAACACATGGGCCTCTAGAAACTAACCTGCAGTCTAGAGTCTACCCAACTGCCTTGTTCCTGCACTGGCAGTCTAGGTGATGCCCAGTTATCTGTCCCCTCCACCTCAATGCCATCATCTCTTCCCTCCTCTCCCCTTTGCCTGGCCATTGTCAGACGAGCGCAGCCGGATCTTTGGGGAGGGTGTTGTTCGGCCATGGCGACGCCGTGGCGGGCGTGGCCATGTCCTGCCACTTTGTTCGTCTCATCTGTTCAACCTGAGTAGCGGCTGCCGCTATCGGGTGATGCTAGGGTCGACCAGGGTGGCCGTAAGTCGAGCGCAGAATTAGGCCTACAATCATGTGCGCGCGCTGTCAGCCTGTTCGCTTGGCTTTTCAGCCGGCTTAAATCCAGCCGGAACAGTATTTTTCTCTCACAAGAAATCAGCCAGCAGTGAATAATCCTGTCGGAACAGTGCATAATTCTGCCAAACGAACAGACCATGTATCCCTGTGCTTCTGGCCCATATTTGCGTAAAAAAGAAAAGTGCTCATGGCAGACCGGCAACAATCGAACACAAGACCTATGGATGCATAGATGTTACTATCCACCATCGCACCATGCTAAATAATTTTATTACTAAATATATCTGACTATTTAAAGTCTAATGAAAATATACAACAATCAGAAGAATAATATTTATACCACAATAAATTCCATGAAACATCAAAAAAATCAAAGTAGCGGAAAACAAAAAAAAACAAAGGAAAAACTTTTTCAAACTATATTTCCTACACTAAAATAGAACTCTTCAAAACTATAAAAAATTAAAAAAATGAATAGAACAGACAAAGTAGCATGGGACAATTTCATAACTGCCTTTCTTTTGAGGTCTAACTTTACGTTTGCTCCTATGTTTTTAACTTTGCACGTTTGTCCCTGTTTTTTTAATCTGAATCTTCCAGTTGCCCCTATTCCATGAAAGAGAGTTAACGGTGTTAAGTACATGCTGAAAAGATAGAAATACCCTCAACACGAATGACTCAAAAAACAATTCGATTTTTTGTGTGCAGACTTATAGTCTATTTATTTTGGACAAATAACAATATATGTTTTGTATAAATATCAAAATATAATATTTTGTCCAATCGGTTCCATGTCGTAGCAAACAGTCGTAGGAGGTCGCCTAAAGCGCCGCTGGGCACGCCCACGCAGGCCACGTGCTGCACCGGCCGCACTGGCGCGCCCTCGCTCGCGCCGGCTGGTCGCCCGCGCTGGAGCACGCATGGCGTCGGCGGACCGCGCCCGCGACCAAGCCTCGCCGGCCTGCAGTGCCCCGCGCAAGGAGCGTCCGCCGCTGCGCCCCAAGCCTGGCCCGCCGCCGCGCATGGCCCGCGCACGAGCCGCGCCGCCGCCCTTGCACGCGCTCACCTGCACTCGCGCTGCTTCCGCACATACGCCGCTGCCCGCGCTCGCGCACGCGCCTAGCCCGAGCTCGCTCCGCGCGCCGCGCCCGCCGCCCTTGCCCACGCTCACGCTCCCGCCACGCCCGCGCTAGCGCTCACGCCGCTTCCGCGCACGCGCTCGCGCCCGCCGCCCTTGCCCGCGCACGCACTCACGTTGCTTCCACGCACGCGCTCGCGCCGCTTCCACGCGCGCGCCGCGCCCGCCGCCGTCTGCCCGCGCTCGCGCCCGTGCTCGTTCCGCGCGCCGTGCCCGTCACCCTTGCCCGTCCCCGCGCCACGCCGGCTGCCCGCGCCCGCGCCTCGCTGGCCGGCAGCGCACCACACCCGCGCCAGCACTTGCGTCGCGCCTCGTGGCCGCCCGCGCTCGCGTCGCGCCTGCTGTTTGTGTGGTCAGCGAAGGAAATATAGAACGGGAGAAGAGGAGTTTGGTGAATTGGATAAGGTGTAGTTTAGACTTTTTTTTTCTTTTTTCCAACATTTTTTCTGTCTATTATTTAACTAAATCTCACGGTGTTAAGAAACAGGGTCAAACGGTGTCTTCAATTTCGAAAACCAGAGGCAAACGTGCAAAGTTAAAAAAAAATAGAGGCAAATGTGAATTTAGACCTCAAAACAAGGACAATTATGCAATTGTCCCAAGTAGTATCCCTACACTAAAATTCAAAGTTAGTGACATTAGCATTAATCTTGTACTTTTTCAGGTAATAAAAAAATTATAGCTCCTAAAGTGAGTATCCTAATTAAAATCCGATTGCACCATCGTCTTCCTTACAATAATTTTTTCAGAACTAGACCCCACGTGAATATATTTTGATAAATTTTATTAACGAATATTTATCTCATGATAAATCTATATTTAATAATAATTGTCGCATATTACATTAACACTACACGAAAATCACAGAAAATACATAGATCATTATATGTATACTACGTGAAAATCATATAAATCATAAAATATAAAAAAGTGAAATAATTATTTATAATCAAAATAAAAAGAAGAACAAATGCTATCAAACATCACAAATACATCATAAAACATCACATTAACACTATATGAATATCACTAAGTATAGAATAGAACATCATATGATACAACGGGAACATAAAAAATATTATCAAAATATAAAAAATAAAATTAGTGAAGTAATTAATTAGAGTCAAATAAAAAAGATAAAGTAGTACTGAACATCACCAAAATATATCCTAGAATATCACTATATACTACCGAACATCACAAATGCGTCGAAGAACACATTAACAATACATGAACATAAAAAAACATAGCATAGGACATTAAAAAAACTCGACCTGCGGGGGTAAGACAGCCCCGGGCATTATATTAAGAAGAAGACATTCTCACGCAGATCGAGAAAACCCCCGAACCCCTGCCCCACCCATACACCGTAGCCCATGTGAGACGACCACGACCGGGGCCGGACCTTAGACCTGTGCTTTAGTCATGGGACAGACGAGGGGATTTTTTTTAACCTCAACCTGAAATTCGCTCCAACAAGGAGTCGAACCTAGGACCCGAGGAGTGCCGCTGGGTTTCTCTAACCAACTAGACTAGAGGCCCTTTGGCAGCATACAACATTACATTTATACTAAGAGAACATCATATGTATATTGTATGGACATTACAAAATATATCATAGAACATCACATATATAAAACAAAATAAATTATAGAATATCACAAGATATGTCATAGAATGTCATATGCATACTACACAAATGTCACATGTACTGGAGAAAAAAAAGAGTAAAATATAATATTTTTAGATTAATTAATAGAGTTAAATAATAAAAATAGAAAATGAAAACATAAATAACAATGCTAAATATATGAAATAAAAAAATAAATAACTAAAATGAAAAAGTAAATAAAAACTAAAGCAAAAAATTGTTATAATAAAATAATTAGAGTAGAATAAAAATAGAAAATAAAAACCAAAATAAAATACTAAGTGAACATCGCTAGTATACTATATCAACGTTATAAAATACATCACTGAACATTATATATATAATATGTGAACATCTCAAATTGATTATACAACATCATATGTATATACTACGTGAGCATCACAACTAGACATATAGAAAAATTAAGAGAAAATAAAGATATGTAGTGAAGAAAAATTAAAATGAACACCATATAAATATTACTTGAACCTAAGAAATATGTAAAACATAACATGAAAATATAGGATTTAAAAAGAGTTAAAATTATGTAATAGGGAAGAAAATAAGAAAAACTAAAAAATAGATAGAAACAAGAAAATAAATTAAAAGAACAATAAGAAAGAAAATAAATTAATAAAAGGAATAAGAGAAAAAAGAAAAGAAAAGAAAAGAAAAGAAAGAAAAGAAAAGGTGAAATTAATCTAAACCCTAAAAAGAACATAAATATCTAAAAAGAAAAAAAGGACATGCAAAAGAAAAACGTAATTTGAAAAACAAAGAAAAGATAAAAATCTAAGAGAAGAATAAAAAATAAAAGAAATTGAATAAAAATAAATGGAAAGGAAAGCAATGAAACTAAAAGAACGACATGTCATGAAATAAATGAATACAAAAAATGAAAAAGAGAAAAAAGGGAAAACATGAAATTAATACACAAAGAAAGAAAGAAAAGAAAAGAAAAAACTCGCGTAAGAGTGGAAAAAGAAATAAAACAAAAGGGAAAATGAAAATAAGAAGAAGAAAAAGAAATACCAAAAAAACAAACAAAAAAGAAAATGAAAAGAAAAAGTACACGCAAGAGAAAGAAGAAAAGAAAAAGTTACGAACCTGTATCTCTCCGATAATTAAAAACTTCTAAAAAGTGGGAAATATGGATCTGACCCCTGACCCCACGGCCAGACTTCCCACCTCCTGCAGTCAGACGCCATTGTCGGTTCAAAAAAAAACCGCAGCCGCCAACACTCACGACCAGCACGTGCCCGCCATGGTCAACCCGTGCCAACCCGCCGCCGCCGTCACGCGTGGGCAGCACAGGCGCCGCGCCGCGGCCAGCACGTGCAGTACCCGCGCCCGCCCGCCGCCGCCAGCACGCGCGCCACGCCCGCGCCACCCCGCCGCCGCCAGCATTGCACCTCAGATGTGGAGGCAACGTCGATGGTTTATGCTCGATATGTGGAGGCTGGAGGAGGCCGAGTCCACCCGTGCGCCGCCGACCGGGACGTGCCGCCATGAATGCCGCTGGCGCGCCCGCCCGCCTGCGTGCGCCGCGCCTGCCCTGGGCGCCCTGCGCACGGACGCACGCGCCGGGACGCCCACCAGACTGCGCCGCGACGATCGTGTCGTGCCGATTAGGACGCCCGCGACACAGGACGCACGCACACCGTCACTGCCTTGCTAGCTCCGCTGGCCAAGCGCTACCGAGGCCCATGGCCATCGTGTCGGCTCACCTTCCTATTCCCTTCCTAGTGCGGTACGGAGCACTCGAACCCTAACTAGCTATTTGATTGTGTTCAGATCTGCTGTGGATGTAAACGGTGAGATCTTCACTGCCTGCGAGGTCTGTGGCTTCCCTGTCTGCTACCCATTACGAGTGCAAGGCCAAGTACAAGCGCCACAAGGGTATGCCAACCTCTGTCATTTCCATGGGTTTCCATATTCTTCAGGTTAACTGCAACAAGTTAGGTTTTTGCTTCTATTGAAACCAATCAGATAGTTGCATTTATCCAGATTCTTAGCGTAAGCCACCTCTTTTTAAGTGAATTGTACTCAAATTGTAGTTGAAATGCTGAACTTAGAATACTGAAATAAATGAGATGTTGCTACTACCAGTAAAATAGCTGAAGCGGTGGACTTATAATACTGAAATAACAGATCAGTTTTTCTTTTGTTTCAGAAATGCACGGAAGAGATGGAAAGTCTAAAAAAAAGCAGGTTGATCAGTATTTGTAGGCTGAAGTCATTATGTATCTGTATATATTATCTATAGAGCTTGAGACTGTTATGTGTTTTCTCCTTGATGAGTGGGTTATCAGTATGTAGGTGCACTTATTGTAGTAGCAATATCCAGAATCCAACTAGAAACTACAATATGTGGTTGTAGACCAATTATTTCTAAAATGCTTTGACTTTTGCATATGCAGTATGCAGGAAGATGAAGACATCTGCTACACATCTAAAACTTCAAGGTACTTCTACCTTCTGTCTGAAAGATTATGGAATTATTCAGGATTATAAGGTTCCACCTGTCTGGATTTTTTCCCTGCGTTAGAAATGTGGTGTTTTTGTCTAATGTTGGCACTACAATCAAACAGATTTTAATAGAATTTCAGTATAAAGATAAAAAATACTAAAAGCTACTTGGTTTTTTTCACTCATCCAGATTTGAACTGATTTTTTTCTTCCCTCCAGCGATCTGTCGCACGTTGTTTTGATCCGCTGGTGTCGCCGGCACCTAAGATGCCACGATTGATCTGATGGTTTTCTACTGTTGTGTTCTGTTTCGGGCAAATTGTGGCCTTGTGGGGCGCGCAGACCCAAAGGTCTCTGCAGAACTTCGACATTGGCGGGGAGCGTGAGAGGATGCATGTGCCCATCATCCGTGCCATTGGCATGCTAAAAAAGTGCGCCGCTAAGGTACAAAGTGAAACTGTTTTTTTTTCTACGCATGGTAGGTGAATAGATGCATTTTGTTGATTATCCTTTGTGGGCACTGTAAGCTGTAAAGCAATTTTTGTATTCTGTGGAAGGAATGTTTGTAATAAGCAATGCGTGATGAGCCCAAATTCCATCTGCTATATTATTTAGTGGTTCTGATTGTATTTTGGAGTATATAAGATCACGACTCTGGATTTTCTTGTGTTGTGTGAGCCACCAAGTATATGTTTGGTTGACTTATTATAAGATCACAAATGAGATCTGAAGGGGTCCAAACTGGCCGACTGCTATTGTTTTTGGGTCGAAAGAAATTTTTGTCAGACCAAAGGCACATTGTGTTGTAGAAGTTGGAAACTCAATTGATGTACATTGACTGTAGTCATGTAGGTTGTCCGCTTGCTACTGAAATGAGAGATGTTGCCTTGCTTATGAAGTGAGAGGATCAAAAGAGCAATATGAAATGGAGAATAACTGTTCAAGAGGGGACATCCAGGGAGGAAGGCATCATTAGCTGTTCAGGAGAAAGAACATGCCTTCTATTTTCAAATGAGACATATATGTAGCTTTGTTATTTTTAATGTTTTTTCTAGCTCATACAACTATCTAGCTAGTGAAAGTACAGTCATTAATGATTTATACATGAATGTTTGTACGTATGAAGCTTAAACTCTGAAAAATGTTAACCTTTAGTTTTAAGGTGCATCCTGAAATAAAATCGTAGCGTTAGCACGGGTACTATACTAATAGCTATAGGAACCGCCGCCCGTCCGTCACTCCGAGTCGGAAAGCCGCGACTCTCTTGATGGGCCGTTCCACCCGTGGGCTGGGGAAATACTATATGTTACTGTAGTAAGTAAATCGGGATGTTGTGCATCGTACGGACGCGCATAGAGGCTAGAATATACATACTAAACTGAATTATATGAATTTGCTTTGTAATAAAGCAGGGAAAACCTCTTCTCCGATTGAACAAGATTTCTTTATGGTTGGAACTACGCTGCCTCTTAGGATGCAGTTTTCTGACCCCAGAGCACTACTTGAAGGTCCGAACCATTGGAATTGTGAATGTAGTGAGACGGAGCACCCAAAGCTTGCTTCAATAGCCAGCATGCATTGGGATGGCTAGAGGTAGACAAGTGGATGCTTCATCGGTGCAGGCATTTGTGGTGAGACGCAGAAATCGGTGTTCACGTAGGTGGGGCTAAGAGTGTCCGCACTGCTGTTCCTTTAAATTTATCCTCTATAAATCTTAGTCATCAAGATTCTCTTCTCTATACGTTTTCTTCCGCATTATCCTCTATATTCCATATTCTATATCAACTACTAATACTAATATTAGAGCTTATTTATAACTTTATTAAAATATATTCATCTGAGATCTTGTTTTGAAGGATTATTGAAATAAATTTAATGGGGTAAACAAAATTTAATTTGTTTTTTGGTTTATGAGCTATAAAATTTTTTAGTTCGTTAAAAAAGGAGTGCACCTAATCCGAGGAGGAGGAGCCCTCCCTCCATACGCATGCATGCGATTGCATGCCGTTCGTTCACAAGGGGAGAGCGGTAGAAATGGCGTAGCAGCTCGTGTCCTGTGGCTTAGCGGGTGACATTAGCGCACGCGGTGCGAGATTTTTTTGTCCTACAAGAGTATTTACAGTAGTGCGGTGCTCATAGTCCAAGAGAGTTCAGGAAGAGGAACTCGTGTACTTCGATCTCCATCTTGGCCATAACATTCTAGGCTCTCCCTCGTAAGTTGTGATTCATACTCTCCACAACTCAAATTGCATTATTGCAATAATAGCTGTACAGAAAAGAAGAATATCGATGAGGGTCGATCATAGTCTTTAACATCAAGAACGCTACTGTAATTAAAGCTCGGGTACAGCAAAGTCAAAATCCAGCGTGTGCTCCAACGACGGCGGCGACAGCCCGTGCGGTGAAAGCAGCTTGGCAGCCTCCACCGGCAGCAGCTCTGACTGCGAACAAGCCGGCGAAGGTATGTGAAGAAGCTGCTGATCATGGGCTTGCTCCAGCCACGGCGTGCAGGCCGTGACATCCGGAACGGGGTCATACGACACAGCGCCCGGAACGGCAGCAACCGGCAGAAGACCACCGGTGGTCGTCAGAACGACGTCGCAAGGCACCTGGTGCAGCGGCGACGACGGTCGGCCGACGTTGCACTGAGCTGATGGAACTGGAACGGTCGTGAGCAGAGCGTCACAGCCGGTCGTCGGATCTGGAACACAGCGGAACGACGACGGTGGTGGATCATCGCACGTGTGTTCCTCAAAGTAGGTGATCTCCAGCTTGGACGGGTCGGCGTCGCATTGCTGCACTTGCTTCTTCGCGGGGCAGCCGGAGCCGGGCCTGCGGCCACATCTGTAGTAACTCCTGCAACAACAATCATATATGGATTTTAATACACAACTAGTCTCTGTCCCTCGAATCTCTTATATTTGGCAATTTTTTTGTATGATTTGCTTGTACGCACCATGCATATTACAGAACAGAGGGCGACAGTGCGTAATTGTACAGTAATGAGTTAATGACACGGCTCGGTCATTAGAAATGATTAGTGTGTACCGAATTACTCAATGGCAGGATACTCCACTGAATGCCTAGATACTCTGTTTTAATTTGTATGGGAAATTCTAGAAGTTATATCTTCTCTTAATTAACTCAGCTACTAATGGGATTTAACATAAAGCTAAAAAAGAGTCAGTAATTTAGTAACAGTAAGATGCACATGAAAAGAATCCGAGAGAGACACCTTGGAAATCTGGCGCCCAGAATTTCCTTCTGCCCGTATTTCCTCCATGTGTACGAATCATGAACTCCACTCCCATGTAGCACTGTCAACCGGGACGCAGCATCCATCCTGGATCATGAAGAGGTCAAGACGCAAGAATACCAGAGAGGTGAGATGACTGATGATTCACAAAATAGTTTTTGAAACAACATGGATCCAACCAGTGAAATAGAACGTTCTCTTGTTGTACTAGCTTGGTGTAACACTTATGATAGGCAGAGCAAAGGTAGGCAGGCACCTGAGCCGTTGCGAACTTCTCCTTGGCGCTGCTGATCTCCTAAAGCCGGCACCGCCAGTCGCTGGCTGATCAACTGTGGGGATCCGCAGACACGTGATCGCTTGAGACAGTGAATCGGTGATGTCCGACAGGAGGGCGTCCACGGCGGTGCCGGTACCTGAGGCAGAGGACTCTGCTCCGGCGCCATAGCCGCCTCCTCCCGCCGCCGGCAGCAGCAGCTCGGCTAGCAGTGCCTTAAGAAGGTTGGTTGACTTCTGAGCTCTGAAGATGAACTGCTCGGTCGTCGCCATCTCAATTCTCAAAGGAGTGTGTTGTGCATGTGCAAGTGGGGAGATATTTGCGAATGACAAATAGTTTAATGGAAAGTATTATTTTCTCCATGGTTCTTCAGGGTAAAGTGACTAGGTCTAGGGTTGCCAAATGCCGTTTGTTACCAGTGACATGCATATATATGCAAGAATTGTACTTTATTTAGCATAGGTCAGTCAAGACAGAGACCAGTCACCCACTCACTGCATGCTTAATCTTATCCTTAATCAGCACCTTGTTGGCTGATTCATTCTCACACAAATATATGGAAACTTTTTGTGTTAAAATTTTACAATTCTCAGGATCATCTACAGTGGCAGAGGATGGAATAAATTTAAGATGTGGCGGGCGGAGTTGGTCAGAGGGGTGCAACCTCTAACTGTTCTGTAATGTACCTCAGTTCTTAGCTTGTTCTGCTAGGAGCCTATACCTTGTGAACGACCTAACAGCACGCGGCATGACGCACGATGCCTTGGTGCAGCCGTGCAGCGCTGAGCGCCTACGCTTGCCGCGTCCGTGGGTGTCGTGGCATGGCTTCCTCCATGTCCATGGGTATCGGATCCTCAACAGTGTGCGCGGCCGCCGTGCCTGCTCTACGCCAGAGCACAAGGACGAGGCATCAACCGCCGACACTAGTGCAAGTGATCAGGGTTCCAGTCTCGGTTGACAACCCTTTTAATCCCACTTTCTCAACTAAGATTATAAGTCGGGACCAAAGATCTACTTTTTAGTGCCAATTTTAGAAATCAGAACTAAAACTAAATCTTTAGTTCCGGTTGAAAACATGAACCGGAATTAAAGACATTGCTATCCCTCGTCCTGGAACAAGTATCTTTAGTCCTGGTTGATGTTTTCAACTGAGACTAAAGCTTTTTGTTTTTTTATATTTCATTTCATTTCAATTTAGTTATTCGTATACGAATTCTATGTTGCTAATATATACATTTGTTCGAGCATATGTTATAGATATATATCGCACTTAAATATAATGTATGAGAATTCAAACTTTATATACCCAAATTCTAATTAACATATCTTAATTTACAATAGTTCAGTAATGAATTTCCCTTTCTCGCATCCTCAATTGGGTGAAGTGTAGAGCAACAATCTTGTATTCAATAATGTCATCGATGAACTGCAACATAGTAAATAGTATACTCTTTGTTGCTTCACAACTATGAGCACATAGTGTACTAACAACGTTTAACGATGCTTGAGCGGTGGGTCACCCCTCTTAGTCACAAACACCTTTTCCTGAAATCCTTTTGTAGTTAGTGTTAGGTCTTCATAAGCATATTTCCACTCATAACCCAATCCACCTATTGTCTAGTTCAGAATAACTTCAAAATTGTACCCTATGTAGATCATGTCATACTCCTCTACCTGTAAGTCTTGGCAGAAAATAGGGTTATGAGAACCAAACATCATGTCTCGTCTGATATGATAGGCTATAGATATAACCTATTGTTGCACTTTTGAATGCGCCAGGGTTTGGAGTACATTTCAGACAATACTGAACTTCATTGTGGTAGGCTGACCCAGGTGCTTGTTGATATTTGTTAAGTGCAAAGAGAATATGAAAGATTTCTGCAAGCGCACAGAATACCATTGTAGCATTTTACCAGGAGTATTCCAGGTATCGTTATTTATATTTTACCATAGGGACACAATGGTTAAAGAATCTGATAATTTACTATCATGTATCTACTAACTTAATAAACCAACTAGACTAAAGCATGGGTAAATGATATATAATAGGAATAAAGGATAGCAATCATCACATAGGAGAATTCTAAGATAAATGAGTAATTAGGTATAGTGAGAGGACAAGGGAGAGATCAAGGTTCCTGAATACTTCTCTATTACTTTGGTTCTATGATAACAAGAGATGTATAAATATAGCAATCACACAATAGCACTTCAGGACATCAGAGCTTTAGCCACAGAAAGAGATGAGAAGGGGGCTAGGGTCTGACTATGGTCCTACAAACACCAATCCGAAGGTGGTGAAATGCGTCGACTGTCAGGGCTGTCACGATCCTGGGGCTACCACAACAATCCGTGAGATTGGGTGCAATCTCAGGTAACCTCTAGTCTAGACACCATGTCTACACTATTAATTACTACTCTAATAATCTAGCGTAACTAGAACACTCGATACGAGCGGAGATCCTATGCTAGAGTATAACAACTATATTAATCAATGATAATTTGCATAAAGTAAATAGAGAAGATAAATATATTAAAGCACAAGTCATACAAGGATAAGATACAAGATATACCAGATCACTGAAGACTCCTCTGGAACTAGAGCGCAGCTCCGCTCTCCCTAACTCCCAACTAGAACTAATCTACTACATTGGAAAGTCTAGCTCTAATTCTCCAGAGTTGAGAGATCACCCTTTCGAGGGACACCTCTACAACTCCATGATGATAGATTCCTCCAGGGGGGTTTACCCCTTTATTTATAGCCCGGGAAAGGTGGAGACCCTTCTGAAAAGTCGATGTGGTACATATATTGCAAATACTCCTCCTGGGCTTCCATGTTGTGCACTTGGGCCACCTGGGGTGCTCCCACGTCCTTGGCTAGCTTGGGCCACGCTCTGGCCTGCCTTGGCCACTCCCTGGCCCACTCAAGCCAGCTCTGGCCTGCCTTGGCCATGCCCTGGCCCAATCTAGCCTGCTCCAGCCAGCTCTGTCCTGGCCGCAGCTTGGCTGGGCTGTGAGCTGGCCGGGCCTAGCTAGGTGACTCCTGGGCATAGCTGGTGGTTGCCACGCCCCATCGTGGCCCGTGAGGCCCACCAACTTGTCTTGACTTCATCTTTATTTATATCTTTTCACCTCGGACTCCAAATAAGTCAAACCATAGGTCCGTTTCGATCTTCTCGACGAGCCCTTTGCAATGGTGTGCTTCAAATCACCATTTGAGATACTTTTATTCTATAGAAAATTGGATATACCTGCAAAACAATTGAGAACACCACAACTCGTGGAACTCGTTAGAATCAAACCCTACAACTATGCTTTATAATCTATTTGTTATCATTTCATGCAATAGTTGATGGTTAAATATTAGCAATAAGGACCGTCAACAGTGCTCCACGTAGTCCCAATCGTACCCTAGTCGTTGAAGACATTGCGAAAGAATATTCATCATGCCAGATAAAAAGTTCTAGAAGTATAGAAACAAAAAATATCAAAGTGAAGTAATATAATTATATCAATATATAAACATGACTCTCATATAATACACTACTTACCACATCAATTTAGTTATATCTCGCTTGCCTTTTGCTTACCTATAGAGTATCCAGATTATACTCACCTAAAGGTTTTATCTTTAAATACGAAAAATCAAGGATAAAGTAGCCAATGCGCTCAATAGCCTATAAACAATGCAACACGGTATTCAACTAGACTTTTCATTTAGTCGGATACGGATATCCCCTCTATAATAGGGATATCGAAGGCAAGGTTACATATCCACAACTCATCACCAATTGTCATTCACGACCTCACTATTTGTATCCTCGAAGATGTCATCAAACCCTCTACCACCCATAGTGCTGACATATGCAACAATCATATTATGAATTAATATAATATATCATCTTATTTAGGTAGAATGTAAAAATGAAAACATTCCATACTATAGATGGGTTTGAACGCGCAACTACACTATCTGGCGCTGGCGTGAATGGCAGATCGTCAGGGTAAAAACCTGAGGCCTGTGGAGCGGCAAGTCCACTGCCATTCATCATACCTAAAAACTGAGAAATACTTCCAAATAAATATACTGAACACACCCTATCATAAATATACCATGCAATATGTTAGAGACACACCCTAACTAAGCAAGAACTTGATGTATGTGTCAAAATACATACATACATACATACATATATATTATACACAATAAATATATTAGAGAAACATATCCCATAGCAACAACTTGAATAGAAGAAACATTAGAGAGATGGTGTACATTAGAGGAAGAACCATATATAAATATATATTATTAGAGATACAAATAAAAATGTGTCAACATACAAACATTCATGTAGTGATGTATAATAAATAAAAATAAATCCACCATTCTTATTCCTAATTAAAAAACACATTTTTTATTACTAAACCATGAAATGATCTACACTATTTACCATTCAAAGATTAGAAGATGAAGTTGCTAACCTTATGAAGAAGATGAAGATGACTGTAAAGAACTTGCTCCCTCAACCAAGAACATGAATGCACACACGCGTACAAACAAAGACCAAAATCATTTTTGAGTGCCTGCGGCAGAGGAGACAGTAGAAGAAGCAGCTATATATAGTGGAGACATTTAGTCTTGATCAGTAGATCCTACCAAGACTACAGGATCAACCTCTAGTCCAGGTTGTAGCCACAAACCCGAAGAAAAGGGCCACAAAACCTTTAGTCGAATAAAAGGGCCACCGAAAAAAGGGTGTCTCAGTAATGTTTAGGTGTAGCTTTTTGTTAGTTTGATGAACGGTCAAGTAGAAATGGCTATTGTGTTGGTGTCATTTTGGACCTGTGACTTGGATATAGCGTGATGTATGGTGTATATTGCTACCTTGGCCGTGTGTTTGATATTATAATTTTTTTGCTACTTGGGATATTCTCAAGGTTGTGTAATCTGAATATAGATGAGATATACAAATTACAAATTTGGGTTGAAAAATCAAATGGATATTGGAATGATCTTATGTGGTATGGTGATAGTTGTGACTTATAATCAAATGCCATAAAACTTTGTGGCTTTAAAACCAGTGTCATAGATTTATGACATAAACATTCAAACGACATAAAACATGGTTTAAGGTGCATGGTTTTTGACACATAGTTTTTCGTCATGTTGGTATGTGACATAAATTCTATAGATTATGACTTAAATTAATTTTCATAAACCCTCACATCTCTTGTAGTGGTCCCAAGCTGTGGTTACAACCGGGATTAAATGTTAACTTTTAGTCCCGCTTTTATCCAACAACAGAGACTAAAGGCCCTCTGTCTCCTCCTTCAAAAGTTGTTATCCTAGTCATTGGATAGGGGAACTTAGTTCCGGTTGGTGGCTAAATCTTTCTTTAATCCCAGGCCCAAAAGTAGCCGGAACTAAAGCCTTGAACCAAAAGTCTGTTTTCTACTAGCGTGACACATAGATTAGAGCAACATAGACAAATCAGAGCCATATCAGAAAGAGAGAAAAATTGATCTAGGGTTAGGTTTGGGTTCGTGTACATGCACAACTTGAGTTCGGTGCCGAAGATGACGAGGGTGAAAGCCCAAGTTTGGTTTTGGTTAATTGATGAACCCTATATGGACTAACCCTATTGCCAAGTGTATGATTAAGATAGGGTGATCCAACTTAATAAGTGGAGTTAGATGAAGGATCATGATGGATCAAGTGCTCCATGACTAAGGAAAAGAAGAAAGAGAAAAAAAATGGGCTCAAGGCAAAGGTATATCATAGGGCCATTTTTGGTTTAGTGATCAAGACACTATAGAGAGTGTGATCACCTTTAGGATAGATAGCCGTACTATTAAGAAGAGAAAAACGTGTTGTGGTTGCGGCTGTCAAGTGCTACTAGGTGTTGTCACTCATGCATATGCATTAATCAACCTAGTAACATAGCCTTGCTTAAAATACATAAAATATATGCTAAACATCTGCTCTAAGGAAATACCATAAGTGTTTGGCACATTGGAGCAAGGTTGGAAAAGAAAGAATCAAGAAAGGGGCGATGGACGTTGGCGACTGACACTGGCTCAAGGCGACGGAGCGTCCGTCGGGCAAATCCTAGGCCAACCTCGCTACAGAGTTCACGACGGACGCTGAAGAGCGTCTGACGACAAGGCGAAAGACGCGTCCGACGGGTTCAGGAGCTCTCTGTAACCACAACGGACGCAAGCGACGGACGCTGAGCAAGACTCAGGCGAGCGTCCGACGTTTTGAGAAACTCACTGACACAAGCGACGGACGCTGCTGAGCGTCCAACGGCAAGGCAACAGACGCGTCCGACGTTCTTTGGATCTCTCTGGATACTTACTGGATGCGCGACGGACGCTGCGACGGAGCGTCCGATGCGAACTTGAAGAGCGTCCGACGCCCACGACATAGGGAATAACGACTAGTTTTTGGAAGAGGCCTATTTAAGGCCTTTGGCCGGTTGGAGCTCACTCTCTTGCCTCATTTCATTGTTGCATGCTCTTGTGAGCTTTCAAGCACCTCTCCCACTCTTCTCTTTGATCCTTTGCTCATTCCAAAAGAGATAGAGTGCATCCAAGTGCATTGCTTAGTGATTTGCATCTAGTAGCACTTGGTGTTCGTCATCGTCGCGGTTTTCTTGTTATTCTTGGTGTTTGCCAACACCTAGACGGCTTGGGCGGTGGAGAAGCTTCGACACGTGTTGGTGATTGTTTATGGCCGGCTTCATCGATTGTGAGAAGGCTTGTACCCACCTCGGCGAAGCGCCAAAGGGTAACTCTAGTGGATTGCTCGTGTCATTGAGTTACTCTCATTTGGGTGGATTCTTGTGGCGCCCGGGTAGTGGGCTAGACTTGTGATTGCCTATTAGCCACCGAATCACCATTTGAGTAGTCGACACAACGGGGACTAGCTTGGTGGCAACCAAGTGAACCTCGGGAGAAAAATCTTTGTGTCATCTTGTCTTCCGGCTACTCATTGGTTTTCATTGTGATTGATTCTTCGTATTGACATCCTTTGATCACAAGGCATCGGTATAACAATCACCTCTATCTTCGTATTTACATTTTCTCATATCTTGCTTAGCTAGCTTGTGTAGCTTGTAGTTTGTTTAGATAGCTCTCTTGCTAATTGTTCTTACTAGCTTATGTTAAGTGCCTTAGGTTCTTGCTATTGTTCGTTAGACACTTAACTAACTAGAATTGCTTGGATAGGTGGCTTTGCACCTCTAGTAGAGCTAGACCAAAAAGCTTTGCTTAAGTGTTAATCTAGCCTTTGCTCTAGTGTTTTATAGAATTTTTATTAGGCTATTTACGTCCCCTCTAGCTATCTAGGACCTCTTAGAGGGTGACCCAAAGAAATTAGAACGACGCACGACTTAGAAAGACATTTGGCGGGGGACAAACGGATAAGGACACAAACTCACAACGAGGATGAGCCCGCCGCTCCATGTGCAAGACGAGAGCGAGAAGAGTAGAGAGTTACGACTGTGTGGGGAGGGCCAAATTATTTATAGTTAATTTGGGTGGGAGGGGGGGTGGCCGTGGCGGTCGGTTATATACAAAGTGGGGGCAGTGGGGCGCGAAGCCAGCAGGCCAGGTTGCCACCATGCCTATGGTTCTGGATCAGGCCAGGCCATGCTAGCCCTGCGTGCCATCCGGCTGAGCGAAAAAGTTAGGCTTCGGGTCTACTACGATGCCTCATGGTGTAGGTACAGTCACACGGAACGCGGGTCGAGGCAGAGTTCCGCGTCCTGGGATCGACCATACCCGAACGCGGTACGAGCGACAGGTCGGTGCTTGGGACATCAATTGGGACGACGTCCCAAAGTACACCGGATCGTCGAAGAGGATGAAAACAGAGGAACGAACCTGCTTGCATTCTTTGCTTCAACGGGATGAACTTCGGCAGACGGCAGCAACTGGTGTCCGGTGATGCAGTGAAACTGCGGACATCAGCGATGCCGGTGCGGCGCTGGAGCTGGAGCCACAGCTGGGTGGCGGCACGGTGCTGCCTCTGCGTACCGTAGTTCTTTTAGAAGAAGCAGGACTTGGAGACCAATACAGTAACTCAAATGGGCCTTAGCCAAAACGTTGCAGCCCAAAAGGATCCAGGCTTTATATTTTATATATCTTGGGGAATATTGAAAATAGGCACAAAAAAACACTCAAAATTGAGATCTCCTTTACAACAGTCGAGTAAAATATACTATTGTAATAAGGGATTTCACCGATACGTTTCGGGTTCATCGTTCCAATTATCTAGGGATCATGATCCCATCATCGAACAAAACGTTCCGAAGAGGTATATCCCCTTATGAAACGGGAACTTAAAATTAACAATCCACATTCCACATACGTCGTTTCTCGTACCTATGTACCGGGAACTTTTTTTTTTCAAATTACACGGTACAACGCAGACGCTCAACACGCACGCACACTCACCCCTATGAATACACGTACGTAAACCCTACCCCTATGAGCACCTCCGAATGACTGAGCCGGCAGATCTCGAGCTTCACGAAGTCACCACAGGCTCCTCGATGTCGACGGGGACGTCGCCTACCACTGAAAACATAGCGTCGGTAAATCCTGAAATAACAGTAAAAGCTGCTTCAAATTACTTGTATATCCTGAAAACAAAATATACTTCTAGCATTTAAATATTGTCTCAAAAAGAAAATATAAATATCTAGCACATGAAATCCTTAACATTAGGTATTTTAGGTATGGAGTTTTAAAAGAGGTATCATATACATTCATGATAAAAATAATTTATAGAGTTTGTGAATGCAATAGCTTAGTTACACATATCTATATCTATACCTAATAATAAAGAGGCAAAATTTCTCCACGGTATGACCTTCCCTATCTAACTCTGTGAATGTAGATATCTATATTCGTTTGTTGGACGTGAGTATAGTTAAAAATCCTATTTTAATCCAAATAGAATACCCTCAAGTAAGATGAATAAAGATTCTAATGTTAATCCAAATCTAAATAATAAAAGGCAAGTGCAGAGATCTATTTCTAATTCTATATATGTAATTCGTGTTTATACAAGTTTGAATAGCTCTTGTCTAGCATGATACGGAGTTCGATTTCAAAATCTATTGAGTCACATATATGATTTTGACTCAAAAACAACCAACTTTCCATACGTTCTTATTCTAACACGACTTATGATGGAATATCTCCGAGTGAGATGAATAAATATTTTAATTCTAATCAAATCGAAATAGAAAAGACCATATATTTAGTTTAGAAAATAGCAATATAAGGAATTGACAATGAAAAATTTATTGTTTTTTTCTTCCGTTGCAATGCACGAGCATAATTGCTAGTAAAAATAAAAAAAAGTGAAGGGTCTGTCTCATTTTAAGTGTTCACTGAGTTACCTGCTTCAAAATACGAGAATCGCATTCTACGCGGCCCTCGAGCACGGGCCATCTATGGCACCCCAAAGCACAGGTAACCCATGGGACTAAAAAGCACAAGTCATTGTCTGGCACAAAGAATCACCGTACGGTTCACGCCAGGCCACTGACTATAGCTTAATAATGCAACTTATCTCAGCTATAAACCACATGTGACATGTGTGTATCATTTAAGCCCCACTAATCAGCAAACCTTTGTTAGAAAAAAAACAGCGAATTATTAGATAAGCCATGACTTTACTTTGTAGAAAAAGATTATTTTCATAATATCTTTTTTAAAAAATACAAAGTTATGTTCATAACTTTTGTGTAACGCATTTCACAGGATGGAACTTATAACTATAATTTTTCTATCATAACGTTTTCGATACAGTTTTTGACATAATTTTACGTCATGATAACTTTTTTATGGTTGAAGAAAAATTGGTAGGTCAATATTAAAAATAAAAGGAGAAAAAAAGAAGATACAAGTAAAAGGTGAAAACTTGATGGATATACACAACTCTAACATAACATTTAATGTAAATGGGAAAGGCAGATGCCGAGACCGTGACGGTCACGGCTGGGTTATTTGTTCGCTTGTGGGGGCGACAAAGGCCAGGGCGGCAGCTTGGTTAGATGGACTTTTTACACTTTAACCATTATAACGGATGACACTCATCCGATTATAATTATTAGAATTGTTTCTATAAATTTATCATCCTTAACAGAAAAGTTTTACAACTTTGCCAAAAACGCGTACGTGGCATGCTACATGACGTTGCCAGCGTGGAGGGGCATGATGAAAAGACGAGGTTGCCCATGTCCTTCTCCTCTCTATCCCTCTCCGACAGGTGGGTCCTACAGTTCCCTGTCACTGACATGTAGGTCCCACTTGTCAACTTCATCCCCTACCTCACCTCCAGCAGAGGAAAGGAGAAACCAAGCTTAGCCGTGGCCAGGGGCTCCGCGCCGCTAGGGCCGAGCTCACCATCGGGGCTGAGCTCGCCCGCGCCCAGCGCTCCCGCACCACTGGGGCGGAGCTCGCCCGTGGCTAGGGGCTCCCTGCCGCCAGAGCCGAGCTCAACGCAGCCAAGGTCTCCGCGCCGCCAGGGCCGAGCTCCCTCGTGGCTAGGGGCTCACCATAGGGGCAGAGCTCGCCCGTGGCCAATGCTCCCACGCCGCCAGGGCGGAGCTCCCCCGCGGCTAGAGCCTCCGTGCTGCCGGGGCCGAGCTCACCCACGGCCGGGGGCTCTGCGCTGCCGGGGCGGAGCACGCCCTCGCCCAGGAGCTCCGCGTCGCCATGGGTCCAGCCCCAGTGGCGCCTCTCTGCTTCTCCTTCCCTCTGCTGGAGGTGAGGTAGGGGATGAAGATGACAGGTGGGACCCACCTGTCAGTGACAGGGAGCTGCGGGACCCACATGTCGGAGAGGGATAGAGAGGAGAAGGACATGGGCAACCTCGTCTTTTCGCCGTGCCCCTCCACGCTAGCACCATGATGTAGGATGACACGTACGTATTTTTGGTAAAGTTGTAAGACTTTTCTGTTAAAAGGATGGTAAATTTGTAGGAGCAATTATAAAAGTAATAATCGGATGAGTGACGTCTGTTATAATGGTAAAAGTGTAAAAAACCCTTCGTTGATGGGTCATCTGTGTCTTGGTGCCAAAGCGACATGCATGCACACGGGACCAGTAAGTCAGGACTTTATTCACATCAGTGGCACCGAAAGTTTGTACTTGTACGAACGCATCTAATTCGACTAAGGGTTTCTTTTGCAGAGTAACTCTAGCTTCAAGTGCTTAGCTCAAAGAAGCCAGAATATTTGGACTCTGTCTGTTTCGCTAAAATTTAGTTTGTGTTGAATGTTTATACGGATTATATTTATTATAAGAAAAAAATACTGTTCGTTCAGTAAAAGTAGAACTGATGAGCGTGATCTTAAGCGGAAGCTACTTTTTAAGGGCGATAGAACGGTTTTCTCTGTTCCTAAAGTACTACGTATTTGATAGGATCCTCCGGCTCTCCTTCGCGTGCGTACAAGCTACACAGCCAAAGGTCCTAAGCACGCGTCAAGTCATTGTTGGACAAAGCACAAGCCAACAAAGGATCACATGGGTAGTGCAGTAGTACGTGGCAACCTCGTTTAATTTTGCGGAATACATGAAAATAAACAAAAAGTAAAATGCTTGTCTTATTTTAAAGGCCTGTTTGGTACAGCTCACGAACTATTTTTTTACAAACACCTTTTTTTAAAATAACTTTATCTGTTTTTCTTCCCCTCTCACAAAGATATAAAGTGGGATAAAGCTAAAAATATTAGCTTATCATAGTTCTCTCCTCCTTTCTCTCTCATATCTATGTATTGTTTTATCATACATTTTTTTAAAAATAGCTTAGCTTCACCTACAGAATTCTTATGAAACTATTTTTAAAAAAAAACAAAACAAAACTGTACCAAACAGACGCTAACTGTTTACCGAATTACCTTGAAAATATGAGAATCACATCTATATGCGGCCACATCCATGGCACACACAAAGCACAGGTGGGAACCCATGTGACTAAGAAGCACAAGTCATTGTCCGGTACAAAGAATCACCGTACGGAGTCACACTAGTAGAAAAACTATTTTTGTTGGCGCCTCCCAAAACACACCACAGGCGGTTGTGGGTTTCACGCCGCCTGTGGTGTGTTTTGGCTGCCAACCGCCTATGGTATACTCTGTCTATATAAACCACCCTCCCAACCCCTACTCTCTTCTTCCTCCCGACCAACTACAGTTCTAGCCGCCACTTTCCATTAGAAACGATTTTGGAGGTCCAGATTTTTCAAAATATAAGGGGGAGGTTTTGATCTT
Organism: Microstegium vimineum; assembly: GCA_022036555.1. Lineage (NCBI taxonomy): Eukaryota > Viridiplantae > Streptophyta > Magnoliopsida > Poales > Poaceae > Microstegium > Microstegium vimineum. The sequence continues at coordinate 21,513,748 of CM039119.1, read as the reverse complement.
CATTTCTTGGAAGGAGACTGGTTAAAAAGGTTAGTTTATGTCCCTATTGCCTCATTTAGCTCATTTTTCTCAATTGGAGCCACATTTTGGATCTAGGGTTTCACCATGAGTGAGAGAAGAATACGTAGGCTATTATCTTTGTTTTATTCATGTGAGGTTGATTAAATTGATTATATAACATCTCTCCTCTCTCTATTTTCATGTTTGCTTTTTAATTTAGTTTATGCTACATATATTTACTTGTTTTCATGAATCAATGTTGTGTTAAATAGAATTTATATATAGAGGGAAGTGTATTTTTTTGTTAGTTTTTTATTATGCTTTTTTATTTCTCAATTTATTTCATCCACTTTATGCACTTATGTTTCATTAATTTAATTGTGATACTTAGTGGCTGGACCTAAACCCTAGCTAATAAACTCTAAGGGGGAGGTTTTGATCTTCATTTATAGAGATAAGGGGACATTTATCAAAATATAAGGGGGGAGGTTTTAATCTTCATTTCTTGGAAGGAGATTGTTAAAAAAGGTTAGTTTATGTCCCTATTGCCTCATTTAGCTCATTTTTGCTCAATTTGAGCCACATTTTGGATCTAGGGTTTCACCATGAGTGAGAGAGAAGAATACCTAGGTTGTTTTCTTAGTTTATTCGTGTCATGTTGATGCCACTTTGAGCCACAGTTTTGCTCTATTTTCATTTTTGATTTTTAATTTAGTTTATGCTAGATATATTTACTTGTTTTCATTGATCAATGTTGTGTTAATGTTGATCAATGATACTTAGTGGCTAATAAACTCTAAGGGGGAGGTTTTGATCTTCATTTATTTTCTTCAAGTCAGGTTGATTAAGATGGTTACATAGTATTTGTCGTCTCTCCCTTTTGAAAATCAGGTATTGATCGATGGAGAGATCATTTTGGATGTATAATTTGTCAAGGCTAGATGAATCATACATACCCAAGGTTCAAAAGTTTATTGATGCCGCTAAGAACCATGCTTGGAGAACAAAGAAGACGCACATACATTGTCCATGAATGGACTGCAGGAATGTGAGAGTATTTGATGACCATCAACAAATCCTTTCTCATCTTGTCCGCCGAGGATTTATGAAGGATTACTTGATTTGGACAAAGCATGGAGAGGAGAGCTCTGTGCCTTATACAACTGTTAGCCGTGCAAATATCGACGCCGATGGTCCAGATATGTTTGTTGACGGTGGGTTTCAGTTAGTACACGAGACACAACAACCTGTCACCGATGGTCCTGATCATGGTTTCGCTGGAGGAATTGAAGGCGTCGGAACTGATGTGATGCAAAATAATATGGCTGCGGAAGATGCAGAATTCCTGGAGGCAATGTTGCGTCGTCATGCAGAAGATCCATCAATATTCTTCAAGAAAGGTATGGAGGCCCTGATGAAGGCAGCAGAAGAGCCTTTGTACGATGAGTCTAAGGGTTGCACCAAAGAGTTCACGACCTTGCGTTCGGTGCTAAAGTTATTGGTATGCAAAGCTAGGTTTGGTATTTGTGATGCTAGCTTTGATGCATTCTTGAGTATTATCACAGACATGCTTCCTAAGGAAAACAAAGTGCCTGCTAACACGTACTATACAAAGAAGCTAATCAGTCCACTCACGATGGGTGTTGAGAAGATCCATGCTTGTAGAAATCACTGTATCCTATATCGAGGTGACGAATATAAGGATATGGAGAGCTGTCCAAAGTGTAATGCAAGTAGGTATAAAATGAATAAAGACTACAAAGAGGAACACTGTGTTGCCTCGGTGGTGTGTAAAGGAAAGAAGCGAAAGAAGACCCAACAGAGTTCAAAACCCACGATCAAAGAAAAAGAAGTAAACTATTATGCGCTGAAAAAGATTCCTGCTTTGGTGATATGATACCTGCCTGTGGTCGATCGATTGAAGTGTTTGTTTGCTAACCCAGAGGATTCCAAACTTATGAGCTGACATGCTTCTAATGAGCACATCAAAGACGATGGGAAGCTTCGGCACCCAGCCGATGGCAAGCAGTGAATAGATTTCAATAACAATCACGAAGACTTTGCAAAGGAACAAAGAAATGTTAGGTTTGCACTGAGTACTGACGGAATGAATCCATTTGCTGAGAGGAGCAACACGCACATCACATGGCCGGTGATCCTCACCATATACAACCTTCCGCCATGGTTGATGCAGAAGCAAAAGTATCTCATGCTAACCATCCTTATCTCTGGACCTACACAGCCTGGAGTTGACATGGATGTTTTCTTGGAGCCCTTAATGGAAGATATAAAGATATTGTGGGAAACAAGTGTTAAAATGTGGGACGAGTACCGCCAAGAATCATTCACGTTGAGATCAATTATCTTTGTTACCATCAACGATTACCCTGCTCTCTTCACATTATCAGGGAAGTTCAAGGGAAAGGTTGGTTGTGTGGTATGCATAGATGAAACCGCTCACGTGTCCCTTACTACATCTAAGAAGATAGTGTACATGAGGCACATATGCTTCTTATCGAAAGGACACAGGTACCGCCAGAAGAAGATGGATAAGCACTTCGACAATAACGTTGAACTCCAGTCTACTGCCCCACTAGACAACAGTAAAGGCAAAAGAGTTTTCAACCTAGTCAGGAACCTTAAATTTGTTTTCGGGAAGAATACAACAGACGGAAAACCAAGAAAGAATATCAAACCAACTCCAGGGGTTACGTTCAAGAAGAAATCTATTTTCTTTGAGTATTTGTCATACTGGCCTGAGTTAGACGTACGCCATGCGATCGATGGTATGCACGTTCAGAAGAACGTGTTTGAAAGCCTAATTGGAACCTTGCTAGACATAAAGCGCAAGACAAAGGAAGGACTAAAGTCACGTCTGGACATGGTACAATTAGACATAAAAAAAGAACTCTACCCTATTCTTCAAGAAAATGGGAAGTACCATCTCCCGGCAGCAAGCTACAACCTCAACAATGATGAGAAACATTCGATGTGTGTGTGGTTGAAGAATCTGAAGGTCTCATCTGGATTCTGCTCTAACATACGAAGTATTGTGTCAATGGAATACCTTACACTCACCAACTACAACTCACATGATTGTCATACCATGCTGACTACTTTCCTCCCTATTGCCATCAGGGCTATAAATCCAGTGTGGATAAAGGTTGCAGTCACACGGTTGTGCTACTTCTTCAACAAGATCTCACAGAAGGTGATCGACCGTGATGAGTTGACATCTCTTAAGGAATTTGCAGCGGAGATAGTGTCACAGTTCGAGATGTGTTTTCCTCCAGCATTCTTCGATATTATGGTTCACCTTGTGGTGCACTTGGTTCCACAGATAGAGGCACCGAGTCCCATGTATTTGCATGAGATGTGGACGTATGAGCGTTTCATGTCAACACTTAATGGCTACGTATCAACTCGTGCTCGTCCTGAGGCGTCCATGGTAGAGGGGTACTTAACCGAAGAGGCAATTGAGTCTGGTGGTCCATTCTACAACAACGTCATAAAAGACCAGGATGCAATAGGTTTGCCTCTGTCAAGACATGATGGTAGGTTGAATGGAAGAGGGAGGATGGGAAAGAAATCATTAGTCCCGCAAGATTACAATTCAATCCTCGAGGCACATCACAGCATCCTTCATCAACTCTCAATAATGGAGCCTTTCATCGAGCAACATATTGATCAGCTTCGCAAACAAAATCATGGGCACACAGATGAGTGGTTAATGAAGGAACACAAGAATAAGTTCACCTCATGGCTAAAGGAGCTTGACATTCCAGAGGGGGAAACAATTGAGGAACGCACCATCAAGGTGTTAGCTTCTTGACCATCACGCCAGGTCACATCATGGCAAAGCTATGACATTAGTGGCTTCATATTCTGTACCAAGTCCAAGGACCAAAAGAGCATTGCACAAAACAGTGGAGTTCAATGTGATGCCTTAGACTCTAAAACTGGGGATGAAAATATGTTCTTTGGCTTCGTTGATGTCATATGGGAGATAGACTATGGTACATTTCAGGTCCCTATGTTTCGATGCCAATGGGTTGAAGACAAACATGTCACAGTGGATAACTATGGGGTCAGAGTTCTTGATCTAAGTAAGGTAGGCTACAAAGATGATCCGTGGATAATGACTAACCATGCTGCACAGGTCTTCTATGTGGAACAGATCCTTTGTCCTAATGAGAATAAAAGTACTGACAAGCCGAAACATGTAGTTATTCCTGGAAAGCAACAAGCTATAGGGGTTGATGGTGTATCTAACCTGGATGAATTTAATGAGTTCAGCAACATGTGTCTCTTTGTAGATGACCATCCAATAAAAATAAGGAGTGTTGAGCAAAGCATCCCACAGAAATCGCTACCTTGGGTGCGCCATGATGGACAAGGAAGAACAATATAGCTGCCTAGATTGTTTTTGTTATTTGCCATGTAATCCATTTATGTTTATACATGTGGAGACCCTATTTTTGTTTCTACGTGTGAGACCCTATGCTTATTTCACATAATTGCAATCTATTTCTATAATCCCGAGATGATGAACCCTATTTAAAACATGTATATCCCTAAACCCTTAAACCTAAACCCTAAACCCTAAACCTTAAATATAGATACATACAAAAGTATCTCAAACATGTCATTTAATATTTTTAACATGTATATCTTGTCAAGACAAACACTACAAAATTTAATTCACAATTTTTGGAACAATATATCTCAAGATATGATTTTTTAAAGCTTATGTATGGGTCATTATAAATATAGATACATACAAAAGTATCTCAAACATATCATTTATATTTTTAACATGTATATCTTGTCAAGACAAACACCACAAAATTTAATTCACAATTTTTGGAACAATATATCTCAAGATACCTTATATATTATCACCAGAAAAAGACCTCTTGTGTCTATTTGCAATGATTATAAATACTTGTAATTATTTCATGCTTATTTAAAAGATTTTCCAATATTATAAATGCATGTTTATTATAAAAAAGAGGGGAACATAGACATTTGTATTCACTGACATTTGATTATTAGGTATAGATGCAAAAATACTTATATAAATGTCTATCCTTTATAAGATTTCTACGATGACATCTCCAAGCAACAAGGACCAAGCACAAGGGTCCGTTCACATGGAACAAGCCCCAGGGTCCGAGCCCACGGAGCAAGTACAAGATGCCCACCAAACGGGGCAAGGAGTGGGGTCGTCCGACCTCACGGAGCAAGTACAAGACACCCACCAAATGGGGCAAGGCTCGTGGTCGTCCGACCCCATGGAGGAAGAAGAAGGGAACCAATCAACTTCGGAGAACACTTGGAGCCCTAGCGACGACTTCGAGCGTCCCGAAGCGAGGAAGGCTCGAGAACAATTTGAACGTGAATTATGCCATGGCCCTGATTATGATCCAGAAGCCGAGGAGGTAATATTATGATTTCATGTTTTTATTTAATTACATGTCTATTAAAACCATCACCATTAAACTCACAATGTTTATATTCAGAGGGCATTGGCTCAGATGGAAGAGTTGATCTCACAACGTGCCGAAGACGCACCCGAACCGACCGCGACGACGAGCAATGAGCCATCAAGGAAAAGGAAGCGGAGAACGAGGCGAGAGAGTATTGAACAAGTTTCCAGATGACATATATGCCATCTTAGAAGTCAGCCCAACTAGACAACCCACAACTCCTTTGGAGGCCCTATCCAAGTATCGAAACACAATTGAATTCTGTGTTAGGGACATCCTTGACGTCACTAACAAGAACTGGTCCATTGTGTCGGAGGATGACAAGACAAGAATTTGGGGAAAAAATGAAGACGAGGTTCCAGTTTCCTCGAGCCATACCAGAGGCATTGGTAAAGGACTATACATTGAAGCAGTCTGCGATCAGTTTCTGAAACTGGAGGCATGAGTTAAATAACAAGTTTGCCAAGAAAGGGTTGGACCCTACAACAACGTACAAGATTACTAAAGGCCAGTGGGCGGTCTTTCTAGAGCAGAGGAATGAAGCAGAATTCATAGCTCTGAGCGAAGCCAACTCCGCTCTCGCAAAGAAGAATAAGTACCACCACCATCTAGGCTCAGGTGGTTATCAGCGTCAGGCTCCCAAATGGCAACAAGAAGCGGTTGCTAAGAAGGCGAAAGGGTTACCGGCGCTGTCCGAACAAGTTGGTGAAAGGTTCGCGAATTGTATTAGGACTAGAAAACCAAAGGAAACTGACAACGGTTTGTCCTTTGATGACCCTCAGGTTGAAGCAGTAGCAAAGAACATATTTGCGGTAGCAGCCAAGCAACAGGAAGGTACATTCAAGCCACGAAGAGAGAGGGACATCCTTAGTGAGGGCTTGGGTAACCCAGAGCATCCTGGCCGTGTTCGAGGCGTCTCATCCAAAGAAGGATGGAAGGATGGATTTGGCCCTCAGTGGGAAGGTGAGTACAGGAAACGTGATAGATACAAGGAAGAAATGGCTAGCTATTTAAAGGAGGAGGCTAAGAAAGAGTTCACAGAGTTTATGCAGAAATTGCTAGATGATCCTCCTCTTAAGTTGATGCAAAAACTGGCAAGTGCGGTGTCAAATCAACCAATAAGCACTCAGGCACCCCAGATGCAGCTAGTCCCAGCAGATCGTTGCCGAGGTACCAAACAGTGTCACGTCTACAGGGAATAAGATTCAATATCCGGTTGATGACATTGTTACTCCCGCGGCTTGCTCCCTAGTCATAAGATATGGCATTAACAATCATCGTACAAGGGAAGTAGCCACGGGCAAAGCCATCCCAGGACGCAAGTACCACGGTGCTGACATTCCTGAAGACTACTGCAGAGTAGAAGTATCGACCGTGGTCCAAGGATATGAGGACGAGATGTTAGACATCCCGGTCCCGAGGACATTGAGAAACTCGGACAGACTATAAACAATTTCATTTTTTGGCCTCGGTGAGACGTCCAGCTGAGGGAGCCGCCACCGTCCTCGCAAGAGATAGTAGTTGAGGAGTCATCAGGACCTACTGATCCTCTTCCAAACCCACCACCATCACCAATCCATTCTCTTGCGAGCCCACCTCCATCACCTCCGCCACCTCCGTCATCTCCACCACAGTCATCACCTCCGCCACCTTCGTCACCTCCGCCACACTCATCACCTCCACAAACATCACCTCTGCCACCTCCACCACAAAAATCCACACCTTCCCCACAACCCACAGATCCTAAACAAACACCGGAGCCACCAGCGCCGCCAAATAAGAAGTTTCCTATCCCCAAGTTAATTTCCCCCTTTGAGCCAAAGAAAAAAACAGCTGGCACAGACAGATTTTTGAAAGGAATTGGGCAAAAACGCACTAGTGAAGTCCTCGAGTTGTCTGAGCTCAAGAAGTCAGCGCAGCCGGTGCATAAGGTGATTTCCTGCAAAATCAAGGTGCCAACTTGGGAAGACTACAAGTCCGTGCCTAAAACCTATGTGGTGGGAAAGCCTCTACTAAGCTGGGAGAAACTCCAAAAGGTCCCAAACAATGTAAAAAGGATGCATGAGTGGTACATGAGAGCATCTGCTGCTGGCATTCACGCCATCAACGTGTCTATACCACATAAGGCATTTCAATGTGATCATAATCTGTCTGTGATTAGCTTTGAAGACATTTGGTTGATGATGAACCTCGAGAGACTAGACGTACAGATAATAACGACGTTTGCATTGTAAGTGTTACATAGTTACACATGCATTGTAGTTGTATCAATGTTAAATAACTGGCATGCATTGTAGTTGTATCAATGTTCAATATTTGACATATGCATGTGCCTTGTAGAATGCTATTTGATGAGCAGGAGCAGGCTTATGGTCCGGACCTCGATTATTGTGCCGAGGAAAGGATTGCCTTTCTGAACCCAATTGATATATGCGAAGAAAGGCACACCTTTAGAATCGGGGTGAACAACGACGATTTAAGAGGCTTAGAAGGTGAAGCACGGGCTGCCAAAAGGAGACAATTACAGTTTAAATTTAAAGCCAAGTACTCCTTCTACATTTCAAAGTGTATGAAAAAGTATCAAGACAGGAAATCGATAGTGACACCGTACAACTTTGGGTAAGTATATGAGTTTGGGTAGTGGCACCATATAACTTTGGGTGATCAAACTACATAATATTTCAATGCACAAATGTATCATGAATTTGATTCATGAAGGGACCACTGGATCTGCGTCGTCATTTATCCTAAAAAAGGAAGGGTGCTGGTATTAGACTCTGCAAATTACCCACCATCAAGCTATGAACATTTCATTGAGATGCTAGAGATGTAAGTTGAGATATGCACGTATACTTTTGTATTATGAGATTTTAAGAATAATTAACATGGTGACTGTATTCGAGTTCGTAGGGCATGGCGGTTTTATATAATGCACGGTGGAAAGGTTGAATCGAAGAAAAAATAAAAGGAGCCATTGGAAGTTATATATGACTTGCCGGTAAGTATGAAAACTTACTCTTATGAATACAGATCATACATGTACTACGTGTGCGAGCATCTATAAATAACCACTTTATTTTTCTGTTTTATAGTGCCACAAGCAACCAACAGGATCTGTTCTCTGTGGATATTACGTGTATAAGCACATGAGAGGAGACGACACAACGACTAAGAAGAAACCTTCCAAGAAAAAAGTCAAGGCGACAACCATCAACGAAAAGGGTGTACAACATAGTCGAGGACGTGTGCCTTTTCCTCATCAAACAAGTCATCTCAAGTGTAGGGAAGTATCATGATTATGAAAGTGAATTAGCCAAGCCCGAGTACGAAGCGCTAACAGAGGTTTATAGCCTAAATTTTAGTCGGTCCGGTTTTTAGAGGACAAGTCCAAACTCTTGATGTATATAAACCTGTAACTTTATGTGTGTGAGCGTGAGACTCATGTATATAATGTGTCATACACTTGTAACTTTATTACGAGCATGGTACTTTGAAGAAAGAAATGTATGTATGAGATATTTAATTTATATGTTGCTATATATTTGAACACCATCCAATAGGGTTTAGTAGTCTCAATAACAATATATATGTATATAGCAAATAATATAATATTATATAAATACCAAAAATTTAAAACTGAAAAATCATTTACACATGCGGTTATTTTAGTGAACCGCCTGTGTAAATGACCCATTTACACAGGCGGTTCACGGAAATGGGTTTCTACAGGCGGTTCTCAAGCAGCCGCCTGTAGAAATGTCCTATTTTTACGGGCCCCCAGCGTAGTCGGTGCTGAAAAACGCCTGTAGAAATAAGTTGTGAATCGACTGTGTAGTCTGTTTTTGTACTAGTGTCACGTCAGGCCAGTGGCTAGCTCAATTCGCGCAATAATGCAGCTTATAAGCGGTTGAGCCCCAGTAATCAGCAAACCCTTGTTAGACAAAAAAAAACAGCGAATTATTAGATGAGCCATGACTTTACTTTGTTGAAAAAGATTGTTTTCTCAATTTTTTTTTTAAAAAAATTACAAATAAGTTATGTTCATAACTTGTGTGTAAAGCATTTTGCAGGATGGAACTTATGACTATAACTTTTTACCATATTGTTTTTATACAGTTTTTGACATAATTTAATATCATTATAACTTTTATATGATTGAAGAAAAACTGGCAGGGCAATGTGAAAAAAAAAGAAGATCATCAAAATAAATAAAAGGTGAAAAGGGTGAAAACTTCATGGATATACACAACTCTAACCTAACATTTAATGCAAATGGGAAAGGGAGATGCCGAGACAGTCACAATCTACTGTCACGGGTGGGTTATTCTTTTACTTTTCCTTTTGCCGGACTACTGGTTCTGTCCATATGACTGTGTGGGAGCCAAGGCCAGGGTGGGCAGCTTCGTTGATGGGTCATCTGTGCACCCCACCTCTCGATGCCAAAGCGACATGCATGAACACTGGAGCACTGAGTCAGGACTTTATTCAATTCACATTTGAGTCGGGACTTTATTCACATTAGTGACACCGAAAGCCCGTAATTGTACGAACGCATCACGTGTTCAGCTCAAAGGAGTTAGAGTACTCGAGGAGGATAGGATCCTCTGGCTCCTTCGTAGAAGCTGCTAGCTAGGTGACAGGGAAGCCCTAAGCACGCGTCAAGTCAGTGTAAGGAACACATGGGCAGTGCAGTAGTACTCCTACATAGCAACCTCGTTAATTTTGCGGAATACTCCTATATAATAGGACGTCATCAGGTAAGTGACATGCCCACAGCCCACCTATGTTAGCTCAAAACTGAACTTGATCTTGATACAGCCACACCAACAGAGTAACAATGGAGGCGGCAATGTTGAGCGCCTTCTCAGGGGCAATGGGATCAGTCCTCTCCAAGCTCGCCGGCTTGCTGGCACAGGACTTCAAGCTGGCTAGAGGCGTGAAGGAGGACATCGTCTCCCTGAGAGACGAGATGAGCACCATCAACGCTTCCCTCATGGAGCTGTCTCAGATGGAGAAACCAGTCGACGATGTGCTGCACAGGGATCTGCGCACCAAGGTGCGTGAGCTGGCCTACGACATGGAGGACTGCCTGGACATCTCCATGCATCGCCTCGGCGACTTTAGTAGTAATAAGGCCGGGTTTCTGCGCGAGCTCATGACGCTCAGGGCGCGCTCTGAGATCGCCAAGCTGATCAGCGCCCTGAAGGCTCGAGTGGCGCAACTAGGCAATCGGCGCAAGCTGATCATCCAGCTGCCCGAGCGTCCTCGCGCCGTGCGCGTCGACCCTCAGATACAGGCGCTCTACCAAGATTCTGCCAACCTTCAAGGCATAGGCCGCCAAAGGGAGAAGCTCGTGGAGCTGGTCCAGGACGGTGCACCACAGCTGAAGGTGGTTTCCATCCTGGGGACCGGAGGGGTTGGCAAGACAACTCTCGCCAACCAAGTTTATACTGTGATTCAAGACAAGTTTGATTACACCGCTTTCGTATCGGTGTCCCGAAACCCAGATTTGGTCAAAATCTTGTCGGATATAATTCGACAGATTCGGTGGTTTTCTACAAGCGTGGATGATGTCAACGAGCTCATCAAAGACCTCCGTGAGCGTTTCCAAAACAAAAGGTACTACCACTGTGCTCTATTATTGCTCATACTACGGCTAGGCTATTCTTTTAACAACAAAGCAAAAGATCTGCCTGTGTGTGTTTTTTGTACTTGTACCTACACTAATCATAGTTTTTTTAGGAAAAAAAACACTTAATCAGAGAAAAAGAAAGATCTAGCAATCTCACGAGTGATGAGACTGGGTTATATATAGTGGTGTAGATGGATAAAGTATATCCTAACAATCAATTTATGTTGGATAAAAAAACTGTTTATCTGTATATACATATATCAATCACAAACCGAAAGGAAAACTGCACACCAATAAGAGAAAAATGAAAAAGATGTAGACATCTATGTTTCTTTTTGGTCTTGTTCGTTTTGCTAAAATTTGATCTATGCTAAATTCTTGTGTCAATTTATTGTGAGAGGAAAACACTGTTTGTTCGCTAAAAAGTACTGCTGACGAACATATAAACTTGGTGGGACTGAATTATAATGGAGTCAAAGTGTAAATTATATGAAGCTCTAAAACTATGAGCTATATACGGGGCAAAAAGATGCCACATGAATAAAAGATAGGAGTAACACGATGCTCTTGTAGGCAGGAGTTGAGCCAGAGGGGCCTATATATGGGAGTGAGGGTTCACCTTCCTAGTCATCTTCCTGCCTCTCCTTTTTTTGTTTTCTTTCTCCTCCCTCCTTTTCATCCATGCTTTGAAAGCGGAAATTAACTCATGTAAATATTTTTTCCATCGGCCGGCACAGGTACGGTTATAACTTGAAAGGAAACAATACAAAGGAAATATCCTATATACTCCTGGTTGTTGCCGTGTACGGAAGATGTCAAATAAGCATCTTGCACATGTACGGGAGATGTCAAAAAATCTTATAATATACATGTGCAAATTTTATTTGTAAAGAGAGCAAATCCAATGATAACATATCTGATAATTATACACGGACAATGTAGATTAAAAAAACATTATATTTGTACTTCTACAACTAATATGAATACTTAAAGAAGAATAGAACTCTATCTATGATGCTAAATATACTTCTCATAAAAATATGATGCTATATACATCGTTTCTCATAAAAATATACTTCTCCAGTCATTTCTTGATGCTAAATCATCGAGGAGAGTATTGAAATCAATATTATCCAAGATATCCTTCTCGATGGTGCATATAGGCAAGCCATTTAACCTTTCTTGTGACATACTTGATCTTTAATAGTTCTTCAACAACTTTAATTTTGAGAAACTTCTTTCAGCCAACGCTACAGTCACAGTATAGTTAAGAGAATTCGACATGCAACTGAAGCATTTGGATAGCAATCTGCAGCCATAACAAACTTCAGAATCTCAGGCACTGACATCAAAGAATCTGGCAAAGTCACTTGCAATACCTTTAATTCTTGAAAAAAAATCATTGATCTCAACATCGGATGAGTTATCATGAGAAAATGTTTGCACAAAATTGTCGCAACACAACCAAAGATCAGCTTCATCCAAGGATTTCAAATTTTCTGAGTTGAATAAGAACCCAAAAGTAGTATCTCATAGCTAAAATCTACTAGTTAATGAAGCAATTGCAGTATCAATCATAACTAGGAAGTACTATGTTCTAAAGGAGTCCACACCAGACCCAGACCTTTGTATTTCGTCGTCTAGGTCATCTTGTTCATCAAAATGTTTCTTTCTCTTTCGTTGATGTTTTGTAGGAAATATTGGTTGTATTTAGATGCAATGTTTTTTGTTGTATTTATACTAGAAGTGAAACCTTCATCTCTATACTTCTTAAAATATGATATGACACCTTCAATGTATTTGAGAGTAGCATCCATACTCACAACCTTCAATGTGTTAGAAAGTGGCATCCATACTCACAATTTTAGATTGCAACTTCTTGCTCACCTTATTGATAGAGAATAAAATGTCATGCCAAATAACTAAACCAACTAAAAATTCAAAACTCTCAGGTAAACTCACCAAAGATTGACATTCACTAACTGCCATTGGGCCATCAGTTGAAGCCTTCTCTAGCACTGTTAAAGCCGATCTTATTTGAGGAGTTTGGAATCTGAGAGATTGAACACTTTTTATACGGCTTTCCCAGCATGCATTAGACCATGACTTAAATGTCAATCATAGGACATTATCAACAAAAATCTTCCACCTTTTGGTAGATTTTGCAAACAATGTGTATATACGTTGGATGATACCAAAAAAGAAACACCTTGCCTGTAAGATTTCAAATGTTAGAAATAGTAAGATTCATTTTTTTCTCAAATCAAAACAATATATAATATATAAAATAAATAATAGTTTACCTAGAAGATTTTTCTCATACCACAAAGAGTAAGATTGAGACTATGACATGCACGCGGCATATACAATGCTCTTGGATTAATTTCAAGCAAGCGCGTGTGAACACCTTGGTGTTTTCCCTTCATATTTGAACTATTATCATAGCCTTATTCCCTCACAACGTCAATATTCAAATCAAGAGAGGCCAATGCAATCTTTAATTCATTAAAAAGACCCAATCTGTCACACCCGTTTTTAAGAACAAAAATAAGTGCATAAAAGGCTCATGTGCACCCCAGGAAAAGTCGCACACATGAGTTGACAAATCATAAAAGTACCATCACAGTGTTTATTACATAGCGAATAAATATTCATTACATAGACTGAAGCAAATAACTTTAACTAACGAAGATAACTGCGGAAGCTCCAAAGGGACTGGTTGACTGGTTGACTCCAAGACTAGTACTCATTGCGGTATTCATCAACCCAATCTTTATCTGTGGTATTTGAAATGCAAGGATGAGCACATACGTACTCAACAAATATAACACAGGGTTTATGAAGCTCAAAAGGGGATGCATGGTTCATAGCGGTACGCATTTTAAGTAGATCAATTTATATTAATATCAACAATTGCCAAGGTAGTTTCCATAAGCTCAAATATCCATGATCATAAAGTAAATGACAGAGATATACAATAAATAAATAACACATGCATAAGCCACATAGAAATAAGAACCCAATAATTCTGTGAGTTTTCCGAGCCGCTCGTGTCCGTGAGCACAGCTATCATGATAGTTTATTAACTCTGATCAGAGGTGTACAACTTTACCCACGAGTCGTGATTGCCCATTTGCCCGGGTTAATTACTCCCAAAACACTTCCAAGGTGAGCGGGCAGGGTACACTATGAAGCCTTCCAAGGGTTCGTCTAACAAGTCAGGGCCGCAAGGTTCGTGGCAGGGGGATGTAGAGCCAACCTGTCTACGGTCACACTCCTTTGCGGCTGGCCCGTAGATTAGGAACCACACTATACCCGTCTTGGCACGCTCCTATTTGCGCCATAAAGGTAACCACTGACAAGCTAGAAAAGGTCCCCATACTGAGCAAAAGCCAGAGCCATATAGCCCCCGTGGTTGTACTGTATATCCCAGATTTTGCCGACAGATAAGCTCCTATAATCATATGTTGCTAAAAAGCAAATTTTACCATTATTGCATATAGTCATTAACAATTAAGATCATGTACATCTGGTATGAGCACTAGCAATGCTAATCATATATGGTGGATCAAATCATAGGTGTCAAGGTAATGAGGATAACAATCTCTAGGATAAAACTATGGTAAAACAAGGAATATCATGCATATGAGTTATATTATTTGTGAATAGGTCATCAAGGATAATCCCATGTTATACTTGCCTTCTTCGAAAAACTCTTGCTGATTCTGCAGGTCTTGATCAAAGAGAAACTCCGATTCTTCAACGGGTTGCTCAACGTCTATTCCGATCAACAATCAACACCATTCAATCAACGGGCAATCATACACGAAGCAAACAAAACTATGATTAGAAAAGTACACCAAAAGTAATAAAATAAGATGAAAAGTTTATAAAACTAATCTACGCATCACTACGATCACAACGATGTTTCGTTCACGGAAAACGGAGCTAGAATGACGAAGTTAGGAAATAAACGGGTTTTCCTATACAAAAGATATTAAATTAAATCTAAACACGAAAATAAACTTTTTCAAATCTAACTAACAAAGGTTTTAACATAAAGAGAACTTTATTACGAACCTAACGCAGCTTGAACGGGTCAAAAAGGATTTAAAAATGAGCAAGTTATGGGATTTTGAATTCGAGTGGCAGATCTGTAAATATGATTTTCATTTTATTTTTGAAATAAAAGAAATCCGACGGAAATTACGCTTTCCAGTGGGGAAAACGTAAAGACTGAAGGTGCTTTGGACTGCGGGTTGACACTTAAAGAATTTCAGGGGCTCTTTAGCAAATCGGCAGAGCGAAGGGGTATCCAGAGCTGTGGGTTGTTGGATTGCAGATGAAAGGATTAGATTAGATCGGAGTGGCCGAAAGGGTATCTAGAGCTCTGGACCGTCGGATCTGAAGGGGACGGTGCAGATTAGAACTGAGAGGGAGAGAGGAGGCCTCGGCCGGCGTCCGCGAGGGAGCAGAGACCACGCGGCGGCGCTCCATGGCTGCCGGCGAGGAGCACGGCGGCGCAAGTGGTACTGGGCCTACAGACCACCAAACAACGAGCCAAGGGTACTGGAAGAACGAGGAAGGAAAGGCGAGTTCACCTAGGGCGTTCGCGCGGACTGAAGAAATCCAGAGGCGGCTGGCGACGTCGCGAGGCGGCTACGGCTCCACTGCAAACGTCAAAAGGCCAGTGAGGGCAAGGACAGAGGAAATTGAGCGCGGGGACGGGTTCGGGGTACCTCCAATCGCGTTCCGCAGAGGATGGAGGGCTCATGATGGTCCAGGGAGCTTTAGCGGCCTCCAATGGCGGCAGCGGGCTCTGTGCTTTCGGCGGTGGGGTTGTGGTTGCGGAAGGGAAAAACGGGGCGAGGAGGGAAGGTGCGGCACTACTTATAGGGTGTTGGGTTGATCAAGAAGCAAGAAATCCCGAGAATCAGGGATTGGAAGGGAGTCACGGGCTCACGGCCGTGCTCAGCTTCGGGGACGCGCTACGGCTCGGTTCCAAGCTTCGGCAGCTAGTATATGGGAACAGGGGGAGGCGACGGGTGTCAAGGGTTGTATATGGTGCTCAGACGCGACTCGGTTGGAATCAAATCCCGAGCAAACGGATGGGAGAAGGATTCGGGGAAGGATACTGCCGGCGCTCGGTTCTGATTCAGTGGAGAAGAAAGGGAAGGGGAGAGGGATGACGCGTGGGCCATGGAGGTCAGCGACTCGGGGAGAAAAAGGAAGGGGGCCGGGGAGCTGACGAGTGGGCCGCCGCTGTCAGAGGTGCAAGGGGGAAGTGCGGCTCCCGCACTGGGCCTTTGGCCGTCGGCCCAAGAGAGGGGAAGGGGGAAAGGGAGAAGAGGGGCCTGCTTCGGCTGGGCCAGGGCAGGGTGTTGGGCCAAGGAGGGAGGGAGCAAAGCCTGTGACTGAAAGAGGAACTGAGCCAGAAAGCAAAAGAGAAAAAGAGAGAAAAAGAAAAGGCTTTTCCAAATTCTAGAATTTGATTTTTCAAATGAATTTTCAAACACATTTTCAAAGCATTTTCAAATACAGTTTTCAAACTCAGTTTTGGGTATTTTTCATAACCACTCAAACAAGAATAGAATGCACCAGCATGCAATGCATAACATGTTACTATATGACAAAATTTTAAT
The DNA here is from genome assembly GCA_022036555.1 of Microstegium vimineum. Classification (NCBI taxonomy): domain Eukaryota; kingdom Viridiplantae; phylum Streptophyta; class Magnoliopsida; order Poales; family Poaceae; genus Microstegium; species Microstegium vimineum. The sequence goes on along the minus strand of CM039119.1, from coordinate 21,496,985 downwards.
ATACCAAAACATTTATAGTTTAATTATATTCAATGCATAGCAAGAAACATAATTAAGTCAAATTAGCATTTTCAAAAGTGATGCAAAATTTTGGAGTGTTACACAATCCTAATGTGTCATCTACTTTCAAGAACTCCAGAAAGAACTCCTCTATCATTGGAACATTCCCCGATATATTCACACAATGAATAATTAGAGTCATTTGTTCTTCATGGCTCACATCTGGATTACAATCCAAAATCACAGAAAAATACTTGACATCTTTAATGATCTTTAATATAGATTGTTTCACACAATTTGCAAGAAGAGAAATCATCTCATTCTGAATTTTATGCCCAAGATAATGATGATGAATCTCACTATTTTGAATCCGCCTAATATGGTCTTGCATCACAAGATCAAATTCCCCCATGATTTCAACTGTGCCCAGAAAGTTACCATTGTTAGCTTGATATAGTTTCTCATTTTTGTCCTCGGAATGCCAAATTATGTTTAGCAAGGAGCTTGACAGCAGAAACAATTCTTACAAAGACTTGTATCCAACGCTCTCTCTCTCCTTTGCAATTTCCCATTGCCAATCATCATCAATTGTTTTATTTTTGCTCAACCTCAGCCTAAGTTCATTCCAATTATTCGTATTTGTTATATGCTCAACATTATTCTCATGTTGCTTGAGTCTAAAACTAAGATGCTTCCAGTCCCTCAATCCATCATGTGCTAGCAAACTTTTGTTCATATGTGATTTGAACAATTTGCAGCAAAAACAAAAAACTTTGTCCACATGTTTAGAGTAAACCAACCATTTTCTAAGCCACGTAGCCATTGCTTAAATTTCTGAAGTAGCAAACATACGAAAAACGCCTATTGTGAGCATCTATAGGAAACTCAAGATTCAATTCTCTCACCAACCCTTTCTCAATCAAAATATCTTTACCCTTATTATCAAGATTCTCCTAAGTACTAGGATCAAAGACATCATGAGTAGAAGCTTGTTCCACATCATCAATTGAATTTTCAGGTTCCGGTTGTAAATTTTCTTTCTTCATACCACGAATTGTTCACTTAAATTATCAATAACTTGTTCCTCTTCTTGAATATCATGTGCATCTACAGGGTTGTCATCAGGTACAACACTACTTGAAGCTGAAAAAAAACTTATATATAACACCTTGTTGTGATTGAATAAACTGATCTTCTTGTCTTTTTCATTTTCTTTTTGCAGCCCTTGATAAATGTTCCTTAGGTAACATTCTAAAATTTCAATACCTAAATTAAAAGAAAAACATGATTATATGAAAAAAATTAACACCCACAATACTATACAAATAATTATTTTGGATTGAAAAATGAACAAGAAAAAAACACCTAGGGCCTAGATAATTTGGACACGACTGATTTGGAAATAAAAACCAAGATTCGTAAGAAGACAACAACCTACAACCAAGATGTCGTCGTTGTCACGATGGAAAGCGCTCTAGCTATGCCGTTGTGCTTGATCGATAATGGGTTGGGCCCACGCCCGAGCATCGTCGTCCTGATCTCGCCTGTCGCCTCAGTGCCTCACGATCGCAAGGACAACACTATGGCACGCATCCTAGGCCCGTGCCCTTATGGGAAAGAAAGATACCAACGTCTCTTTGCCTCCTTATCCGGACTCCTGGGAAAGAAAGAACAAAACATGACTGTCATTAGTTTCCTAATGGGTCATTTTCTCAATTCTCATTAAGCCTAATAGACTACATGGTACGAGGGTTTATATACCTAGTCTTAGGCCTCTATCCCGCCTGGACCCATGGTTGTCGCACCCTGTGTCCCCCCATAGGGCCTGCTCTGCGTTGAGGTCCTCCACACCTATCCGGTGAGGACGAGGTCGATGGGGAGCGCTCCCTTGTCGAAGCGCCAGATCCTGTCGTACGCGGCAAAGCTGATCTCCCTAGTGTACCTCTATGTTGAGAAGGAGAGCTCATTGATGACACTGGTGTTGATGAGCTTGGACCCTGCCAACGTGTTGATGCACATGGTGTAGCAGCTAGTACACCAGGTGCATCTTGCTCAACTTCCAGTTGACCACAATGATGTATGTTCTCCACAACGCAGCACATGCGCATGTAGTGGGAGACGAGCTCATGGTGGCCCGAGTCGTGCGTGCGCACATGCGACTTGGCCATCCGCCACAGCCACCACTCGGTGGTGTCTTTGGACGAGGTGAAGAGGGTGAGAGATATAAAGAGAGTGAATAAGAGAAAATATGAGACTAGTGAAAGGTCTAGGAATGGCTAGAGGGGGCGAATAGCCTATTTAAAAATTTCAACAACAATACTAAGCAAACTTGTTAGAATAAAACACGACTTAAAGCAAGTTTGCGCTAGCACTAAGGTTAGGCAAGCCACCTACCACAAATCTAGTTACTAGCAAGAGATAAACTATAGCTCACAACCAAGCTAGCTAACTAGAGCTCTAAACAAACTACACAAGACTAGAGAACTAATATACTCTACTTTGCAAGAATGTAAGAATGAAATGCAAGAGCTAGAGTTAGGAGGGTTATACCACCGCGAAGAGTAGTAGCAATAGATAGCCAATCAATCACAAGATGAATCCTCGGTAGAGAGACAAAGAGACACAATATTTTTTACCGAGGTTCACTTGTTTGCCAACAAGCTAGTCCTCATTGTAGCGATACACCTACTTGGAGGTTCACACGCTAATTAGCATCACATGTCAAACCCGTCACCGGGTGCCGCAAAACCAACACAAGATAGGGATCCACAAGCTACGTGCAATCCACTAGAGATACCTTTCGCAAACTCCCGCGGGAAGGTTCAAGAACCCCTCACAATCCACCGATAGGAGCCGGAGACAATCACCTTCCTTCGCTCAACGATCCTCGTCGCACCAAGCCGTCTAGGAGTTGGCAAACTCCAAGAATAACAAGAGCTCCCGCGATGACGACAATCACCAAGTGCCACTAGAATGCAATCAATGGAGCAATGCAGTTGGTTCACTCAATCTCTCATGAAATGACCAATTCTATCAAGAGTTGAGTGGGTGGAAGCAATCTCAAGCAAGCACAAGTGTATGAGTGAATGGGAAGTACAAGAGTTGCCCCTTTGGGCCGGCCAAAATACTTATACAACCCTTCAACTGAAACTAGTAGTTTTCACCCACTTCTCTACTTTCTGCGTACCTTCGGACGCACAACACACAGTGGGTCCGTATTAGAGTGTGCAGCGGTATTCGGCCCAGCTCGCTATACCCATGAGACAGCGCCCCACCGGAGCCCACAACATATCCAGGCCATGGGCCTAACTCAACCCAAAAGACTAGCCTGATAGGTGAGGGCTGCCCCCGCCTTATATGTTGTGCTCGCCCACTATCAATTACTGATGTGGGACTATGAGAGTCCCCATGTGTTTGGTTTTGAGTAATTGATGAAACCTACCTAAGTACTAACCTTGATCTCTAAGTGTGAATCATGAGCTAGGTTGGTACATGCCATGTGATGGAGCAAGGTGGATCAAGGTGGATTGCATGAGCTCTAGCATGGATGGATAAAAAGGGAAAAGGAAAATGGTGTCAGGTCAAAGGTGATATAGGAACCATTTTTGGTTTGGTGATCAAAACACCATAGAGGGTGTGATCACATTTAGGATAGATAGTCGTACTATCAAGGAGGGATCTCATGTGTTTGATTAGGGTTATCATGTGCCACTAGGTTCATTGCATTGCATTTAAAATCAATAGAACTAATGAGGTGAACCAACTAATTCCAAAAAAATGTGAACTAAAAGCTAACACATGTGCACAAGTGTTGAGATCACTTAGTGTTAGCCCTTGGAAGCTTGGAAGAAGTTGGAGAGTAGTTTGGGCAGAAGAAGAGGGTCCGGACGCTAGGGCATGCATGGTCCGGACCATCGGTGATGGGTCCGGAGGCAAACCCTAGCTCGGCTGATCTGTGGACAGAGGTACGGAAGCTGTTGGAGGTCCGGACGCTGTCCGGACTGCCTGGCGCTCTCTATTGCTCTCTAGTTCGCTGTCCGAACGGTGGAAGCTGTCCGGAGGAAGGACTCCGAACGCGGCATCCGGAGTCAAGGAGGTCTCGGGTGCTTTCGGGGGTGTCTGTTGTAATTTCCGGACGCTGGTGCGCGTTGGTCCGGACAGGAGTCCGGACGTGTCCGGAGACGCATGGCGAGCTGTGGTGAAGGCGCGAAGAGAGCCGTTTGAATGGGAGGCTGACCGGACGCGTAGCTGTTGGTCCGGACGGCGTGCTACGTGCGTCCGGAGGATCAAACCGAGGTGTTGTCTGTGCTGGTGAGGGGCATCCGGACGCTGTTGATGGTCCGGACCCCAACTGTTGCTAGCGTCCGGAGTGGGCGCGGAAAGAGGAAAATGAAGGCAAAACGGCTAGTTTGTGAGTGTGGGCTATATAAGGTGGTATGGCTGGCCCTTGAGGCACTCCCTTGCACATTCTCATCACTCACACACTGGTGCTCATTTGTGAGAGCCTCCACCACTCATCTCATTGATACACTTGCTAATTTCATGAGATATTGAGTGAACCAAGTGCATTGCTTGATTGATTTCATACTAGTGACACTTGGTGATGGTCGTCATTGCGGGAGCTCTTGTTATTCTTGGAGGTTGCCACCTCCTAGATGGCTTGGTGCGACGAAGATCGTTGAGCGGAGGAAAGTGATTGTCTCCGGCTCTGATCGGTGGATTGTAAGGGGTTCTTGAACCTTCCCCGTGAGAGTTTGCGAAAGGTATCTCTAGTGGATTGCGCGTAGCTTGTGGATCCCTATCTTGTGTTGGTTTTGCGGCACCCGGTGACGGGTTTGGCATGTGATGCCAATTAGCGCGTGAACCTCCAAGTAGGTGAATCGCTACAACGAGGAGTAGCTTGTTGGCAAACAAGTGAACCTTGGTAAAAAATCATTGTGTCATCTTGTCTCTACCGAGGATTCATCTTGTGGTTGTCTATTGATTGGATATGTATTGGTTGCTACACTCCACGTTGGTATAACTCTCCCAACTCTACCTTTGCACTTACTTTCTTACATTCTTGCAAAGTAGAGATTCTAGATTAACTTGTGTAGCAATAGTCTAGTAGCACTAGTTCTCTAGCTCTTGTGTGTGACATAGGTTATATCTTACTAGTAACTAGAATTGTGGTAGGTGGCTTGCCGACCCTTTAGTGCTAGTGCAAACTTGCTTTACGCCGTATTTTATTCTAACAAGTTTGCCTAAGTGTTGTTGTAGAATTTTTAATAGGCTATTCACCCCCCCCCCTCTAGCCATATCTAGACCTTTCAAGTGGTAGCAGAGCCAGTACATCGTTTCTTTGAGGCTTAACATCCCACGGTGTTAAAATGGCTCAAATTAACAACACCAAGAGGCCACCCAAGTTTGATGGCACCAATTATAGCTATTGAAAGGCATTGATGACCACCCATATCAAATCAATCAACCGGAAGATATGGTTGGTGGTCGACAAGAAGTTTGAGGTAGCAAATGAGGAGGCACCCACCACGGCCGAGGAGGAGAAGCTCCAAAACAATGACATTGCTTTGAGTGCCATCCATGAAGAAATCTCAAGAGAAGTGTTTGAGCAAATCAAGAACATTGAGAGAGCTCATGATGCATGGAAGAAGCTAGAAGAGTCATATGAAGGGACTCAATCCATGAAGGGGGCCAAGGCATACATCTTGAAGGAGAAGTTTGCAAGTTTCAAGATGAAGGAAGATGAGAATGTGCCAGAGATGTTCAATAGGCTTGAGGTGCTTGTCAATGACCTCAAGTCACTTGGAGAGAATGTGGAGAAACAAGGACTTCTCATTCAAATTTTTGAGGAGTCTTCCCTCAAGATTTGAGATGCTAGTCACTCTATTGGTGAGAAGCGGGTTGGACACAATGACACCAAACCAAGTTCTTGGTGAGGTGATAACCGATGACACCTTTAGAGAAGACAAGGACAAGATAAGAGAGAACAAAGAGAAGAAGGATGAAAAGAAGGAAGACAAGAAGAAGAGCTTGGCATTCAAGGCCACATCTTCATCAGAAGGCAAAGCAAAGATCAAGGATGACGAATCAAGCAATGACGAGTGCTCAAGTCATAGTGATGATGATGAAGAAGAAATGACTCTATTTGTCAAGAAATTTGGCAAGTTCATGAAGAATAAGGGCTATAGAGCAAGAAGGAAGAAGAGCTCACACAAGTACAATGAGAAGGATAGAAGATGCTTCAAGTGCAATAGCAAGGATCATCTCATTGCGGATTGCCCTCATCATAGTGACAATGAAGATGAGAAGAAGGGAAAGAAGAAAGAGAAGAAAGAGAAGAAAGAAAGCAAGATGACCTTCAAGAAGAACAAGAAGGGAGGTTCATATGTTGTCACTTGGGATAGTGATTCCTCAAGTGATGATGAGAAGAGATCAAGCAAGAAGGAGGCTCTTGCAAGCATTGCTATGAAGAACAAGATCTCTCTCTTTGACACTCCATCGACATGCTTCATGGCTCGGTCCACTATGGTACAATCCGATGATGAGTGTGATTCTAGTGATGATGATGATGAACCCACTAAAGATGAACTAATTGATACGTTGGAGGATGCTAAGACTCACTTTGACATCAAGAGAAAGGAGTGCAAAGCATTGCGGAAAGAGCTTCAAGCTCTCAAGCAATCCTTTGATGAGCTAAACCGCTCTCATGAGAGGCTAGAGAATGCCCATGAGAAGCTTGGCAAAGGTCACTCTAAGCTTGAAAAAGCTCACTCATCTCTTGTTGAGCAAAAGGAGAAAGAGCATGTTTCAACAAGTGACATGGGAACAACTTATGACATAATAAATGAGTCTTTCTATGAACCCATCATCATCACTCCAACTAACCCTTCTTGTAACACTTTTAACTCTACCTCTTCTACTAGTGATTGTTTCACTTGTGATGCTTCACTAATGGTTGAGAATGAGAACCTTAAGAAGGAGGTTGGTAAGCTCACTCTAGCCTTAGGCAATGCCTATGGTGGAGACGCCCGCTTGCTTAAGTGCTTGGGTAGCCAAAGTTTCTCCCTTTGCAAAGAGGGATTGGGCTATACCCCAAGAAAGGCAAGGCGGCCTTTGCAACTCCAAAGCCTCGCTTTGTGAAGAGAAATGGTCGGTTTTGCACTAGTTGCAAGCAAGTAGGGCATGATGAGCAATATTGTAAACTAAATCTAAGCAAGATAAAATTTACAAGTGCATCTATTCGCTTTGATTCTAGTTATGTGCTTACCAAGGGCAAGAAAGGTGTGATAGCTAAGTACATATGCACACCCAATGAGAGCTCAAAGAAGAAAGCTATTTGGGTACCTAAGTCCTTAGTCACTAACTTTGGAGGACCCAAGCAAGTATGGGTACCTAAGAAGAATTGAATTGTTTTGTAGGACAATTATAAAGCCGGAGGGAGGCATTGGCTGCTTGATAGTGGGTGCACTCAACATATGACCGGAGATTTAAGAATGTTCAATTCTATCAAGCCAAATGATTGCAATGGGGTTAATTCTATCACATTTGGTGACAATGGCAAAGGCAAGGTCAAAGGGCTTGGTAAGATTGCAATATCCAATGACATGAGCATATCCAATGTGTTGCTAGTAGAGAGCTTGAACTTCAACTTGCTATCTATAGCTCAACTTTGTGATTTTGGTTTCAAATGTATCTTTGGAGTTGATGATGTAGAGATCATAAGTGTAGATAGCTCTAATTTGATCTTCAAAGGTTTTAGATATGAGAATCTATACTTGGTTGATTTCAATGCTAGAGAAACTCAATTGTCAACTTGCTTGCTATCCAAATCTAGCATGGGTTGGTTATGGCATAGAAGGCTTGGTCATGTTGGTATGAGGAAATTGAACAAATTAGGCAAGCATGATCTAGTTAGAGGCTTGAAGGATGTGGTCTTTGAGAAAGATAAGCTATGCAGCTCTTGTCAAGCCGGCAAACAAGTTGGAAACATTCACCCTAGTAAGAGTATGATGAGTACTGTTGACAATAAAAGCGTTAGGATCTGCAAACACCTCGGGCTATTACCCGAAATTCAATATCCAAGGTGTGCCAATCGATTTGACCAGTTAATCGACAAGGACGATAACTAGAACAAAATTTGAACAGGACAACGGCGATACGCCCGGATGCCAAGACTCAGACTTGATCAAAGATAACTAGAGCAGACCTGAATGAGACAACAGCGATACGCCCAGATGTCAAGGCTTAGATTACTCCCACACGGAACTTGTAAGGGTTTGACGGAGATCAAGGTGATGCAGCCCGTCGAAGCTTGAAGAACTCGTAGATAAGCTAAGACTAATACAAAAAAGGGTAAATTGCGATAAAAGTAGAATAAGAGTAAATTGATTTGATTGATATATCTTACACACAGCCCTTGGGCACATATTTATACTCCCGCATGGAGAGTTGTACAGAGATATGACTCGTACCTTCCCTAAACAAAACTCCTAACTTTAAGGAAATATCAGACTCACGCAGGAGTCGGACCCAAATAATAATATTATTTTCCTAAACAAACACCCCTATTTTAAAGGAAAACAAACGACTCGTGCAAGAGTCAGACTCAAACTACTATAACAATACTGGTATAAAATCACCAGTTTCCTTATGTCTTTCCCTTCGATGAAAACTTTCCTTCGGCAGACTCCTTCAATCCACGACTTCCTTCTTTCGCCACTGGCAATCTTCTGCTGACATCAACCGCCACATCATCCTGTATCCATCGGCATTCCATGCCCATCGGCATCATCTCTTCATCGGCAATCGGCATCGGTAACACCTCCTCATCGGCAATCGGCATCGACAACTTTGCAGTTCTGGTGACTTGACTTCACCAATTAACCCTTATCAGCAAGAACTATCTAGCTTCCATCGGCGACAAACTTATCCTTCTTACAGCATTCACTCCCATCGGTAAATCCAACCGATGACTTCCCGATGCCGATAGAAAATGTCCACTGATCCACGCAAGTCTTAGCCCATCTAACATGTGCCGAAAAACGGTGTCAACACATGCCCCCCAATTTCGGAGTGTATAATATTTTACGCGTCAAAATTTTTCTCCACTGTAGCCGTTCCTTTCGAGATAACTGCACAACTTCCTCGATCCCCGCGCGCAGAACCGCAATTTATTAATAAAATCCCTCGATCATAGCGCAAATAGTTGCAAATCTGATCATACCTCCTCGATTATCGCACACATCCGTCGCTCATCCTTCCATATCCCTGTTCAGCACGAACAGAAACCCAAAAATACCGTTGATCAGGTCTATAAAAATTACCACGATCCAACCTGCCTTTTTACCCTGGGTCTACTTTCACTTCCCACCTACCCTCGTCTTCAACCTCAGCGTCCTCAACCCCGGCTGCGACTCCGAAGAACAGTTCCGCGAGCTCAAGCAACAGCACCTCCTTCAAGCCGAGTACGATCCGCAGGAATTCCTCGATCTCCAATGGCGATCCACGTCGACATCCCCAAAGTAAATCCATTTCCTCCTTACTCTGTCCTCTGCAAGTTCCTTTTCTGTATGAATTTTGTAATCCTTCTTCCCCCTTCTTTCTTTAATCCTCTTTTTATTTTCCGAAACCTAGGAACTGTACAATAGAGTAGTAATCCCCATCGAGCAATCCAATTTCAACTGCCTAGGCCCAATGGGAAACCCAGATCCCATCAATCTGATTAATGCAGAAATCAACCGTATCCCCTTCAAGTCTGAGTGCTTCAACTTAGGGTTATGGAAGGATGCCTTTCGTTCATGGTCTAAACAAACCAAGGGGTGGAAGAATTGGTACCTTAGGGTAATTAGAACACAACAGGTTTATTGGGCGAAGCGCAATTTAGACCAATGCATCAGACTCTCCATTGTCGATATGGAGAAAAATGAGAACATGATGATAGCGGCCTCCTACTTCTGGTCCGACACAATGAATGCCTTTTTATTCAGACATGGACCAGCCACTCCTACCCTTGCCGATGTGCATATGCTCACCGGTCTTGATGTCTTTTCTACCGATGTCCCAGCCCTGTTCCATAGGAAGGCTGAGTATAAGGTGAACACACGGAACATCGGCGGCTAGACCGGTTACATCCAGAACTCTTAGCTGATGGAACAAAACTTCCTCTTGGTCGATATCTTCTTGGATCGGTATACCGTCTCTTACACCAAGTGTCCAAGAAGCTACTGCTAGGCGAGTCCATCGGCAACCTCGGGGGTCCCTGGTGGTTTATAAACATGTGGTTGAACGCACACATGTACAAGGTCCTTCAGTTCGATTTATTTGCTCAGCAATTCCCAAGGGATATATCGGAGAATCATGCATTCGGCGAAGATGAATCGGCAACTCATCCTCCACTCAACTTCGGAGAGGCCATCATAGTGCTGCCAGGGACCAATGCCGATGCAGACCAGTTTGGCAGATTCTTCCAAAAATTTTATAATGGAATCCCTGCTTCAGAACGGCTCTGGTGGCCATACATTGATGAGGATAACCGATTCCCCCTGCTATTCAACCTCACCGATGGGAACGTACCTCAGAATGAAGTGATAATGAAGGCCAACATTGTTCCCCGAGCTATTCCAGTTAACATTTTCAGGACTGGGAAGAATGCTCCTCCATCCTTCGAATTCTATTACCCATCGGTAGCGGCAAGACAACTGGCATTCGGCCAACTACCGATCAAGCTCTGCTATGCCAAGGTTGTAAAACCAAGACAAATCATCTCCAGCGCCATGGACTGGAACAAGGTCGTCAATCTACCTCCCGATGCCGATATGTCAGACATTGATCTATCCTCGTGGGCACCAACATCTTTCATCACGGAAGAATACAAGTTTTGGTGGCAAGAATGGAGAAATCAACTTTTTGCCAAGTCATCGCACCACTATCGGCATTTGATTGACGCCGACTACGCCATTCCTGATGATGCGGTAAGTTTTATCCCAACGCATTTGTTATTATTTACTTCTATCATCGGCATCTGACCTTCTTTTGCTTAACAGGTTGATGACCCAATCCCCAAAATAAGCAGGAGTGGCAAGCCTTTCCGCGTTCGAGTGATGAGCCCAATATCAGTCGTCGGCAACAATGCTCCTACACTGGCTGCCTTCACTCCTCAGAGGACACCTAAGGTCACTCTGAAACCAAGGTTGACACCTGCAACGACCAGTGCCACTCCATCGGCCGCCGCTGCCATCTTGGCACGAGCTTTCGCAGTAAGTTTCAGTTTTATTTACACTGATCATAAACTGCTTATCGGCAACATTCATTCCATGTAACTTGTACCGAATATTTTTAGACAGCAAGGTCATCGGCAGCTGCTTCAAACATACAAGCTTCCCCGACTCCTGCTGCCGATGCCCTCCAGGCTTCACCAAAACGGGTTGGTTCTCCTACTGCTGCACCAAAGAAGAAACACCTGAGGCGAGCCACTCCAGCTACTGATGCACCAACAGGAGAGCCATCATCAGCCCCTATCCTCGATCATCCACTAGACGACGTCTCCGATCAGGAGATAACACCGCCCGTCACGATAGCGGAGGCAACATCGGCAGTGGCACCTTCACCATTTGAAATTCCCGATGAGAGAACGGCGTCACCACCACAGGAGCCAACCACCACAGCAGAAGCAGCATCAACAATACCACCAGCATCAACTGCTCCCCCTACAGAAGCGTGTTCATCGGCAACTGCTGCCAATCTCCAAGATGAAGCCGCGCCAACGGCCTTTCCAAGTCCCAGACAAGAGATCCGTTTCAAGATGGTAAGCCGATCATCTAAAAACTTGCAATACAAATTCATGATCAGCAAACTTTAACTTTCTCCTTTTCAGGCTCAAGACTCTCCCGATAGCTTGTTCTCTTTCGGCATCAACCTCCCTGGCGAAGACCAAGATCAAGAGGATTCTGCTGCAGCAAACAGCCTATTCTCCTTCGCCGTCAACTTTCCCGATGAAGACGAGGACGAAGAAAGCTCTGCTCCAGCTTTATCGGCAGAGGTCAAATTCAAGCTTGAAGCACTGCTCTCCTTGCTGCAACAAAACACATCCCAGCTCGTCTAAGACTCTACTGCAGCAAAAGCAGCTTTCAAAGACATCCAAGGCCACCTGTCTGCCGATACAGAAGAGATCCTCTTCCAAGCAGCTTTCCTCGAGAGCCACCAACTCCAATACCAACGGGTCTCACGCCGCATCGCCGATAGGAACGCCAAGTCCAAGCTTACAGAAGAAATGCTCAAGTTCAAGCAAATTGCGGATGAGAAGCATAAGAGCATCAGCCAAGTAGAAGCCTCCGGCGCTAATCTTGAGCAAGAAATAGTTCACCTATCGGCAAGGAAGGAAGAGCTGCAGGCCGAATTAAGAAAGGTTGAAGAAGCTTTAAACACAGCCAACTAGAAGAAAGCTCAGCTGCCCAATACCGTCAAAGCTCTTCGACAAGAAAGGGACACAAACGCTCGACAAGCTATCGCGCTGAAGAAGAAGATTAAACCAATCAGAGGGTCTGCCGATGATGATGCTAAGGAGATTGAAGAAATAGAGCAAATTCGCCTGCGTGCGATATCAGCTATCCAATCCCTGTTGTAATTTGCTACAATTCATCATATCGGCAAATGTAACAGTAACACTTGATTTTGCTCTGTAATATAATGTCAGTACGTTTTTATCGATGTTTTATAACTTTCTCTTTCATCGGCATTCAAACGAGCACTTTATGCGTCTACCCAAATACTAGGGTAATATTTCTTCAAGTATTTACCGTTGATTGCTCTGGAGAATGCAACCCCTTCAAGAGTTTCTAAAATATAAGCATTGACAGGAGCAGACTATTTTATCCGATAAGGACCTTCCCAATTAGGAGACCATTTTCCAAACTTAGGACTCTTAGTCCCAATCGGTAAAATCAATTTCCACACCAGATCACCATCGGCAAATTCCTTTACCTTTACTTTCTTGTCATACCATCTGGCAACCCTCTTCTTGTTTTCTTCAATGCTGATTAGAGCCCTCAACCGATGACCTGCTAAATCTTCTAACTCATCTTTCATAAGAGTATCATACTCATCGGTCGTCAATTGATCTTGAAAAGATAATCTCCTGGAACCAGTTTTAACTTCCCAAGGTAGGACAACATCGTGTCCATAGACCAACTGATACGGCAAAACTTTGGTTGCACCATGACAAGCCATCCGATATGACCATAGGGCTTCATTTAACACTACATGCCATCTTCTAGGGTTCTCTTCAATCTTGCGTTTGATAAGTTTAATAACTCCCTTATTAGTCGCTTCAGCCTGACCGTTAGCTTGAGCATAATAAGGAGAAGAGTTTAATACCTTGAATCCCATACTAGCAGCAAATTCATCAAACTCTCCCAATGTGAACATGGTTCCTTGATCGGTAGTAATAGTTTGAGGAATACCGAATCGGTAAACAATGTGTTCTTTTACAAAGTCCACCATGTTTGCCGATGTTACTTTTTTCAAAGGAATTGCCTCAACCCATTTCGTGAAGTAATTGGTAGCAACAAGTATGAACTTATGCCCTTTGCTTGACGGCGGATAAATCTGGCCGATGAGATCAATAGCCCATCCTCTAAACGACCAAGGCTTGATTATAGGATTCATTGTCGATGCAGGTGCCCTCTAAACATTACCAAACTTCTGACAATCCTGGCACCCTTTAAAATAGTTGAAGCAATCTTCAAGAATTGTTGGCCAATAATATCCATTCCACCTTATCATCCATTTCATCTTGAATGCCGATTGATGTGCTCCACACACACCTTCATGGATCTCGCCCATCAACTCCTTTGATTCCTCTCTACCAAGGCAGCTGAGCAAAACTCCATCAATCATCCGATAATACAATTCATTGTCGAGGAGCACATACTTGGTGGCTTGGAACCTTAGACGCCTTTCAACCTTCTTAGATGGATCCCTTAAGTAATCGGCGATTTCCTTTTTCCAGTCATCGGCAACCATTACCGATGTCATGACTTCTTGAATCGGATGATATTCTGAAGCATTCTGTGCTAACCGATTGGCTTCTTCATTATGCAACCTAGGAATATGCTCAAGATGATACTCTTTGAATTCTTTCAATAACCGTAAACACTTCTCATGGTGTGCAATCAACACTTCACTTCGGCATTCATATACCCCGGTCAATTGATTGATCACCAACATAGAATCGCCAAAGATTTCAACAGCATCGGCATGCACTTCTCTGAGTAATTCCAACCCTTTTATTAAAGCTTGATATTCAGCCTGATTGTTTGTTGATGTAGCAACAATCGGCAACAAAATCTCATAGTTCCGTCCTCGGGGCGAAATTAAGAGAACACCGATGCCTGCTCCTTCTTTGCACGTAGATCCATCAAAGAATAAAGTCCAAGGAGCAATCTCTACAGAGCTTACCACATTGCAATGCTGAGTAACAAAATCGGCCATCACCTGACCCTTAACAGCCTTAGCCGATTCATACTTCAGATCAAACTCTGAAAGTGCCAGAATCCATTTGCCGATTCTTCCACTTAATATCGGCATTGATAGCATATACTTAACCACATTATCTTTGCAGATAACAGTGCATTCAGCCAACAATAAATAATGCCTCAATTTTACGCAAGAGAAATATAAACATAAACACAATTTCTCTATGGCCGAATACCTGGTTTCAACATCCACTAACCTTCTGCTCAAATAGTATATCACACGTTCTTTCCCTTCAAATTCTTGAATTAAGGCTGATCCGATAACACCGTCATCGGCAGGCAAATATAACCTGAAAGGGTTCCTGTGTTGAGGTGGAACCAAGACTGGAGGGTTTACCAAATACTTTTTAATCTCCTCCAAGGCCAACTGTTGTTCTTCTTTCTATGTAAACTCTTGATCGGCTCTCAGCTTTAACAATGGACTAAAAGATTTAATCTTACCAGATAAGTTAGATATAAATCTTCTAATAAAATTAATCTTGCCGATCAAGGATTGCAGCTCAGTCTTGTTTGTAGGAGCAACCACTTTATTAATCGCATCAATAGATTTTCTGCCGATCTCGATGCCTCTTTGATGTACCATGAAACCCAGAAACTGGCCTGCCGATACACCAAAAGCACACTTGTTAGGATTCATCTTCAACCCATGCTCCCTTGTGCATTCCAGGATTTTTTGCAAATCGGCAAGATGCTTCTCAAAATTTCCAGATTTAACCACCACATCGTCAATATAGATTTCGACTATCGTGCCGATGTACTTATGAAAGATAAAATTCATTGCTCTCTGATAAGT
This sequence comes from Microstegium vimineum, assembly GCA_022036555.1. NCBI lineage: Eukaryota > Viridiplantae > Streptophyta > Magnoliopsida > Poales > Poaceae > Microstegium > Microstegium vimineum. Next base: position 21,481,661 of record CM039119.1, on the reverse strand, counting down.
AGCACCGGCATTCTTCAAGCCAAAAGTCATTACAACCCATTCAAATAGACCGACGTGATCTGGACATCTGAAAGCAGTCTTGGATATATCCTCCTCAGCCATGAATATCTGATTATAGCCAGCATTACCATCCATAAAGCTAATGATCTGATGTCCAGCAGCAGCATCAATCAGCAAATCGGCAACAGACATCGGATAGCCATCCATCGGCGTGGCCTTGTTGAGATTCCTGAAATCAATACAAACACGAAGTTTTCCATTCTTTTTATACACAGGAACCACAGTAGAAATCCATTCGGCATACCGATATTGCCGAATAAACCCAGCTTCAATTAATTTCGTAATTTTAGCTTTAATATCAGGCAACACCATAGGATTGCATCGGCGCGCAGGTTGCCGATGTGGTTGGAAACCAGACTTGATAGGTAACCGATGTTCAACTATCGATCGGTCTAAACCAGGCATTTCCGTGTAATCCCAAGCAAAACAATCTTTATATTCCTTTAATAAATCGGTTAACTGTTGTTTACATTGGGAATCTAACTTAGCACTAATAAAAGTAGGCCTATGCTTACTACCATCGCTGATGTCTATCTCGAGTAAATCATCGGCGGATGTGAAGCCCTGTCCCAGCTTTCCATCATCAGCGAACCGATCCATTAAAACTCTTCTTCAGGACCGACTGCTTGGATCGGTGTAATGCGGTAATCGGCAACTTTGAGGAACTCTATGTCCCAAGCTTCACCTGATATGCACCTGGTTTGCTCATAAGTTTCCGATTCTGCCGATGCCACGATTGATGGGGCTTCACTTCGGACCACTTCAATCTTGTCTCCGACCCACTGCACAAGACTCTGATGCATGGTGGAAGGAATACAGCAGTTGGCATGGATTCAATCCCTTCCAAGGAGCAAGTTGTAGGTACCTTTGCCACTAATAACAGAAAATGTTGTTCGCAAAGTTTTACTGCCGATGGTTAACTCAACACATACGGCCCCCATAGCTGGCGACACATTGCCTTCAAAGTCTTTGAGCTTCATGTCCGTTTGACTAAGTCTTGGTCGCCTTTTCCAAGCTTCCTAAACATGACATATGGCATTATGTTTATTGACGCGCCACCATCTACCAACATCTTTGTTACAGGCTGTCCATCTACTTTGCCCTTAACGAACAGAGCCCTCAGGTGCTGCCTTTCATCATTGGCCGGCTTCTCAAAGACAGCTGCCATCGGATCTAACACCAATTGCGCCATTTCAGCAGTTTCCTCATCATCGCTGACAGGCGCCATGAACTCCATCGGAAATACGACGACCATATTGATTTCCGCCGATGGATCCCTATTCTTGCGCTTTGGCCTCCACTGCTTTTCCCTTGAAGGATCTTCATTGTCATACAAGTCATTCCGGCGTTCGCGCTGGATTCTTCTTTTCTGAGTCTTTGTTAGACCCTTAGGGCACCACTGAGGAAGTTTAGTTTTCCAAACGGGTTGGTGCCATCTCTTGCTGCTTGTATCGGCAACTCTCCCGATGTTTGGATCCCTGGAGAATATTTCTTCATCAGGCATTCTTGCATTGGTCATCTCCTCCAGCTCCTCTGGATCAACACGCCTGCCAAGCCTGTTATGTGCATTGAGCTTGCCCCCCAGTCGGTCATGTGCCGATTTCTTCTCTCTGAGTGGCTTGGCATACCTGGATGCTCGATCATCAAAACAAGGTTTCTTACCTGACCGATCGGCAGTGTAGTACCCGTTGCATTCGGGACAATTATCAGCAGTGGGTAGTTTGATGCCTTCCTCCCAACAGTGAACGAAGAAGGGACACTTCCAGTGGTCCTTATGCCGAAGCCATTTTTTATGCTCTTCTTCTTCTTGCCGATATCGCTCCCTTTGCGATTGTCGATACTCCTGCCTTGGCTGCTTATGTGTGATTATAACACTAGGAGCCCTCTTGGCACTGCTACCCTCATCGGCAACTCTCTTGCCTTTTCTGTCATCGGCAAACCTCCCTTCATCGCGCTCAACTACTTGATGGTTAGGGTCTACCGATGCATTCCTCCGGGCAGCTTCCGATGTCAGCACTTTAGTTTTTCTACTAGTTTCCACCATATTATTTGGAAACGGGTGCTGATCAATCTTCATCGGTTTCTGGACTTTAGAGTTTTCAAATTTAATTCGCCCAGATTCAATCTCTGACTGCAACTGCTGCCTGAATACCTTGCAGTCATTGGTACTGTGCGAAGTTGCATTGTGCCACTTGCAGTACCTAATTTTCCTGAGCTCTTCGGCCGATGGAATTACTTGGTTAAGGGCTAACTTGATTCACCCTTCTTGAAGTCATAAGTCAAACATCCTATCGGCCTTAGTGATGTCAAAGGTGAACCTTTCAGCTTCTTTCTGGCCAAATGGACAAGACATAGACTTCTTATCCTTCACCCATTCGGCCGCACCGATGCTCAGCTCTTCATCTGACCCAGAATCTTCTTCTTGCCCGATGAAGGTCACCTTCTTATTCCAAGTCTTCCTGGGTTCAAAGGTTTTGATATCTTGATCGGCAATCCTTTGCACCAGATGACTTAAACTTTCAAATTCTTGCGACGCATACTTATCTTTGATATGCGGCGGTAGTCCTTGGAAAGCCAAATCTGCTAGATGCCGATCATCAAGTACCAGGCTGTAGCACTTATTCTTCACGTCTCGCAGCCTCTGAACAAAGTTTTCCACCAATTCGTCATTACGTTGCCTCAGCTTGACCAAATCGATAATCTTCTTTTCATGTATGCCAGCGAAGAAATACTTGTGAAATTGTTTTTCTAGATCGGGCCAAGTAATCACAGAGTTTGGAGGTAATGATATGAACCATGTGAAGGCCGATCCAGACAATGATGATGAGAACAATCTCACCCTTAGTTCCTCTCTGCTGGTGGCTTCTCCACACTGGATAATGAAGCGGTTAATGTGCTCCATTGTTGACGTGTCATCTTGGCCGGAGAACTTGGTAAAATCAGGCACCTCATACCGATTTGGGAGAGGAATTAAGTCATACGTGGGAGGATATGGTGTCCGATAAGAATATGTATTAACCTTGGTTTTAATGCCGAATTGTTTTTTCATCACTTCGGCGATCTTATCGGTCCAGTATGCATCCTGCTCTTGCCGACTCATTGGCTGGTTGTTGACTGGTGGAGCCGGCTGATGCGCCCCTTTAGGTCTTGGTAGAAGATGTGGAGTAATGGGCGCAGCACCAGTCACCTGGATGTTATGCATCGGCTGACTTGCCAATGGGCAATTTTGCACATTCACTGGATTATACTGAGGCATTGTACTCATTTGTTGCTATACCAATGCTCCACTCTGAATGTTTGCTGGACTTCCATACTGATACATTAGTACGCCAGGCTGTTGAGCTGACGGTTGACTAGTCCATCCAGGATTATAAATCATCAGCATGTGACTTACCGATGGCTGATAGATGACTGGCACCTGCTGTTCCTGCACCTTAGAGTAATCAACAAATTGGTTACCTTGATGTGCTAGTACTCCGGCTTGAGGATTTACAACCACAGGTTGACTTCCCGTTGCTATAGTGTGTTGCATCGACACAGAGCTTGCCGATGGTGGCATCAGAGGTATTTTAGGAATCATTCGAGAATCTTCTGATGGCACTTGCACAATTGGAGAGGACGTAGAATAATGCATCATAGGGGTCACCGGCTGTGATTGCATTGCCGATGCCACAGAGCCCTTCCAAGCTGAACTATCTCCCTGCACCAGATTAAAACCGGCAGATGGATTCGAAGGCATACCGTAACCCCACCAGTTGGCAGGAGCTGGATGATTCTGGATAGCAGGCCCTGACATTGCCGACGCCACTGGATCTGCATTAATCTTGGTGACGCTTTCGGGACTCGGCCTTGGCGGTGTAGCCACATCGGCAGACGGATCCACAGGGGTGGATGACGCCATTGGGGTTGCTGATGGGTTTATAGATGCCGATCCAGGTTGATGATACGCTGGACCAACATACTAAGGTGCATGTCCTTCTTTGAATGATTGCATGATAGCATTGTACACAGTATTGGACAGCACATTAGAGTGGCTAATTAATGCTTGATTTAAAGCAGAATTAACCATCTCTTGTAACTTACCAGGATTGGCATCATATGTGACCTGCCGTGGCAACGACAGATCTTGCTTCTAGATGGCTTCGCCGCTCCTGCTTAGGCTGAAGGACTTCAGATACAATTGCTTGTACTCCTCCATAGCCCGCTCCATAGCCAGCCTTTGATCATCTTTCAGATCGGCCTCGGAGACTTCGATGACGTTCCTCTGGTTGACGTCGGAGTGATCACCCATGATAGATGTATAATTTGTATAATCGAGTCCCACCGGGTGTGCCAAAAGAGGTGTTGACACAAAAAGCGTTAGGATCTACGAACACCTCGGGCTATTACCCGAAATTCGATATCCAAGGTGTGCCAATAGATTTGACCAGTTAATCGACAAGGATGATAACTAGAACAAAATCTAAACAGGACAACGGCGATACGCCCGGATGCCAAGACTCAGACTTGATCAAAGATAACTAGAGCAGAGTTGAACGAGACAACAGCAATACGCCCGGATGTAAAGGCTCGGATTACTCCCACGCGGAACTTGCAAGGGTTTGACGGAGATCAAGGTGATGCAGCCCGTCGAAGCTTGAAGAACTCGTAGATAAGCTAAGACTAATACAAAAAAGGGTAAATTGCGATAAAAGTAGAATAAGAGTAAATTGATTTGATTGATATATCTTACACACAGCCCTTGGGCACATATTTATACTCCCGCATGGAGAGTTGTACAGAGACACGACTCGTACCTTCCCTAAACAAAACTCCTAACTTTAAGGAAATAACAGACTCACGCAGGAGTCGGACCCAAATAATAATATTATTTTCCTAAACAAACACCCCTATTTTAAAGGAAAACAAATGACTCGTGCAAGAGTCAGACTCAAACTACTATAACAATACTGGTATAAAATCACCAGTTTCCTTATGTCTTTCCTTCGATGAAAACTTTCCATCGGCAGACTCCTTCAATCCGCGACTTCCTTCTTTCGCCACTGGCAATCTTCTGCTGACATCAACCGCCACATCATCCTGTACCCATCGGCATTCCATGCCCATCGGCATCATCTCTTCATCGGCAATCGGCATCGGTAACACCTCCTCATCGGCAATCGGCATCGGCAACTTTGCAGTTCTGGTGACTTGACTTCACCAATTAACCCTTATCGGCAAAAACTATTTAGCTTCCATCGGCAACAAACTTATCGTTCTTACAGCATTCACTCCCATCGGTAAATCCAACCGATGACTTCCCGATGCCGATAGAAAATGTCCACTAATCCACGCAAGTCTTAGCCCATCTGGCACGTGCTGAAAAACGGTGTCAACAAGTACATGCAAACCATTTGAGCTCTTGCATATGGACTTGTTTGGACCAACCACATATACAAGCATTGGTGGAAACAAATATAAATTTGTGATAGTTGATGACTTCACTAGATATACATGGGTATTCTTTCTTAGTGACAAGAGTGACACATTTGATAATTTCAAAATCTTTGTCAAGAAATGCCAAAATGAATTTGAAACAACTATCAAGAAAGTGAGAAGTGACAATGGTAGTGAATTCAAGAATACAAGAGTTGATGAGCTATGTGATGAATATGGAATCAAACATCAATACTCGGCCAAGTATACACCTCAATCAAATGGGTTTGTTGAGAGGAAGAATAGGACACTCATTGATATGGCAAGATCCATGCTTAGTGAATACAATGTGAGTCATTCTTTTTGGGCCAAAGCTATCAACATGGCTTGCTATTATAGCAACCGACTCTATTGCCAGAAGATGCTTGAGAAGACACCTTATGAGCTATTGAATGGAAGAAAGCCAAATATTGCATACTTTAGAGTGTTTGGTTGCAAGTGCTATATCTTGAAGAAAAGTGCAAGATTGAGCAAATTTGAGAAGAAATGTGATGATGGTTTCTTACTTGGTTACTCAACTACAAGCAAAGTATAAAGAGTATGGAATTTTACTAATGGCATAGTTGAGGAGGTACATGATGTGGAGTTTGATGAAACTAATGGATCTTAAGATGAAAGTCACAATCATGATGATGTGAGAGGTGAACCATTGGCCAATGCACAGAAGAACATGGATATTGGGGATATTAGGCCGAGGCAAGTGGATGAGGAGCAAGACAATGACTATCTAGTGCATGCTCCATCCAATGAGCAAACTAATGACAATCAAGATTGTTCATCCTCTCCAACTCAAGATCAACGAGAGCTTAGTTCATCATCTCAATCAAATGACCAACCAAGTACAAACAATCAACTTCCAACACTCCAACCTACATCTATTGCAAGAGATCATCCTTTGGATCATATTATTGGAGATATTGCAAGAGGTGTGCAAACAAGATCAAGATTGGCTTCATTTTGTGAACATTATTCCGTTGTGTCATCTATTGAGCCAACCAAGATTGAAGAAGCCTTGCAAGATATTGATTGGGTGAATTCTATGCATGAAGAGCTCAACAACTTCACTAGAAATCAAGTTTGGGAGCTAGTTGAGAGACCAAAGAATCATAATGTTATTGGCATCAGATGGGTCTTTCGTAACAAACAAGATCAAGATGGAATAGTGGTGAGAAACAAAGCAAGACTAGTTGCACAAGGGTACACTCAAGTAGAGGGTCTTGACTTTGGAGAAACAAATGCACTGGTGGCAAGGCTAGAAGCAATAAGGATTCTATTGGCTTATGCTTGTGCTCACAACATCAAGCTCTATCAAATGGATGTGAAGAGTGCATTTCTCAATGGGTACATCAATGAATTGGTATATGTTGAACAACCACCCGGTTTTGAAGATGACAAGAAACCCAACCATGTGTACAAGCTAAGAAAGGCATTATATGGTTTGAAGCAATCACCTAAAGCATGGTATGAGAGGTTGAGGGACTTTCTTTTCTCTAAGGGATTCGTTATGGGCAAGGTTGATACTACCCTCTTCACCAAGAAGATTGGCAAGGACTTGTTTGTGTTGCAAATCTATGTGGATGACATTATCTTTGGATCAACCAATCAAGAATTTTATGAAGAATTTGGCAATATGATGGCAAAAGAGTTTGAGATGTCTATGCTTGGTGAACTTAGTTACTTCCTTGGTCTTCAAGACAAGCAAATGAAGAATGACACATTTGTAAGTCAAGGCAAGTACATCAAGGACATGCTCAAGAAGTTCAATCTAGATGAAGCAAAGTCAATTAGCACACCAATGGGAACAAATGGTAACTTGGATAGTGATGCTAGTGGCAACATGGTAGATCAAAAGCTAGATAGATCAATGATTGGTAGCCTACTCTATGTGACCGCATCAAGACCGGATGTCATGTTTAGTGTATGCATGTGTGCAAGGTTTCAAGCTTCTCCAAGAGAGTCATTTGAAAGCCACAAAGAGGATATTGAGATATTTGAAGCATACACCAAATGTTGGGTTGTGGTATCCTAAAGGATCAAACTTTGAGTTAATTGGATACTCTGACTCGGACTATGCGGGTTGCAAGATAGAAAGAAAGAGCACATCGGACACATGTCAATTGCTTGGAAGATCACTTGTCTCATGGTAATCAAAGAAGCAGAATAGTGTGGCACTCTCTACCGCCGAAGCCGAATACATTAGTGCGGGGAGTTGTTGTACACAAATACTTTGGATGAAAGCTACTTTGAATGATTTTGGAGTCAAATTCAAGAAGGTGCCATTGCTATGTGACAATGAAAGTGCAATCAAGCTAACCAACAACTCGGTCCAACATGCAAGAACAAATCATATTAATGTCCGCCACCATTTCATTAGAGATCATCAATTGAAAGGGGACATTTCAATAGAAAGTGTGGGCACCGAAGATCAATTGGTCGATATCTTTACCAAGCCACTAGATGAAAAGAGGTTTTGCAAGCTAAGGAATGAGTTGAACATACTTGATTTCTCCAACATGAGTTGATGCACCCCCACTTATATGACATGCCTATACTCCGACAAAGCAAGGTACAAGTTGTTTGAAAGCATTCATGCATACCTTGCTAGGACTTGTGTAGAGCATATAGACATCACTCATGCTTCTAGGCTCATTCATGAAAACCAAAATGAATTTGATGCTTATATGGTGCCACTATTGTTTCCATGACTTGATATGATCTAGTGGTAGCATATGACATGTTGATGGGCTTGCAATCCTAGTGTTTGATCTATGTCTATGAACTTAAGTGTTTAATTCAACATAGGCAAGATAACCATCTTTGCATGTGTGAACAAGCTTGCCTATGGTTTAAACCAAATTAAATATCTTGGGCAAGTAGCTTAGTTCAAACTAAAGTTGAAAATCTTTCACCCTATCTCACACTAAGGGGGAGTAAAACTTGAATATCTATAATTGGTCCCACCTTTTTGTGTCAATTGGATGACAAAGGGGGAGAAATTTGTAAAGATGTGTCCTTCATGGGGGAGAAATGCTTAAAAAGGAGAAATTGAAAGATAAATGGAGAAAATGAAAAATTATTTTTGAAAAGAACACACAAGTAGGAGGAGCAAGCTCATGAACACTTTCTTGCATTTGATTGTTTGCATACCCATATGTATTGTTGCACAAGTACTTACAATTCAAATATTCATTCTTGTGTGGTGATTTCTAGTGATACAAAATGAATGATGATTGATCAACTAGCATGCATAGCTCAATAAGCTAGAATCTTGAGTGTTTTTCAAGTGGTATCTAGAAACCTTGCTTTTAATATTGATCTCACGGGGTTTCTAGTGTTTACTTGATGTCTAGCTTTTCATGGTGCTAAGGGTGATTCTAAATTCTGCACTCCGATGGTATCACGCTTCAAAGGTCTATTCTTATACCTTAGCATCATTTGGTTGCTATTTACTCTCCCACAAATTTCTATCCATGCATATGTGCAAATCTTGAACCAAACTCTAGAAGCACATATGTAGGGGGAGCTAATAACTACCAAACCGAATTTGTGTAACTTGTCCAAATCCAAATTCAAATCTTTGATTAAAATGCTTGGACAAGCAACTCAAGTTCAAAATGATTACATTTCATATCTTTATAGAAAGGTTGTCATCAATTACCAAAAAGGGGGAGATTGAGAGTCCCCATGTGTTTGGTTTTGAGTAATTGATAAAACCTACCTAAGTACTAACCTTGATCTCTAAGTGTGAATCATGAGATAGGTTGGTACATGCCATGTGATGGAGCAAGGTGGATCAAGGTGGATTGAATGAGCTCTAGCATGGATGGATAAAAAGGGAAAAGAAAAATGGTGTCAAGGCAAAGGTGATATAGGAACCATTTTTGGTTTGGTGATCAAAACACCATAGAGGGTGTGATCACATTTAGGATAGATAGTCGTACTATCAAGGAGGGATCTCATGTGTTTGATTACAGTTATCATGTGCCACTAGGTTCATTGCATTGCATTTAAAATCAATTGAACTAGTGAGGTGAATCAACTAATTCCAAAAAAATGTGAACTGAAAGCTAACACATGTGCACAAGTGTTGAGATCACTTAGTGTTAGCCCTTGGAAGCTTGGAAGAAGTTGGAGAGCAGTTTGGGCAAAAGAAGAGGGTCCGGACGCTAGGGTATGCATGGTCCGGACCATCGGTGATGGGTCCGGAGGCAAACCCTAGCTCAGCTGATCTGTGGACAGAGGTCCAGACGCTGTTGGAGGTCCGGACGCTGTCCGGACTGCCTCGCGCTCTCTGTTGCTCTCTGGTGTGCAGTCCGGACGGTGGAAGTTGTCCGGAGTCAAGGAGCTCTCGGGTGCTTTCGAGGGTGTCTATTGTAATTTCCGGACGCTGGTGCGCGTTGGTCCGGACACGAGTCCGGACGCATCCGGAGACGCGTGGCGAGCTGTAGTGAAGGCGCGAAGAGACCCATTTGAATGGGAGGCTGACCCGACGCGTAGTTGTTGGTCCGGACGGCGTGCTACACGCGTTTGGAGGTTGCGTCCGGAGGATCAAACTGAGGAGCTGTCTGTGCTGGTGAGGGGCTTCCGAACGTTGTTGATGGTCCGGACCCCAACTGTTGCTAGCGTCCGGAGTGGGCGCAGAAAGAGGAAAATGGGGGCAAAACGGCTAGTGAGTGTGGGCTATATAAGGTGGTATGGCCAGCCCTTGGGGCACTCCCTTGCACATTCTCATCACTCACACACTAGTGCTCATTTGTGAGAGCCTCCACCACTCATCTCATTGATACACTTGCTAATTTCATGAGAGATTGAGTGAACCAAGTGCATTGCTTGATTGATTGCATACTAGTGGCACTTGGTGATCGTATTCATTGCGGGAGCTCTTGTTATTCTTGGAGTTTGCCACCTCCTAGATGGCTTGGTGCGACGAGGATCGTTGAGCAGAGGAAGGTGATTGTCTCCGGCTTCGATCGGTGGATTGTAAGGGGTTCTTGAACCTGCCCCGCGAGAGTTTGTGAAAGGTATCTCCAGTGGATTGCGCGTAGCTTGTGGATCCCTATCTTGTGTTGGTTTTGCGGCACCCGGTGACGGGTTTGGCATGTGATGCCAATTAGCGCATGAACCTCCAAGTAGGTGAATCGCTACAACGAGGAGTAGCTTGTTGGCAAACAAGTGAACCTCGGTAAAAAATCATTGTGTCATCTTGTCTTTACCGAGGATTCATCTTGTGGTTGTCTATTGATTGGATATCTATTGGTTGCTACACTCCACGTTGGTATAACTCTCCCAACTCTAACTTTGCACTTACTTTCTTACATTCTTGCAAAGTAGAGATTCTAGATTAACTTGTGTAGCATTAGTCTAGTAGCACTAGTTCTCTAGCTCTTGTGTGTGACATAGGTTATATCTTACTAGTAACTAAAATTGTGGTAGGTGGCTTGCCGACCCTTTAGTGCTAGTGCAAACTTGCTTTACACCGTATTTTATTCTAACAAGTTTGCCTAAGTGTTGTTGTAGAATTTTTAATAGGCTATTCACCCCTATCTAGGCATATCTAGACCTTTCAGACTAAACCCAACAATCTCCCCCGTCACACATCGGACTCAACTCTTCCATCACATTACACCATGCGATCTCCGGAAGATGTTATCCAGACCCTGAGTCCAACGCTCATCACACAACCCGTGTGACCTCCGAGACGTTAACGCCCCCCCCCCCCCCCCCCCCCCCGTCACATGTGACCCCTGAGATTTAGGTTTTTTCCAACCATGGGCTCTGATACCACTTGTTAGAGTGCGCAGCGAAATTCGGCCCAGCTCGCTATACCCACGAGCCGGCGCCCCTCAGGCCCAGGTCCACCGGAGCCCACAGCATATCCAGACTATGGGCCTAACTCAACCCAAAAGACTAGCCTGATAGGTGAGGGCTATCCCCCGCCTCATATGTTGTGCTCTCCCACTATCAATTATTTATGTGGGACTAAACCTAATAGTCCGGACCATTGGTAGCGTCCGGACCCCTTCACCAGCCGAGATCACCTCACTTTTTTCACCTCCGGACACAGCCTCCGGACGCGCGAAAATCACCGTCCGGACCAATGGCCACGCGTCTGGTTGAGCCCCCTTTTGAAACCGATTTTTGTCGCACTCGTCTCAGCTCACCACGCGTCTCTAGATGCGCCCAAACGTTCATGTCCGGACACACTACACCCAGCGTCCGGACTCAATATAGAACGCACTCGAGAGGGTCTGAACTCCGGACGCCGCGTCCGGAGCTACTCGTCCGGACACACTTCACCGTCCGGACCTTCTTCCAGAAGCAACAGAGAGCGCCAAGCGATCCGGACAGCGTCCGGACAGCCAACAGTGTTCGTACCTCTGTCCACAGCAACGTCTTCCTAGGGTATGCTTCCGTACGCACACGTGTTAGTCCGGACAACCAATACCATAGTGTCTGGATCACTTTCTTCTGTCAAAACCAGCTTCCAACTTCTTCCAAGCTTCCAAGGGGTAACACTAAGTGGTTCAAGCACTTGTGCACGTGTGTTAGCTTTTAGTTCACATTTTCTTGGAATTAAGTTGGTTCTCCTCACTAGTTCACAAGTTTTAATGCAATGCATATGAACCTAGTGGCACATGATAACCGCAATCAAACACAAGAGCTCCCTCCTTGATAGTACGACTATCTATCCTAAATGTGATCACACCCTCTATGGTGTCTTGATCACCAAACCAAAAATGGTTCCTATATCACCTTTGCCTTGAACCCATTTTCCTTTTCTTTTTCTCCTTCCATGCTAGAGCCTTGCCATCAACACTTTGGTCCATTTGGCTCCATCACATGACATGTACCAACCTATCTCATTATAGCACTTAGATAGCAAGGTTAGTACTTAGGTAGGTTTCATCAATTACTCAAAACCAAACACATGAGGGCTCTCAACTAGCATGTTGACCTAAGATAATGTTAGTGCTACCACGTCTCGTCAGTCGGCATACCACACAAGCAACTTATCGAAACTTCTAAAATTTTGGACTTCATGTGCTACTATTATCGATATTAGTGTGCCAAAAATGCATTTAGAGAGTATCATCAGGACCTAAAAAGGGGCATTTGATTTTTTTACCACTCTTACGAATAGCACTATATCATATGTCACTGACACATGAGTTAGTGACATGGTATTTTATATACCACCCACCTTATAAGATGGTAAAAAGTTAGTTGTTCTCTTAAATAATGATGGGGACCCGTTCAAGGACTACTGATAAAGTTTAGTTCTACCAATTTGTAAAGTTTCTAGTCAAAATAGTTGTTGAGTCAAAGTCTCAACTTATGGACCATATCGATGACCAAAACCTCTTATATTTGTGATAGGAATAGTTCATATTACGCAATTGGCATCCACGGGAAAGTATGAACTGAGAGTAGCTTTTTTTAGCCTTCACTAAGCTTAGTTGGTTAGGTTATTTATATCATAACTCCACAACTTGTGTTCAAATTCTCAATTTGACATGTGTGCTTATATCTTTAAGTAGTAGGTGATGCTCATTGACATCGAGGCACATGTGGTGTATTCAATGGTTTTAGTCCCGCTTTGGTTGGACTTTTCATCCTGTTTTTACTTTCGTAAAAGTCAAAAGCCAACTAAATGGGTGAAAAGCCACAGCTGCTTTAGGACAAAAGTTGTTTTTGTTCTAGTACAAAAATCAAAACAACCTCTACCCTGCTTTTACCTGCTTTAGGCCTTGTTTGGATACGCATGTATCTCTCATAAACCACATGGGTTGGAGTATATTTGAACTAATTTATACTTCAATCTACTCAAATCCATATAGTCTGAGATAGATACATGTGCATCCCAACATGCCTTGTTTGGATGCGCCACATGGATTGAAGTGGATTGAAGTGATATTAGTTCAAATACACTCTAACACATGTGGTTTTATGGAGATCCATGACCTTGTTTGGATGTGCATGTATCTTCTTCAAACCATATGTGTTAGCATAAATTTAAACTAATATATACTCTAATCTATATGGTGTCAATACATGTACATCCAAACAAGACCTTGGGGAGAAAATTACTCACTGATTACATAGATTGTGGTTACTCACTGACACATTGTGGTTGCTCTAAGGTTCAGTTTTTTCTTTTCTTCCCCGTCCCGTCATCTTCAGCGCATCGCACCCGCCCTGCTCCTCGCCCGCCCGCCCGCCGCGCGTCCGACCGCCGCATGCGCCCTGCTCCGGCCAGCGCCCCCTCGCTGCCCTACTTCCGCCCAACGCGCGCGTCATGCTCCGGCTGGCGGCCCTCGCCCGCCCCGCGTCTGTAACACCCGTGGCCGCCGGCTCACCGCTGTCGACGTGAGTAGCTCACAAGAGATACGTATCGGTGGCGAGGACGCTGGCAGGGTTAGCCCCTCTGCCTTGGCAATGTTCTGGATTCAAAATTACAGAGTACGATCCCCTTCGCGCTACAACACTTCAGCCTTAAGAGGCGATACAGACTCTGGCCATCAGGCCCACACGACACAGACTCAAATAGAAAACGCCTACAGCTAAATACGTCCTGCTTCTATTGCCTCCACCTTCACTGTAGAGTGTCCGACACGACACTTTCCCCCGCGCGAGATGCAGCTTGTCCCCAAGCTGGAGCATCTGGAAATCGCTGCTTCAAGACGTTGTAGTCTTCCCAGGTTGTCACTGTTGTTGGCAGCTTTGTCCAAGTCACGCATACCTGAGGTATGGCGGTGTTGCCTTTCTTGACGAGGCGACGCTCGAGCACTTCCTATGGAACAACATCTGCAGCTTCCAGGTCATATATGACAGGTAAAGTGTCAAAGGCAGGAGTGTAATTGGGCACAAACGGTTTGAGTTGCAATATATGGAACACTGGGTGGATCAGTGTTGAATCTGGCAGATCCAAACGATAGGCCACCTTCCCGATTCTCTCCAACACTGTATAGGGTCTGAAATACTTGAATGCTAGTTTGGGATAGGGCCTGTTTGCTACAGAGGTCTGAGTATAGGGCTGGAGTTTCAACAACACTTGTTCTCCCACCTGAAACTGGAAGTCAGTTCTCTTTTTGTCTCCTAGTAACTTCATCTGATTCTGGGCTCATGTGAGGTTGAGTTTCAGTTTCTCTAGGTCTTGCTCCCTGGTCTCAATAATTTCTCTGGCACCTATCGCTGTTGAAGTGGAGTTCTGAGGCAGCCCTCCAATGGTTGGATCATAGCCATACAGAGCTCAGAATGGAGAACAACCCAGTGAGGTGTGTAGAGAGGAGTTATACCAAAGCTCAGCAAGCGGTAACCAGGACCTCTAGGACTTGGGAGAGTCTTGTACTGCACACCGCAAATACATCTCGGCACACTGGTTAACCCTTTTAGGCTGGCCATCAGATTGAGGGTGATAGGCTGTGCTGAAATTGAGTTGAACCTTGTACAGCTTAAAGAGCTCCTTCCAAAATTTGCTGATAAAGATGGTATCTCGATCACTGACAATGGATTTGGGTAACCCATGCAGTTTTACAACATTGTCTAAGATCAACTGAGCAATAGATGTGGCTGTGTAAGGATGTTTAACAGCTAGAAAATGTGCATATTTAGTCAATCTGTCTACCACCACTAGGATGACAGTAAACCCTTCTGATTTAGGCAAACCCTCGATGAAATCCATGGAGATGTCCTACCAAACACCTTCAGGTATAGGGAGAGGGTTCAGCAGCCCCATTGGATGATTGTGGGAGTGTTTGGATTGTTGACAGACTGAACACTGTTTGATGTAGTTGTCTACATCTTGTTTCATGTCTTTCCACAAAAAATGCCTCTTTAGCCTATAATATGTAGCAGCTGTGCCTGAATGACCTCCAATTGCACTTGAATGACAGACACAGATCAACTTAGTTGGCAATGCAGAGTTGTTGACAATCCATACCTTATATTTGTATTTGATTAGCCCTTGATCCAAACTGTAACCCTGCTCATTAGGACTATAGACAGTTAACTGTTTGAGCAAGTGTTGAGCCTGAGAGTCAGTTGTATAAGAATTGAGAACTTCTTGTAACCAGACTGGTTGGACTGTTGATACAGCTTGTAATGCCATTAGGTGTGCCACTCTGGACAATACATCGGCAGTTGTGTTTTCTTTACCTCTTCTATAGATGATTTTGAATTGTAGACCCATTAATCGTGTCATTGCTTTCCTTTGCATGTCAGAATGCAAATTTTGATCATGGAGATAGGATAGAGAATGGTGATCCGTGATGATGACAAACTCATTCCTCTGCAGGTAGTGTCTCCATTTCTCCACTGCCATAATCAGTGCAAGAAACTCCTTTTCATAGATGGAAAGTTGCTGATGTTTGGGCCCCAATGCTTTGCTCAGATAGGCAATAGGTTGACCATGCTGCATTAGAATAGCTCCCACCCATCTTGGCAGGCATTTGTTTCTACAGTGAAAGTTGCTTGAAAATCTGGTAGGGCTAAAACAGGTGTTTGTGTCATGGCTAACTTGATATTTTCAAAAGCCAACTAAGCATCCTGAGTCCAAGCAAATTATTTGACTCTCAACAGATTGGTTAAAGGTTTTGTCATGATGCCATAACTTTGAACAAATCGTCGGTAGTACCCTGTGAGGCCTAGGAACCCTCTGAGTTCAGTAATAGATGTAGGGACAGGCCATTTCAGCATAGCCTCTACCTTGGTTAGATCTGTGGCAACACCCTTATCAGATATAACATGCCCTAAATACTCCAAGCTGGACTGGGCAAAAGAACATTTGCTTTCCTTCAGATAGAATTGATGTTTCCTTAGCTGTTCCAAGACCTCCTCGAGATGGAAATAGTGGTCTGCCAGGGTAGGACTGTATATCAGAATGTCATCCAGAAACACTAAGACAAATTTCCTCAGAAAGGGCTAAAGGATGTGATTCATAATGCATTGGAATGTGGCAGGAGCATTGGTCAACCCAAAAGGCATGACTTTAAACGGGTAATGGCCATGGTGTGTTTTAAATGCAGTCTTGTACTCATCCTCAGGATACATCCTCACTTGATGGTAACCGAGGTCCAGTTTGGTGAAGTATTTAGTTCCAGCCAATTCATCAAAGATCTCCTCAATGATAGGCATTGGAAATCGATTCTTAATGGTGATGTTGTTCAGTTTCCTGTAATCCACACAGAATCTCCAAGTTCCATCTTTTTTCTTGACTAGTAACACTGGAGATGCAAAAGGACTGAGGCTGTGTGTGATTAACCCTGAGTGTAACAACTCTTGCACCTGTCTCTCAATTTTTGATTTATGCAGTAGAGAGTAATGATAGGGCCTTGAGTTTACTGGAACTGCTCCAGGCAAGAGAGGTATAGTATGATCATAAGTCCTCTGTGGGGGTAGAATCTGAGGGTCAGTGAAAACATCCTTGTACTGAGCTAAGAGGAGCCTGAGTTCTGCTGGAGGTTCACTGGATTTTAGAGTAGGCTGGTGTCCTTGACAGTACCATTGTAAGTGTGAGACTTTCTGGTTGGTAGCAATGCACTCTCCATTAGCTAGTGTTACCCATTTTTGCTGGACTGTTGTGGTTTGGATTTGTGCAAAACTGACAAACTGAGTACTGATAAAACTGTGAGAGCTTCCACTGTCAATGAGGATCAGCATGGTCTTGTCCTTCACTCTTGCTTTAAGTCGAATGCAATTTGCAGTCTCAGTGCTTGCCAGTGCATTTAATGATAAGTGGCAGAATTCTTCCTGTAAAGCATCTTCGGCTGCTAATTCATTGAGTACCTCATCAGTCAATTCCCTATCCAAGTCATTGATGACCATGGCATTGGCCTGTGGTTTGTTCCTTTTGGTATAGACTTCCAAGTGACCTGGAACAAACTTCTCCCCACAACTAAAACAATGTCCATTGGCTTTTCTATAATCTCTTAGTTGTCTATCACGCCAACCTTGAGAATTATGTGGTTGAGATTTGTGATCTTGTTTGTTTGGAACATAAGGCTTGAGCTGGTTATGTTGTTTTTTCTGTCTGACCTTGTTTCTTTCTATCACCCTTGTTGAATTCTAGCAATTATAGAAGCTTTACTGACTGTAGCAGGCATCTGAGGCTCGACTGTCCCTCTGATGTCTTCTTTGAGGCCTCTAATATACTAAGAGGTAAAGAACACATCATCGTACTGCGAATTATGCATGGTAATTTGATACTATTAAACTTGAAATTGAGAGGTGTATTCTTCCACAGTGCATTGTTGCTTAAGTTCCAGGAGATCATTCATAGCAGTTCTGAAAGCATCAGAGCCAAATTCTTCATGTACCACAGAACAGAAATGGTCCCAACTTTTGAAGGTGTGATTTTGCTTGTATGTCTGGTACCATTTAGCATCATTACCCTCAAAATGCAGATGTGCTACAGTGACCCACATCCCTTCAAGCAATTTGTACAACTCAAAGTAACTCTCACAATTGTCTTGCCATATCATTGGGTCAGTTCCATCAAACTTGGGAAATAGCATCTTAGGCATAGAGTATGGATGTGATGTAAGCTTGTTGTCATCCTTGGTTTTGTCAAACTTGGGGGTACTTTCTTATTCTTGGAGGTGCCTGCTTTTGCGTGCTGCTTGTTGTGAGCAAACACATTCTCAAAGTGTTCTTCTTCCTGAAAAGAAATGTAGCCTGAGCCAGCATCTTGATCATCAGCTACCTTTTCAAACTGCCTCATGGTCAATTGTGCTACAGCTGCACCATTCGCTTTAACTTGCTGGGCAATGAGATGTTGTTCGGCTGTATACTCATCCATGGCTGCACCTCTGATGTCCATCTGCTGCTTCATTTGTTGTTGCAGCTTCCCAATGTCATTTACTTGTGCGAATAACAGATCAAACTGATCCATGAGATGGTCCTTGAACTCCTTTTCATCTTCTGCACTCTTGGACATGGTGTCGAGCAGAATTTTAGTCTGCTTCGAGGGCTTGACAGGAGCCGTCATGCTACTGTGTGAAGAATACAGTGCCAACTAAGGAACAAACAGCTGGTTTGGATTTCTCCTCCCCAATCGGTGCTTGTACCTTCTACCGCCGCCTGGGAGTGAGGCAAAATCGAGGGATTTTACACTAGGAACAAGTCCAGCAACCCAAATTTTGGACACTCCCCCGCCAACTTCTCCGCAACGTGATGAACAATCCAACTACGGAATTTTACACAAGGACAACTTTCTTGCAACCCTCGTCGATTGCTCAACCGTACCCGATGTAATTACCGAAGTAGGGATGGTGAAGTGCTCCCGTGCTGGTAGAGACCGCCGATCGAACAGTTGTCGTGCAGACTCAGAATCCGCTCAGTGAGTTGGGGAAATCCGGGACCCTTGGTGCTCGAACGCTTGGGCGATGATCTGACCACGAACTAGCTTGTGCCGAACCAGATCCCCACAGACACAGACCTACGGGATCTCACCGCCTTCGCAACTGGGCCAAGGTAGGAAATCGACCGGCCGCCGCGAATTATGATCCGAGGTTCAAGACACTCACCGGAATGAGGAGCAGTCGTGAGGAAGCCCGAAGCGCGTCGGTGTGGTGGTAGATGGCGGCGGACCACTAGATCCATCGCGTGGTCGTCGGAGGTAGGTAGCGGACATGACGCGAGAGCAGCAGCGCCCTCCCGTCGGTGCCGAGGAAGGTAGAATCCGATACCACTTGTAACACACGTGGCCGCCGGCTCGCCGCCGTCGACGTGAGTAGCTCACAAGAGATGCGTATCGGTGGCGAGGACGCTGGCAGGGTTAGCCCCTCTGCCTTGGCAATGTTCTGGATTCAGAATTACAGAGTACGATCCCCTTACGTGCTACAGCACTTCAGCCTTAAGAGGCGATACAGACTCTGGCCATCAGGCCAACACGACACAGACTCAAATAGAAAACGTCTACAGCTAAATACGTCTTGCTTCTATTGCCTCCACCTTCACTGTAGAGTGTCCGACACGACAGCATCCCGCCGCCACACGCGACCCGCGTTCGGCCGTCGCGCTCGCCCCGCGTCCGGCCGCTGCGCTCGCCCCGCTCCGGCTGGCGTCCCTCGCCCGCTGCACACGCCCTGCTCCCCTTGTCCCACCCGCTCCGCCCGCCGCGCGCCAGCTGCTCCGGCAGGCGCCCCGCGCCCGCCTTGCCTTCGCCCGACGCGCGCGGCTCGCTCCGGCTCCGCCCGCCGCGCGTCCCCCCTCTCCAGCACATGCCTCGCACCCATGGCCGGCCTCATCACGGCCCGCGAGTTCTGGTGAAAGGAAGAAGTCCGATCTGTCTATGACATGTAGGGCCCGCTTATAAGTGATGGGATTTTTTTTCCAAAAGCCACCACAGTTGAACCAAACGGGCTTTCGACTATCTGACAACAGCTTTCCCACAACCACTTTTGCAAAAGTCACAGCCCACAGCATGACAGCAGCTTTTGTAAAAGCCATAGCTCAATCAAACAGGGCTTCCGCTTAGTCTTTTGAAGATACTCATAGTCATAATGGTAGATTTTTTTTGTGCAGGTTTATGAGCCTCTGCAGCTATACTAGGATTAAATTAAAAAATAGACAACCAATAAAAATTATGGTAACTATGACCACATTGTATCTCTTTTACTATTAAAATGGCAAAATCATATTTGTAATGTTAACCATATGTGTGCCACCAGCCCCATGGCACGTTACTGTTGCTCAAAATAGTAATTATGGCGAAGGATCAACTAGAAATGCACCGAAATAGCCAAGTTTGGTTACACATTTTTTAAATTTCTTGGATTTACCGGTACACGTACACTCTTCATATTGAACTAGCGCAGTATACTCTCTCGATACAGATTATACATTTGGTTTTGTACATTTCTGCTTGTGGAAGATTTATGCATTCAGTATTATTTGCCTCTTTCAAACACAATAATGTGTTGACAATATTGCACTTCAAACACTTGAACTTTTCCCATTTGTCTAATCAAGCAAATTAAATGTAATAATTGTGGATTTCAGCTGATTTCAAATGTTTAATCAAGTTCTTCTATTAGCATTTACTATTAGATAATAAACTGGACCCATACGCCTGATACAACATGTGACAGTTGTGAACTGTATTTTTATGCAATCTAAGTGATGATTTTTTTTTTTCTGGCAGGTACCTTGTTGTTATTGATGATATGTGGACAATACAAGTATGGAACACTATCAAGTGCTGTTTTGTGGAGAATAATCGTGGTAGTAGGGTTATAACAACTACACGTATTGAAGATACAGCTAAGTCATGCAGTTCTAGCTTCCATGGCTATGTCTACAGGATGGATCCTCTTAATGATGTTGACTCAGGATATTATTTCACAAAAGGATTTTTTCATTTAGAAGATGGTTGTCCTGAGCATTTAAAATGTGTTTCCAATGAAATTTTAAAGAAATGTGGAGGGTTGCCACTAGCCATACTTACCATAGGCAGCATTTTGGCGAGTCATCAGGAGGTTGGTTTGACGGAAACCTGGAAGAAGATAATGCATTCCTTTCATTTCCAGCTGGAAACAAGCCAGGCTTTTGAATGTCTGAAACATGTGTTTAATATTGGCTACAATGATTTATCTCTAGAACTTAAGACATGCATGCTGTATATTGGAGTATTCCCAGAAGATCACAAAATAGTCAAGGATGATTTGTTGAGGCGATGAATAGCTGAGGGTTTTGTTACTGAAAAGAATGGTGGTGACATCCAAGAGGAGATTGCAGAAAGTTACTTCAATGAACTGATTAACAGAAATATGATTCAAATAGCTGAGTTTGATGACTGTGGGGAAGTATTTTCTTGTCGAGTGCATGATCTATTGCTTGACTATATCATACTGAAGTGCAGAGAGGAAAACTTCATCACTATAGTTAATGGTCAGCATAGCACGAAAGGCCCTCTGGATGTTCGTCGGTTATCTCTTCATGACAGAAACTTGAAAAGCAGTGACATGCTGAAAAACATGTGTCTCACCCAGGCTAGGTCATTTAACTTATGGGGGGCTTATCAACAGCTGCCTCCTCTAAAAAAATTTCAACTTTTGCGAGTTCTACATCTTGACATCTATGATTCAAGGGACATGAAGTATGATATGGCTTGTATACTCAGTTTGTTCCAATTGCGATACCTGAACCTGAGAACCAGTCGCATTTCCTGTGAGAAACTGCTAACACAACTGCACAAGCTGAAACAACTGAAGACATTGGACATAGTCAGTGAAGGCTATTTCATTCTGGATGCTCAGATGTTACCCTCTACATTGCGTCACGTGATTCTTCAGGGAGATTTGTGGCTGGCAGGTGGGATCGGCCATTTGAGAAACCTCCGTACATTAAGTGAATTGGCAATACAAGGTAGAATGAAGGAGATCGGCGAGCTGACCAATCTCAGGGAGCTGAAGCTATTTCGGAGTTCATATGTCCTGGGAGAAACTAGCGATGATTTGCTCTCCTCTCTCTGCAAACTCGGCAGCCTTCGGTCCCTAATCGTCCGCAATTCCCTCTGCGACGAAGATACCTTGGCTCGTTGGTCGCCGCCTCCGCGCCATCTCCGCCGGCTACATGTTCTGGGATCCCTCTTCTCCACCATCCCAGCTGATTGGATCACCCAACTTCATAACCTCAGCAGCTTGGAGATCAAGGTCCGGTCGCTGACAAGCGATGGCATTCTCGTTCTCGCCAGGCTCACCTTGATGGTGCACCTCAGTCTTCACGTCCAGGACCGTGTGCCCCAAGAAGGCTTCGTGGTTTTCCACCGCGCGGCGTTCCCGAATCTCACGGAGCTGTGGTTCCGATGGGAAGCGCCTTGCCTTGTGTTCGAGGCGGGGACCATGCCGAGGCTTCGGAGAATGGCTATTGATTGCTACGAGCAAGGGGCGCGGCAAGCCGATGGTGTACTTGACGGCATCGAGCACCTTGGCAGCCTCGTGGAGTGTAAGGTGAATGTTTACGAGCGGAAGGGCTACATTAGCAAGATGTTGGAATGCGCCGACGTTAAGCGACCACAAGTGGAGGAGCAACGGAGGTGGGACGGGAGAAGCTTGGAGGCTGCGCTCAAGGAGGCCATCAGCAAGCATCCGGGAAGCCTTCGCGTTGTCATCGAAAGCGTGTAAGCTCAAAGCATGATCTAGGGGAGACGATGTAAATGAGGTGCATTTTGCTCTTGGAGCAAATAGACCAATACTCCTATATGGCGGTGTTATTAGAAATAAAGGTATGTATGTATGGTTACTGATAGCTGAATCGAATACGAACTCTAGAGATACAGAATCTTATATTAGAGGTGAAATAAGATTAGAACCAATATAATTGCTTCATCTTGTATTCCTAATTAATCATATCATATGTAACTATAAATATCTCTTGATGAGCTAATTAATGCAATCAACATGTAGATGAAGAATACCCCATCTTATATTAGCGGCGGTCAGCATCAACGACTTTCATTAGCTGTTACCGGTGTTTTAGGCCATGGAGTCATGGTAATGCTATCAGTGTTCCTGTTTTCTTTAAAAATCTTTAGGTCTGGCTGCACATGATCATGAAGTCGTAATGCTTCCACAGTTTTGAGCAAACCACGTCCTTCTCTGACAACTGTATCTGAAATGACATGCCTATTCAGACAAACAAATGTCATGCCAACTCATTCTCATGCGACCTTATTAAAAAAACACTCATTCACATGCGACAGTTACTCATCCAGAATAGTCTTGCAGCATATCATATGGACAGCATAATAACGTCTTTAGTTGCCAACGCAAGAAATTTCCAACAGCATGGCACCATTTTTCAGCTAAGAGGTGCACATGATATGCATAATTGAAAACAGTGATGACGAATTGACGGATGCTGAAGGTGATAGAAACTAGCAAACTTAGGCAATAATACATATAACAAGTTCCAGGGGAGCAAATGCTATTCATTCAACCGTTACGACAAAATCAAGAAAACATGAAGGGACAAGAAAAAAATACAAACACACCAATAAATTTTATACAGAAGAAAATTGGTGGGTTGAATTATTCGATACATCACACGTTACTAAACTATATGCTTCTTTCGCTACACAACACTGTCCTCCAACTTTGCTCTTCCTTCTTCCCCCGTTCACCCAAAGTACTCACAAATCACAAAGTATAAAATACACTTGCCAAGAAAAATTTCAATATAAATACAACATATGCAGGCAACAGTATTCAAAATGGTGGTCTTGGGCTCTTGGCCTTGAAGTTAACCACTAGGCGCTGCAATTGGTATGTCTTCCATACTCTTTTGGAACATTATCTCAGTAGGTTTTAAGCACCCACGAATGTACTCCTGCCCAAGTTGTGCTCGCTCATTGTCCCCAAACCCGAATACAATGCCCTTATTTGTCACTGCAACAGTGTGATACAGTCCAGTGCTTATTTGGGAGACGTAGTGATCCTGCAGGCTCTCAAGAACGCGGGGCCTCATTACTTTATCTGATGATCCTCGGTCCGGAAACCCTAAACTCCCAAAGCCCATCCATCCAAATGCCACAACTGAGCCCTCCGCTGTGAGAACAAAGGTCTTTCTCTTTCTTGCACACACCTAAAAAAAATAAGAAAAATAGGAAAGGTTTCAGACATGGAACTGATAAGTAACGCGTGTGTGGAATAGCAAGGGCACTTTAATTAGACCAAGAAATTTGTATAGATCATATTGTTGTATAGAAGAATATATTTAAACTTGTAAACGAATAATTTGCAATGCCACTTCTATTTAACTATTGCAAAGTGCTTGCTATATATCTTCCTTGCCAATATGTGCAACAGACCTGCACAGCAACTTGGCCCTTCAGGCTGCTGATCAACTCTGGGCTAGTTTTATCATTCTCATCACCATGACCTAAGGCTCCACAGTATCCTCTGCCCCAAGTATAAACCTGTAAAGTTCAGACTTCATACTTATGCCTGGAGAGAAATCATTAACATTATATATGTGAATGCAAACAGGACAGTATAGACTTACGTATCCTAGCGCATCAAGAGCCACAGCATGCTCATCCCCAGCAGAAACACGGACTACATGAATGTTCCTCCTCTTAAATGATTGGATTGCACGAGGAAGAAGTTCGTCATGCTGATCCCCATGTCCAAGGCAGAAATTAGTGCAAGACCCAAAGGAATGAACTGTTCCATCATCTGTTACAGCAAATGTGTAGCTTGCACCAGCTGCAATCTGCACCACCTGAGTGGGGCCTTCAAACAATTCAATAAGCTTTGGAGTGGCCCTGTCTATGGTGTCACCATGACCAAGTTGGCCATGTGTATTACTTCCACAAGTATATACTTGTCCATCCCTTGTAAGAATCACAGTAAAACTTAGACCAGTAGCAACCTGTGAAAAGTTAATAAGATAGCATCAGATTCTGAATACTGAATTACAGAGGCAAAATGAAAGATCTTAATGGTTCAGAACAAAATCTAGGCAGCCTAGTGAATAAACAATATAGAAAGATGCAATATAGATAAGTGTAGAAGATAAATAGCCTCAGAAAGCTTATCCAAATAACACATAGATACATATAAAATGGTGAATGGGTGTGTTCATTGTTCAATGAAGAGCTGATTTAATATGTAATAGAAAGTATGAAACTGAACTAGCAGCAAGGATCAAAAGATAAGAATCACTTGTCCCATAAAGAAAAACAAAGACAATTAGGTAGTTTGCCCTCAGGACCTGAGCTGTAAGATAGTTCCCAAGATATGTGCACATGCACATGATTCAGGGAAGGGATCATTAACATGGATCAAGTCAGGTTTTTAGTACTGACATATATAAAAAAATCTTCACGATGTAAAACATTTATTGATAAAACCCTCAACATGTGAGTCATACTGAGAGGAACTCCATATCTGCTCCCCATCCAGCGTTTTGCTCGGGAGATCCGAGTAAATTGCACGCATGAGGTGAGAAAACAGTAAGAGACAAAGAAACTATTAAAAGAGAAAACTAAAGGTTTCATTGGATCTGTGCCATTATAACTGCACCGTTTTTAAGCACACCATTACTATTCAAGAAACTATGCTACTGCCATTGAAACTCTACAGATGTTTGAGATACACCATTATATACGTCTGTAAACAATTTGGGCCCACTGTCAGGCGTATGGAGGGTACTGTATATTTGTATGGACAAGATTACCCATTCGCCTTATCTCACTCACTGGCACACGGGGCCCACTCGTCGGCCTTCCACGAAGTCTCCCTCCCTCAACTTTCTCCATCTCTAGGGATGTTGCCATTGGGCGAGCTGTCGCGCCGGCGCGGGGCAAGCAAGCGGCCAGCAGCTGAGGCTACCGCACCGCGCCGTGCAAGGGTGGCTGCACCGTCGCCATCGGGAGAGCAGGCGGCCGGCTGTGCGGGGCTGCTTAGCTGCCACTGCCGGGCGAGCAGGTGGCTGACTGCGCAGGTACTATCGTGCCAATGCCGGTGAGCTAGGAAGACACGCCGCGCCGCATGGGAAGAACAGGAGCACGGAGGCGTGTGGAGGCAGGGAAGGCCATGGTCTAGCTCCTCACCGCCAGCGAGGCCTACACCGGCCGAATTGACGAAGGCCCATGTGCAGGTTGTGCAGGGGGGAGGGGGAGGTAGGCGTGGTGGAGGCACGGGTTCGGGCAGGGCGGTGCGCATGGCTGATGGCGGTGTTGTCCAAGGGGCGCGTGGCGCCTCTGTAGAGGGCGGCAGCAGCTGGCAGAATCGGGGAAGCAGAGAAAGATAGATAAAGGGATGACAAGTGGGCCTGATGCGTCATATAGTGGATAGAGGGAGGGGCTAAGCGTCAATACGAATGTATGTTAGCCTTAAGACGCCAGAAAGTGGGCCCGATACACCTTTGGGTGTACATAATGACATATTTCAAAGTAGAAAACAATTGTAATGGCACTGGCATAGTTTCTTGAATAGCAATAGTGTGCTTCAAAATCAGTAAAGTTATAATGGCACAGATCCAATTAACCGGTTGCTACTTATTTTGTTAACTCACTGAACTTATTGGTTTAGCAAGTTAATTATAGGAAACACCAGGAGTTGCTCTGATTAACTACATAACGTGATTTCAACAAGAAACAGAAAAATGGAGAGGAGATAAACATATGCAAATACAATACTCTTGAAATCAATGGAAATCTTCAGAACTGAGTAAGCAACTTCACAGAAAAATTACAAGAGAATGGCAGGACATATTACGATTTACAAAAATTTAAGTAGATCAGACTTATAAATAAGTACAGCAGCAGCATTAGAGACATAAAACATAAAAGGACGAGAAAGATCTGTGATCCCACCTGCTTGCAGGGAATCCCTTTAAGTGCTTCTACTTGCATTGGTCGAAATATGGTTCTCCCCACTTCACCGTGACCACAGCACAATGATGAATTATCACCACAGGTGAAAACCTATTTAAACAAAACCCTTCAGAACACGTAGTAATACAGCAATATGCATAACTGGCTTCAATTAAGAAGATCATCATTTACCTCCCCAGATTCCGTAACAAAGGCAGCGTGGTTGTGTGAAGCAGAGATGTTTATAACGCGAGAAAGTGATGGGAAGGAAACCCGACTGAATGCCGCACACTGTGTAGTATCTGGGCCATGACCTAGCACACCACACAAGCTGGACCCACAAGAATAGACAGAAGAGTCATGGACCAAAAGTGTGTGATATCTTCCTGTGGCTACTTGCATCTGGAAACATATAGGAGGTTCACATGTATAAGAAAACAATTTGGAAACATAAAAAAAAATTGTAGCAGTTTCAATGCCATCCACCATCAGGGAAACCTGTCTCCGAATGCAAGAAGACAACTACATTTTTCTGATTTGATATTATTATTTCTTTCTGAAAAAACATATAACTTCACAATTATCAGGAGCTTGAATACTAGTAAACTTGTAGTCTTGAAACGATATTGAATAAGCCACAAGACTCAGTTAATTAAGATAAATAGTATGTCAAAAACGCCACCATGCACTGTCCAGAACAAAACAAAAAGAAATCAACTCTAGCAGGAATTATATGGAAACTATCATTACTATGAGTAGTAATTATCGCATCACAATGTAAGAAATTAAGGCATAATATATATTTCAAGTAATTAGGACATTTGTAGCCAATAGCAACTCAATTTAATACGATTTCACCATCACAAACAATACACTTCCAAACTGTTTCAGACTATAATTGTGAAGTATATTATGAAGTTAACATTGTTTGACACACGAAAATGCAGACCAGCATGTCAATATCAATCTGAGATAAGTTGTTAACTCCCCTCAACTCCAAAACAAGAAAATTTGATCTATATTTTCCTAGCAAACATGTGCTTAATATCCCACTTAAGCCACACATGGGTGTTCATATCAGCTTCAAATTATAAGCTTCTTTTAAAGCTTTAGCACATAGGCCATGCATGTTAAACATGTTAAAGTGGGCAGAGTCCAGAGTGTGAGGTGAATATTTATAAAACACAAGATAATAATCTCATGGCTGTACATATATACAAGATATGAAGAATTGAGTTTCCATCTGGCCTCAAAAGAGTGAAGTGAAAGGAATAAAGGAAGCATGCTCACGCTGCCCGATGAGGTCTCGACCGTGCCTGACGACTGCTCAACGGACTGCAAGAACCTGAGCACCTTCTTCCAGCTTCCCCCGCACCTCTCCAGCAGCTCGGCCCGGGCGGCGGGCCCCATGGCCGCGAACGCCGCCCGCGCGGCGCAGAGCTTGGACGCGGCGTACTCGGCGAGCGGCCTGAGGGCGCGGCAGGTGGCCTCGAGCCTGGCGAGGTCGACGGCCGCGAGCCCGCCCGAGGTCAGGACCTCCCCGATGAGGTGGCCCGGGAGCTCCTCGATGGAGAACGCGCGCGGCGCCTTCTCCCCGGCCATGGATCCACCGGCGCCGGGGCCCGGGTGAGGTGATGAAGCCTTGCGTCTCTTGTTGGTCCCGGATCGATCGGAATCATCCAAGGATCCGGCCGCGCGGGTCGAAATGGCGCCGGGGTCAGCGGGCGGCAGCGGCGGAGAGGGGGTTGGTGTTGGGGGACAGAATCAGATCGAGCAGCTGAGAGGGTATCCGGCGCGCAGGCCCAGCTTGAGCAGGGAGCTTGGAGCGCGGCGGAAGCAGCAAACCCCGATTGGGACGAATCGAACCGAATCGCGCGAGGGAGGTCGAATTGAGGGAGGAACAGCTCGGCGCACCGAATTCCAGCACCAATCCCGACCTCGGCAGCACCAAGCGTAGGCGAATCGAGGCGGGTCGTGGTGGCCGCTGGGGGATTTTGAGGCCAGGGAATGGAGAATCTTTCCTAATCGGGGGATTCCGTGCTCTCGCCTTTTTCCTTTTTTTTTTTCTTTCGAAAAAATCGGCGTGCGTGTATTTGCACGCAATTACACGCACACGAACCAGGGAGTACAACTACTATAGGCGAACAAAAGGAGAGCAGAGCAGGGAGGCAGAGGAAGGAATTTCTGTGCACGAGAAGGAATGGAGAGGAGGAAAAGAGAGGGACGCGACACGACGAGTGATGAGGCGCTGCTGCTGCTGCTGCTGCTGCTGCAAGGGGCGCCGGGATCGACCACCAACGCCTCCTCCATCTGCAGTTCTGCACCCACCCACTGCGCCCGCGCGTGGATCACTGAGCCTGGGCCCCAAGCGACGTGGGCCTAGCTGTCGGCAACGGGATCGTGGAGGGGTAGGTTGACATGGCGGACCGGGAAGCGGCTGGCCCGGACGTCGGTGAACTGGCCGGGGGCTGGACCGCTGAGACGGGGGAGGAGGACGTGGCGGCCACTGTTGCCTCAGGAGGGCGAAAGGTCGTGTGTCGCCTGTCGCGGCGTGAGTGGCCACCAGCGTGTGCTGTGGCCTGTGGGACGGGATGGAACGTTTTTCCGGTCCAGGGCGGCCGGCCGGCCGCCGTCGAATCGTTTCGCCTTTCCGGGAGGAGCAGAGAGCCACGAGCTGAGCACCTGGGCTGGCCGTGGCCGGCTGGCACCCCTGAGAAGAAGCGGGCAGCGGCCGCTGTGGCTGGGCTGGCAGGTTTTCGGTTATCCATCCCGGCCGTGTCCTGTCACCTGAACGTGTTTTCGGTTCCCTGATGTCACAGCGTGGCTAGTCTGCTGTACTGGTACACATCTCGATCTCGTGCGCCCCCATGCGCGTGATGTAACGGTGGTCAAGTGGGGCCACTGCGTCGTCTTTTTGACGCTGCTTATCAAGAACTCTGCCTTTTTCTTTTCGTTAATTTGGATGAAGTTGTTAGGTATGAGTACTTTATCATGTACTTATCAGAAACGGAAAAAAAACCTCTTCTATACTCAAACACACCGTCAATTGTTGCCTTGTCGGTTAGCAACTTTGCGGTTTTAATGTCAGTCTCAATAGAGTTTTATGGAGGTTTCATATAAATTAAATGATGTGCCACATCATCAGCAGATGAGAAGTTCTTGCATGAAACGAGTAGGAGAGAAGTGAACGTTTCATCCCCGCGACACGAGTGAGCGGCGCTTCCAACGTTTGGGAAACCGGACGAAACCTGCGTTGAGAGCGGTGAATCGTTTCATGGGCGATGCGGACCGAGCACCTTCGCCGCAGCGCGCGGGCGAGTCCGCCTGCCGCGCATCCGCCGCGAGCGCGTCCGCCTGTCGCACAACTACCGCGAGCGAGTCCGTCGCAGGTGAGTCCGCCGTCGCCACGAGCGGGTTCGTCGCGAGCGAGTCCGCCGTCGCCGCGGGCTAGTCCGCTATCGCCGCGAGCGAGCACCTCCGCCGCGGCCCGCGGGCGAGTCTGCCGCAGCGCACTGGCGAGTCCGCCTGCTGCACATCGGCCAGGAGCGCGTCCGCCTGCCGCGCATCTGCCGGGAGCGCGTTCGTCGCAGGTGAGTCTGCTGTCGCCGCGAGCGAGTCTGACGTCGCCGCGGCCGAGCAACTCCGCCGTGGGCGAGTCCGCGGGCGAATCCGTTGTCGCCGCGAGGGAGCACCTCCGCCACGGCCCGCGTACGAGTCTGCCGTCACCGCGGGCGAGTCCGCCAGGCCTCGCCGAAGCTCCTCCGCGTCGCTGCAGCCCGCAGCTCCTCTGCGTCCATGGCGAGGTCGCCCGCCGCCACAAAATCGTCCAGTCGCGGAAGCCCGGGCTCCGCCGTGTCCAGTCGCGGACGCCCAAGCTCCGTCGCGCGGTCGCTGCCGATGACCCAAGGCTCTGTCGCACGCGGTCGCTGCCGGTCACGGGCGACGCGAGTGCGAGGGATCTGCCTGCTCTGCTCGCCACCATGCTCAGGTTGTACTACATGCTCGGCCTCCAGGCGGTGACGAGAAGAATTTGTGGAACAGAGCGATTTTAGGGACATGTGAGACTCGTAAACAGTTAAATAAGTCTAAAATAATCTATGAAATCGTTACACGAAACTTTGCCCCCTGTGAAAGTAGCTCATTTCATATCGAAGTTTCATGTGTTGGAAACTGTGAGTTGAAACTTCTCGTTAAGACCGACCTAAGGAGCACAAGTCCTTAAAGTACATATATAATAAAACAACTTAAATGGTCAGTTAGGTTTTTTCAGACGCAACAATATGGGAAAGTGTCCTAACGTTTAGCCTGTAGAGATGTTTGTAGAGGCGTCGATGGCCTCGCTTAACAAAAGATGCAAGCAGCAGCGTAAGGATGCGTTGTGGGCAACGCAACAAAAGAATGGTTACATCTGGTAAAAAGTTGAAGCATGAAGTGACTTTGTATTGTAGCTACTGACTTGGGTTGTAAAATTGATAGTTCTTAGAGGTCGGTTCGGTTTTTTAAGGTTGAAAAGAAGCATCTGGCAAAAAGTTGAAGCATAAAGTAGCTTTGTATTGTAGCTACTGACTTGGGTTGTAAAATTGATAGTTTTTAATGGTCGGTTCGGTTTTTTTAGAGGTTGAAAAGAAACATCTGGCGAAAAAGTTGAAGCATAAAGTGGCTTTGTATTGTAGCTATTGACTTGGGTTGTAAAATCGATAGTTCTTAGTGGTCCTTGCCTATGTGTCCTGTTATTTTCAGCCCAAACATACACCACTGACCGACAGTGTTGGAGATGCCCTTAGTGCATATCACATACAACTTCCCTTGTGCAACTTCAAATTTGAATGACATCGTTGAAATCTCCTGTTGTGACACCGACAGAGTTAGGACATGAAAAACAATGCTTCCATACTATTGTAATCCACTCTTACGGTAGTACTCCCTCCATCCCCAAAAAATTACAAATTATCAGATCCACACCAATCAAACTAACTTATGTTTTATCGAGTTTATAGTAAATAGTATTAGTATTTATATTTTCAAACAAATTTGTTATGAAAATATATTCTATAATTAATCTAATAATATTTACCTTATATCACTAATGTTAGTACTTTTTATATAAATTCAGTTAAAATTTAAATTGTTTGACTTCTCAAAAAACAAGAATTGTATTTTGTTGTGGATGAAGGGAGTACTAAACAATCTACCACTCTTTCTTTGTGTTCCCTGCCGAACAGAAGGCCCCAAGACATTGTTGGCACCAAAAATGACACACTTTTATATAACCAAAATAGTGTCAACAACCTCAGGATCAAGGATAAACAATCACATCATGAGCATACTTTATTAAATAACAAG
The DNA here is from genome assembly GCA_022036555.1 of Microstegium vimineum. NCBI lineage: Eukaryota > Viridiplantae > Streptophyta > Magnoliopsida > Poales > Poaceae > Microstegium > Microstegium vimineum. The sequence goes on along the minus strand of CM039119.1, from coordinate 21,449,464 downwards.
TTCCACATGTCCATGAAGTATGTGATTGCAGGATTGAAGAAATGGAGCAAAGGAGAGCCAGTGGGACCCACATAGGGGGTCGACCGATCCCTTATAGGACCCACCAGCTCTCCACTCTGGCCATGATCCAGGAGAAGCACTCCTGAGTGAATCTCAACCCTCAGATCACACTGTGCTTTCTCCCAACGGCTCACATGCAACTCACATGGATCCATGGGCCCACATCAAGGAGATCAACGTGACAGAAGAACTCAGAAGAACCAACCCAGCCATATGACAAGTGGGGACACCTTCTGGAAGGCCGAGGTGGGCCCAGACCTCTATAGGGGGGTCGGCCAACCTCCCACCAGGGGCTCCAACCCCCCACTTGGTCCCTGACCAGTGGGGCACCTTCTAGAAGACCAAGGCATGGCCCACAGGCCATAGGGGGGGGTCGGCCGACCTCACCCTAGGTCGGTGCTGCACCTGGTGACTCCCTACACACTAAACACATGTTGAATATCAAGACCATCCATCCTAAGGCAGTTTAGAGGCGGTGGATCCAAGGGTGAAGAATTGAAGCCTCCTGGATCGATGACGTGGCGATGGAGTAGCCCCTACTCCACCTCCCACTATAAATAGAGGCTCATACCCCCCTCTTCATACATGGTGAAGAAGCATACAAGCTCTATTCCTTAGATTGTTCTAGTAGTTAGTCTAGAGTGGGAGTTAGAGTTGAGTCGAGCTACGATCGGGATTTCCGGAGTCGTCTTCTAGAAAGTTTGGTATAGCTCTTGTATCTTTCCTTCTTTGTAAGACTTTATCTTATTCAATATATTACTTTTCTTCTACTTTACTTAGTATTTACTTTGAGAATTACTATACTAGTTATAGTCTTGTTATATGTTTTTGCTTATTACTAGCCTTTACATCAATAGTCTGTGATCCTTGTGGCCTTTCCCGTATGTGATCATTGCTTGTTATAGGGTGCTTTGGTTATAGATCATAGTCAAAGTAGTAAGTTGTGTGTAAGCGTGGTGCTTATATATCATCTTACCCTTGGTTACCGCTTGTTGCACGGATTGTTTGTGGTAGCTAGCAAGAGAGTGACAGCCTTGTCTAGTCTTTGTATTCCATCATGTGTTCTTAGGAAAGTTCTTAAAAGGTAAGACCCCCGTAAAAAGAGGCCACGGTCCGGTAGGAGTTTTGTCCTCCTACTTATCTATCCCCTCGCCTAGCATACTTGTATTGAGGAGACAAACTATAGTGTTTAGACTAATTAATTGGCTAAGTATATTGAAGTAGAGTGAATTATATAGGGGTCCCTATACTCTCTCGTTGTCCTCCCACCTAGCTATACTCACTAGTTATCTCTAAGTTATATTTTACCTTGGCTTATTCATTCATCACCCTTCCTATCACTTTATATCAATTACCCCCCTATACTAGTTGGTACTAAGTTGAGGTGCTCTCTAGGATCTCTCTCTAATTATCATTTCTAGCTCAGCTTTCCCTTGGGAAAATATAAATTACGATACCTTGGAATACTCCTAGGTGAAGTGCTACAACGGTATAATCTGTGCGCTTGCGGATTTATCCATAGTCATAAGAAATACCAACAGACATCGCTAAACGCAGTGGCGGATCCAGGATGATGATCAAGGGGGGCTAAACAATGAGATCAGTGGTGATTTTGAGACTTAGTTACACTAATTAAAGGGAGAAATCATGCTCAAGGGGGGCTGCAGCCCACCCACCCCCCCCCTTTGGATCTGCCCCTGCCTACGTGTAAAGACCTAAATAGGCAAAAACCAGCAAAAAAAACTTGCCATAAGCAACTTCGCTAACGACAACGGCTATATGTGATGTCGTGTCTATACTAAGTACAAACCAGCCGCCACCTCGTGTTCTTCTTGTGACCACTAATTGAGACTTTGCTTCTATATATATGCCTGTTATAACAAGAGAAATCCTCACAAATCTCTGCCTATGAATCAAAGTCCTTGTTTACACCACCGCTCCCCTTCTCCTCTGTTCCACTACCCGTGCCCATGTAGCATCAAGCATCGGTCCCCATCTGCGACCATGGTTTGTGACTCCAAAGCATCACCGCCACCATACCTTCTTTTTTGCCTTACCTACATCTTAGTCGTGGGGTTCATGAACCTCACTGCACATTTCATCCATCATATGTATGCTCCTTTTTCTTCATCAGATGTTTCCTTCATCTATTATACTCGCTTTGCTACGGATAGACCACCGAGATATTATCAACAGATCGGCAACCTCCCCCAACCTAATCTGGCGGGGGCATCTTTAGGCCGCCGCCGTATATGGTCGCTCATTGCCGCATCATAGGTAAGAAACTACATTTATTTCATAAGTCTTTCTTTGATTCTCTTACTTTTTTTACTCGGGCAATCAATATAAATTCTCTAATCTGACATATAATTTTGGATTTTCATTCAGCTTTGCCCTTAAATCACAGTACAACACCAGTAGGTTTTGAATTTTTTTATGCTAGACAGATCTTTATGTCGTTAATCTTTCTTTATTAGGAACAATGATGTTCATGTTATCTAATGTAATAACATAAGCAATAACCAAGCACCACACCTTGATCGATATCTATCCAAACCTTTGAATAAAAATTTTTATATGCAAGCAAATCGATCGTAGATCTAGACACACCACTACACTAGACACATGAGTCACACCAGCGGTCTAGCGTATAGAACGGGAAGCCAGTGTAGCTATTGACGGTCCTTAAGTACCCAATTCAACCCACAACTAAACAAGGAAAATGATCTAAATGAAACCAATAGCTAGAATTAGGGTTTATACTAACAGAATTCCACAAGTTTTGGTGAATGTCTGTTTCTGCAGGGGGTTATCAGGAAATACCAAGGAACGACCCACATGTCATGTTTACATAGAGATAATTATCATCCGCACGAAAAATAATAATCTAGAAGGGTCAAGAAGGCGTGGGAAGAAGCGAGAGGGCCAGCGGGCCCATGGCAGGGCGCCCGCCCTACCCCTTGGGGCGGCCGCCCTAGGTCAGAAGCCAACCAGGCTCTGCCTTGTGGACCCCCTCTCCACCGCCTTTGAGGTTACATCTAAGCCCTCCATTAAGGTCGGTTTGATCCGACGGCCCGCGTTCATTTGAGGAGGCTATATAAGCAAGGCCCCTGACCCCCTGAGGATCCATCTCATCTCATTATTCTTCTCCAGAGCAAAAGCTAGGGTTTCAATTAGATGTAGAGAAGGAGAGAGGTCCCTCTAGTTGTCTAGATCTAGTTCTTCTAGTTCTAGTTCATTTAGTTATAATTAGAGGTGAGAGAGAGGAGGAGAGAGCTAGGAGGAGCCAAATCTGTCGGATCTTCCTCAACATTGTACCTTTGCAGCATCTGGTTCAGAGCAATCTCCAAGTTCTTCATTTATTATTTCTAAGTATCTTATTTGAGTTCTTACTTTATTCTATTTACGGGATCTCCGCTCGTATTGAGTGCTCTAGTTTTGATATCAGATTAGAGTAGTAGGCGATAGTGTAGACGTGGTGTCTAGACTAGAGTTTACCTAAGTTTGCGTCCAATCCTACGAATAGTTGTGCTAGCCCCAGGGGTGACATCTCTGTAAGGCCTTTGTAGTCCACCACATTCGGGTTGGTGTTTTCGTAGAGCTTTTGGCAGCCTCTCCCGACTACCTTTTCCCCAGTCTTTGTCGAGAGTCGGGAAGGTACTGTTGCTCCAAAGTAAGTAGAGTATAGTGGACCTTTGATTAGATAACCCCCTTAGAAAACTCTAAAATCTCTCTACCCAGTTATCTTATCTACCCTTGGATGCTCTTAATTCTTATCTAGTACACTTCACGTTCCCCGTGGAAATCGATACCCTTGGAATACTCACGGGTGAAAGCTACAGTGATATCCGTGCGCTTGCGGATTTATCTGTGTGCGTTAAGAAATACCAACAAGCTTTTTGGCGTCGTTGCCGGGGAATGGTAGTTGTGCTAGTTTTGAGCCAAGTCATCCGTTTACCTTTTCCTTTTTTTGCTTTTTACCATCTTTCTCACCTTACCATATTCATCTTACCAAAACTATAAATACTCTACTCCAAAGGGCGACTTGTTGGAGACTCCACCATCTTCACACCCTATTCTTATAAATGGCTATTTGCTTCGCCCTGCTTGTATAGCCATGGTTTGGGAGAAATCTTTCTCTAGTCTTGGTTTAGTTTTAAATCCTGTTGAAAATATGAATCATCCAAGTATAGAGGAGGCCCCAAGCAAGACCAATTTGAGAGTTGCCAATCCAAGTGGAATTTTGAACTTACATGAAGAATCAAACATAGAGATTGGAGAGGAAGATGATATCAATGAGCATGGAATCTATTCCATAACTATCTTCTTACACTCATGCTCATATGAGACACCTCCCATACCCATTGGTCTCTCTATCATTACCATAGATGACATCTCCAGCACCCTCTCGCTTTCTATTTGCAAAAACTTTAAAACGGTAGTTGTTGATGCACATGTTTATCATAAATATTACAGATCTCGTTGTGCTAAATCTTAACATAAGTGTTCACCTTTATGTTGCCTACCCTTGTAAAATGAGCATAGAAATATATTATTATATTCCTTCGAGTATTTTTGTCACTAACCTTTCCAGGTATAGAGTAGAAAGAATGAAGGAATGACAAACATAAGGTATGTCCAACAATCATCATGCAACATTGAATTTCATTCATCCAATCTTGATTTTTGCAAAATTCAAGCTTCGGGGATAACCCATCATATAAACATCTTTTGCCATGTTGCTACATCATCTTAATTGTACCTACCTTTAAGGCATGCTCAACTATAAAAAAAATCATCATATTTCTTTATCTTCACTTGAGTAAATCTCCATAATACTTTCATGCTACCTTTGTTTGCTATAGTATATGTTTAGGTTTTGAAGAATTTCCATATATCTTTTAAATTATGCATGGTGCTTAGTTTAAATCAAAAGGTATTTGGATTTTACTTCTAAAGGCTTTTAAATTAAGCGAGGTGCTTAGGTTAAAATTTCTTCCTAAATCAAATTAGACATGGAGTCTAGGTTGATTTTTGAACCGATAGTGTACTAGAGTAGATATTGGATATTTTGTTGGACTAACCCCTGCAGGAAATCTTTCAATATCAAATTGGGAAGTCCTGAGATAAACTCATACCATAGATGAAGAGAGATACATGAACTTCAACAATTTTCACAAGAAAGATGCAGCTAATTCATCATGATGAATTCCATGGATCAAGAAGAAGACATCTACAATCAAGCCACTCAATCCATGGAAGAGGGTGAACCAAACTTCAAGACAAGATCAACAAAAATTTCAAGATCGGAAGAACAAGGATGAGAGAGGAGTGGAACTAGAAGACAAGTCGTTAATGCACAACTAGTTGATCAAGGGAACCTTCCATGAAGCTACAATGCCATCATTCTCCAATGACAAAGGTAAAGGCAAGTAAGCATCACTCTAAAAACCTTTCTTTGATTCTGGTAATTCACATAAATAAAGATCTAAACATGTTTGAGCTACAACTATACTTTATCCAACTTGATTATCTCAACATGTTAGTTCTTTAAAGCTTGATCATAGTACCACTGCTTAATCTCACAGTCTTAACCATCTAAAATGTTGCACATCCAACCTTGAAAGATGATAATCTCAATGATGTAAAAATAAATTAGATAATCTTTCCATGTGTTCAATATAATATGCCAAGTGTTTATGAAATGCTACATTCATGCTCATCCTCTGGACTGATCACTCATGTCATGGCTAAATAAAATACAACTTAATCTTGCTCAAATATCACTACTAATTTTTTACCCTATCGCATTGGCTCAATTTTGTTGTAATAGGGTCAAAATTGATGCAATAGATTGATGTGGCATCAATTTCACATTTGATGCGAGCCGATGCAAGAAACCCTGATGCGATAGCCTATCGCATCGGTTTTCTTTAACCAATGTGAAAGGCTTGCTATTGCACCGGACATCCTTTGGCTCTTGCATCAAAATAGTTTGATGCGAAATGGTTACTGCATCAAAATTGTGTTAATGCAAGATCGCTATTACATCAGCCATGGATTTTTGTTGCATCATGATAGATCGATGCAAGAGTTTATTGCAACAATATTAGGCTTGATGCAATACAAATTATTGCATCGACATTATATTTATTGCAACAGAATCTATTTGTGCCACAAAAAATCACAAAAACTACAAAATCCAATAGCACAAAAGGGCAATGATATTAATCTTTGATCATCCACATTCAATAGTTTGTACAGTATAATGAACTCCAAGGACTTCCTATTTCAAAAAATAATTACAAAGTTGAAACGTCATGATAGATCACTAACTTATAGAATTAAACAGATATACATGTCTCTAAGCACAAATTAGCATATGATCTTTCCCTTTGGAGAATGTTTGATACTTTGATTCAGTTCATCTTGCCAAGAGTCCCTCAAGGTTCATCTTCCTACTCAATGGAAAAAGTACAAATGACATGCATCAGTAATATAAAATGGATCAAAGACTATGAAACATTTGAAAAGTAGGCATCACAGGTATGGTTAAATCTTCCAAATAACATAAACATAGACTATGCATCTTAGGTATGACAACATCATTTGCAAACTAATGTCAAAAAGAAATAGTGCGCTAAGGAAGTGTTTTTTTACTACCATAAATCTTCACTAGCTATAAGAGATGTATGTAACATTAGAACATCAGGCCATATTGCACAGGCATTCTCAGTTTGTTAGTTCACATGGCATGAAGACACTAACAAAAAATTTATTGAAGTATTGGGCAGTAATGAAAGGCTATGATCAATGTAGTGGTAATGTAGTTTGGGCTATTGCTATTGGTGTAGTGGTAATGTAGTTAGGAAAAATTTGGTTAGGAAAAAGTGATTAGTGCAGTGGTAATGTAGTTTGGGCTATTTCTATTGGTGTTGGGTTCGAACCCTTGCTGTTGCATATTTATTATTTTTATTTTTTGAAATTCGTTATTTATTTTAATTTAACTCTGTTTGATCAGACTTGGAACCACAAATGTCTTAAAAAAAATTAGACTGTGCATTAACATATAAGTAGCCTAGTGGTTTGTTCATGATCTCGACAGTCCTAGGGCATATGTTCGACTCCTCTCCCCTTCATAGGTATTTTTTTAAAAAAAATTAACAATTCACTTATTGGACGTGTCATTTCTCTTATAATTAACAATTTACTTATTAGTTGTTTTTTACAACCCTTTTATTGCATATTTATTCTTCTTTTGAAATTCATTATTTATTTTAATTTAACCCTGTTTGATTAGACTTAGACCCACAAATATCTTAAAATGATTAGACCGTGCACTAAGATATAAGTAGCCTAGAGGTTTGTTCATGACCTAGACAGTTCTAAGGCATATGTTTGACTCCTCTCCCCTTCAACTGGTAGTTTTTAAAAAAACAATTAAAAATTCACGTATTGTACGTGTCATTTTTCTTATAATTAAGAATTCACTTATTAGTTGTTTTATTTTCTTGTTGCTATATTTTTTTAAAAAACATTATTTATTTTAATTTAACCATATTCGATCAGACTTAGACCTAATAATGTCTTAAAAAATTAAACTATGCATTAACATATAAGTAGCCTAGTGGTTCGTCGATGCTTTAGATAGATAGTCCTAGGGGCATAGGGTCGACTCCTCTTCCCTTCACCTGAAGTTTTTTTTAAAAAATAATTAAAAATTCACTTATTGGACGTGTTATTTTTCTTATAATTAACAATTCACTTATTAGTTGTTTTTTCATGTTAGTCAATTTTCTTTAAAAAAACTTCCACGTGGTCCCACCAGCTACTCAATCACAAGGTGACCGTGCATCAAACACAAATCTGTTGGAATAGTACTTCCTAATTGCATACATATTCTAAACCGATGCAACACCACCTAAATATTGCATTAGAAATTCAATATTAAAGCAACCAAATGTGTCTGATGCAGTAATTCCTATCTCTTGCATCCCTTGTTTGAAATGATGCGATAGATCATACCTATTGCATCGACATGAATTACTATCGCATCCAACTAATTTTCGATGCAACAATGACCACCTATTGCATTAGATTCCAAAAATTGACGCAATAGCAGCCACCTATTGCATCAGATTTTCATTTGATGCAAGGGGATGTGATGCAATAGGGTCAAAATTTAGTAGTGTATATTTAGGTTAGAGATGAATGAATTAACTTTTGGTTCTGTTGGTATTTTTCCACCAGCAGAGCCCATGCACTTGATCTCCGCCTTGTTTCTATGAGCAGGACACTTCTTCACCATGCCATCAAGAGCATGGGTGGATGACACCCTACCAATAAAGAAAGGAGATCTAGGGAGACCTGTCATTCCAATCTCCATTGGAGCTTACACTTTCTAAAGAAGTGGTATGTGACCTTGGAGCAAGTGTCAACATCATGCCAACTTGCAGATCAGACACTATGCTATCCCAAGAGAGTTCTTGAAGAAGCTATCTGTAACCTTGGAGCAAGTGTCAACATCATGCGAAGCTTGCAAATCAGACACTATGCCATCCCAAGGAATTCCTTAATATGCCAGCATACGAGTTGGACACTCGTTCATACGGGTAAAACCTTATGATTGAAGAAACAAGCGGAGATGCGAAAGCACTCATTATCTTGGGATGCTCATTCGTAAGAACAGATAATTCCATCGTCTACACGGATAGCGCCAAGATCTGTTTCACTATCAAGGATGAGAAGGAGAGATTCACTTTCATGAAGCATACACTCAAGGCTCTTACTCATCCTAAGAGGCCATACATCTACGAGGATACAACTGTTGCTACAAGAAAGAAGAACATCAACAATAGAAGGAGGAAGAGTAAAGCTCAACAACCAAGAGAAGACCCATATAATTAGCACTATTGATCTAGGGTATGATCAACTCCTTCTATCACAATACCTTGCTAAGCTGGGAGATCCAGGAGTACCTACCATTGATTGCAAGATCAAGGAAAGTACTTTCTACAAGATATTCTGCAATATTGGATCAAGTAGTAACATAGTGTCTAAGGTGGCCTACCAACATTTAGATGACAGTAGACCACTATACTAGACATATGTGCAGCTACAACTAGCAGACCAATCATTTTTATTTCTGGAGGGAATAACAAAAGACATCATGATCAGAGATCACTATGTTCCCACCGACTTCATGGTTCAAGATATGGGAGATGAAGATGAAGCCCACTTCATTCGAGGAAGATCTTTCCTCAACACCACTAGCGCAATTATCTCCATGAAATCATGAGAGATCCACTTCCAATTTCTTGAAGAAAAGAAATAAGTCACCGAGGATGGATGGACAGACTATCTGGGAGAATTAACAAGATATGAAGATTAATTCAATAATTGAAGAATCATGGCCCCAGTTGGTTTTGGTGATTAACGACAATTAGCGATTATTATGGCTAACGTGTGTTTTGCAGAGGCTATGCGTAGCTTAGCCATAGTGATCAACATGAATGGGCATTAGTAGGTCATCACTTAGCCCTCAAGATGGATATCATTTCGGATTTCAAAGAGACATGATGAAGATCCTAGAATGATAGGCTAAGTGCCATAAGGTGATGAAGGGCACTTAGAAATAGATAGGGCTTTTATTTGATCTTTGACCGTACTATTAAGAGGGGTTGAGACTAGTAGCTTGACTTAGGAAAGCTTCATGAACTAGGTGTGGTGCACACTTGTATTCCTTGGCTCTAAGCAAGCCTATGGTGACCGTAAGATAGCCTAGAACAACTTCCATATTCATCGCGACGAAAAATGAAGTTGAGAGGCCTGTTTTCTGGGCGACGGACGCTCCTGACGGAGGCGTCGAACGCTATCCGTCGCGTCGGACAAAGGCGTCGGACGCTGGGTGGTTGAGTCCACAACGTCCGTCGGCCTTCTAGTTTGTCACTTAGCCCTATCCGGAGGAGCAGTCATGCCAGGCAAAGGAGCAGAGGCGACAGGCTGCCGATGTTCGGAGGCTTACAGAGCAACAGTTGGCCGCTCATGCACAGACTCAGGCCAGACAGGACGAGTTTCAGCGCCAGTTCTTGGCCTATCAGCTACAGCAGGAAGAGATTCAGAAGACCCAAACTTTGTTACTTGAGAATCTTCTAGCCTCCAGCTCCGGGTAGACATTCACTCCTCAGATTCAGTTGCCCGGAGTCTCGCAGCAGCAGCAGTTCACCTCACCGGCACAGCAGACTCCAGTTGTAGTGGTACCGACTCCAGCGTTACCATCCGGAGGACAGCAGAGTCAGGCACTAGTTACTCCTCCATTCCAGGCACCAGCTTCTCCCGAGTGCCAGTCTCCAAGGACCCAGGTGTCCTCTTGGTTAGTTTTGCCCGGCGAGCTTCAGATAGGATTTACTCCTATCCAGGGAACTACCATAGCAGAGGCCTCGCGTGACCTCACAGCCTCCTACTTGGAGATCACAGGAGATGATTCCCTAGGAGCAGCTCAGCTAGACTCACCAACTCCAGAAGTTGAGGTGGATCCTCTGGCGACGGGCACTTACCTTTCTTCAGTTGCCTCGTCGGAGATCGCACCTGAGCAGTCCACGCAGATAGTTACAACTCCTCCAGCTACAGTTCAGACAGACGCTATTTCACTAGCAGTTGAGACAGTTGTCACAGAGGCTCAGGATGAAGGAGTTACATTTGCAGTATCCTCTCCACCTCAGACTCACCCAGCAGAGTTTGTAGCAGCAGTGTCACTAGTTGCTCTGGCAGTGACACCTTCCCCCGCGCCTCGAGTCTTTACTCGTCGGGTTCCCAGGCCTGCTACTACAGAGGCAGGACCGTCAGAGGCACCAGCTGAGCCTCAGGGGGAGTCAGTTGAGTCAAGAACTGCAGAGCTTCTAGTGTCAGCTCCAGAGGTCACCCTAGCTACGCCTACACCTGCAGAGGCCGAGGCAGATGTTGAGTCAGACGAGTCAGATCTTCAGGACTTCATCATGCTCGATCGCAAGGTTGCAGCTTCTTCACCTTCTTCTCCAGCCCCAGATGCTTAGTTGTTGGTGCTAGACGCCAAAGGGGGAGAGAGGGTCGAGTATAGAGATAGGGGGAGGGATTTGAATCTTTGTGTGCTTAATTTCCCCGTACTCATTCATCATGTCTACTTTTATGCATTTGTTTCTCTATGTGATGAATTTTATGGTTGATGCTTGTGTGAAATATGGTTGGATGTGACAAACTCTTGATTATCTCTAATATATCTTGTGAGTTGTCTTATGGTTCATGATATATCTCTATGTTCAAATGGTAATTGAGCTTCCGCGCTATACTCTGATACATGTTTTGAGAATATCATGGGGTACTCCCTTTTTACATTCATATCTATGAGTACCATGGTTTGTGACTTGGCTTGGGTGAGCAAGTATGCTTATTTACAAATTCTCTAACCCTTGCTCAATCATTCCAAGTCACCAAAATCCTATCTTTTCACTCTTATCCATACTCGAGGAGTTATTGTCGTCAATCACCAAAAAGGGGGAGATCGAAGAATCATGGCCCCAGTTGGTTTCGATGATTAACGACAATTAGCGATTATTATGGCTAACGTGTGTTTTGTAGAGGCTATGCGTAGCTTAGCCATAGTGATCAACATGAATGGGCATTAGTAGGTCATCACTTAGCCCTCAAGATGGATATCGTTTCGGATTTCAAAGAGACATGATGAAGACCCTAGAATGATAGGCTAAGTGCCATAAGGTGATGAAGGGCACTTAGAAATAGATAGGGCTTTTATTTGATCTTTGACAGTACTATTAAGAGGGGTTGAAACTAGTAGCTTGACTTAGGAAAGCTTCATGAACTAGGTGTGGTGCACACTTGTATTCCTTAGCTCTAAGCAAGCCTATGGTGACCGTAAGATTGCCTAGAACAACTTCCATATTCATCGCGACGAAAAACGAAGTTGAGAGGCCTGTTTTCTGGGCGATGGACGCTCCTGACGGAGGTGTCGGACGCTCCTGACGGAGGCGTCGGACGCTGTCCGTCGCGTCGGACAAAGGCGTCGGACGCTGGGTGGTTGAGTCCACAGCGTCCGTCGGCCTTCCAGTGGCCGTGTGTTCTGGCTAAGTTCTTCAGGGTCCGACGGACGCTGCCCGTCAGCCTTCTAGTGAGGGTGTTTTTCAGCCTGAGCCAGAGTGTAGCGTCGGACGCTAGGAGGAGCGTCCATCGCCCCTGCAACGGAGTGTCTGTTGCTGGGAAATCCTGTCAGAGATAGCCGTTGGGCAGGGCGTCAGAGCGTCCGTCGCCCAAAACTTTGTGCAGAACTAGCCGTTGGGGCATGCGACAGAGCGTCCGTCGCCTAGTCGACGGAGCGTCCGTCGCCAACTTAAGTTGCCAGCCCGAGCTAGTTTTCTGAGGGGCTATTTATAGCTCCCCACACTTCTCTCCCACCTCGCCTTTGCTCATTTCATTTGCTGAGTTTGTTGAGAAGGTTGGGAAGAGAGCAAGAGCCCTAGAGAGAGAGAGAGAGAGTGATTCGCGAATCCATCCATCCTCTCCTCTAGTTCATCCAAGAGTTCAAGTGTGCATCCTCTAGTTGTGAAGCTTGAGTGATTCAAAAGAAGATCGAGGCTTGTTACTCTTGGTGATCGACATCACCTAGACGGGGGGTGGTTCTTGGAGGAAGGTGATCGCCGGAGGATTGTCGGCGGCCCTTCTTCATCGACGTTTGTGATCGGTTGTGGGCGATTCACCGAGCCGGAGTGGCGAAGAATCAGCCCGTAGAGAGCACTCATCCCTTGCGCGGGATTGAGGGGGAGCTATACCTTGCAAGGTGCTCCAACGAGGACTAGGGGGGAGTGTCGACCCCTCGATACCTCGGCAAAACATCGCCGTGTCAAGCATCTCTTTCCCTAGCTCTTTCTTACCGCATTACTTTCCGCACTTGTCTTTCAATTCATACTAGAATTGTGTAGGAAGTTTTCGCTTTCTATTGACTTGCTACCGCTTTCTAGCTAGGAGACACAAGCGGTAGGCACTAGGGGGTTAATTGGCTCTTTATAGGTTTAATTCTTGTCTAGAAATTAAAAAGAGCCCAATTCACCCCCTCCCTCTTGGGCATCTTGATCCTTTCAATAATAAAGATAAAAGTTCTCCTGAGAAAGAAGTCGTACCACCAATAGAGGATGTATCACCTTCTACAGAGGGAAGAGAAAGCAGAACCTCAGACTAAGGAAGTGTGGAAGAGGAAAGAGACTTCATCGGAAACACCAACACAAGAAGAGCAAACATCCAAGTATTCATCAGGAGTGGACCATGCTCCTTAAGAAATTTGAACTAGAAGAGAGGTCTGATTCGACGGACCTAAATCTCTGAACCTTAGCCGGAAGGTAAACTCGGTAAGTTATCTGCATATTTATTTTCCTCTGCATTGCATTGTTGCACTCTAGCATACTTACTTTCCATAAATATTTTTAGTACTATTTATATATATCATCCTTAGCATAATCCATTGCATAATCATCTTAATCATAGCATATATATTTTTTTGCATTGCATGTAAAATGAAAAAACCTTTAACCCCATGTGAATAAGTCTTCCAACTATTTACTGTGGAGGCATAAAAAATATTTTGCATTATTCATTTGCATATAAAATTGAAAATCTAAAAATATATTTGAATATTCGAATTCTACAAAGCTCTAGACATAAATGGTTTACCGCTAACGCTTAATCTGTTCCACGAGCTTTGTTGTCTATTTGAGTTTAGCAGGATTTGGAAAGACTAGACAGTATTAGATAACTTCATCTACTTTGAGAAGTACAACTACATCAACTACCATCTTTGAAGTCTCAGAGATGTGAAGTAAGTCTACACTGTCTAAACGAATGACTATGTCAACATCTAGCTTGGGGGAGAGCACCCCCATGTACCCAGGTAAGTATCCTTATTCACTTAGGTTTACTTAGATATTAGTTACACAAATAAATTCAAAAAAAATGTGAGCACATGAAGGTTCACACTTAATCACAAGAGTTACAACTTAGATACTTTTCATTGTCTACTTTATCCTTAATAGAGTTTTCTATTTAGTAATAATAATAGCTGTGTTTAGAAGTTGCTAATAGTAAAATGAAGTACTCTGAAGATAACTCTATGGAAATGATGAATAGTTGCTCTACCGTAATTCCTTTCAAGTACCTAGTTTTCAGCCTTGAATTCTCCCAAGTTTTAGATATAACTGTTTTGACATGAAGATTTGCTCTGAACCTGAAACTTGTGGGTTGTGAATGCTTGAGCTAAGTCTAGGTAGTTGATAGGTATGATATGAGAAAGTTTGAGCTACTATTTATCTTGTTCCTAGCAATACTAGAGTTTTGGAGAGTTTATCTTTTGAAAATTAAAAATATTACATGATGAGTCTCTGTATGACGAGAGCTTGAATTCCTACCACAACCATATATACATGCCTGGTAGATTAGGAAAGCATTCACTATCATTTTTACTGCTTGTATTTGCATTGAGTTTTGTCAAGCCTTGTTGACCCTTAGAGACTTGTCATGCTTTTAAAATCAAGATCACGTACACTCCACTCATATATGCTACTTCTATCATGGAGGTACGCATCCACATATATGCCATTCAGATCCACCAGAAAATGCTCTACTCCTACCTTGGGAGTAAGTAACCAAAAATATCCCAATTCTCCACCTATCCATATATTTCATTACCACAATATAACTGCTCCAAAGATTTCCTCATCATCATCTCTCAAAAGTTTTATTATAGAAAGAGACTTGGGGTTGTGAAAAAAAAATATAAAAAATAATAATAAAGAGAGAAAAACATGGACAAGTGTCCTATCAAAACAATGGGTACTTAGATGCTCGCCTCTCTAAAAAAATAATAAAAAGCAAGCAAGCCCAAGTTCTCTCAAAAATTCCAAGTTCCAAAAGAGAGATGTATATATATATATATATTTAAGGAGCAGAGTAGAATTAGGTTTCCACCATACACCATTATCCACCACATATCCACCCTCATACATCCACCATATATCCCATACACATGCACATCTTGATTTGATTGTATGACCTGTTTCTCTGGATCCATTGTTTGACTTTACAATATATGCTTTGCAAGTATGTATGCGTTGTTTCTCCCCACCTATGAACTCCATATATTGCTTATTAGTTATAGGGTGAGAGGGAAAAGGCACATTGTTACTTTGCCAGTTCCAAACAATATTCTGAGATAAGGCATAACACCATTGTTGCCTTGGTGAGGATCCACAAATACCACACATAGAGAGACTTGAGAGGGTCATACAAAAGAGGCTTTGAGTTTTATTTTGAAAACTTTGCAAAACTCCAGGATGAAGGTAAAGTGAAGAGCTTGAGACATAGTACTTGGCTTGATCATTCTGCTTTTCAATTACTCAAGACCCAAGTGATGGCTATAAGCCCCATGGTTAAAGATAATATGGGTAAGTTTGAAAGTCAGAATAGTTTACTCTAATCCAGAGGAGAATTCTTGTTTGAACGCATGTGTACCTTTAAGGCGTGAAAGCATTGTAGCAACTCCTGATCCATCATTGAGTTCATCTTTGCTCAGGGATGAGCAAAAGGTAAGCTTGGGGGAGTTTGTTGACGGTCCTTAAGTACCAAATTCAACCGTCAACTAAACAAGGAAAAGGATCTAAATGAAACCAATAGCTAGAATTAGGGTTCATACTAACAGAATTCCACAAGTTTTGGTGAATGTTTGTTTCTGCAGGGGGTTATCCGTAAATACCAAGGAAAGGCCCACATGTCATGTTTACATAGAGATAATTATCATCCGCACGAAAAAGAATAATCTAGAAGCGTCAAGAAGGCGCGGGAAGAACCGAGAAGGCCAGCGGGCCCAGGGGCAGGGCGCCCGCCCTACCCCTTGGGGCGGCTGCCCTAGGTCAGAAGCCAACCAGGCTCTGCCTTGTGGACCCCCTCTCCACCACCTTTGAGGTTACATCTAAGCCCTCCATTAAGATCGGTTTGATCCGACGGGCCACGTTCATTTGAGGAGGCTATAAAAGCAAGGCCCCTGACCCCCTGAGGATCCATCTCATCTCATTATTCTTCTCCAGAGCAAAATCTAGGGTTTCAATTAGATGTAGAGAAGGAGAGGGGTCCCTCTAGTTGTCTAGATCTAGTTCTTCTAGTTCTAGTTCATCTAGTTGTAATTAGAGGTGAGAGAGCTAGGAGGAGCTGGATCTGTCGGATCTTCCTCAACATTGTACCTTTGCAGCATCTGGTTCGGAGCAATCTCCAGGTTCTTCATTTATTATTTCTAAGTATCTTATTTGAGTTCTTACTTTATTCTATTTACGGGATCTCCGCTCGTATTGAGTGCTCTAGTTTTGATATCAAATTAGAGTAGTAGGCGATAGTGTAGACGTGGTGTATAGACTAGAGTTTACCTGAGTTTGCGCCCAATCCTACGGATAGTTGTGGTAGCCCCAGGGGTGACAGCTCTGTAAGGCCTTTGTAGTCCACCACGTTCGGGTTGGTGTTTTCGTAGAGCTTTTGGCAGCCTCTCCCGACTACCTTTTTCCCAGTCTTTGTCGAGAGTCGGGAAGGTACTGTTACTCCAAAGTAAGTAGAGTATAGTGGGCATTTTATTAGATACCCCCCTTAGAAAACTCTAAAATCTCTCTACCCAGTTATCTTATCTACCCTTGGATGCTCTTAGTTCTTATCTAGTACACTTCACGTTCCCCGTGGAAATCGATACCCTTGGAATACTCACGGGTGAAAGCTACAGAGGTATCCATGCGCTTGCGGATTTATCTGTGTGCGTTAAGAAATACCAACAGTAGCCCAGCTGCATATTGTTTGTTGCCTTGCGCGCGTCATCCCTGCACCAACACTAGTTAGAAGCACAACGGACGCTTGCTCTCACGTTCTTCTTTCTTCTTGCTTTATCATCTAGCTACTACTGCCAGATTGTCCTACTTGCTAGCTAGTCGATGAATATGTCTGTAGTGTAATAAAGGCTGCCCATTTTCTTTTGCACCAGCTGCCAAAAGATAGGATGCAGCTGGAAGCAATATCTGTTTCTTGTTTTTTTCCTTCTCGCAACATTTCGTCGATGCACCACACTAGAAACCATATGGATGGTCGACTTTCACCCTTGCAAAGCACGTCGCACGATGCGGATCTAGGTGCGAGCTCTTGCTGGTTTTGTCTGATCCACCATACGTGAATAATGCTAGCCCATGACGCGAACAATGTTTGTCCACTGATTCTTGGTAGTTGCCACCGGGGCTGGGTTTATTTGGCCGCGATCGGAGAGCGACTCGACTTGAGAGACACACACGTTTATAAAATGGCTCTTTATTACCCATCGAGCTAGTTAGCTGTGTTTTGTTTGTTTGTACTAAATATGCTTGCTCCTCCAAATGAAATCGACTCTCGTCGATTCAATCTAGCTTTCTTGGAGGTGCGGCTATCTTTAGCACGATCGATCGGGTTGAGAGTTAAGTTAGCACGTCACTGTTGAAATTTATCTCATTTTAATTTGTTTTGTTGTAGGAGCGTTGCTTCAACTGTGGTGCGGTAATGGAGGCAAGGAGCGTGGCCGCACCACACTCTTGTTTCTTCGTGTATTAAAAGGGAAGAACATAAGAAACAAGATAAAGAACAAGCATTTCATATTCATGCATCATCTGAGTTGGAAAAGATTATCAAGGCTGCTAACAATGCATATAAATCCAAGCAGCATCTGATGCGTGTCTATGGTGTCCATGCTGATATTGAAACACTTTTACATTCGGTCACCCCATTATTGGACAGGTATCTTGCACAACAAATAACATCCGCTTGCAAGACCAATGTTTGTGGAACATGTGGAGATGGTACATTGTTGTGGGAAACTTGGCTCGATCGTATTAATTCAGAGATCTAGGCTCTAGCCGACCAACCTTATCAAATGTTTGGTTATGAACATAGGCCTGGTTTGGATGTTGTAGTATTAAGAAACCATTGTATCAAGAAACTATTGTTTTAGAACCATTCATGTGTAAAACCGTGGTTTGGAAAAAAGTGGTCTAGAATGGAGTTTTTAACACTCCAAAAAGACTACAGTTTCATAAATACAATGGTATTCAAATCATAAAGTTTGTTGCACCCAAACACTTTATGGCACTCTAAAACTAAAGTATTTCACAAAATCATGGTATTTTTCTTAAACTTAAAAAATATTTTGTATCAAACAGGGCCTTAACATTTATATCTAGTTAATCTATGGAGAGACGGTTTTTAGTTGTTCTCTCGTCTCGCATGCATGATCCCTCATCCGGAACAGCGCATGTGTCTATCTTGCACCGTGGCAACCATTACAACTAGAAACTAGAAAACATAACATACATACTATAGAGCCAGACCCACGTGGCTATTTTGCATAGTGTCGCCTAGGCTTGTTGTCTCCTTCAGCCTACCAAACGTAGGTACCTACGTGCAGTGGCGGATCCAGGATGATGATCAGGAGGGGCTAAACAATGAAGGTTTAGGACAAGAGCTAGAGATCAGTGGTGATTTTGAGACTTAGTTATACTAATTTAAGGGAGAAATCAGGCTCAAGGGGGGCTGCAGCCCACCCAGCCCCCCCTTTGGATCCGCCCCTGGCTAAACGTAGATCATATGTCTGCATAAATTGTAGAGCTCTTTTGTATTATAGGATCTTTTAAGGAGTTTTGGAGAAATACTATTGCAAAGGAATCATAATTCATACGCACCAAGTACGAGGAATTGAAGGTCCAATGCCTTGTTCTACCCAATCAAAAAGAGAGAACACATACAAAACATGTACTTAGTGTTATTTTTTTTATTCGACCTTAACATTCCTGCTAAACAAATCCTTCATTTTTTTTCTCTATGTCCCAATCTGTTTTACACATGCATCCCTATCCTATTCATATGTTTTTCAATTTCTACCTTTAACTTGTTTGTTCTTCTATTTGTTTTGTTTTTTTGTTTATGCTTGTAACAATGATATTTGTTTTTCTTTGGATCTTTTTTTTTCTGTCATGTTGCATGCCAAACGCAGAAAAGTCAAATTAATTGGTGAACTTACGATTGGAAGTAATGAACTGGTATAGCAATGCAGCAATACAGTGTGTGTTTTTAGAGTAGAACATGATGTGTCATATATCTGTAACGATGAGTCCAGGGGAGAAGAAAAAGAGCTGACAGCAAAACCGACCACAAGGGCTCCTGAACAATGTAGGATAAGCTAACCTTGTGTAAAAGTTCAAGGGACGAAGTGGCTGAAGCTATGCTTAAAAACAGATGAAAAGCGGGTGTGGATGCTCTCAAAGCTGACTACACAACTTGGAAAACTGAAAAATTATGCTTTCAAGTTACGAAGAGAACCTAGAAGTGGGTACTATCGCCGCGAGTGAAGAATGGTGCAAAGAAAAAAATATGGTATATAGGAATATCTATTTTTGTAACCTTAGTTTTGTACATTAATCGTTGCAAGGCTGAAATTATTTTATAGAGTGCATTTAACAGCAAGAAACATTTCATATTCTCTATAGTTTTGTACTTTTTTCTCTAAAATAGTTTGTGTTCTTTTTCTAGTTTTTAGTTTCCATTTGTATTATAACACAAAATATTTATTTGGTTGGTATGTATACTCTGATTGTATATGTATCTCATCATGTGTTGTTGTTATCAGTCCAAACGGCTTCTTTTGTTTAAATCCTGGCTTCACCACTGGCCTTAATTATGTGTAGGTCATGCCAGCTTATAAGAAGTTTAAGCACGGACCACTATAATCTGAAGATGAGTTAGATATTAATTTAGAAATGTCCACATGAGTGTTAGGTGAAGTACAGAACCAGTCGAGGACAAGTTTGGTGATATGACCGTCTAGACAGAAGGGAGAGCTAAGAAAAAAAAGAGTTGAACATTGCTCTTTATTTATGTGCCCTGTCCCTGTAATGCGTGTTGAACATCTGCATTTTATTCATGTGAACTATATTGTTGTTGAACGTACCTTGTAATTCATGCTATTGCAGCTGCTTTGGTAGCACAAACATGATAGAACCAAAATTTTGATTTTTGTTATGTTATTATGTCCATTAATGAAATACATATATCTAAATATATATTGGTGTTTTTTCTTGCATTTCATAGTTTACAAACACAAAAAAAAAAACTTATTAGGAAATTAGGACTCCCGCAATAGTAAGAGCTAGATACTTTAAGATAATTTCTCTAATAATACTAACTAGAGGACATCACTTATAACATGGATAGCCCCACGTGACACTTTCACATAATATTGAAATGTATATAAGAGTTTAGTGCTTAATCAAGATATAGTTTATCTTTCTTCTATTAAAATATAAAAAAGTACTTAGAGCTAGCTCAAAAGTTAATTGTTAGAGTTGCCTTACTTAAGTAGTTACTCAGACATTTTCCATAACATTTGGGGTTATGTCAAACATTCTATAATTTAGAGCAGGACTCGATGTCTCTTCATCCCATCAAAAGTTAGGCTATCAAACACCTAGCTTAGGGTTGTAACAACGTGGACCAATAAAATCATATGCTCACCTAAAAGCTAAGTACTTTATCTTTTCTAAATTATACTAGTTATTTTGATTTTTTACCTTTAGTTTGATCACTTGTTTTATTCAAAAAAATTAAGCAAATATAATTAAATTTAAATTATTCTTAAAGAACTTCTATTACTAAAGCAAGCTATAACAAAAGAAGTGATATTTTATATAAATTTTTTAATAAAAAGAATAGTCAAATTAACGTAAATAATCAAATGAACTATAATTTAAAATGGAGTTAGTACATGTAGAATATTGAGCTCCACCGCAAAGCAGTTTAGTGCACTTGTTTAAAAAACGTACTCTCTCAGTAAAAAAAGGGAGTCCTATATGATTTTGTTATGTATAGGTTAAATTTTCTTAAGTTTAACTTGATTTATAGAAAATATTAACAATATTTATACTATATATTTATTAAAAATACACTAATATAATGATACTCATTATGTACCATAAACATTAATATAATTCTATACATTGTTTGTTAAAGTTGAAAATATTTAACTTCTTGATAAATGAGAATGGTACTCTTAGATGGAAAGAATACGTGGTTTTTTGTCAGACCCTTTTGATCTTCTCTCAGGTAAAATCGTAAACTTCTAATGAATTCTCTACTACAATGTATGTTGTGGTAAGACCGTAGGAGCTTCATCTTTTCATCGCACGGAGTCCTTGTTACCTCAGAAAGCCACTTTGACAGTCTACAGAGCTACTAAACTGTGTGATGTGGAGATCCTAGAGGATAAAGCTGATGGCCAAGCTAGCGCGTTGTGTAAACCCTTATTTAGATAGTCGTGTTGTTTGGCTGTACGGATGCCAAGTTCGTTGATGTCGTTTTATTGTAAGAGCAAAATATTGTACCATGTCTAATAAATTATAAGTTCAAGCAAACATCATGATTAGCTTTTTTGGATAATAGGTTCTCAGGGCACCCATGACCCAACTATAAGCCAACTTTTCTATGGATGTAATTAGTTGCTTACATTAGCCTGTATCCATGCTTGTGCGATGCAGCCTGTATATGTTTGATTGCTTGCAGAGGCTCTTATACATGTTCATGTTCGCACAATGCTCAAAGCATGTCAATGCAGCATAAGCTAGTGCATCAGATTTTTTATTAGGTAATACAGATTTGCATAAGTCGATAGAGACAAAAACATAAAACATCTTTATATTCCCTACCCTTACTGGAAACCCTCTGATAGAACATATAAGGTGATTATATAAATAAAATGTAAACAAACAAAGAAACACAATTTTATTATAAGTGCCTTGCCTATGCAAGAGCAAGACAGCTAACATGAAAACATAGTCTATGTTTATACTGGTTCACTTAGGCCGTTCCCACTAGCTTTGGTTCTATGTGGATGTGCACTACAATAATGTGCAGCACTATAGCACTAGCAAACTATAATTATTAGGAAAACCACTAGCTCTAGATCCATGTAAGGGCAACTGGGTTGGAATGGACAAAATTGCCCTTCAGATAGACCACATGTAATTGTCTACTTCTTTCTAGGTTCCAGGTGTCAAGACATCTTCCTTGGAGCTTAGATAGAGGTGCATGGTAGACCAGGGCATTCACGACCTAGACAGGTGGCCTGGGTGTTAGCCGGCGGAGCATGGCCTGGGCGAGCCATGGCCGGGCTCGCGTCAAGGTGTCGGGGCACCGGCTGACCTCGTGGAGGCGTACTACATCGGGTGTAGAGAAGAAGACCGTCGATCTCCAGACGGTGCCCTCGCTGGCAAAGGAGGACCCCTCACCGATGCCACCAGAGCCGAGTGCCGTCAGCTAGGAGATCTGCGCATCACTAGACGGGAGGGCCACAAGCAGAGGAGGGCCATGCAATGCTGGACATGAGGATCACACGAGCAAGGAATGACACTGTGTTTTTTTCTTTCGATTGAGTGGGGAAGACGAATAGGAAGAATAGAGATGAAACGGTATATAGGTTGGGGTATGTAACCAGTGGTAGCAATGTATCAACTGCACCAAATTTGAGTTGGTGGAACACTCTCTTTAGAAGCTCCACCAAAATTGTGAATCTACCCTTCAAATCCACCATTTTGGTGAATCCAGATTAGTGGATTTAGAGTGTTTAGAAATTTATTTTGGAGTGAAACTGAAAATGGTGAATCTAAATATGTACCCAATATTACCAAAATATGCATGCTAGATTTAATATAGATAACCAATCAAACTCAGTCGGCCATGGGCAACTGTTTGCATGTCCTCGCAGGATTGCTTTTTTTCTTACTTATTAACATGGCAGTATTTTTTTGAAACAGAACCGATAGGAGGGCTGCCTGTTGTGTTAAAAAGAAGGTAGCCTAGAAAGGCATTGTACAAACATGTACAAACTATACCACGGAGCTAAAGCTTCAAAGACCCCGTCTTAGGAGGGTTTACATCAAGCGTGCACTAATAAGTTTGAGATGTGTTTTGCCCCGCCATTTTCCATAGACCCGCTTCATCCTTAATTTCTGGAGGAGTTGTGTTGGCGTGGACTCCTTGTGTTCGAAGATTCTTGTTTTTTTCATCCCACACCTCTCAATAGATAACAATGATGATGGAGCAGGGACCTTGTCTTACCGTCGAAGGTGTATGATATATGTTGTCCCACCAAGTGTGTATCGAGTCTCCTAGAACCCAAGCGGAAGGTCGCAACTGCCCAATACCCAACCAAATTGCAATCCCCTCCTATATACGCCTAGTGTAGTCATAGTCTTAGAAAAGATGGATGCTAGATTCTTGACTATGTCTGCACAGGGGGCACACTCCATTATTCAGCCATCCACACTTGCAACCTATCAACAGTCTAGATTCTTTTTTTGATGGCAAGTCGGAGAATTTGCATTTTGGCGGCGCCTAGACTTTCCAAATGAGTTGTTTGAATTGTGTCATTGTTACTCCAACAAATTGTGCATGGTAGGCCGATCCTATTGTGAATTTTCCATCTAGCTTAAAATTCTAGTTGATGTTGTCTTCCCTATGGACATGCAGCTAGATGTGACTAAGAGCACTCCAAAGCTGAACATACTCTACCAAGTGCTAAGAGCTGAAATTTGCATGTTGCGGGTCTATGTCCCTGATCCATGCTCTGTTATGCAAACCTTCATTAAGTGACTTGTTTTTGTTTCTTGAAATTCGAAAGATATTTGGCTCTAGATCCTGGGGCCTTTGACCTTGTAGCCACGCGCTGCTCCAGAAAGATATTTTCATGACATCGCCAATTGTGATTGTAGTTGTTGCAGCTAATAGTAGCCTATCAGTCGTGTCACATAGCGTGTCAGTCGGGGTTGTTCAGTGTCCCTCCTTCCTCCCATTCTTTCCATAGCCATCTGAGATGTAGTGCTCTTGCAAATTTTCCAAATGGAAAATGCCTAGACCCCCGGATTCAGTTGGTCTTGTAGAACATAGCCAATTCACTTTGCATTTTCCCCCGGTTAGCTTGTCTGATCTAGCCCATAGGAAGCTCTTTGTGAGGTTATCAATTTCCTTTAGCGTGGATTTAGGAGCTCTTAGTGATATGAGGTAATATGACAGTTTGTGAGGTGAGAACCGCTTTGACTAAAGTGGAACTTCTAGCATGGTTAATGTTCTTGTCATTCCAAGTAGTGAGCTTTCTCACATCTTTGTCAACAAGTGGCTGAAAATCAACCCTCCACAATCTAGTGTTTGTTAGAGGTAGCCCCAAATATTTAGTTAGGAATTATGCTCATTTTGTAGGAAAATCATGCAGGTCGATATCTTGGCATCTTATAGGGATGACATATGATTTCTGGACATTTGTTTTGAGTTCTGACCGAACTTGACGAGAATATTGGCGGGTGCGGTGGCATCTTTCTTATATGGCTTAATTAAGATTGTTGTGTCGTCCGCATATATGGATGTCTGCATGACAACTTGTTTTCCCTTGAATTTTGCCAAATATCCTTCTTTCATCGCAGGGTCAAGGAGTTTTACAGTTGGTCAATAGCAATGATAAATAGCAATGGTGATAGAGGATCACTTGTCGCACTTCCCTGTCATGTTTGATAGGTGCAGTGGGGACACCATTTAGTAGAATGCGAGAAGATGATGTTGATAGCATGACAACCACCATTCTCTCCATTTTGGGGGAAGCCGAGCTTGCTCATTAGGGTGAGTAGATACTCCCACCATACTAACCGAAGGCATTTGTTATGTCAAGCTTGAGAAACAGGGCTGGGTCTTGGATATATGAAATCGACGTTGTTGGGGATATTACCTCGGCATATCCCCAGGGACCTTATGGGCCGTGCCGACCAGAAGACGGCCCAGCCCGCGAGGCCTTGCGGCACGCGACCAGCCCGTCGTGCTCGCCAAGGACTCCGAAGAAGTCTTGCTCGCCAAGGAAGATCCTAGTAGATAGACTCGGATCCCTTTCCATAGGGAACCGATTGTAATCTGTTAGGATATGGGAATTGTAACCCTGCTCCCCGGCTATATAAGGCGAGCAGAGACCCCCCTCCAAAAACCTCTGACAACCTCTCTCAGATCATCTACGGATCTTGTAACCAAATATGCAAGATCAATCCAGCCACCAAAACACAGGACGTAGGGTATTACGACGATTTACCGGCCCGAACCTTTATAAATCGTCGTGTCTACGCTCTCTGTGTTACGCTTGATCGCCGTCGCCACACCTCCGCCTACAATCTACTATTGTAGGGTACCCCCTAGGTAGACTGCGACACACATTTCGTCGACAGTTGGCGCGCTAGGTAGGGGGTGTGTGCATCGACTTCATGGCTCGTCAAGTGGTCACCTTCCCGGATTCGATGGTCCTTTCAGCGCCTGGCACCGCGCTCCAGATCGGATATGTATCTTGGACCATCGGATCCGCGCCATGTGTGGCAAACGCGCCGCCATCTCCACGTCGTCTCACCGCGCTATCCCCAAATCATTTCGCCATGCCAAAGTACCACCCGCGAAAGAAGACCGGCGCCGACGACCTGGTCGACGCCATCGATTGCTCCAGCAGCAGTGTCATGGATTGCCTCGACCTCATACAAGTGGCACGATGCCGACTCCCCGAAAACGACGGACGCCGACCACCCCGCCGCCGATCCCCGCCGAAGACGATGGCCACGACGACCAGGGACACTCGCCCCTCTCCAATGATGCCTTATGGGCTCAGTAATCAGGCCGCCGCTTTCCAGCGCCAACTGTACCGATCGGTCTTCGACTAGATCCCGACGGCTCCAGTCGTGAACACCGTCGTCATCTCCTCGATCTCCAGTGACTCCGACCAGGCAGTATCCCTCGGTGGCACGGCCTCTTCAGGCTCAGTCGCTACTGCGAGACCTGAAACACATGATTCCTCCGGATCCACCAGCGACCTCCCACAGGGGCCCCCAGGCTTCGGAAGGATGATTTTTCAAACCTCTGCCGATAGCACTCACCGCGATAGT
The DNA here is from genome assembly GCA_022036555.1 of Microstegium vimineum. Taxonomy (NCBI): domain Eukaryota; kingdom Viridiplantae; phylum Streptophyta; class Magnoliopsida; order Poales; family Poaceae; genus Microstegium; species Microstegium vimineum. Next base: position 21,423,368 of record CM039119.1, on the reverse strand, counting down.
GAGATGGAGGCCACCCCTGTTTTCTCCAACGGTTCATCCGCCGACGAATCCAGACGCAAGTTGGCAGGGACTCCCCACACCAACCAAGACAACGCCACACGATGCAGGGCGAGCAGGCAACGTTACTCCCGTCTCCCGAAACGCGAGAGGGACAGGGACCATCGACCAGACTACCGTAGCGCTGGAAGGGCCGGTCATCACCGGGACCACCGGTTGGGCAGCTCCGAGCGTTACCCGCAGAGGTACGACTACAGGCGAGACAACAGTTACGTCGCCAGCACAGACGACGAATCAAAGACGGATTACGACGCCAGTTACGAGAAGATCCTCGACGGCCCCTGCCCCATCCACAAGAACTCCAAGCACTCCATGCGAAACTGCAAACTCCTTAAGTCAATAGTGAAGGGAAGAAGAGACAAGAGAGCAAACTCCGGCAAGAGCGAAGACCAAGACCCACCAACACCAAAATTCCGACCACCTTCAAAGACATACTCCATCTTCGGTGGTAGCATGGTCGTTGAAGGAGAAAGGCGACGTCGCCAAGTTCGCAAAGAAATTTACTCTGTCGCCGCCAACAGAGACGATTCGGCCGACGCCCGCTACCTAGACTGGTCGGAGCAGCCTATTAGTTTCTCCGGACAAGACGAGTGGACGGACTATAGGTACCCTGGCCGTTTTCCACTCATCATTGACCCAACCATCGCGACGTGTCGTTTCAGGAAAGTGCTAGTCGACGGCGACAGCGCGTTAAATATCATCTTCGCCGACGCATTCCGCCAGCTCGATTACTCAAAGAAGGACCTCCTGCCGGCGAATTTCCCTTTCTGGGGCATCATCCCAGACAAGGCATCCACGCCAGTAGGAAAAATTACACTCCCCGTGCAATTCGGCGACCAGAACCACTTCAGGGTCGAGAACATCAACTTCATCGTCACTGACTTCCAAACAGCCTACCATGCGATCCTTGGTCGTCCAGCACTCGCAAAGCTCATGGCAGTACCGCACTACACCTACATGGTGTTGAAGATCCCGACACAGCAAGGCGTCCTTAGCCTCCGCACCGACCTGAAAGTCGCCTATGAGTGTGAACAGCAAACAATAAACGCCGCCGGGAGGCCTCGTCCCCACGACAAATATAGTTCCAGCACTAACGACAACCCTGCCGCCAAGAGGTCAAAGGAAATGCAAGCATCAATCACCGGCGCCGGCCCCTCTCGCAACTACGCATGACGGCCTACGATTCCTACAATACAAATAGTCCAGATACTTGAAGCAGGTCAATGAAATTTGTACTCTCTATCCCAATAAATAAATAAAGTGATATGTTTTTCGTTACACCCCATATACAATTTGACCCCTGCAAAACACCTACGGCGTTCGACGACTCCTGCAAAACGTGTACGACGTTCAACGACCTCTCCAAAACACTCCCACAGTGTTTGACAACCCCTCCAAACGCATTACGGCGTTCTCCAAACAGCCTGGCCATAACTGGAAACCTTCAAATCTGGTCTATCAATTTCATAACGCATAGAAGTAGCTACCCTATACGTTATGATCGTATTGATAGACCTCTCAGATGATGCATCTCCAACAACCGAGAAACATCACCTGTGTTGAAGGCGATGAGGATATGCGCCCAGAATCTGTATAAGACCACGGTACGGTCGACGACTCTACAAATGGCATGGCTTTGCGCCCAGCATCTGTAGGAACGGTCTCCATAGGCCCTAGTCATGCCACGATCGAGCCTCACGGAAAAGGGTTCTATCCCTAGCATCACCCTAAGCGTGCATAAGTTGTTCGCCCTCTGCGTCGCAAGTTGCTAGCAGCCTACCCCCCTGGTAATCCCCGTGGCGCCTACGCGTGCAGTTGCTCCGGGCTCTACGATCTGGGCCACAGGGAACCCAGGGCCGAACGATTCATCGCTACGGCTCACGACTTAGCAGGCACGACAGGACATACAAGTGAAACAAAAGCTCACCGTCCGGATATTTTACAACTTTGTAATTTTCACTTACACGTCTGAATCCTTGTATCTGGGATACAAACTACTGCTGTCCAGCAGCAAACAGATCAACGTTCTTAGCTACAATCTCCGCGACACGATCAGCATCTGCCTCGAGACGATCCGCATCCTCATCCGACGTCCATGACGCGAACCCGGTCTCCACGCGACCAAGCTCAAGCTTCGGGTAATGAGATTGCAACTGTTAGGAATATGCCCTAGAGCTAATCATGTAGATGATTATATTCCGATTGTATCCATGATTAATAAAGTGTTCTTTGAATATCCATTATAGACAAATAGTATTGATTGACGATTATGTGAATTGTTTGTGGAACTCAATTACCTGAATGGTTATTCTAAAAGTTGTCCCTGGTCGGCATTCTTGTAAGAGCACACTTGAATATTAGACCAGCACATGTATTAGTTGATGGCTATGTTTCACAAGTCATAGACATGGAGATGTCAAACTAATAATGTGGGCACATGTGAGACATGTAGGCTGGACTGACCCAACAAGAGAAAGTCTCTATTCATGTCATGTACGTTATGTCCTTAGACCTAAGATTGTGGTATATACTCAAGATGTGAAACGATCTACTTAGGGACTATCAAACGCTACTCCGTTATTGGGTAGTTATAAAGGTGGTCATTGGGTGGTCGGGAAACATGCTATGAGACATAGACAATCAAGATGGAATTTGCCCCTCTCTTCGTGAGAGAGATATCACTGGATCACTCATGTGATTGGATCAACAAATGCATGGCCATGTTTGGGTTAAGTGTTAACCCACGAGTTGAACCATATATCGAGTGGCAAAGGGAATAACTTGTACATGGTCATAGTGGTTCGTCTGATATGATCATAGCGTATGCATAGGAGTTGACACGCCTTGCTAGAGGCCGCTATCAACTATTGGTCGAGTAAGAGTACTTGGGCCATGTCTATGTATGCGTGAGCCCATAGGGTCGCACGCTTAAAGGGTTGGAAGCCTAATTCGGGTTGGACCCGAATTAGACTAGGTTTAGGGTTACTAATGGGCCTCCAACGTGGGAGCTCGTCAGGACGCCTATATAAGAAAGGGGTGGGCGCGGGCGAGATTCATCCACGCCTTTTGGCAGCCGCCGTCGCCTCCCCACGCTCGCGCCTTTTGCTCCTCGCGGACCTAGCAGTCCGGAGGCGCAACGCTTCCTCCCTGTACGTGTGGGATTCCTTAGAGGTGCTGCATCTGGAGCACAAGGACGAACCGCGCGAAGGGGACGTTGAGACGGACGACCACACAACTGCACTGCCTGCTGCGACGCGCACGACTACATCAAGTCGTCTTCCGCTGCACCTGCGCGTCTAGTGGTAATCCCATAACCTATAACTAGCAGTAGATCCTGTTTTATGAGGTCGAAAAGTTTTGTTTCGGCTAGCGTAGCAACCTCGTATTCCATCAGCAACATAGCCAGGCCATGAGCAGTCACGCTGCATGCCGCCGAAGTCATAAATGACCAAAGTCTGCCCCACAGGCCGCAAACCCTCGTTAACACACCATCCATGGTCGCCTGATCAACTGGTTCAGGAATGAGCGCCCGACCATCAACAAATCCCACCACGGGAGCGATCTCCTGCGCCAACACCCAGAAGTTGTTGTGGTAAGAATCCACCTTACTCTGCAGGTCTGTAAATTGAAGACGAACATTGCTCCAGTAAGCTGCGGAAACAGCAAATACCAAGTAAGGGAACTACACAATCATTGCAACAGGTAGTAAAGCATTACCTTTGTGCATTGCTTGCATCTTGTAAATTTCTTGTTCGACAGCACAGGCTTTCTCCTCCGCAAGACGCTTAGCTTCTTCAGCACCAAGCAGCTCTACACAATAACCAAGAAACATTACCACAAGGTCGAGGCAACAAGTTTTACAAACAAAGAGCAAAGAAGACTTACGAGCGGCAAGCTCGTCGACCTTCTCAATATGCGACTGGAGCTCCACGACCTCACGGTCCTGATTTTGGATTGTGGCTCACATCACTTGGGCACGCTGGTTTGATGCCTCCAAGCTTTCCTCTAGTCCCGCAAACTGACCCTCGACACGAGCAACATCACAACGCAGGCGCTCGTTCTGAGCAGTTAGTTTCGCAAGCTGGTCGGCCATCACCTTACGCTTCCTTCCGGACTTAAAAAAGTCCCTACAACGAGACAATAACATTTCAACAAAGGAGGCACAGAGACAACACATAAGTAGCCAAGGGTCCGAAGCTACCTTGATTCGCCCGAACAGATCGCTAGCATCATTAAGAAAGGCAACCGCTTCCTCTTCGGCCTCGTCATCCTCGACAACGACAAAGTCCTCGCCATCACGGGGGAAAGTACGGACTGGCGCCGGCTTTGACTCATCTTTTGCTCGAGGAGTCTCCTCCACTACCTCCGGCTCCTCCAGCAGCACGGCCGACCTTTTTCTCTTCTTCGGCCTCGGACACAACGCCGAGGGTGCTAACAGATTCGGCACAACACTGCAAACCGGTTCTGCATCAACAGCCGCAGAGCCAGAAGCACCATCAACAAACATCGCCCCTTCACTTGCAGCAGGATCCTCCTCACAAATTATAGAATCAGCAGGCATAGGGGCGGCATCTCTCTCTGAGCCAGTCTCAACACGTGCTCCACCGGCGACGCCCGATTTATTATCATGAGACGCCAGTGGATCCTCAGAATCTGGTACCCTACCCAAAATAGCATCATACGCACATTGACAAAGGCGATTAAGACACACACAAAAAAAGAGATGAAGCACTTACAGGGATGATTTCCGACGAACCCTCACGAACCTCCGGCCAGGAACTTCTCCCGCAGAGCCTGATGGAACACCCATAGGCGAATTCTCAAACGACGCAGCAGGATGCCCTACTCCAAAAGAAGTCCCGGCAGCCGCCTTAGTACCTGAGCTAGAACACCCGTCTCCATCCAGGGTCCATTGACGACTTAGGATGCGCGGCGCCCTCATTGATAACAAACTTGCCCCCGGTCCCAACTGATGGCTTCACCTTCTTACGGGGCAGGCCGGCCGGTCGCTTCCCGACTCGGTCGCCATGTACTCGACATTTTTCACCCAGGGGCTCATGAACTACCCGCTCACCAGAAGATTCGTGACCACCCCCACTCATTATATCTTCCATATTCCTTGTCTAATCAACACCGAGAGGCCATTCCGTTGACGGAACTTGAGAAACAAAGACGGCACGATCCTGACCAAGAAGATTTGAGTAAGCCCACCAAAAATCCAAAAGCTAGATGATTGCTAGACAAGCAAAATCAAAACTCACCAACGGTGACGATAGCCCAGCATGAAATGCACCACGTGGATTCCTCATATAAGGGAAAGAAAGATCAAAGATTAAAGCAACACGATCCAATGCATCCTATGGATCCAACTTTTGGGACGTCTCACGGGTTGGATCACCATGACCAGTGTAAAGAAAGGCAGGATGAACCCTGTCCTTACAAGGCTGACAGCGCCTGAGCACAAAATTCCAACCAACCGACACCATCGAGCGACGACTAGTCCATCAACGACAACAGATCCTTCACCTGTTCCATCGCCGCATGCGAAGGGGCCGCCGACCAGCTAGGTTGCGACACCAGGATGTGTGTCGGGTCACCACGAGCATATGGTTCCTCCTAGGGAATGTAGAACCAGTGAGACTTGTATTCTGCAACCTTCGAAGGCAACGGAGTAGCAAGATACACATCCACCATACCCTCCCAGAGTTGAAAGTACACAGAACCGACAACTCGAGATGTGGCGGTCCCGTTCGGCTTGAGACGGAAGAAATAACAAAATAACTCGAAATGCGGGTCGATCCCCAAATACGCTTCACAGAAATGCACAAAAACTGCGATGTGCAGTATCGAGTTGGGATGGAGGTTGCACAACGCAATCTTGTAAAACTCCAAGAGACTGCGAAGAAAGGCTCAAAGACAACAAGATCACCAGTATTAGGGGTCGGAAACTCCTCACCGGTCGCTGGCCTCCAATCCACAATGGACTTGTCCTAAAGAATACCAGCGGTAACAAGAAGCTGAATATCCTCCTCCTTCAAAGTACATCTGGACCAATACTGGGTCCAATCCGGAAGCACATCCATCATCTTCGAAGTCTTTCCCTCCTTCTTCACCGACGAGCGAGTATTTGGCCTCTTCCGAGGTGCCATCAGTAGGATAGGACGACAAAGAACTAATATTCTAGTGGGTCACAGAGCAGGAGAAAAGCGGATAGAGCAACACAGTACACTTCACCAGGAAACGAAGATCACTGCCGCCGCCGCCGCTTCCCTTTTATACCTTGGGGCACAACGATCCCCAGTTGAGGGTTTTTGGGAAACCGCGATGACCAAATAAGGAACCGCCACGCCCACTTTTTGCGCCGTGAACTGGGCCGCTGGCCGCCCCGTTGTTTCGGCCCATTTACTTCTTTTCCTTCCATTTCTGCTTATAGTTAATTACATGGTTTACGACTAATAATTTTATCTTTGCAATATCACCAATGCTACAGTCCCGGGGACTGGACGAACAGACTGCAGCAACATCAGACGACTACAGCAGTTTGGCCGACAAGTTTCACAGAGTGGACGACACAAACATGTTTGGGGACTTCGACGATAGTAACTACCACCCGAGCACTGATCGCATTCCCGACCAGGCTCGGGGGCTTCGTCCAACTACGCACCGAGCAAGCCTCGGGGACTGCAGCTAAGGCGCCGAAGGACAACACCCGGGGACTGACGCCCGGGGACTGCGAATGAAAAGCAAATGACCCCAATGCAAGAATCTCCTCAAGCTCCTTCCATCAGGCTCGGGGACTACGGGTATTCGTAGTCGTTTCTTACTAAACTTATATTTCAGTTCTCTAATTTTCAATATATGATCCTGGTACAAGAAGCTCCCAGTTTCTTACATCCGGCTCGAGGACTACGGGTACTTGCAGTCGTTTTTTGCAAACTTATGCTTCAATCTTCATACCTTATGCACTATTTTATAAAGCATGGCACCACGTGCATACTTCACCTACTACCATGCTCGAGGACTAAGTGGGTACGCTTCACCTTGCGATGAATGTACTAATTTTCTTTTAGGCAAAGCTCTGCTGTTTTCTGTGTTGTTTTTGCAGAGCCTAAGTGAGTACACTTCACCAGGGAAGGACTTTCCAAAAAAAAATTCTTCTTCAGCATGTCACATTCTTCAAACAAGCAGCCGCAACATCCGACAAGGCGACCAGCTCGCGCATCAAGCTACGACGTTCTCGACCAGCCCGACCTGGTCGGGAGGCTTCTCCGAGCAGCACCTCGACCAGCCACCCTGGTCAGGACTCTACGACGACCACTCCGTGTGATGGCGACTAGCTGAACACCCCCGAGGATGACGCTGCGGGCTCGCCAGAAGAATGCAATGTGCTCGGGGACTTGTTGGGGATATTACCTCGGCATCCCCTGGGACCTTATGGGCCTGCCGACCAGAAGACGGCCCAGCCCGCGAGGCCTTGCGGCACGCGACCAGCCCGCTGTGCTCGCCAAGGAAGATCCTAGTAGATAGACTCGGATCCCTTTCCATAGGGAGCCGATCATAATCTGTTAGGATATGGGATTGTAACCCTGCTCCCCGGCTATATAAGGCGAGTAGGGACCCCCTCCAAAAACCTTTGACAACCTCTCTCAGATCATCTATGGATCTTGTAACCTAATACGCAAGGTCAATCCAGCCACCAAAACACAGGACGTAGGGTATTACGGTGATTTGTCGGCCCGAACCTGTATCGTCGTGTCTACGCTCTCTGTGTTACGCTTGATCGCCGTCGCCACACCTCCGCCTGCAATCTACTACCGTAGGGTACCCCCTAGGTAGACTGCGACGCACATTTCGTCGACAGACGCACTGCCCGTTGAACTGACATGAAGTTGCCATGGATGCTTCTTTTTTTAATGAAGGCGCTCTAGCTCTTGGAGATCAACTTGTTCATATGGGGCACCAAGCGCATTGCTAAGACCTTTGCAGTGATCTTCGCGAAGGAGTAAATTAAGCTTATGGGCCTAGAATCCATGATCGACTCTACCCCATCCTTTTTTGGAATAAGAACAATGTTTGTTGTATTGGGTAGGGCTAAATTTAAGGTGCGCAGTTGGTGGAAAGCATTTGTTGGGTTCATGATGTTTGTTTTGACAATTCCCTAACATTCCTTGAAGAAAAGGGTCATGAAGCCATCGGGACCTGACTCTTTGTCAAAAGACATCTGATTTATGACATCCTTGATCTTAGATTCTATAAAGTCACCGGCAAGCATTTCAGGATTATGGAGCAAAATTTGCAATCACTCCCAAATTAAATCAGTCTATCTTTGCGATGGACGCTTCATGATGTTTTGGAAATGGTCTTGGATCATCGTAACTTTTTCATCATGTGTGACTGCCTAGCCTTGCTCTTTCCGCAATCTCTGGATGTGGTTCTTTCTTCTTCTTGCATTTACTCTTTGGTGAAAATATTTTGTGTTGGCGTCACCCAATTTAATATTGGTGACACACGAAGCTTGCCTAGTTCTCTCCCTTTCAATGACTACTAGGCCGAGAACTCATCTTTTTAGCTTTGTTCTGAGATCAGATTCCGCTGTTGATAAGCTTCTATTTTCTTAAGTGACATTCAGACGCAATATCACTTCAAGAGCCATGTGCAACTTCATTTTAACATCTGAAATGATTTGGTTGCTCCACTTTCTCAGCTTTCGTGTTGTGACAAACAACTTGTTGTAGAGGATGTGAAAAGGTTCATGGTGATTTGATTTTTTTTTGCCCATGCCTTTAGCACCACCACTTTGAACCCTAGAAGTTTAACCCAGAAATTTTCAAAGAGGAATGTCCTTGGGTCGTCGCAGGCCACTCTAATTGGAGAGTAGAAGCGGGGCATGGTCTGATAGAGAGGTGGAGAGCACGTGAAGAACATGTGCGGTGAACGTGTGGAGTCCCACTTGACATTGCAAAACACTATCAAGCTTCATCAATGTTGGCTGGTCTCTCATTGATCCATGTAAATTTACGACTTTAGAGGTGAATCTCCTAGAGACCGCATTCATTCAAAACCTCTCGGAACTGTCAGCATTAGTACGTGGTTTAGTCTTCTATTATTTTTGTCAGTCGCTTTGTAAATTAAGTTAAAATCACCAAGTAGCCACCGCATGTTGCTCTCTGGTTTGATTAATTTTAGTTCCACCATGAACCAATGCCTAGTTGGTTTATAGACACGAGAGTCAAAATTTTGTTGAACGCTCTTTAACTTCAACGTGAGACGATAGGTGGAATTCTCCAATGATGTAATTGGCTAAAGTGATGGAATAATTATTTCATAGAACAACAATTCCTCCTCGTGTTCCAAGGACACCAATCGTCAGCTTGATCACAAAGTTACGTAGGCGAAAGCCACCCATGTAGGTAACAGTGTGCCGATCCAGGGAGGCTAGCTTTGATTCTTCCAGGCATACGATGTGGCACCTTGTGGCTACCACTGTTTGATGCACATCTTTCTATCTTGGCGGTTCAAACCGTGAACATTCCAGTGTAATACTTGACCCTCTCGTCTGAGAACAAAAAAAAACTCTACCCAACAAAAAAAAATATGTGCTCGAAGCAACATCAGCTTTCAGGATCGTACTAGAAACCACGCGCGGCAAGCAACATCAGCTTTCAGGATCGTACTAGAAATCACGCGCGGCAACGCCGCGCGTTGTTCTCTGTGCTGGGCCAGCTGGCGAGGTGTGACAAAGTTGATGTGTCTATTTGGTGATAAATAATGCAACTACTTGATTTGTTTGATAGATAATGAAGCATATTAATTTATGTACATAAAAGGTATAGATAATTTGATATAAAGGAAAAACGGAAGCATTTACTCAAGTTGTGTATTTAATAAATTGAGAAGAGTTCTTTGTCAAATTTTTTTTGAGAAGAGTTGAATAAGCATCTGAAGGCATTGCCACGCGCTCACGCCTTTTCTGAGCTAGGCAGTGTATTTCTTCACCAGCAAGGACAATCGGAAAAAAAGGAAATGGAGCTGATTCTGCCAACCTTTTTTAATGGTGTATTAAACGGAGGCACTCGTATAGTTTGGTTGATACAATTACAAATAGATACATCCATAGAAAAATGTACTGTAGGTAGTAAGTCAGAGAGGTGAGAACAAAAAGACATCATCAGTGAGGAGAGCAATTACCAAATCGAAAAAAATAAATAAATCACAGTACTAGGTGTTGCCTGTGCTGCTACTTTTGCTTTGTTTGTAGGGGGTCACCCTGAATTACTGAACCCCTGTGTAATTACAATGTTGTACTCTGAAATTTACCATGGAGAATAGGCGTGCAACATCTGCGCAGTTTCGTTTGCTTAAGGAGTCAAGGCTAGTTAGCTGCAAAAATGAGGAAATTAAAGCAACCTAAAATGGTATTAATAAATATTAAATTAAATAAAAAAAGATTGAGCTTCACTGATCTTAACTGTAGTGAAGAACGCCAAGAAAATGTGCTACACAATAAAACACAGGCTGAAAACACTTAAGGAAAAATGCATTATATGAACTGATGAAATGGTTGTGCTTCCAAAATGCAAAGGTTAAATTACTTTACAGCTATTATTAGAAATTAGTCTCCTTTAATATTTGTCAGATAATGTGATCACAATTCTCAGAAATGCATTTGATAAAAATGTAACACCAACAACAGATGGGATCCATTCTAACTAAAATGCGCATGCAAGGCAATAGAACTTAGAATCTTGTCAGAAATGGAAAATACATAACTTACATTACAATCTATCTGTAGTGTTGATAAGTGATAACTAACTACAAGTGCAGAAATATAATCAATGAGGCATTGAGCTTTCTTCATGATTTCTCCCAAACTATTAGGAAAATTAATTATTTACTAGCTGAGATATGAAATCATTTTGGTACTTGGCCTCTTGAGCTATCTAAATTATAGAATAAATAACTTTTACTAAAACAATTAAATCCATGTATAACTAAATTATATAGGGAAAAAAGTATATCTTGGTTCAAATAGTCACATCTTGCATTCCAAATGTGCAATATAATATTGTTTCTGCTCTCACATTGGTTTCATTTAAAGAACAATAGTTGAATACTTTCCAAATAGAGTTCATTCACATAAAAATCTACTAAGCACTTACTCCTCTTAGCATATGGCATACATTCTGAGGATCTGATCATCTAGATAAGCATTGACTATGTAAATCTGGAGTGAAATCATGCTGGAAAAAAGTATATCTTGGTTCAAATAGTCACATCTTTCATTCCAAATGTGCAATATAATATTGTTTCTGCTCTCACATTGGTTTCATTTAAAGAACAATAGTTGAATACTTTCCAAATAGAGTTCATTCACATAAAAATCTACTAAGCACTTACTCCTCTTAGCATATGGCGTACATTCTGAGGATCTGATCATCCAGATAAGCATTGACTATGTAAATCTGGAGCGAAATCATGCTGGAGTTTGATGATGCAGCCAGCCTCACCATCAGCTTTTCCCTCCAAAATCAAATATTCAGATAGCTGTACACAATAGGAGCAAAAATACATACACCGGCTCATGGGCTCAATTAGATCTGTTTGATGAATCGTTGCAGTAACATGCATACTTATCAAGCTGACCCTGATAACCTATTCACTCAACTGTGTGAGCAATTAAAGATAACTTGTGTGATACATTACCATTGTACCTTCTAGAAAAGAGAAGAGTCTGAATTATGCTAAATTCACAGACCAAAGAATATATTTCCATGCATATAACTTTTTTTTGGCTTCCATCTTTTACCTTATTGTATGAAAGTCTCTTTTGAAGATTGTACTTTTCAGTAGCAAAAAAAAAAGGCAACAGATGTGCAAGGGGAGTTCAAGTCGGCATAGATGTATGTCAAAATTGCTTAGATGGGTGACAATTTTTGTTACAAAATTGTTGCCTCCATGTGTTGTGGTCTGCTCTGTTTGAAATTTTTATGAGCTCTTCTACTACTCATCATTGTTTACAGCATAGGTTTTTATACAAGCAATACAAGTCGATTGTTATGTCCAACAGTAGCGCACTTGTCCATTGAGTGCCTTTCGTGCATTTTCAAATAAAGGACAGAAGATTGAACCAAAAATTTTAGTACCAAAAGTATTCACTAATGCAATTATATCCCAAATCTATGGCAATCTGTAGCAGCAACCATCAAGTAGAGAAATGGAATGGTTCTAGCACTTGGGTTAGTTCGATTGACAGGTGGCCGACTTAGGCTTTGACCATGTTCATGACCAGCTTGTACGCGTGGAGCCATGGGAGAAACAGTGACTTCTGCTCTCAGGCAAAACATCGAGCGCATAATGTGCATGCTCATGCTCATGAAAGAGGAACTGCTGCTGGGTAGCAGGAGACGAAATTGGATCCTGACAAAGAACACGAAGTTGGCCATATCGACAAACAACACGATCTTAGCAAATTGAACACCTCTATTTTCTACCTATATATCATCTACAACACATCAAAATTTACTTTATTATTTTTAATAAAAAATCAACTTTATTCATATGTACCTGGTTGATTGAAGCTTCCCCTAGTGGATTTGTGAGAGTATGGGTGAGGACTGAGGAGAGGGGGGTAGGGGCCAGTGGAGGTGATTGTCACCTTTGACCTGTAGGTTCACTGCTCGTGTACATCAGCAGCTGAGCGTAGAAGGCGAGGCGGCAGAGCTCGCAGAAGGACTCGACAAGCAAGTGCTCTATGCTCCGCTGTGGAATCGGCGGCGGCCGTGGCGCACGGCAGCGAAGCCCTTTTTTCCCGGGCCTAGGAGGAGGAGGTGGACATGCAGAGGAGCGGCAGCCGGTGGCGTGCAGCTCGCGATGCGTAGGCAGGGGCGAGGGGAGTGAGGAGAGCAACATGCCCGCGAAGCTTCACGATGGATCGGTCGACATTAAAGCGGGTGTGAGACCCGAACCAGTCCGTATCGGACGGACCAGATCACATGATTAATTGATCCAACGGCTACTAGATTAACGGGCGACGTGGCGCAATCGGGTGCCTGAGCTTGGACCCTGGATTCGGAAGGAAGAGATTGGAGCGAAGAGAAGTAGCAGCATACAGTAGCGTTCAGGAGAACTATAATTGGAGCTTGCTAGAAATTACCTTACACTGGACCCAGAACAGGCACACAGCTGTGGGAGTTGCATCATAGTACTAGGCCCTGATGGCCGAAACAAATTACTGCGACGAGTCCTCAAACGGCGAACATGGCAGTTTTTGACAACATCCATGGTAGTGGTTAATCGATTAGTTATTGTTAGGCAAACATAGTGCATATATAGCTGGCTTCGTACAGCGGAAAAGGTAGGGCACTCCGAATATATATGGGTTGGTGAACTTCATTTTCCATTAATTTGTTTGTCACTGTTGCGCATGCACGCTGTCACATGCTTGGGCGGAAAAAGACAGATGGATCGGAACGAATCTTTACGCTCATCTTTTGTCTGCTTCGATCGATCAATGCCTACCAGCTAGCTACCACTCTTTACTCTTTGGTTGCGGTCCGTGATCCATTCCATCTTCCATTCAGAGCATCCAATATTCCAATATAACAAAAACAGCACGTGAAAGGCACTGTGGGCAATAATGGCTATGCTCCCGCCATCGTTCGCGCTACCCTTCCTCCTGCTCCTCCTCGCGGCTGCCGCCGCTGGTGGGCTGCCCGGCGGTCGGACGCTGGTCTTCATCCTGGCCGGGCAGTCCAACATGAGCGGCCGCGGCGGCGCCACCAGCGGCACCTGGGACGGCATTGTTCCGCCGGAGTGCGCACCCTCGGAGCGCATCGTCCGCTTCTCCCCCGCGCTTCGCTGGGAGCAGGCGCGCGAGCCGCTGCACGCCGGCATCGACGTGGGCAACGTTGTCGGCATTGGGCCTGGCATGCCATTCGCGCACGCCGTGCTCGCCAGCGAGGGCGAGGGCGGCGGCGTCCCGCCGGAGTCCGTCATCGGGCTCGTGCCGTGCGCGCAGGGCGGCACGCCCATCGCCAACTGGTCCCGGGGAACGGAGCTGTACCAGCGGATAGTGACGCGCGCCAGGGCGGCCGTGGCCGAGTGCCATGGACGCGGTGAGCTCGCTGGCATGCTTTGGTTCCAGGGGGAGGCTGACACCATGAGGCGCGAGGATGCTAAGCTCTACCGGCGGCGTATGGAGGCTCTCGTGCACGACGTTCGCCGCGACCTCGGCCGCCCCGACCTCCTCGTCATCCAGGTCACTCGCAGATTTTTTTCTCTCGCTCTCAGCAATTCCATGGGCGTTCGTTCAATTCTACTTCTACAGTTATACTAGCTCCTAGTAATAAACAGACCGAATCGGTCATTTTCCGAACAACCAGAGCGGGCGGTCATTTTTTACTCCAGCACAGCTCTCTCTCCCTCCCATGACCCATCCCCACCCCGCCCCGAAGCCATTTAATCCTAGCAGTCTATTGCTTGTAGGCTTGTAATAACTACTCCAACGCTACCCGCAGCTGCTAGCTAATTAACCGCAGTACGGCAAATCCAATTTAGCTGCGATTCATTCATATGGTCGTGAAAACCGACAGGCATCTTCACAGTTTTCTCGCTTCTTTTTCCTGCTTATATTTTTTATTATACTGTCTTCTTTTTTTCTTTCCTTTTTCATTTTTCCATATTAACCACCCATTTTTCTTCAACATACTATGAACAAATTTTGTAGATTTAGAAGTTTGTATGCAACATAAATTATGTAAAAAACTTGGTGAATAAGTTGTGTATGAATATTTTCAAAAGACATTGGTAAACAAAAACTTACATGTATAAGTTAAGGTGTTCATAAATTTATTATATAAAAGTTTGTGTTAGAAATGCTATGTTGTGAAGTTATTATGAAAGATTTATATGTCCGACCCATTGATAATTATGAACAAACGTTGGGTTTTCAAAGTTAATACATAGAAAAGTTAGCATGAAAACTTGTATATAAACAGGTAGAAAATATATTGAAAATTTATGATTAGATGTTGTGGTTATAAAAGTTATGTCTACCAAAATACCATGCATGAAAGTTGTAAGTATACTTTATGACTTCCTAAAAATTAAAAGTTGTGGAATGTTTTTCCAAAAAAGGAAAGTTGCATGGTTATTTCGTCGGTGGGATGTGTCGTGCACCTCTACATATAAATTAGCGGTCATTTGGGAGCACTCTGCGGAGCTAATTCTTTGAGAGAATCACTTTTTGACTGTCAGACACAATTTTTAGTGAGAATTGACTATGTGAAGTAATTTTCTAAAATGAACTAAGGTTATGTTTGGTTTGAGGGTTGCACTAGGTTTGGAATGGGTTGGACCCAGATTGACCTGCATTTGGATGGAGGGTTGGGTGGTAGTGGGTCGACCCGGGTTGGAATATACCTCTCATATGCGGGTTGACCTCATCCCTCCAAAGCGAGGGGACAACGCTGACCCAGTTGGGCTCCGTCCCTCTCCGTCTCGCACGTTGGTCGGGAGGCTCTGGTCGCTGTGGTCGCTGGCCGCCGGAGCTCCGTAGTGCCACTCGGAGCAGGGAGGGGAGCCGCCAGGTTGGAGCGAAGAGAGTCGTCGGGGCGCGCGCTGGGCACCCAGGGGGGGTGGAACAGGGAGGACGGGGCAGGGTGGCGCTGGGCCGCCGCGTCGTGGCGGGGGCATCGCTCGGCCGCCGGGGCGAGGCGAGGCGGCGCCCGGCCGCCGTGGCGAGGCGGGGCGGCGCTGCCGGGGGGAAGGCAGAGGGCGGGGCGGCGCTCGGCCGCGGGGGCGAGGCGGGCTCCGCTGCTCGCGCGGGGTGGATGCCGGGACGAGCAAGCCAAGAAAGAAGAAGAAGAGATAAGGGGGAAAAGGAAAATAAGGGGAAAAAAGGAAAATAAATAGGCTGACAGGTGGGATCCATTATTGGCTAGTTGACGGTGTTAAAATCCGATCCATCTCATCCCTATTCATCCCTCTAACCAAACAAAAATTGGGTTCAACCTATTCATACAACCAAACACGAGATGGGTTCATCCCAACCCAAAAAGCTGGGTTGGACCCAACCCAACCCACTCCATCCAAGCAACTTCAGCTTATTATATGAAGTGATTTTTCATGCTGATCTTAAGAGTTTAGGCTAAATAATTAAAGAGAATTATTTTCAGCCATAGAATCACTTCACCAGTAAATCAAGGAGCACAACTGGATATGGATAATCAGTGAGCACAGCTCTACTAAATAGGGCCTCACTCGGTTATAATATATAAGGCGTAGGCACATTCGATTCAAAAACAAAAAAAAATACATTTAATTCTCTCTCAACACTAGTACTGTTGTATCGATATACGCTCCTTTAGAGATAGCACACTTTATATTATAGAACATCAATAAAAAACAATAATGTTTTATATATTAGAATGGATGGAGTATCTATTTGAGAGTTTCTTCATCTACTCCTAAATTTATGCAGTGTGGTCCTATGTGTTGGATGATTATTACACATGGATACTTGTCATGAATCTATGACGCATGCCTAGGACTGTACTGTAGAAATCTTGACTAAATTTGTTTCAGTGGGTCGTGGTTCTCTTCTTGCATCAATACACATGCATCAATCTAAATTTAATGTTCAGAGGGGTCGACTGTATATTTCTTGTTTGCCAACTTTTTGTTTATACTTATACTATGTCATTGTTTACCAACTTTTTGTTTATACTGTGTCATTGTTTATCTCTAAATCTCTCTGAATATCATACTAGGTTGGGATTGCAACTGTGCAGTACAACGGAAAGTTCCTCAACCTCGTGAGGGAAGCCCAAAAGGCCGTCAGTCTCCCAAATGTCAAGTACGTTGATGCCATGGGGCTGCCCATTGCGAGCGATCACACGCATCTTACCACGGAGGCTGAAGTCCAGCTCGGCAACAAGCTAGCCAAGTCCTACTTAGGGTAGTTTTAATAGAAAGTTTCATATTATTTTCAATATTGTCATATTATATAAAATAAAATAAAACTTAGACGAAACATCCACTCTCAATGAAAAATTTCATTTTGTAGTTCCATATACATTTAATTTCACAAATTCATGTCAAGAGAATTTCATTTAGATGGAATGCATTTATTCTCTCTTCTTAAATATACTGTTATACTATCAAAAATACCTATGTGACAACATATTTAATGCGAATAAAACTCAGATGAAACTACCACTGAGACTAGTCTTATAAACGATGTAATAATTTTCTAACGAGAGAAGAACATGCTGTTTTAGTGTTTCTACCTACATGCCTACCCAAATAAGGCAGGCCCATTGTCCTTGATTAGGAAACGAGAAGAGCAAGAAATATGTATAGCCAAATTATGATGACGTGCTGAAATCTACATGCTATTCAAACCGCCATCGTGTTAAATTGTATCTAATGCACCAATCAATAGGCAAAAGTCCCACAACCTTAAATGCATCCCCATAGTTGTAAGTAGAGGATAAAATCATTTCTTTATTTTTTGACTTTTCTGTTAACATCTAAAGATCCAAAAAAAATGGGGTGTAACAAAACTACCACTTAATAACAAGGCTAGGAAGAAGGAAAAAGAAGGTTTTCCAAACTTCATGTTTCCTTGACGAGATCCATGAGGTTTGTAGAGGATTTTACCCCCTCAAGATTCTTGTTCAGTGTTAACCTTCAAATAGACTATCATTATATTGCAATCATCGCCATTCCCTTCTTTATTCTTGCAGTTACCATTCACATTCTTTTGTGTTTTTTTGTGCTGAAACTAGAGAGATATTAGTGAACCATATGAATGAGATTTAGACTTGGAGTAACAAAGAAGAGGGAACCTGTCTTTAGAGTTGCTTGATCTTTGAAGGGACCAAAACGCTAAGAGGGAGGTTGAATTAGGCAACTTAAAACTCTAATTTGTAGCTATGGTCTTTCCTAACCTTATCAAAACTTATGCAATTAAGTAAACTATCTAAATATGTATCTATGGTTTTGCTAGTGTGTTGTTATCTCTAGCGCAAAATAAGTTATGCAACCTACGTTCCAATACCATCAACTAAGCTAGAAAAAGGTAAAGCTCACACCCAAGATTGCAATGTAAAGTGCAAAAAAGATAAATTCAGATAGAGATACAAACTATTGTCGATGATTGTGATATTTTTATTGAGGTATCGAGAAGCAAGCAAGCTTCCCCTGGTTCTCGTTGGACTCCTCATAAGGGATAAGCTCACAGTCGGCTAACTCCATGGATACCTCTAGCCTTCTCCATGTGCAACTAGATCTCTAGTGTGCCTTACAGCAAGCCTCTCTAGGGCCGCTCCCTGCCGTTTTCACTATCAGGCTTCCGCTCAAATATCGTGGGTCATGTTTTATCTAGTACACTACGGCGAACACACACAAGTCAATGTGATCTCGCAAGACTACAAGCTCATTGAGTACAACAATGGTGCATGCAAGAACCGAGTAGTAAAAGGTATGCAAACCTTACTATAGTAGCCTTAAACCTAGAGCAAGTATATAAGCAATGGTCTAACTAACCTAAGCAATTCGCAAGAACCTACGCTAATTACCAAATATTTCACTAGGATCTATAGGATCTCTGGAAGGGTAAATATCTTAGAGGGGGGGGGTGAATAGGCTTGTAAAAATTTAGCTCAACCTGCAATTAGATGCTAGGACGGCACTGCCGGCCTCTGAAAAATAAACAGAATACAGTGAAGTTTCGCTGAGAGATACTAGATACCAGCAGGAACTTGTTGCCACAGATTCAGATCCAGAACCAGCTCGAAGACTGGTTACCACAGAAAAGCTCCTTTTGCTCAAATCAAAATAACAAACCCTAGCACAAGATAAATTACATGAAATTAAAAGCTAGGGACCAGCACATAAGACACAAGTGATTATCTCGTGGTTCAGCTCGCCACCAAGGCTTGCCTATGTTCACATTGTTGAGGTGCCACAAAGGCAAGGATCTTTGCAACTCCTCCTCGGTCTCAAGTCAAGGAAGTGAATCCTTTAGATGAGGGGTAATCTCTTAGCTTCACATAGTTGCTACAAACCTCCCTAGGCTGCCACAAGAGGAGGGAAAGCTCTAGGGTGATGCCTAGCCGGCTAGGAGCAAGCTCCAAGAGTAACAAACCCTAAGAGCACCGGCCAAACGAGAACCACAAGTTCTTAGACTTTGGGAAGTAGTAGATCCGCTCTCTAGGAGTGTTTTGCTGCCTTTTCCCTCAAGGATCTATGGTGGGAAGTGTGGAGTTGCTTGGAGGGTGAAGGAGCAACAATGGAGGTTGAGAGAGAGAGAGAGCTCTATTCCCCAACGGTTAGAATTCGAGGAAGACGAAGGGGTACTAGTCTGGTAAGGTGGAGAGCTTTCCAACGGGTATTTATACTCGAAGAAATTTGCTGGAAAGGGAGGGTGGCACTGCTGCCCTAGCTCAGGTAATCTGCTGGATAAGAATTTTGAACTGGATCCTGAGCTAGCTGAGTGTATGTCAATGGTAGAATATGAGCATGTGATTAAACATTTGACCATACAGTCTTAGAGTCCCCCTTAATAGTATGGCATACCTATACTCAAGTTCAAACCATAAATGAATTTAAACCTTTTAAGAATAGATCAGCCACCATGACAATTGGGATACCTCCACCTTCTCTCTATCTATTTCTCTTTTAATCATTACCTGCGTGGCATCTCAACAATTCTCATTAGTTCTTGAATTGAGCGGTCATCAACACCAAAAACCACAATAGGCTTGATTGCACTTTCAATCTCCCCCTTTTTGATGATTGATGACAACCCAATTCAAGCTTACAAAAGATAAATATAATTCTAAGATTTACAAGTCATGCAAAGTGATTTGGGGCCTCCCCCTACATCCATGCTTGCTGTGGGGTGCTCAAAATATGTGTCACATGAAAATACGTGATGCATATGACAGTTTATATTAAAAACAAGCACCCAACCCTGACTGTTGTAGACATGTAGTCAAGGGTGGCTCTTCCGACCTGGGAGGGCAGCACTGCCGCCCTGGCTATAACAGCCAGGTGACAATCAGGTTTCTACAGCAGTTAGAACAGATCTAAAACAACTCAAGCTCAGAATATGATAAGCTAAATCGAAATCCACAAATACATGTCCATATCCAACACAAATAGAGTCAAACTAATGCCTTATTACAAAAATAAAGTTTTTCGGCGGCACTCAACCTCACAAGCTAACAAACTAACTCTCAAAGGATGTGACATGAAGCACACGCTGTAGCGAAAAAGAATTGACCCCCCCCCTTAAAATTAATTGACCGCCCTAAACTTCTCCCCCTTTGGCATCAAGCGCCAAAAAGAGAAGAGAAGAGAAGGGAAACCAATCACTCCTCATCCTTATCGCTGGAGATAACGGCACGTCTAGCACGGTGTGTAGTGGCTGTAAAGCGCTGACGAGCTGAACGGCGAGGTGGTGGTGCAGCGGTAGAAGTCCCCAGGATTTCCTCATCCTGCTGCTGCTGCTAACGGCGAGGCCTCCTACCATACACCTGGTCACACTGAGCCCACTGAGAGCTGTCCCACTGAGCCTGCTCCCTGATCTCCTGATCATCATCTTCATCCTCATCACTAGAAACTCACAGGCATGGAAAATTGGGAAACATGGGAGGAGCCTCCACTGGTGCAAGCAGTGGAAGACCGGCCAACTCCCTAGCTCCCCGGATAGCCTCCCTGTTAGCCACCTGCTCCACATAAGTGATCCTAGCCTGATATGTGCAAGTAGTAAAGATGTCCTTGATCCACTCTCCAAACTTCTTCATCCTCCTCCCGCTTCTGGATCTGACATGTGACTGTGAGCGAGAGCGAGAACGAGAACCCTCTGGGATGTCCCTCTGTCGGTGAGAAGTGCCACCACCTTTGGAAGGTGGAACTGGTGGAGCCATAGCTGGTGGTGCACCTCCTCTAGTCTTCTTGATGATACATATGGTGTGCTCACAATCCTTGGGATATCTCATCCAAGTGACTCTCAATCATGAACTGCAGATATGGAGCATAAGGCAACCTCCTCCTAGCATCATCCATAGACATAGCCAACTCAACCCAAATGAACCTGGGGATGCTAAATCTCTCACCATTAGGAAACTATGAAAGCACATTGGTGATGTAGCCATTTAGGTCAGTAGCATTGTCCTTTGGGTTGAGAGTGACTCTAATCATGTTGTTCAGGATGTAGTAGATGCTCCTGAGCTTGGTCCTGGAGTAGTCGGGCATAGCTGTATCCTGGTCCTCCCACATGTAGCTCACTATGTGTGGCTTAGCTCTAGCCCCCTAGTGAATGCTCGGCAGAGTCTTGTGCTCCCTCCCAAAGCCAAGAATGCAACAAAATGTGACATACTCAACACGGTAGTGGCGACCGTTAGTTATCCAATGCAGCTCCTTAGCATCCTGTTCCCAAAAATAAGTAGCATGAAACTGAGAGACAATCTCTGTGTTCCAATCATACTTGAAGCCCATGAGATCAGTCATCTGAAACCTGTCACATACCCTGATGGCAGCTGTCAACTATGTGTCCTGCCTGCTCTTAAGCTTTGGGAAGTCAATGTACTGCATCTTGCAAATCTTGCTTATTGGCTTAGCAAAGATGACGGTAGCATAAAAATTGGAATGAAAGACATTCCAAAATCGATAATCAATACCTCTCATCTTTGGTGCAGCATAGGGGTTGATAGCCCTTGCCTCCTGAGTAGCCTTCCAAGACTTGGAGTTGTTGGTGAGAGCATGATGGAAGGTGTCCTGAGGCGCTAAAAGCAAATACTCACCCTCGCTGTTCTACATGTACCCATGGTCAAACTCTGTGATGTGCAGGGGTGTCTCTGGCCACTGAGGAATGATATAGACCTCCATTTGATCTCTCTCTTCTTGGTCAAGGGTTGCATCTTCGTCATGCGACATCTGAACCTTCCCACTGGCCTTGCGACTCAGTTGCTTTCCAACTCTCTTCCTTCTAGCACCGGTTGTGCTTCCTTCACCACGGGATTCATCTATGTAATACATATGGAGACTAGATAAGAAACTATATATGACAGTATATAGATGAGGTTAAAACAGGGGTTAACCAAAGGAAGAAATTCAGAGAAGAATACAAGTGGAAGCATGTTGTTTCAATCAGCAGGGGTAGGGCGGCATTGCCGCCCCCTAAGGCTGGCACTGTCACCCTCAGTTGCTCCACTGGATTTTCTCCAAACTTCTTTCTCTAGTTAAATCCTGGTTTCAACTACTTCTACACCTTGTTAAAATTTCAGAATCACAGTCTACAAAAAAGAACATGATGCCCTAGCTAAGGATATGAAGGATAGGATATATTCAGAAACTAAAACAATGAACTAGGGTATGGATTCAGCACATCTGGGCCTACTCATCCCAGGAAACAGAGGCATAGCAGATTGAATCTGCTAGGGGCGGCACTGCCGGCCCCCAGGGCAGCACTACTGCCCTGCCCCTGTTCATCCGAGATGAGCAAGTCCAAATCCACCAAATCCAAACCCTAATCCTAGTTCCAATCCCTTCATACACCTCCCAGAAACATGAATCCCCAACTAGAACCATCACATTGCATAGATCAAACCGAAAAAAGTTTAGGTTAGGGTTTCACCTTGCTTCCAAAACATGGGATTGAAGGGGAAAGAGGAGAGTGTTGCCTTCCACAAGCAGCACATCCACCAATCTCACAGAAAGTTGATGGTGGAGGGTTGAGGAGTGGCAATGCCGGCCAAGGGACGGCAATGGAGCTCCTAGGTCACCTCTATGGAAGAGAGAAGAGGTGAGGGAAGAGTTCTGGTCGAGGAAGAGGTAAGGGAGTCGGGGGCGGCAGCAATAGAGAGGTTTTATAAGGCCCCACGACTCCACAAAGTTGCACCCGAAACTATCCAAGGGACAGAGGGCGGCACTGCCGGTCTTAAAGGGGGGCACTGCCGACCTGGGTAGAAAACAGATATTGGCCTAAATCCAGTTGGACTATTCTCTATATTAGATATGGACATATATGCCTAAGAATCATGACCAGTTAGCATACAACATTACAGACAATGGTCATGAGCCTTAGTTGGCCTTTTGTAAAACATTTTGAAACACATAATTGAAGGTTTTCATAAACTTTTCCTATGTCGCTAGATTGTCAAACAAATGTGTGCTATAGTTCAAACCAAGTTACGAGAATCAACTATATTTAGCTCACTACGCAAAGCACAAAACCTTGTCTCATCTAGAGGCTTAGTGAAGATATCGGCTAGTTGCCTTTTGGTGCTCACATGGTGAATTTCAATATCTCCTTTTAATTCGTGGTCTCTCAAGAAGTGATGATAGATGTCTATGTGTTTTGTTCTAGAGTGACTAACTGGGTTGTTTGCAAGTTTTATGGCACTCTCGTTGTCACACAAGAGAGGTATCTTGGTGAAATGACATCCGAAATCTTTTAAGGTTTGCCTCATCCAAAGTAGTTGAGCACAACAAGCACCGGCTGCAACATACTTGGCCTCGACGGTGGAAAGGGCTACACAATTTTGCTTTTTAGAACTCCAAGACGCTAGGGACCGTCCAAGGAATTGACATGTCCCCAAAGTGCTTTTTAGGTCTACCTTGCAACCGGCATAATCGGAATCCGAATAGCCAAGTAGATCGAACTTAGAGCCCTTAGGATACCACAAGCCAAGGTTAGGAGTGTGTACTAAATATCTCAAGATTCTCTTAACCGCCACCAAGTGGCATTCTTTCGGGTTAGCTTGAAATCTAGCACACATGCACACACTATGCATTATGTTCGGCCTAGATGCACATAAGTAAAGTAGAGAGCCGATCATGGAATGATATACCTTTAGATCCACAGCTTTCCCTTCTTCATTAAGATCAAGGTGTCCATTGGTTGGCATGGGATTTTTGATAGGCTTTGCATTCACCATGTCAAACTTCTTTAGCATATCTTGGTGTACTTTGCTTGGCATAAGAAAGTCCCTTCCTTCAATTGCTTGATTTGAAAACCAAGAAAGGACTTGACTCACCCATCATGGACATCTCAAACCTCTTAGTCATGATCCTACTAAACTCTTCACAAAATGAAACGTTAGTACTACCAAATATAATGTCATCGACATATATTTGGCACACAAAGATATCCTTATTGATTTTGTGAGTGAATAGAGTATGGTTGGATTTGCCTATGTCAAAGCCTTTCTTGAGCAATAATTCCTTAATGCATTCATACCATGCTCTTGGTGCTTGCTTAAGCCCATAGAGCGCCTTTTGGAGTTGGAAGACATGGTTGGGGAACTTGAGATCTTCAAAACCGGGTGGCTGCTCAACATAAACCAACTCTTGTATTGGGTCATTAAGAAATGCACTTTTGACATCCATTTGGTACAGCTTGAAGTCATGATGGGCAGCAAAGGCTAAAAGCATTCGAATTGCTTCAAGTCTTGCCACCGGTGCATAAGTTTCTTCAAAGTCCAAGCCCTCTACTTGAGTGAACCCTTGAGCCACCAATCTTGCCTTGTTTCTTGTCACCATTCCATTCTCATCTTGCTTGTTGCGGAATACCCATTTAATGCCTATCACATTGGTCTTGGGCCTTTCTACCAATGTCCACACTTGATTTCTCTCAAAGTTGTTTAGCTCTTCTTGCATAGTCATTACCTAATCCGGGACATCAAGTGCTTGATCTACCTTCAAGGGTTCCAAGGAGGAGACAAACGAGTAATATTGACAAAAATTTGCTATATGAGAATGAGTTGTTACCCCCTTCGGATACTTCCAAGAATGTTGTCAACGGGATGATCCCGTTGGATGGTTTGTCATAGTCTTGGGTATTCAACACCACCTTGATCTTCTCTTGTACTTGCATCTTCTTCTTGTTCAAATATAGGCTCTAGGTTCAATCCTTGAGGTGATGTAGTGTTGACTGAACTCCTTGCTGCTGGTTCACTGGGGCGGCACTACCGCCCTGCTGAAGTGCAGCAGGTGTGTGCTGCTGTTGGTTATTGAGTACGACAGCGATCTTGTGCAGCACCACCTTGGGGCTCCTCATGATCAGCATCTTCTTCCTCCAATGGCCTAATTTCTCCTATGGCCATATCCTTGACTGCTTCACACGGTGGATCCTCCTTTCCTACAACACTTGCATCAACTTGCTCCATTTGAGAGCCATTAGATTCATCAAATGTCACGTCTATCGTAACCTCAACTCTACCAACGGTTTTGTTGTAGACACAATAGGCATGCTAATTTAATCCATAACCAAGTAATATGCCTTCATCAAATTTTGGTGCAAACTTAGAGGTTTTGGGTCTTTGGTTAAGAATAAACACTTTGCGCCCAAAAACTCTAAAGTAAGACACCTTGGGTTTGTTACCGGTTAGGAGTTCATAGGTAAAGATGGCAAAAGGGCGGGTTCGGGGCGGGTGGAGCGTTCGTGGACCCAAACCCGAGACCCGACAACGAGACCCGAACCCGCCCCGAAACCTTAAACGGGGAAAATCTGCCCCCGCCCCCGAACCCGCCGGGTCCCCTAAACCGACGGGTTCCCCGAAACTCAAAACTTAACAAAAAAACATTTAACAGGTCACAAATGCTACAACAGTAGCACTCACCAGCAACAAATACGACATAATCACATAAGTGAATAAGTAATACATCACTAATACATATGATAGAAGTACTTATCTTATTCACATAGCACAGGCCGACAGGCACATAACACAAGCACAGCTGCACAAGCACACTAGCAAACTGCAATAGCAAAGTAGCAGTATGCAAACAACATTGCACAACGTCGGGTGGACCGGTGGAGTGGAGGGATGGCAGACTGGCAGAGGGACGGGGGACGGCGGCCGACTAGCAACGACAGCGAACGGGCGGACGCCGGACGGGCGAACGGTGGATGGCAGATGGGCGAACGACGGACAGGCAGATGGCGGACGACGGACGGGCGGACAGGCGGACGGAGGCCGATGGCGGCTCCGCAGGGTAGCAGTCCCCAGTCAGACTCGCGAATGCACGATGCGTCCGTGCGGCGCTGGGGTGCGGTGGCTGGTTGGATGGATGAGTGAAATGGGGAGAGGAGATAGTGACCTAGGGTTATAACCTTAGTTGGGCCACAATATGGGCCTTTTTTAGTAGAATATTACTAACTTTGGGTCCCTGATGGGCACCCACGAGGAAAAGATGAAACCCGCGCCCGCCCCCTCCCCGTTTCGGGTCCCCGAACCCGAGAACCCACGGGGCAAAATCTGCACCCACCCCCACCCCCGACGGGTCTGAAACCCACGGTTTTTGAGTCCAGACCCGACTCGTTGCCATCTTTATTCATAGGATGTCTTTTGTAGCTTCTTGTGTAGATAGAGACGGTTGATGGCATGACAAGCGGTGTTTATTGCCTCACACCAAAAGATGTCTGGAGTCTTGTATTCATCAAGCATTGTCCTTGCCATATCAATGAGAGTTCTATTCTTCCTCTCTACTATACCATTTTGTTGAGGGGTGTATGGAGCTAAAAACTCATGCTTGATGCCCTCATCATCAAGAAACTCTTCCACTATGGTGTTCTTGAACTCGGTCCCATTATCACTTCTAACTTTCTTGATTGGGAGACCAAATTCCTTTTGAGCCCTTCTCACAAAGGTTTTCACCTTGTCTTGTACCTGAGACTTATCATAAACAAAGAACACCCAAGTGAAATAGGAATAATCATCAACAATTACCAATCCATATTTATTACCCCCGATACTTATGTGGCAACCGGTCCAAAGAGATCCATATGAATCAACTCCAAAGGTTGAGTGGTGGTCATGATGCTCTTTGGTGGGTGAGGTACACCTACTTGCTTTCTGGCTTGGCATGCTCCACATATTCTATCTTTCTCAAAATGAACATTCGTTAGTCCAAGGATGTGTTCATTCTTTAAGAGTTTGGCCAAGTTCCTCATCCCAACATGGGCTAGTCGGCGATGCCAAAGCCAACCCATGCTAGATTTTGCCACTAAATAAGTCTCAAGCTTAGCCTTACTTTTTGTTGAAGTCAACTAGGTAAAGCTTGCCCTTCAAACGACCCATAAAGACAATAGAGGAATCCTCTCTCCTAAGAACTTCAACACCCTTATCCGTAAAGAGATAATTGTAGCCAATCTCACAAAGTTGTGAAACGGACAACAAGTTGTAACTTAACGAATCAACATGTTAAACATTAGAGATTGAATGTTCTAGAGTTATAGCAACTTTACCAAGACCGATCACATCCCCCTTTGAGTTGTCTCCAAAGACAATGTTCTCACTAGAATCGGTGGTAGGGGAATATGAAGAAAACATACTGTTGACACAAAAAGCGTCAGGATCTACGAACACCTCGGGCTTATACCCGAAATTCGATATCCGAAAGCGTGCCAGTCGATTTGACCAGTTAATCGACAAGGACGATAACTAGAACGAGATTCAATCTAGGCAACAGCGATGCGCCCGGATGCTGAGATTGAGGCTTGATCTGGATAACTAGAGCAGAGCTGAACGAGACAACAGCGATACGCCCGGATGTCAAAGCTCAGAGATACTCCCACACGGAACTTACAAGGATTTGACGGAGATCAAGGTGATGCAGCCCATCGAAGCTTGAAGAACTCGTTGATAAGCTAAAACTAATGCAATAAAGGGTAAATTGCGATAAAAGTAGAATAAGAGTAAATTGATTTGTTTTATATTGGATTGATCTATTTACACGCAACCCTTGGGCACATATTTATACTCCCGCATGGAGAGTTGTACAAATACACGACTCGTATCTTTCCTAAAACAAACTCCTAACTTTAAGGAAACTGACTCGCGCAGGAGTCGGATAACAATATTTATTTTCCCAAACAAACACACCTATTTTAAAGGAAAATAAATGACTCATGCAAGAGTCGGACTCAAACTACTATAATAATACTGGTATAAAACCACTAGTTTCCTTATG
Source organism: Microstegium vimineum (assembly GCA_022036555.1). Classification (NCBI taxonomy): domain Eukaryota; kingdom Viridiplantae; phylum Streptophyta; class Magnoliopsida; order Poales; family Poaceae; genus Microstegium; species Microstegium vimineum. Next base: position 21,395,327 of record CM039119.1, on the reverse strand, counting down.
CCTCTCCCTCGATGAAAACTTTCCATCGGCAGATCCCTTCAATCCGCAACTTCCTTCTTTGACCACCGGTAATCCTCTGCTGACATCAAACGCTAAGTCACCCTGTACTCATCGGCACCCCATGCCCATCGGCATCGGCAATACTTCCCGATCGGCAACCTTGTACTGGTAACTTGTCTTCACCAGTCAATCCCTATCAGCAATCGGTATCGGCAATATCTCCTCATCGGCAATCGGCATCAGCAACTTTGCAGCTCAGGCGACTTGACTTCACCGATTAACCCTTATTGGCAATATCCGAAACTTCCAGCTCCTATCGACAACACACTTAGTCTTTCTAGAGCACACTCCCATCGGCAATACTGACTCATGACTTCCCGATGCCGATGGAAAATGACTGCTGATTAACACAAGTCTTAGCTCATTTGACACGTGCCGAAAAACGGTGTCAACACATACTCCTTTCTCCGGTCATATGATTTGTACATCCACTATCAAGTACCCAACTTGATCCACCGGAGGAGTATGCTACAAAATAGATTTAGTTCCTTGATTTAGGTCCCCAAATATTCTTGGGGCCTTGCATGTTAGTAACAAGAGTCTTAGGAACCCAAATGAAAGCATTGATGTAAATATTATTTCCATTGCCAACATGTTTAGCAATAACTTCATCTTTGCTGTTGTTCTTCAATTCAAAGCAACAACTCAAACTTGAGCGAGATGCTTGGGCTCTTGATTGATATGAATATCTATTTGGAGTGGCCCAAATAGTTTCCTTTGGCTTCTGCACCTCATTCTTCACCTTATACACCTCTTTGGTATTCTTGGTGTGGGCAGTGGAAGTATAGGTAGCCTTCCCTTTTCTGCGGGGAGCGGCACTGCTGCCCTTCACAGCGGCACTGCTGCCCTTAGGTGGCTGTGCTGCTCGGGGTGAGGCTTGTGCCACTGGCTATGCAGGCCTCTCTATACCTATTTTGCCATTGCTCACAAACTGAACACACTCAACACCTTCCACAACCTTTCTTCCATTTTCTTTGCCTCCACGAGTGAGGCCAAGACCATCCTTGATGAAGGGATGCCTTCCATCCTTGAATTGTGGATTCTTTGGTTGTTTAACTTTGCCACTTGCTTATTTCTTCTCATCATTGCACTTTCCATTTAGCAAAGCATTGAACCTAGCAATCTCCTTTCTCATTGCTTCCATATTAGCAAGGTTAGTGGAATGAGCATTTAGATCAAATTCAAAACATCTTCCACAACCTTTGCTAGTGGAGGGAGTAGAGGTCCCCTTTAAGGTAGTGGGCTATGAGTTGCTCTAAAAAGGAAGGTTATATTACAGATCCATTTCTTTGTGTTGTTTATCTAAGACACAATACTTCTCATGGAGTGAAATATTACCCTTCTTAGTGAGAGCATGTTCTTCTTGCTCTATGGCCAAGGCCCTTCGCAAGGAGTCCACCTCACTTCTCTGTACCTTAAGAGCTTCCTTCTTGGCAATATACATCTTTTCAAGATCATCAAGATCACTTTCTCTATTGTCCAACTCTACTTGGATGCCCTCTAATTCCTCCTTTAGCTTAGTGATCACTAGTGCAATTTTAGGATTTAGGTTTTTAATGATATTATCCATCTCTTCATCACTAGATCCTTCATCACTAGAGGTGTCACTAAGATCACTACTAGAAGCATCATGAGAAGGAGGAAGAGGTTTGTCTTTTGATTTTACCTTCTCACCTTTTGCCATAAGGCAAATGTGAGGGGAGTGGTGGTCATCATCATCACTTATGTTGGTGAAGAGCTTCGGTGTAGACGATGATTCTTGAATAGCAATTCTTGCAAGCTTCTCATCCTCATCACTTGTGCTCTCCAATGTTGAATCCCACTCATGACCAATGTGTGCCTCACCCACTTGCTTGAATCTTCTCTTACGCTCAAACTTGCCATCTTGTCTTTCTTTCTTGTGGAAGCCATCTCTCTTCTCATTTGGGCATTTAGCAACAAAGTGCTCGGTGCTACCACAATTGTAGCAAGTTCTCTTCTTTTTGTTGGGGAATCTTCTTTGCACAAACTTGTACCCATTTTGATTCAAGACTTTGTTGTACTTCTTGATGAACAAGGCAACATCTTCAATCTTTGCAAAATCATCCCCAACATCTTTATCATCACTTGAGGATGAAGTGGCATCATCCTCTTGTTGTACTTGCTTCACTTTCTTGGGCTTGCTTGTTGATGCTTGCTGCCCTCTTTCTTGTTTGGCAAGCTTTTCTTGGTTGTCTTGCTTGATTTGAGAGCAACATCCTTGATCTTCATGCCATCAAGCTTTGATTGCAACTCTCCAAGCTTTCTTCTTTCATTTGCTTCCTCTCTTTGCATATCAAAGGTCAACAATCTTCCAAGCACATCATTTGGAGTGAAGTGCTCAAACTTCTTCTTATCTCTAATCAAAGTGACCACAGTCTCATTTCTTGGTGAGTAAGCTTCCAACATGATTTTCACAACTTTGTGATCATCTAGCTCCTCACAACCATATCCTCTAATCTTTCCAACCATGGTCATCAGCCAATCAAACATGTCTTGTGGCCCTTCATCATCCACAATCACAAACCTATTGAGCTTGGCCATCAACAAGTCAATCTTTGCCTTTCTTCCTTGTCAACACCTTCATGAGCTAGGTGCAAGGTGTCCCAAATTTGCTTGGCCACATCCACATTCATCACTCTATTGTACTCATTTCCATCCAAAGCACTAAGGAGAATGCTCGTGGCTTGTGCATTCAGATGGACAACAAACATCTCTTCATTTGTTGGCTCTTCGGGATCCTCCGGTACCTGCACACCATTCACAACAATCTCCCAAAGACCAGGGTGAAGACCAATAAGGTAAGCCTTCATCAAATGCTTCCACTTGGCAAAGTTAGTCCCATCGAAATGAGACAACTTGCTGGTGGGAACATTTACAAAAGACTTACGATCACAGTTAGTCAAATAGGAATAGTTGAAGGATACAGCGAAGTACTTCTTCTTGTTGTTACTGCTACCATCATCCTTCTCCTTCTTCTTCTTTCCACCCTTGGAGTCATAGTAGGATGTGTCATCATATCCATCATCCGAGCTACTTGATAGCTCACTAGATGAAGCATCCTTGATCTTCTTTTCTTCTTTCCTTACTCTTGCTGCCCTTCTCTTGGCTCTTCTCTCTTGATTCTTCTTTCTTCTTTTCTCTCCTTCTTCTCTTCTTTTCTTTTCTCTTCTCTCTTCTTCTTCTCTCTTTTTGCTCTTTGTTGACGGTCCTTAAGTACCAATTTTAACCGTCAACTAAACAAGGAAAAGGATCTAAATGAAACCAATAGCTAGAATTAGGGTTTATACTGACAGAATTCCATGAGTTTTGGTGAATATCTGTTTCTGCAGGGGGTTATCAGGAAATACCAAGGAAAGGCCCACATCTCATGTTTACAAAGAGATAATTATTAACCGCACAATTTTCTATACTCAGGAAGGCTCTAGAAGAAACTGGACCAAGTCGGAAGCCAATTGGGCCCACACCTAGGGCGCCCGCCCTGCCGTTTCAACCAATTAGCATCAACTTCACGGATTATGCCCCACCGCCTTTGAGGATCAATCTAAACCCTTCGATTAAGGTCGGTTTGATCTGACGGTCCACGTTCATTTGAGGAGGCTATATAAGGAAGGCCCCTAACCCCCCTGAGGATCATTTCATCTCATTATTCTTCTCCAGAGCAAAAGCTAGGGTTTCCATTATAGAGAAGGAGAGAGGTCCCTCTAGTTGTCTAGATCTAGTTCTTCTAGTTCTAGTTCATCTAGTTGTAATTAGAGGTGAGAGAGCTAGGAGGAGCCGAATCTGTCGGATCTTCCTCAACATTGTACCTTTGTAGCATCTGGTTCAAAGCAATCTCTAGGTTCTTCATTTATTATTTCTAAGTATCTTATTTCAGTTCTTACTTTATTCTATTTACGGGATCTCCGCTCGTATTGAGTGCTCTAGTTTACAGCTGGAATTAGAGTAGTAAGCGATAGTGTAGACGTGATGTCTAGACTAGAGTTTATCTGAGTTTGCGCCCAATCCTACGGATAGTTGTGGTAGCCCTAGGGGTGACAGCTCTGTAAGACCTTTGTAGTCCACCACGTTCGGGTTGGTGTTTTCGTAGAGCTTTTGGCAGCCTCTCCCGACTACCTTTCTTCCAGTCTTTATCAAGAGTCGGGAAGGTACTGTTGCTCGGAAGTAAGTAGAGTATAGTGGACCTTTGATTAGATAACTCCCTTAGAAAACTCTAAAATCTTCTACCCAGTTATCTTATCTATGCTTGGATGCTCTTAGTTCTTATCTAGTACACTTCACGTTCCACGTGGAAATCGATACCCTTGGAATACTCACGGGTGAAAGCTACAGCGGTATCCGTGCGCTTGTGGATTTATCTGTGTGCGTTAAGAAATACCAACAAGCTTTCTGGCGCCGTTGTTGGGGAAAGGTGGCTGTGCTAGTTTCGAACCAAGTCATTCGTTTACCTTTTTCTTATTTCCTTTTTACCTCCTTTCTCAGCTTACCATTTTCATCTTACCACATGAATTCCACTCCTATATATAAATACTCCGCTCCAAAGGGCGACATGTTGGAGCCTCCACCATCTTCAAATCCTATTCTTACAGATGGCTATGAGCTTCGCCCTGCTTTGATAGCCATGGTTCGGGAGCAACCTTTCTCTGGGCTAGAAAACGAAAATCCTTACACCCACCTTAGAGAATTTGAGCAATTGTGTTCTTGCCTCATCATTGCTGGCATGACACAAGAGACCTTAAAATGGAAATTGTTTCCATTCTCACTTTTGGGAAGGGCGAAATAGTGGTATGCTCATTCCGTAGGAGGCGTAAATGGGAATTAGGAAGAACTTTGAGACAAATTTTGTCTTGCTTTCTTCCCTCTTTCTAAAATTGCAGCCCTTAGAATTGAAGTTCTTCAGTTCAAACAAAAAGAGAAAGAGACAATAGGAGCAGCTTGGGCTAGGTTCATAAGCCTTATCAATTCCGGTCTAAACCTTTCCTTGCCAGACAATGTCTTACTCTATCACTTCTATATTGGTCTCAACAAGGAAGCTGCTCTACACCTTGACTTATCTTTAGGAGGATCGTTCTCGCACAAAACTAAAGTGAAGGAGAAGCCATTCTAAATAAAATTCTTGAAAATACCCCTTACACTGGAGTTTTTGATGAAATTCCCGAAGAAGTCGAGCCAAGCCCCGAACAAAACGAGGAGGAACAAATAACCGAATCTGAAATTCCTTCAAATCCTTCAAATGATTTGGTTACCACATAACCATCTCCTATGGGAATACAACACTCTTTAGAGAGTGATGAACCCCATCCTTATATGTTCCTCTCAGAAATCGAGGTAGATCTTTTTGAAGATTTTGGCAATACCTCGAATTTTCCAGTTCAAGTGAAGCCTCTGGTGCACTCTGCATCATTTAAGAGTGATGAACCCCATCCTTATATGTTCCTTGTAGAGCCAATTAAAGGACTCTCTTGGTATTTCTTATGACTATTGGATAAATCCACAAGCGCACAGATTATACCGATGTAGCACTTCATCGGGAGTATTCCAGGTATCGTATTTTCCTCAGGGAACGATAGTGATCTAACTAGGATTAAAGATATGTCCTATGATAGATCAAGGGAGACTATGAAAACTGGGTTGAGAGGTTCGATATAGCAAAGATATCTAACAAGGTATAGCTGGTTATACTGACTTTATCAGCCCTTCTCTTACAGGAGGCGATGGGATAGATCAGTAAGAGATATAACTCCGACCGGACTGCGCCATCATGTTGTATTGAGGCCCTACCTTTTAAGAACATATCTGACACGCGTGGTGGAATACAAAGGCTAGATAGAGCTGTCACTTTCTACTAGCATCCACGAACAATCCATGCGATAAGCGGTTTACAAAGGTAAGATCTAGTCTAGACACCACGTCTACACTATTCTTACTACTTTAACCCAAGCTTTAAGGTTAAAGCACTCTACTTAAAGTAAAGCGATGAACAAGTAGGAAAAGGTGTATAACAGCTAACCCAGACTTAGAATATCAAATACTATAAAGAACTCGGAAGAAGTCACTTACAAGACCTGAACTTACAAGAGACTCGCATCCGCCAAGGAAGAACTCCGGAGAAGATTCCCGACAAGCCCGGGGCTTTCTCCAGAAGACCTTCCTCACTCTCCTCCAACTAACATAGCACTACTAGAGAGCTCCGCTAAGAGACTAAGGAGTAGTGTTTCTCCAATGAGGCATGAGTGAGAGTGAGGGCCTAGGGGGTCTATTTATAGCTAGAGGTGGAGTAGGGGCTACTCTGTTGCCACGTCAGCGATCCGCGTCACTTCCATCATCCACCGTAGGATCAAACCGTCATTAGAACCGACTTAGATCAACGGGGGAGATCAAGTGGGTGCTTGGAGGCATGCAGGGAGTCGGTGGGGAGGTCGGTGCATCTTTTGGGCACTTGACCTGGATCGGACGATCCACCAATGGTAGGTGGGCCCTGCCATTTCCCTCAGGAGGTGTCCCCACAGCATAGGGATCATGTGGGTGGCCTGTGGGCCCATACTTGGCATCAACCGAACGCTTGTTGTGGCCTTTGGCCTCCATCTTTCGTGTGGAGCATGGCCCACATGTCATAGACACCTTGGCAATAGTTTTGTATTTTTTCGAGATAGTTGTGGGCCCATGTATCCTCGTGCTTTGATCTAGAGCCGTTGAGAAGAAGCACGGAGGAGATCCAAGGGTGGATCTTCACTCTAGAGGGTGTGCTTGGATCATGAACACATGGGAGGCCTTGGTGGCCCCATAGTGTGGATCGGCCGACCCCCTATAGAGAGCCATGGGCTTCCCCTTCAGCGTGGGACCTCCTTGATAGGTGTGGATCCTACTGTCCAAGATTGGGCCCAAAGTACGGTCGGCCGAACGTCTTTTGTGGCCGAATGAGCTCATCTTTTGCAGGTAGCTTCTAGAGGTAATGCCCATCATGATGGTGTATGTATTTTGCACATTTGCCATACTTGGAAATATGTCATGTTGAGCCCCGAATTATGATGTTTTGTGCTTACATTCAAATAGAGGACATATACATGTGGAACCAAGTTATTGGGTAATTATGTTCATGTTATTCTTGTTTTCCTTTGAATAGGAGGATGTTGACGGTATTTTTATGGTGATAAAATAGCTTGTAATTACCGTCAACAAGATCCCCCATACTTACCTCTTTGCTCATCCTCGAGTAAAGGTTAAAAGATAACAAGTCTATGTTATTCAAAGAATAAAGCAAGCATAAAGATTCACTCAAGACATTTTGTCATACTAATGGGATATGTGGTACTGGCTAACATATATCCTTGAGAAGTTGAGAAATGGAACAGTTCTCAAGGCAAAGTCATCTTCCCAAATCATATTTTAGTACTTGGAGTTTTTGATAAGTTTTTCAAAAGAAGGCTCATAAGTCAACTTACTCCTCATATAGCACTCTAGATCGCTCAAGGTGTATGAATCCTTACCAAGGCATAACATGAGGTTGCCTTCTTTTTATCTTCCTACTTCTAAAAGGCTTATGTGGAGCTTAGGTAGGGATAAACAATGTAGCATACTTACCTTGCATATATTGTAAAGTCAAACTCCGGATCCAAGGAGAGAAATGTCATACTCTTAGATCAAGATGTGCAAGTGTGTGGAAACATGGCAAATAATCAAAACTCCTTTTTATGATCTCTCTTTCCTAACTTATTATTTTGAGACATAGCTATCTTTTTATTTTTCTATGAGCTTTGATATGCTCATCATCATTTTTTTTCTAAGACTAGGGACCTTCATGTGCCCTTATATTTTTTCATTTTTTTCATAATTTTGCATAGTCTATGTCTCATTTGCTAGCATATACTAGAGAGAGGATTTTCTATTAAAACATGGAGCATTAACTATGTGGAAAATGTAAGGCATGTTTCTGCGTACTTTCAGTGTAGAAGCAACATGTATATGTGGCGTGTACGTGATCTTAATCTTGGGAGCATGATAAATCTCTCAACAAGGGTCACAAAACTTGACCAGACTAAACACAAAGCAAGCAGCTTATGTAGAAAGCTTATATCATGCAAGAGCATATATGGCTTTGGTAGGAATTTTCTTACTATAGAGGAGTAGTGACATTATGGTTTTATGATGTTTTCAAAAGTTAATCTCCAAGAATCTTAAATAGATAGGGTATGAATCATGAGCCGAGAACTATATCACATTAATCAACAACTTAGTCAATATGGTTCCCTATCAAGATATTTTCCCACTAGCATAAGCAAAAGCAAGAGTTTATCTCTATGACGCTTTTATCCTCAGAACGTCATAGATCATGTCACTTTTCAAAATTTTAATTTTAGATGTGATCTTCTTGTTTTATTCAAGATTAAAAGGAAATTAAGCTAAGTGATGAATTTCATGAAGAAAATTATTTTTATTTTGAAAGAGAAAGATGAGTAAACAAATGAAAAACATATAGGAAAAGGGGAGAGATGTGGCAAACCAGTCAGAGTGGATGTTTGAAGTTGAGTGGATGCTGGTTGGTGGGCCTGGGCCTTCTAAGTGCGGTCGGCTGACCGCTCTTTGGGGTCATTTGGCCACTTCGATCTCTGCATTAGACTCCATTACCTCTGAGCATTGATCTGCTCTGTCCGTTCTGCGATTGGGCCTCCAAAGTGGATCGCCCGATCCACAAAAGTGGCCATTTCGGTCCAACTTTTTTGTGGAACATGTTATGGACGTGTACAACATGATTAAGTGGTCATTCTGGTGTTTTGACATGTTGGAGTGTCGACCGACCTCCCCCATACTTGTTTTGGAGCATGCTGAAATCAGTGACAGAGACAGATCAAATGCAGGGGTTCTACTGGGTAAGATACCAGCAGAACCAAGAGTTTTATTTGTGATTGATAGCTTAGGCATAAGTTCTTTGATTCATGAGTGATAGACTATTAGGCCTAAGTATCTTATTGCTATGAAGTGCTAAGGCACCAAGGAGAAGGTGGAGAGAGAACGATCTATGGTATTAGCATAAGGGATGACAGAATTTTGTCATGCTCTCTTTAGCAACAACACGCAGAACTTTTCTATATCGCTCTTTTGATATTCTTCTTGGTGGAACATGTTATGGACGTGTACAACATGATTAAGTGGTCATTCTGGTGTTTTGACATGTTGGAGTGTCGACCGACCTCCCCCATACTTGTTTTGGAGCATGCTGAAATCAGTGACAGAGACAGATCAAATGCAGGGGTTCTACTGGGTAAGATACCAGCAGAACCAAGAGTTTTATTTGTGATTGATAGCTTAGGCATAAGTTCTTTGATTCATGAGTGATAGACTATTAGGCCTAAGTATCTTATTGCTATGAAGTGCTAAGGCACCAAGGAGAAGGTGGAGAGAGAACGATCTATGGTATTAGCATAAGGGATGACAGAATTTTGTCATGCTCTCTTTAGCAACAAGACGCAGAACTTTTCTATATCGCTCTTTTGATATTCTTCTTGGTGGAACCATGGTGTGGTCAAGGAAGGTAAAAAGGGAAACAAGAGGAGATGGAATTTCTACTAATGGTGAAGAAGAACAAGGTAAGAGGAGGAAGAAGGAGAAGGAGAGGTTAAGAAGAAGAGAAACAACGTTCAGGGCCTTCATTTTTTTCTCGGATCGCGATGAAAACCGAAGGAGAACGTTGGCCCAATGTTCCTGTGCAATGGGACATTTGAACGAGTTCGAACCACGATTGGCCGATCCCTTTTTGAAAGCTAACGTCCGACCGAGCCATGTTCTGAACTTGGTCGAGCCAGGCGAGTCAGCTCGTGAAGTTTCGGACCGATTGGGCCAAAGACACGGTCGACTGATCCCCTTTAGAGTCCAAATGGGCCGACTTTTCACGGAGGGGGGTCAAGGCTAAGTCTAGGCCATTTCTATGGTCATTTTTGAAATTTGAACAAAAAAGTTAAAACATGTAGATTTTAGTTCTAATTTGGATTAAGAACAAAATCTATCATATCAATTTCTTATTCAGGAATTTCATGCTCATGTAAACTTTTAAGACACTGACCATTTACCTTTAAAGGTGTTGCAGCCATAATCTCGAAGCGTGACGATTCCTTGCATCACGATATTGATGATGACGAATGGTCTTTCTTCTCTGAATCGTCACGTTGTACTCAGACCCTTTTTCTCCATTCATTGCTTCTCTCCTGCGAAGGATTAGTGGACAACACATACCCGAAGGGATTCACAAATAATTTGAAACAAGGGCATTGTTGTCATAGAAAAGAGGACATCTTCTATGTTATAGAAAAGTTGGCTTTAACAGTTTAGCACATCACAACATGTTCCCTCATTGTTCACCAATTAAAAAACAAGCAAGGTTAAGGCAAAAGTGCACAAGATTTCAAAACTACCTCAAACCTTGATTTGTCTCTATGAATGATCTCCTGACTTAACCACCAAAATTTGGAAGTTATCTTACATGGGTTAGTCCAAAAAGTTCATCCAAATTTTATACAAGCATACTTTAGGTTCATTAATCAAACTTGACACCATGTCTAATTTGATTAAGGAAGGCTATTTAACCTAAGCACCATGCTTAATTTAAAGAGCCTTTGGAAGCACAATTTCTACTCCCAAACCAAAGCATACTTATAACAAAACTAGGAAGCATGAAGGCATAAAGAGATTCATTTAAGAAGACAAGAGCTTGGATGGTGAACTGGATGAGCATTATATATATATATATATATATATATATATATATTCTTTTTAGTTTTTATTATTTCTATGACTTAGCAAGATGAGCAAGGTATAGAGAGAAAGCAAGGTAGAGACAACCAAACAAAATTAAGCAATGAAGCATAACAAGAATTTCTTAGAGAATTCCACTCCCCCCATACTTGGATTTTGCAACATTTTACAACGTGAAAATCCAAGTCTAGGATGTGAAAATTTATTTTAAATGTGCTTCATTATTAAGAGATGTTTTGTTGGACATACCTTGTGTTTTACTCCATCATTCTTTTTGTTCAAAGCTAAAATGGTTAGTGACAAAAATACCCGAAGGAACACTTTCACAAATATTCCCTTAATCTCATTTTATAAAGTCATTTTATTCATTTTAGAATTTTGAGAAACTAAAAAAATATTTTTATTTTGTTTTTATTATTAAATTTTTTTAATTAATTTTAATTAATTAATTATTATATTATTATTATTTAATTATTATTATTTTTATAAATAAATAAGCAAACTTTAAACAGAAAAGAAAAAGGATCAGGTTATCTCCCGAAAGTGCTTATTTTTAAGACACAAGCTTGTCTTTGGGAAACCTTCAAGTGTATCTCATGTTGGTGAAGTGGTTTCCCCTTCAACTCCAACATTTTCAAACCTATCCTCAAGACCAAAACTACTACAAGATTTGCAAAATTTGTGGTAGACAAACACATCTACAACCAACCTTGCAAAGAGTTTTGAAACCAGAAGCATGAAGAGGTTGTAGATCATGTGTCTAGTGATGGTAGAGGGAAGGATTAATTTGGGAGATTTCTCATTTGAGCATGGATTTGATGGGAAGATCGGGGAATAGCTTCCATGCTCATTGGCGGAATCTTGTGTTTCAAGGAGTGGGTGAGCACTTTCTTTCTTATGACATTCCAAGTCATCCTCAAGGCTTGAATGGGTCATGGTTGTTAGCGAGAAGGACATAAGCTCACCCCTTGGATCAAGAACAAGTTTGGATTCTATCCCTTTAATGAGAGGTCGGGAAGACCAAACGGGTAGATAATTTTCACTTATTCTATGACCAAGCTTCTCATTTCCTACTGTGTTCTCCAAGATTCTCATGATTGGCCTTCCGATAAAGGTAAGATGAAAGGAAAGTCAAGGAAGGTCAAAGATATGGAAATCTAGGAAGATCTTGAGATCATCAACCACCACAAGAACATCATGAAGGACTCCTAAACAATCAAGGATTTGACCGCTAGGGAGTCTAAGGTGTTTTTGTGATTGAGATAGATGATCCTTTGATGATGTTGGAACATAGAAATGAGGAATGATGTTGATCCCAAGGCTAGGATTGTAGCAAATGTCGCCATCAATCCCCAGTACTTAACAGGATATTCTCCTTACATGTGTGGGCATTTTAGCAACTTTCATTGAGGATTCGACCTCATCCAACCATTCTTGACTTACAACGATTGATAGAGACTCTACCCGTTGACATTGCTCCTCTTGGTCAGATTTAAGGCCCTCGTGGCTTCCATGCCTTGGGTGTCTTAGTGAATTCCCAGAGTTATTAAGTGGGTCATCATAAGACTTGAATGAAGGAACACATGGGGATCATCAGGATCAAGGATGGGTTCGTAAGATAAGTCAAATGTGGGCATAGAGAAGGAGAGGATAGATTCGGCTTCTAAACACTTTAGTTCTTCTTCTATAGGCTCACTCGATATTTCTTCGTCAAATATCCCAAGCTTTTCTTGATGTGCCATGTGGGAATTCGAGGCATAAGATGATGTTGATTTGGGAGGTTTTTGAAGAGATCCCTTCATGAGAGGTCTAGAAAAATGTTTCTTAGAAGGTCTCTTTAGGAAAGGATCATTTTGGGCATTCCCAAAACCAGCAAGATCATATGAGAGGTTGGCCTCGAACTCGAAGGAATGGTTTAGGTGTTGGATTTCTTCTTCCTTCGATATTTGTGGTATTTGTGGTTCAGGATCGATAGCAGAATCTTTGGATGGGAGTGGTGGTGATTCGGCTATCGAGATTTCTTTTCTAGGGAATGGTTTTTCTCCTTCTATGGGTCCTTCATTATAAACGTTAATGTAGGGGGTGTTTTCAAGAATCTTCATGAGAAGGCTCTTCCTTTCACTACCGGGTAAACACAGGAAGGCTCCCCTAGAAGTCATGTCAAGAATTTGTGCAGAATCTTTGCTAAGACCGCCATAAAAGTGTTGCAACAATGTTGGCTCGGTTATAGCAAGATCAGGGCCATACGATGCTAGATCTAAGAGACGGGCCCATGCCACACCAAGAGGTTCTTTCTCCTTTTGTGAGAAGTTGATGACCTCTTTTTGAAGACGAACAACTCGAGAGGTGGGAAAGAAAGATAGGCAGAATTTAGATTGTAACTTTTCCCATTCTCTGTTTGCGTCATCTACATGGCGAAGGTACCATTGTTTGGCTATTCCCATCAAAGAGAACGGAAATAGCTTCCACTTAAGGGTACCTCGCCTCATCCCATGGATGTGGACACATGAACACAATTTTTCAAAGTCACGTAGATGAGTGTAGGGTTTTCGTCTTCGTCCCCAGAAAAAGGTTTGTTCTGAACCATTCTTATTAGGCTTGGGCGAAGCTCATAAGGAATGTCCAATATGGCCTGAGATGAACTAGGTGGCTCCAACCTAGTGCCCGTTGGAGCACCATACTCGAAAAGGGGTGTTTGATCCATAAGTGTATGTGGAGTGGAAGGATGAATTCAAACAAAAGATAAAATAGGACCAAAGGGAACTAGTTAAAAGCTACCGTTCCCCGGCAACAGCGCCAGAAATGCTTGTTGGTATTTCTTATGACTATTGGATAAATCCGCAAGCGCATAAATTATACCGATGTAGCACTTCACCAGGAGTATTCCAGGTATCATATTTTCCTCAGGGAACGATAGTGATCTAACTAGGATTAAAGATATGTCCTATGATGGATCAAGGGAGACTATGATAACTGGGTTGAGAGGTTCGATATAGCAAAGATATCTAACAAGGTATAGCTGGTTATACTGGCTTTATCAGCCCTTCTCTTGCAGGAGGCGATGGGATAGATCAGTAAGAGATATAACTCCGACCGGACTGCGCCATCATGTTGTATTGAGGCCCTACCTTTTAAGAACATATCTGACACGCGTGGTGGAATACAAAGGCTAGATAGAGCTGTCACTTTCTACTAGCATCCACGAACAATCCATGCGATAAGCGGTTTACAAAGGTAAGATCTAGTCTAGACACCACATCTAAACTATTCTTACTACTTTAACCCAAGCTTTAAGGTTAAAGCACTCTACTTAAAGTAAAGCGATGAACAAGTAGGAAAAGGTGTATAACAGCTAACCCAGACTTAGAATATCAAATACTATAAAGAACTCGGAAGAAGTCACTTACAAGACCTGAACTTACAAGAGACTCGCATCCGCCAAGGAAGAACTCCGGAGAAGATTCCCGACAAGCCCGGGGCTTTCTCCAGAAGACCTTCCTCACTCTCCTCCAACTAACATAGCACTACTAGAGAGCTCCGCTAAGAGACTAAGGAGTAGTGTTTCTCCAATGAGGCATGAGTGAGAGTGAGGGCCTAGGGGGTCTATTTATAGCTAGAGGTGGAGTAGGGGCTACTCTGTTGCCACGTCAGCGATCCGCGTCACTTCCATCATCCACCGTAGGATCAAACCGTCATTAGAACCGACTTAGATCAACGGGGGAGATCAAGTGGGTGCTTGGAGGCATGCAGGGAGTCGGTGGGGAGGTCGGTGCATCTTTTGGGCACTTGACCTGGATCGGCCGATCCACCAATGGTAGGTGGGCCCTGCCATTTCCCTCAGGAGGTGTCCCCACAGCATAGGGATCATGTGGGTGGCCTGTGGGCCCATACTTGGGATCAACCGAACGCTTGTTGTGGCCTTTGGCCTCCATCTTTCGTGTGGAGCATGGCCCACATGTCATAGACACCTTGGCAATAGTTTTGTATTTTTTCGAGATAGTTGTGGGCCCATGTATCCTCGTGCTTTGATCTAGAACCGTTGAGAAGAAGCACGGAGGAGATCCAAGGGTGGATCTTCACTCTAGAGGGTGTGCTTGGATCATGAACACATGGGAGGCCTTGGTGGCCCCATAGTGTGGATCGGCCACCCCCTATAGAGAACCATGGGCTTCCCCTTCAGCGTGGGACCTCCTTGATAGGTGTGGATCCTGTTGTCCAAGATTGGGCCCAAAGTACGGTCGGTCGAATGTCTTTTGTGGTCGAATGAGCTCATCTTTTGCAGGTAGCTTCTAAAGGTAATGCCCATCATGATGGTGTATGTATTTTGCACATTTGCCATACATGGAAATATGTCATGTTAAGCCCCGAATTATGACATTTTATGCCTACATTCAAATAGAGGACATATACATGTGGAACCAAGTTATTGGGTAATTATGTTCATGTTATTCTTGTTTTCCTTTGAATAGGAGGATGTTGACGGTATTTTGATGGTGATAAAATAGCTTGTAATTACCGTCAACAGACTCTCAGCTATCATGAGCCACGAGTGGACGGCAGAATCGGAGTTATCCACTGAGGTAGCCCGAAACACTACCCCCGCAAAAACTATACTTTGTAACTATACTTTGCAAAAACTATAGTCCTATCGTTGGGATGAATATCATTTCTAAGGTTGTAGCTCAACAGCTTTGCCCCAACGAATCTTTAATCCCATCTCATAAGCTTCTAAGAATCCCATCTGGAGATATTCTTGAAAGTTATGGGGTGATTAGGTCTGTTCCTTTACGCAAAAGAGGCATCGAGTATCGCTTAGATCTTTACATCTATGATATCTCAGACATGTCTCTCTTGATTGGCGTACCATTAGGAACACTCTTTCAAGAACAATCAAACAAGGATCACTTAAATCTTAAGCTTGGACGTTCTTCTATTGCCGTTAATCTCTTAAGATCAAATAATGCAATAGTAGAACCCAAGCCCGAACAAGACCCTATTGAGGAAGTCTTAGTGGAATTTCTAGAAGACTGGTCTCAACCAACTCTTGATGATGAATATTTCACTCAAGAAGAGGAACAGCTAGAAGAACCTATCGAATTAGACTCGTGGGAAGTGCCATCACAACCCTCAATCGAGTTAAAACCTCTTCTTGCTGGCTTGAAATATGTCTTTCTGAACAATAACCAAGAAACCCCTATCATTATAAGTGACAAGCTTTCCCAAGAGAAAACCAATAGACTTGTCACTATCCTAGAAAGACATAAAATAGCCTTTGGCTACTCACTCCATGATCTCATTGGAATTAGTCCACTTCTTTGTACTCATAGAATCCCCATCGATCCTGATTCGTCACCTTCGAGGGAACCACAACGAAGACTTAACAATGCTATGTGAGAGGTTGTTAAGAAAGAGGTCTTAAAAACTTTTGGGCGCCGGGATTATTTATCATGTGTCGCATAGTGAGTGGGTTAGCCCTGTCCAAGTTGTGCCAAAGAAAGGAGGGATGACATTTGTAAGAAATGAGAAAAATGAACTCATCCCTCAACGCACTATCACTGGGTGGCGTATGTGCATTGACTACCGGAAACTTAACAAGGCTACAAAGAAAGATCACTTCTCGTTACCCTTCATTGATGAAATGTTGGAACGGCTTGCAAAGAACTCTTTCTTTTGTTTCCTTGATGGTTATTCCGGATATCATCAAATCCCGATCCACCCTGATGACCAAAGTAAGACCACTTTTACATGCCCTTATGGAACTTATGCTTATCGACGAATGTCGTTTGGATTGTGCAATGCTCCAGCTTCATTCCAATGGTGCATGATGTCTATTTTCTCTGACATGATCGAGAAAATCGTGGAGGTGTTCATGGATGATTTTATCGTCTTTGGCAAAACCTTTGATGATTGTTTAGAGAATTTGGACAAAGTCTTACAGCGATGTGAAGAAAAGCACTTAGTCCTAAACTGGGAAAAAATGCCATTTCATGGTCCGGGAAGGAATAGTGCTTGGACACAAGGTGTCTGAACATGGGATAGAAGTGGATAGAGCAAAGATTGAAGTTATTGAACAACTTCCACCTCCCACAAATGTGAAAGGAATCCGAAGCTTTCTTGGCCAAGCAGGGTTCTATAGGCGCTTCATTAAAAACTTTTCCCAAATTGCTAGACCCCTGACTAGCCTTTTAGCCAAAGATGTACCTTTCATTTTCACTAATGAGTGTTATGAAGCTTTTGAAATTCTTAATAAAGCACTCATTTCAACTCCAATCATCCAACCACCCGATTGGATGCTACCCTTCGAGATCATGTGTGATGCTAGTGACTTTGCAGTAGGTGTTGTCTTAGGCCAAACCAAGGATAAAAAGCACTATGCTATTTCCTATGCTAGCAAAACCTTGTCTGGGCCACAACTCAATTATACTACCACTGAAAAAGAGTTGTTGGCAGTAGTCTTTGTGATAGACAAGTTTAGATCTTACTTAGTAGGAGCTAAGGTAATCTATTCAGATCATGCTGCTCTTAAATACCTGCTCACTAAGAAAGATGCTAAACCTCGACTTATAAGATGGATTCTTTTACTCCAAGAATTTGACATAGAAATAAGAGATAAGAAAGTAGTAGAAAATTCACTAGCTGATCACTTGTATAGGCTTCAACATAAAAATGAACATGAATTACCTATTAATGACTATTTAAGGGACGAGACACTCCTCAAGGTAACACACTCTGACCCTTGGTATGCGGATATTGTGAATTATATAGTTTCAGGATATGTTCCACCAGGAGGTAATAAGAGAAAGCTTCAGTATGACTCTCGTTGCCAGTTGTGGGATGATCTGTATCTCTATCGGGTTTATGCTGATGGATTGCTATGGAAATGTGTCCCAATGGTTGAAGCCATGAAGATCATAGACAGATTGCACACATCACCTTATGGAGGACACTATGGAGTGTACCGTACACATGCAAAGATCTGGCAAAGCGGATTCTACTGGCCAACAATGTATGAAGATACAAAACAGTTCATTAGAAGATGTGTCAGATGCCAGAAGCATGGAAATATTAATGCTAGGAATGAAATGCCACTCACTAACAACCTTCAATTAGAGTTGTTTGATGTTTGTGGAATTGATTACATGGGACCATTCCCAAGGTCTGGAGATGCTGAATACATCTTGGTGGCGGTTGACTACGTATCCAAGTGGGTAGAAGCATTACCATGTCGAGCTGCCGACTCCAAGCATGCTAAGAAGATGTTCCATAAAGTGATATTCCCAAGATTCGGAATGCCTCGAATGGTCATAAGTGATGGAGGGTCGCATTTCATTGACAAAACATTTCGGATGTTCCTAGCAGAATATGGAGTCAAGCATAACATTGCAACTCCATACCATCCTCAAACTAGCGGTCAAGCTGAAACATCAAATAAGCAAATCAAAAACATTCTGCAGAAGACCGTGGATGAGATGGGAAAGAAATGGAAGTACAAGCTTCATGATGCACTATGGGCGTATAGAACTGCATACAAAACACCCATAGGCATGACACCTTATTAGCTTGTATATGGAAAAACATGTCACCTGCCTATTGAATTGGAATTCAGAGCTCATTGGGCCATCAAGAAATGGAAATGGATCTCCACTCGGCTGGGAAGAAACGTCGGATACAAATATCTGAGCTAGAGGAATGGAGAGAAAGTTTATCACAATTCCAAGATCTACAAAGAGAGGACAAAAAGGTGGCATGATAAGAGAATCAAGCACAAGGAGTTTACACTTGGTGATAAAGTTATGCTATTCAACTCAAGAGTGAAGCTCTTTGGTCATGGAAAACTTCGAAGCAAATGGGAAGGGCCATTCAAAGTAATTGAAGTTGCACCACACGGTGTTGTTACACTTCAAGATGATATAGGTAACATATTCAAGGTAAATGGTCAACGGTTGAAGGTTTTTCTTGAACCTGAGAACTTAGAAGAAATTGACTTGATTGATTTTTTGCAATTTAAAGATCTAATCTAGAAATTAATCATGCTTTAGACAACTAAGGTTTAAGTGGCCAACCACTAATGATTAATCAATTCCACGAGCTTTGTTGTCTATTTGAGTTGTGCAGGATTTGGAAAGACTAGACATAACTAGATAACTTCATCTACTTTGAGAAATACAACTACATCAACTATCATCTTTGAAGTCTCAGAGAAGTGAAGTAAGTCTACACTGTTTAAATGAATGACTATGTCAACATCCAGCTTGGGGAGAGCACCCCCATGTACCCAGGTAAGTACCCTTATTCACTTAGGTTTACTTAGATATTAGTTACATAAATAAATTAAAAAATATATGAGCACATGAAAGTTCACACTTAATCACAAGAGTTACAACTTAGATACTTTTCATTGTCTACTTTGTCCTTAATAGAGTTTTATTTAGTAATAATAATAGGTGTGCTAATAATAAAATGAATAACTCTAAAGATAACTCTATGGAAATGATGAATAGTTTCCCTGCCATAATTCCTTTCAAGTACCTAGTTTTCAACCTTGAATTCTCCCGAGTTTTAGATATAAATGTTTTGACATGAAGATTTGCTTTGAACCTGAAACTTGTGGGTTGTGAATGCTTGAGCTAAGTCTAGGTAGTTGGTAGGTATGATATGAGAAAGTTGAGTTACTGTTTATCTTGTTCCTAGCAATACTGGAGTTCTGAAGAATTTATCTTTTTGAAAATTAAAAATATTACATGATGAGTCTCTGTATGATGAGAGCTTGAATTCCTACCACAGCCATATATACATGCCTGGTAGATTAGGAAAACTTTCACTATCATATTTACTACTTGTATTTGCATTGAGTTTTGTCAAGCTTTGTTGACCCTTAGAGACTTGTCATGTTTTTAAAATCAAGATCACGTACACTCCACCCATATATTTTACTTCTATCCTGGAAGCACGCATCCACATATATGCCATTCAGATCCACCAGAAAAATGCTCTACTCCTACCTTGGGAGTAAGTAACCAAAAATATCCCAGTTCTCCACCTATCTATATATTTCATTACCACAGATGTAACTGCTCCAAAGATTTCCTCGTTATCATCTCTCAAAAATTTATTATAGAAAGAGACTTGGGGTTGTAAAAAAAATATAAAGAGAGTAAAACATGGACAAGTGTCCTATCAAAACAATGGGTACTTAGATGCCCGCCTCTCTAAAAAAATGAAAGCAAACCTGTAGAATCATGGACCCTTGTGTTTAGGCGATTAACGACAATACTAGATCACTATGACAAACGTGTGTTTTGCAGAGACAAAGTCATTTATGTTAGGTCATGAGTGATGCATTTTGAATGGGCTTAATGGATATTCATGCCCCCAAGATGGAAATCGTTTCAGTTGCAAAGGATGGATATACACGACGAAGACTAGGCTAGTTCTTAGTGCCATAAGGTTGAGAAGGGCACTAAGTATAGCTAGGGTTTTTGTTTTTCCTTTGACCGTACTATAAAGGGGGGTATGAGGTTAGTAGCTTGACCTAGGAGAGTTTAGGAAAGTGGGTATATGCACACTTGTCACAACTAGTCCTAGAGACCTTGCTTTCAGCCCTTGACAAACCCTAGATATGGTAGGAGCAAAATCCCTTGAGAAACCTCAGCGAAAACAGTTGTTTTAGAGGGAGAAAGAGGCTCTGGACCACTCTGCTTAGTGGGCGTCCAACCAAGAAGAGTGGTCCGACAGTCCCTGACTTAGGCAGATTCTCAGCTCAAGGAGCTCCGGACCACCTGTCTGGAAAGCACCGGACCATAGGAGAGTGGTCCGGTGGCTTGGTTCAGAGAGAGTGAAGGCTCCGGACTAGTCCGACGGTCAGTCCAACGGCTAGTCCGACGCCCCATGACAGGAGTTTGGGTCTATGCAGAGAGCTCCCTGGCTCCGGACTAGAGCGTCGGACCAGGGCACCGGACCAAGGAGAGTGGTCCGGTGATGTGTAAAAGAGAGAAAGTTTTTCACTCAGAGAGCACCGAGGCTCCGGACCAGAGCGTCGGACCAGTGCGTCGGACCAAGCAGAGTAGTCCGACGGTGCCTGAGTTTGAAACGAGAGTGAGCTCCGGACCAGTGTGCATGGTCCGGTGGTATGAGCTCCGGACTAATCCGGTGGCTACGCAGAGAGAAGAAAAAGTAAAAAACGGCTAGTTTTGGAGGTGGGGACTATTTATAGTTGCCCCCTTGGTCCTTAGAGGTCTTCTTTGGCCATTGTTTCAGCTGGTGACACCTTGAGAAATCTTTTGGAGAGCCAAGAGGCTAGTGAGGGAGAGATTAGAGAGAGTTCATCTTGTTCTTCCCTCCTAGAGTGATTAGGAGTGACTTGTGTGCATCCATCCACCTTCCTAGCCTTGAGTGGGTCAAGTGAAGGTCTTATGCTTGTTACTCTTGGTGTTCGACAGCACCTAGACAGTTTGGTGGTGTTCGGAGGAAGTGACCGCCGGGAGATTGTTGGCGGCTCTTCTCCAAGTTCTTGTGATCGGTTGTGGGCGATTCACCGAGCCGGAGTGGCGAAGAATCAGCCCGTAGAGAGCACTCTACCCTTGCGCGGGTAGAGGGGGAGCGATACCTTGCGAGGTGCTCCAACGAGGACTAGGGGGGGCGACACCTCGATACCTCGGGAAAAAATTGCTGCGTCAATGAGATTTTCTTTTCCCTAGCTCTTTACATTTCCGCATTACTTTCCGTCTTGTTTTTACATTTCCTACTAGAATTTCTTAGGTTGTTTTTAATTCCTATGAACTGCTACCGCTTTCTAGCTAGGACACACGGATGGTAGGCACTAGGGGGTGATTGGCATTTGATAGGTTTTTATATTTGCTTTAGAAATTTAAAACAAGCCCAATTCACCCCCCCTCTTGGGCATCTTGATCCTTTCAATTGGTATCGGAGCCTTGTTGCTCTAAATTAGGCTTCACCGCCTAGAGCAAGATGTCCCATGGGGATGGACCGCCACCCATGTTTAATGGGGATGACTTTCCTTATTGGAAAGTGCGGATGGAGGCCTACCTTGAGGCCGTGGATGTTGGCGTTCACAAAGCCGCCACCCAAGGTGGATCGGTGTTCGCCGAGGACCCATACTTTGAGAAGAACAATGCACAGGCAAAGAACATTCTTTTCCGTGGCATTTGCAAGGATGTGTTCAACCGTGTGCGGAATTGCAAAACCGCGCATGAGATTTGGACAAACATTTGTGCTCTACACGAGGGCACTAAATGTGAAAGAGAAGAGCGCTATCACCTTATCATTGCTAAGTTCAATGCTTTCACCATGCTATCTCATGAAAATGCTAATGAAATGTACTCTCGCTTGAATGTGCTTGTAGAGGAGTTGAATGGCCTTGGGCTCTCTCAAATGATACCGGCCGATGTGGTGCGCAAGATACTTTGTGTCCTTCCAATAGACAAGTATAGCCACATCGTCACGGTTCTTCATCAAGGCGATCTCTCCGCAACTACACCAACGCAAGTGTTGGGCAAGATCAATGCTCATGAGATGTACATGAAGATCAATGATGGAACTTCATCATCCTCCAAGAAGAAAGAGAAGGAGGAGAAGAAGGACTTGGCTCTCAAGGCATCTTCCAAGGAGAAGTGCAAGATTCAATATGTCGTTGAGAGTACAAGTGATGATGATGATGAAGACAACATCGCTCTCATGGTGAAGAAGACCACCAAGATGTTGAAGAGGCTAAACAAGAATGGAGTCAAGTTTGACTCAAAGAAGAAAAAATTCTTCACAAGCTCTTCAAGGAAGCCAATCTCCCAAATAAAGTGCTACAATTGCAGCACCCTTGGTCATCTAGCCCATGCATGTCCCGAAGAGAAGAAAGACAAGTTCAAGAACAACAAGTTCAAGAACTTCAAGAAGAACAAGGGCGGCAATGATGACTCAAGTGATGATGACAAGAAGCAAGACAAGCCATACAAGAAGAAGAACTTCAACTTCCATAGGAAGAAGAAGGATG
This sequence comes from Microstegium vimineum, assembly GCA_022036555.1. Taxonomy (NCBI): domain Eukaryota; kingdom Viridiplantae; phylum Streptophyta; class Magnoliopsida; order Poales; family Poaceae; genus Microstegium; species Microstegium vimineum. The sequence goes on along the minus strand of CM039119.1, from coordinate 21,372,499 downwards.
GCAAGGCTTACATTGTGGGTGATTGGCTCACCGATATTGATTCAAGTGATTCTTCCGATGATGAGAGTGAAGAAGAGAAGGTGGCCGCTTTGGTGATTGGTTCTTCGATTCCACCACCACCTCCTCCTTCATCGCCGGGCTCATCCTCTACACACCTATGCCTTATGGCTAAAGGTGACAAGAAGGTACAAAAAGAGGATGATGGTGATGACCTCTCTAGTGATGATAGTGATGATGAAGAAGCACCTTCCTATGATGAACTAATTAAAATTTGCAACAAGTATGCTAGCATCATTAGGAAGTACAAGAGTAAAAATGACAAACTTCTTGAAATCAAGGAAAACTTGCATGATAAGCTTAATAACTTGTCTAGTGCTAATGATGATTTGAAGCTTGAGATTAACTCTCTTACATCTAGCACTAGGGAGCTCAAAGCCTCTCTTAAGTAAGCCAATGAGAAACATGATAAGCTTGAGAGGTCATCCCAAGAGCTCCTCACAAGGTTTAACTTGCTAAAAGATGACTATAATCAAGTGAAAAGTGATCATGGCACACTAGTGGTAGCAAATGAATTACTTACTCAAGATCTTACACATGTTGCTACTAACCCGTGTGCTAAGTGTGCAAGTGCTACCTCTTGTGATATCGAGCTTGATGATGTGGCTCTTGAGCAAAGTGCAAAGTGCAAGGGCAAGAGAGTTGTAGAAGCCGACAAGTATGATGATTATATGAAGATGAGTGAAGAGAACTCAAAGCTCAAGGAAGAGCTAATCAATCTCAAGGCAAACAAGCCCTTCACCATCAAGCCGGCTCAATAAGAAGACAAAGACGCTATCACTTTGATCAACTCTCTTCGAGAAGAAATTGTCAAGCTCAAGAATGACAAGACCAAGCTTACAAGTGGCCTTGAAAAGTTCACCAAGGGCCATAATCTCCAAAGTGAGCTTCTAATGAGCACCGTCATGAAGAGTGACAAGACCGGTATTGGGTACAAGGAGAACCAAGTGATGAAGGCCAAGGTCAAGATTGAAGCCAAGAACTACTACAAGAACAAGTACAATGGCTACAATCAAGAGAATCCAAAGCCCAAGCCTAAGAGGTGTTTTGGATGTGGACAAATTGGTCATCTATCATTTCAATGCAAGACTCCACTTCCCAAGACCTTGCCCAAGCACACTAGGCCATTTGCTCATGATGCTCACTATGTCATCAACAAAGATTCCAAGGGTAGACCACTTGTGGTGTTTCTTGGACCACCAATGAAGAACAAGCCTAGGGTTCTTTGGGTTGCTAAGGAGTTGGTTGACAAGGCAATGGGGCCCCGCACTAAGGGGGTTCCCAAACAACAAGCTTAACTCCAAGTTGCATGTGTGTAGGTGAACTACAAGACCGGTGAGAGCCATTGCGTAATTGATAGCGGTTGCACTCAACACATGACCGGCGACCCCCGGATGTTCACCACACTTGATGAGGATTGTGCAAATCAAGACAAGATCACTTTTGGGGATAATTCAAAGGGCAAAGTTCAAGGCTTAGGCAAAGTGGCTATCTCCCAAGATCAATCAATCTCAAATGTCTTGCTAGTACAATCATTGAGCTTCAACTTGCTATCGGTTGGTCAACTTTGTGATCTCGGGTTTCATTGTCTCTTAACTCCAAATGAGGTGATTGTGACCAAGATTGAAGATTCATCAATGATATTCAAAGGGTTCCGGCACAACAACCTCTACTTAGTGGACTTCACTTCAAATGAAGCTAACTTGCAAGCGTGTCTTTTCTCCAAGAATTCTTTGGGTTGGCTATGGCATAGAAGATTGGCTCATGTGGGCATGTCAACCTTGAAGAAGTTAGTCAAGAAGGAAATGGTTAGAGGAATCAAGGATGTGGTGTTTGAAAAGGACAAACTTTGTAGTGCATGTCAAGCCGACAAGCAAGTGGCAAACACTCATCCAACCAAAGCTTTCATGTCAACCTCAAGAGTACTAGAGTTGCTACACATGGATCTATTTGGCCCTACCACTTATGCTAGTCTTGGAGGAAATCTCTATTGCTTAGTGGTAGTGGATGACTACTCTCGGTACACTTGGGTGTTCTTTCTTCAAGACAAGAGAGAGACACAAGGCATCTTCAAGAAGTTTGCTACAAGAGCTCAAAATGAATTTGATGTGAAGATCAAGAAGATTAGAAGTTACAATGGCACCAAATTTATGAACACAAAGATTGAAGATTATTCTGATGAAGTTGGGATCAAGCATGAGGTGTCCGCCACATATACTCCACAACAAAATGGTGTCGTAGAGAGGAAGAACCGGACACTCATAACTCTAGCAAGGTCTATGCTTGATGAGTACAACACTCCTGAGAAGTTTTGGGCGGAGGCAATCAATACCGCTTGCTATGCGGCAAACCGTCTCTTCGTCCAAAAGCTATTAAAGAGACCCCCTATGAGCTTGTCAATGGGAAGAAGCCGGATATTTCATTCTTTCGGGTGTTTGGTTGCAAGGTGTACATCTACAAGAAGCGCCAACACTTGGGTAAATTCCAACGGCGGTGTGACATTGGTTTCCTTGTTGGTTATTCACTTAAATCCAAGGCATACCGTGTATTTAACAAAGCCACCGGCTTAGTTGAAGAAACATATGACTTGGAGTTTGATGAAACTAATGGCTCCCAAGGAGCGCTTGAGGATATTGATGTAGGTGATGAACCCTTGAGGGAGGCAATGAAGAATATGCCAATTGGTGCTATCAACCCGCAAGAGGTGGAAGAAGTTGAAGATGAAGCAAATCAAGATCCTTCTCCACCCCACACGCCTCAAGTTGATGAGGGAGATCAAGTGAGATAAGCTCAAGAAGACACTCACATTCCTCAAGATCAAGCCGAGGCCGAAGCAAGCAATGTTGAAGCACCTCATCCCCCTCCTCAAGAGACAAATAGAAGATCAACATCTATCCTTCAAGCTCACCCCCATGATCAAATCATAGGGAGTCCATCAAAGGGAGTAATGACTCGCTCTAGACTTGCATCTTATGTTGAACATCACTCGTTTTTTTCCTTTGTTGAGCCTACTAGTGTAGAAGAAGCACTTGCGGATCCGGATTGGGTGAATGCCATGCATGAAGAACTCAACAACTTCACCCGGAACAAAGTGTGGACACTTGAAGAGAAGCCAAAGGATGCAAGAATCATTGGCACCAAGTGGGTGTTTAGGAACAAGCAAGATGATCAAGGCGTGGTTGTGAGGAACAAAGCAAGATTGGTGGCAAAGGGGTTCTCTCAAGTAGAAGGACTTGATTTTGGAGAGACCTTTGCTCCAGTTGCAAGACTTGAAGCCATTCGTATCCTTTTGGCGTATGCTTCACATCACAAAATGAAACTCTTTCAAATGGATGTGAAGAGCGCTTTCTTAAATGGTTTCATTAATGAACTTGTCTATGTCTCACAACCTCCTGGGTTTGAAGACCCAAACTTGCCTAATCATGTGTATAGGTTGTCCAAGGCACTCTACAGATTGAAGCAAGCTCCAAGAGCTTGGTATGAAAGGCTAAGGGACTTCCTAATCAAGAAGGGCTTCAAGATTGGGATCGTCGACACTACACTATTCACCAAGAAGCTTAATGGAGAGATCTTTGTTTGCCAAGTATATGTCGATGACATTATATTTGGATCAACAAACCAAGACAATTGCAAGGAGTTTGGTGACTTGATGTCCAAGGAGTTCGAGATGTCAATGATTGGCGAGCTAACCTTCTTCCTCGGCTTTCAAGTGAAGCAAATGAGAGAAGGGACCTTCATCTCTCAAGAAAAGTACACGTATGATCTACTTAAGAAGTTCAAGATGGAGGATTGCAAGCCAATCAAGACCCCAATGCCTACTAATGGGCATCTCGATTTCGATGAGGGAGGTAAACCGATTGACCAAACTCTTTATCGCTCTATGATCGGTAGTTTACTTTACCTCACCGCATCTAGGCCGGATATCATGTTTAGTGTGTGTATGTGTGCTAGGTTTCAAGCAAACCCTAAGGAGTCGCATCTTTGTGCGGTTAAAAGAATCCTTAGGTACATAAGGCACACCCCTAGCATGGGTCTTTGGTATCCCAAAGGAGCTCCCTTCCAACTAGTTGGCTATTCCGATTCGGATTATGCCGGGTGTAAGGTTGATAGGAAGAGTACCTCCGGCGGGTGCCACATGCTAGGAAGATCACTTGTTTCTTGGTCCTCAAAGAAGCAAAACAGTGTGGCATTGTCAACCGCCGAGGCGGAATACATTGCCATGGGAGCAAGTTGTGCACAAATCTTATACATGACCCAAACACTCTTTGATTACGACGTGTTTTTAAAAGAAGTTCCACTTTTGTGTGATAATGAAAGCGCTGTAAAGCTTGCTAACAACCCGGTTCAACACTCTCGCACCAAGCACATAGGCTTGGCTAACGCGGTTAAGATAACCGCCCTCAAAGCGTGTGACAAAGCTTAACCGCGGTTTAAACTTGCAAGCAACCTAGATTCAAATTCCATCTTGCATTGCATATGCATAAGTGGGCTTCCTAATTAAGAAGGGCTTCAAGATTGGGAACGTCGACACTACAAAAATTCACCAAAAGGGTTAAAGGAGAGATCTTTGTTTGCCAAGTATATGTCGATGAAATTATATTTTTGGGGGAACCAAAACCCAAAACCCCCTTTCAAGGATTTGGTGACTTAAGTCCAAGGAGTTTGAGATGTCAATGATTGGCGAGCTAACCTTCTTTCCCCGGCTTTCAAGGAACAAATGAGAGAAGGGACCTTCATCTCTCAAAAAAGTACACTTTTGATCTAAATTTAAAAAGGGTTTAAGATGGAGGATTGCAACCAATCAAGACCCCAATCCAAATAATGGGCATCTCGATTTCGAGAGGGAGGTAAACCCATTTACCAAACTCTTTATCGCTCTATGATCGGTTTGTTTAAATTTAAACCCCACCGCATCTAGGCCGGAAAATCATGTTTAGTGGGTGTATGTGTGGGGTAGGTTTCAAGCAAACCCTAAGGAGTCGCATCTTTGTGCGGTTAAAAGAATCCTTAGGGGACATAAGGCAACCCCTAGCATGGGTCTTTGGTAACCCAAAGGATTCCCCTTTCCCAAATAGTTGGCTATTCCGATTCGGGTTATGC